>JALMGJ010000001.1:228782866-229427866 GCA_023362775.1 Charina bottae | reverse complement strand
TGCAAGCCATTTTAGGAATTAGCCAGTTGGGTGCAATGTAGTACTGTGTCATTCTTATGTCTCAGTTGGTGGAAATACTTGGCTGACATGGTTAGCAGGCTGGATTAGTACCTGGATGTCAGACCACCAGTGAATTCCAGGGCTGTCATCTAGAGTGGGAAGTTGAAAAAGCATCCCTGAAGAAGACAGTGCCACACAAGTGAAAAAGTACCAACTGTGAGAAAAGCACAAAGGTCAAGCCTTCCCAGAAGTCCCTGGTTCTTCCTTGGTGGAACAGCTAATGATGGGGAAACCTCTGGGGGAAGGGTTGGGGAAATATGCCCCTTGATTCAAAATAATACTAAGGATCCTATTACCAACCTGCAACATACAAGGACCATCAGAGGTTTCACAAAAGCTGAAAGAGACAAGACTTTAAGAAACTTTGGGGCTGATGACTAATCCACTTATGGGATCAAGGTGCTGATGATTGTGTTTATGAATAAGGTAGAGTGCTTGAAGTTCTTGAGGGCACTGGAAACTGACTCTATGTGAGATCAAAAGTTGAAGTGGGAGTGGATTCCAGCATGGCTTCTCGGTTTATATGGATAGTCACAGAAGGGTGAACTATCCTTCCTGTGCATTGGAAAGAATAGTACATACTGGGAGAAAGATGGAAGAGGAAGGCTGTGGCTATGGCTTTATGACTACTCAGCCTGCTTGTCACACTCAAGGATTCCCAGATCCCAAGGGATTTACAAGTGGCAAGCAGACCTGTCAATTGAAGAGGCCCTCCCGCTAGCCTTGCAATCATGGTCTTGCACACAGGGATATCAAGAGGGAGAGATGGCTTTGTTGCTGAGGCAATGTTGAGGGTCCATCTCTCCCTGATTATGTCTACCCATCCTATTAGGTCTGGCAGGAGAGGCACGCTCTGAGTCCCATATATTAGAGAGTGCCATCTGGTGGGGCCTAGGAAGAGCCCTTCTGTCATGGTGCCCACCCTTTGGAACATCATCCCCCCCCCAGATATAAGATTAGCCCCAATCCTGCCAACCTTTTGTAAGGCTTTAAAGACATGGTTGTGTCACCACCGAACACGAAAATCCAGATGTGTGGCAGACCCCGTGCAATGCTTATATTGATTTGTTATTGGTTGTTTTGGTTTTTTAACCTTGGCTACCAATTATTTGGTAACCTGCCCAGAGTCCCTTGTATGGGAGATGGGCGGGGAATAAATTGAACTAATAAATAATAAATAAATAAATAAAAGTAAATTTTAGGGTGTATTTAAGCTGTTAGCTGCCCAGCATCATGAATTTTATTCATTCATTCATTCATTCATTCATTCATTCATGCATGCATGCATGCATGCATGCATGCATGCATGCATTTATCAAATTTCATCACCGCCCATCTCCCTCAAAAGTATTGTATTTTTTAAAATTATTGTATTGTTTTTAACTTTGATTGTTGTAACCCGCCCAGAGTCCCTTGTATGGGAGATGGGCGGGGAATAAATTGAATAAATAAATAAATAAATAAAAGTTAATTAATTAATTTATTTTATTTTCTATCCCACCTTTATTATTTTTATAAATAACTCAAGGTGACGAACATACCTAATACTCCTTCCACCTCCTATTTTCCCCACAACAACCACCCTGTGAGGTGAGTTGGGCTGAGAGAGAGGGACTGGCCCAAGGTCACCCAGCCGGCTTTCATGCCTAGGGCGGGACTAGAACTCTCAGTCTCCTGGTTTGCTATTGGCTCTTTCCTGGGGCTGAGAGAGAGAGTGACTGGCCCAAGGTCACCCAGCTGGCTTTCATGCCTAAGGCGGGACTAGAACTCTCAGTCTCCTGGTTTGCTATTGGCTCCTTCCTAGGGCTGAGAGAGAGAGTGACTGGCCCAAGGTCACCCAGCCGGCTTTCATGCCTAAGGCGGGACTAGAGCTCTCAGTCTCCTGGTTTCTAGTCCGTTGTCTTAACCACTAGACCAAACTGGCTCCCATTTGAGATAAATGGGATAAAATCAATAAATACATAAAGGTATAAACAGTAGAAGTACCAAATGTGAGTTGCGCAGCCAGTGGCTTCCCCACCTCCTCAAGAGGCAAAATGATACTGCCAAGAAGCAGAAAATTATTAAGAGAAAGAAATCTGTGGGACTGCTATGAAAATGCATACTTTGGGCAGAGAGACCTGCAAGAGAAAGAAGAACCTCAAAGTCTGGATCGTGCTTCCTCTTCTGTCCCTTCTTTTCCTCCTGCTAGACAATTTGAACATTATAGAGGCGGAAACACTGAAACGCTTGTCTCCTATGTTTTCTCTTCCCCCCCGCAAAGAATAAAAAACAAAACAAAACAAAAACATTTTGTATTTTCTACCTTTCTCTCTCCCACTTTCTGAGCCAAGTTTCTGATCCTTTTAATATTTCCTGTTCTAGGTTTCACAATACCTTCTGTCTGTTTTTTTTCCTTCTGTTTCTCTAATATGTCCACCTTCTGCTGTTCTTTTTGATTTGTTAATTATTTTACATCTTTTTTTTTCATTCGTTCCTTAGCCTGTTCTCTACCCCCACTATGTTCAGTCTATATCCAATTTACCATCTGTCATTTCCTTCCATTTCACAATATATATTTCCCTCTGATTGTGTCATGCAATTAATACTTCTCAATTTTGCTTCTCTCCAAGTTCTCTCAAGTCAGTTGGCATTTTTCTTTTGACTATCTTTTCTTCTTAGGCTCAGGGGTTTCAACAACATTTTACTATTAGTATTTCACATAAAGTCTGTCTGTAGAGTCTGAACATACTTGTATCCCAGGATAATATTCCACACTTCTGACAAAATTGTCCATGGTCCACAAACATTTATGTCGCCAGGCTCATCATTTTTAAATTTTATTTTTGCTGAAAGTTGGTAACACCTGCTGTCTTTATTTTTTTTTACAGTTTATCCTTTACCAAAAGTCAAAACCATATATAGGCACTATTCTCAGCCCTTTTCCATTTAATTTTGAAAACTGGCAGTTCACACCAAATTTGCAGACTATAACTCTCAGCCTGGATCAAATCCAGCCTCATTTTAAGTTCAGACATGTGCTCTCCCCATGTTTCATCTTTCTAACCAGTCCCTTTAAAATGTTAATTTCCTGACTTGTACCAATCAGAATGCTAGGAAATCTCTGTAGCTGTTGATACACAAATTGGCTTAGCCTAAATGTCAAATATTCAGCAAAAGGTCCCTGTAATTTTGCTGAGAGCTTTGAGTTATTAAAAAAAAACCCAACCCAAACAAACTCCTTAGCTGTTTGTATTAATGGGCAGAGGTTGATCATGTGTAGTTCCGAAGCTTAGAAAGTATGCTTTTCTTTCAGTGATATCACACCATCTAATGGGCCAGAATAAAATGTATCTAAGGTAAAGATCGGGGAATATTAGGTTTCCTATGTGTTTTTGATCGACAACTATGTGTTTGCTGATTGGTTAGCCATCCAGGTTGACATCTGTATCATGCATAGATGGCAGATAAACTTTGATTATTACTATGACTACAGCTACAGCTATTACTATTTATATCCTTTCTCTATGGAGGTCAAAGTAGCAAAGCTGTTCTTTAAAATAATTCTAAATATAAATATATTAATCTAATTCTATTCTATGACCTTAATAGGAAAGGATGAAATTGATTGTTTTGTCACTATGAGGGTAGAAAGAGAATTATATATTTGTAATGAGAAAACAAGGAAAAATGTTTCTATTGTAGGTTTCATCTCTTACTTACAAAAGCTCGTGCTGTGATAGGATGCTGGTCAGTATCTTGTAAATTAAGAGACAGCAGGTTACTACAGAAGCCCCTGCATGTTCAGAAACACCTCAAATTCTAGATATATCAGCTGCCCACTTGTTCATTCTCTGAAAGCCTGAATATACACCAAAGTGATCAGAGTTTTAATATACCTTTTTGCTTCTCATTACTTTTTTAGAAAATCCTGAAAAATAATGTTGCTGCATTTTAACTGACTGCCATTAAATTATGGCTTCTCAATCAGGAATGGGAATTGTCTAAGCAAAGAAAAATGGTCTGCGGTTCCATATGTTGCCACCTCTAGAACAGACAGGGTTTTAACCAAAGATGAAATCTGTAACCACTATCACAAAGCATACATACTAAGTTAAACACTTCAAAGTTCCATCGGTTTCCATGGGAGACATTAAAAATATCCACAAATTTCTCTCGTTATGGTACAACATGCCCCATTTAGATGTGTTGCTTTCCCTTAGTTCTGCTATTCATTTGCTTTCCTACATAGCAATGTATATGCCTCTTTATTTGTTATTCTCACTAGGTCTTCGATTTAAATCTGAAGATTTCTTAGTTTAGGAACATGGGTAGCCATTTTCCACCCAGATATACTATTTATTCATTATTCCTGCATTGTCTACTCTCGCCTTTTCCAGTTGGGTGCCAACTACCTTCATAAATTATGAACGAAAAAAAATGATATTCTTTCATTTATATTCTCTCTGGATATCCAGTTTCTGCAATACAACAGTCTCTGAATTTTGAAGCAGCCGTAGACTAGTAACAGGAATTTAAAAAGAGACAAGCTTCCTTCTAAACGGCTATGTATTTCCTTCATATCTAATTACTTCACATCACTGCAATTTTAAAAATCTTCATTACTGATGTAGCTGGTGTCCCTACAAGCCCTTCTCACAATCAATAGCCTTTTGCTCCAAGCATAGTACAAATATATCCATCAATGAGAGAAATGTACAACTTGAATGTAAAAAAAATAGATAAAAGACTGAAAGGAACAAAATGTTTTGCTAATAATATAGAGGTAAAAAATGGTAAAAGTTCCCCCCACACATTTCTGCAGTCGTGTCCGACTCTAGGGGCCGGTGCTCATCTCCGTTTGTTAGCCGAAGAGCCAGCGCTGTCTGAAGATGCTTCCACGGTCATGTGGCCAGCATGATGCACGCGGAAGGCTGTTACATTCCCACCGAAGTGTACCTATTAATTTACTTGCATATGCATGCTTTCGAATTGCTAGGTTGGCAAGAGCTGGGGCTAGTGCAGGAACTCACTCCGTCACACGGGACTAGGGATTCGAACCTCCGAACTTGCGACCTTCCGATCGACAAGCCTGGCGTCCTACTCGCTGAGCCACCATGCCCCTTAATATAGAGGTACTGCAAAGCTAACACTGGAGAAGGGAGGGAGGGAAGAAAAGATTTAAAAAAACTTTGTTTCTCGTATCTATTTGAAAGCCCAGATGTTAGAGAAGAACAGAGAAGATGAGTTCCCTAGTTTTTTCTCAGCAGTGCATGGTGGTGAAGACCAGACAGAAACACACACACATTAGCCCCCCAAAGTGTGTGCATGTATGTGAGAGATGTTTTTGCTGCCACTGAAAGTGATAAAACGTCACCTTAAATAATTTGTCACAGAACTACCTATAGGCAATCCATAGCATAACTTGAAAAAGGTTGACAGGTTTGTTCAATTTCAACAGAATGTAGGTTGGAACATAATAATATCTGCTAGAAATTAAATAATGACCATTTTCTACTTTGTAATGTGTATAGATCTGGCTGGCTGTCCAACCAACCATTTATTTATCCAGCCCTCTCTCCACATGAAGTTTTTACCATGCTGTAGTGGCTGTACTAACCCCAGCATCTGCTTGCCACTGGACTGCATGAACAGCTTGCCGCAGCATGAGAATGGCCCACTGACCATTTCTCAAGGGCAGCAACACATGATGTCCTCCTGTACCCACCTCAGCGCACCAGAAAGGCCACCTTCACCTGTGTCTTTTTCTGCTACATGACAAAAATAGTGAGCCAATTTTTATGACTTGTGCCAGCTCAAGCAGTCAGGTCTGGTTCATCTGCTGCACTTCATTTCATTGTAAGCAAGCACCTCCAATCCAATTGGTGACTGTGTCTCACCATGTCCCCTCCTTTCTGATCATTGGTGGCTGCCCTTGATGTTCAATTATTTTTACAAGTTCACCAATGGAATAGTGAAAAGCTCAGCTTTTTTTAAAAAAAAGTTCACTGATGGAACAGCGAAACCTGACTTGTCCTTATTTTTTTTTTTAAAAAAGTCATGTGAAATTGACAAAAGTTGTGCCATTTTCCCCTTCTAATCCAAGTGACAGGACCAATGGTAAAATTGTGGTGTTTTCTTGTTAATTTTTCCAGTCCAGAGGGGCAAAGAGGCAGGGGAATCCACCAGTTAGGCACTCTGATTAAGTGTGGGCCAGCCAGAGCATCAAGCCATCACTGTTGACAAAGAGAGGAAGGAGTTGAAATCTAGAAAGGTTTTTTTTTTTATGCCAGTTTCATTTCCATCTGGAGTCAAACAGCTGAAGGCAGCAGGTTTGAAAAGCCCACCGGCAGCAAATCAGAGATATGCTGAAAGCAGCAAAATATCTTCGCTCTTGGCAACCATGGGAGCGCTCGTGTTTCTGTTCCCTTTGCTTCTCTTGTGGTTGTTTGTATCTTTGCCTCCCACCATATGTATCACTTTAGTAAGGATTTTATCTGGTTGTCAACCCCCACCTTTCCCCCCCCCCCCCCCCGTGTCCTAGCAATCTCTCTCTTACCCCCTCCATGCTAAAACTGTTGCAAGGGGGGAGCTGAGCTGAGTCTGAGTCAAAGGCTGCATGAGATGGCTTTTCTCTTGTGGGATCCAAAGAATGACTGGCGTTCGTGGTGACCCAGATCTCAGAATCCCGTCCCTTAAGTGAACAAATGTTCACTTCCCTGCAAGGGGAAGAAACACAGGAAAGGTTTCTTCATCATCTGCAGATGGTAAGGATGTGCATGTGCGTAGCAGCCGGGGGAATCCCAGGTTGTGGTTAAAGTAAATTGAGAATGATTTGCAAAAGGGTAATGTGGAAGAGTTCTGCAAACGTGAAGTCTTAAACTGTTTTTATAGCTTTGTAACATTTTAAATGTGTAGCAGTTAAGGCACCAGGCTAGAAACTGGGAGACCGTGAGTTCTAGTCCCACCTTGAACTCTACCAGTCACTCTCTCTCAGCCCAAGGAAGCAGGCAAGGGCAAGCCACTTCTGGAAAACCTTGCCAAGAAATCTGCAGGGACTTGTCTAGGCAGTCTCTGATAATTAGACACGATTGAACAGGGAAAAATAAATAAATAGGGGGGGGGGGAAACCCAATAGCTTCACTTATGGCCTCTGAAGGCCTAATATCTAAGTGCTTTGATTGGGACCCCCCAAAATGCCCACCTTTGGCCACTAATTGATTCCATTTGTAACAGAGGACCCAGGATGAATCCTGGGCCAGGTTATCCATATGGATTTGAAAACTATGTTACATTGTATGTTGGGCTGTTGTTGATGATGGCTGTGAAAGCAGCTTAATTCACTATCTACATGAGTTGGGACCTCATTATCTTTAAGACTCCTTCAAATTCAACCAGACATCCTCCGGAGGAACCCAGCATGATTACCCATGGAGAATCTTTTGCAAGGGAACTTGTTTTTATTTTTCAAAAGCCTTCCTCAGAAGGGGCCACCTGTAGTCAGCTTTGTTACCTTTATGGATCAAGTGAAGAGCTTTTCTTTGATTTTCATAAGAGTTTCTAAATGTGATAGATGCTCTGACTTTTCTTTGTTCTTTTTAAAGAAAACATACTATTTCTCTTACTTTTAGCCTTTTCTGCTCAACTCTTTGCTTTATTATTGACATCTAACTTTATGTAAAAATATATTTTACATTTCTTTCTTTTTTAAATGAATTACTTTTTGAAGTACTGATCCACAAATGAACTATAAACACCACAAATACATAAATATGTGATTTTTAAATCACACACACACACACACACATGTATGTGTCATTATTATGACTGCCACCTCTGAAAAACAAACAAACTCCAGTCCATTTGTCATCTTCTGCTACTTCTTAAAAAAATATGCAGGAAGTGTGAAGGCTGAATCTAGTATGTGTGTTTATAGTGAGTAATGCCATTATTCTCTTTTTAAACTTGGTTTTCAATCAGACTAGTGATTCTCACCTAATTAAAAGTGTGAAAGCTGTTGTCTTTGGTTATTTTAGCATCTTTCTACCAAATGAAAACATATAGTAAGGGTGAACAAACTTCACAACCCATATAAAGTTTTATTGAAGCCAGTGATGACACTTTTGATGTGTTTACTCACACAATGTTGTGAAAAGGATACTTTTTAAAATAAAATAAAAGCAAAAAAACCCTTTTCTACTCTTCATGCATTAATATATATAGGGTCCTAAAAATTACCACTAATTATAAATATTCTCAAATTCTGAATTTGCTGCACTATTGATTACTATTATTGTAATCAATAGTAGTGTCTCTGTAGTGTAAGAATAAGAGTGAATGTTGTAAGAGAGGATGCCAATGTTATTCAATTTTGCACTTTGATTACAGCTTGCTTTTGGTTACTGCTCATATGTGAATAGCATGATGCCTTTTACACCGGGTTCAATTTCTTTCCCCAAAGTATCACCTTGATCTTTATTGAGAGCTTTAATCCACATGAAGTTTCAAGGATCAGGTATGTCATGAAGGAATCCCCTCCAAAGAAAGTGGAAAATAAAACTCATTTCCTGTTTATGACATGAACAAATTAAAAAAATGACCTCTGAATAATGACAGGCAAGTCATCTTTGACAAAATGTTCACTAGCCACTGAAAAACTCTTTTTGCAGAAGTATATGACAGTATCATAAAACAAAAAGATGATTAGTTTATTACTGACGTGCTTTTTAGAATGACCCATTACTGTATAAGCATTTTTAAACATTAGATATTGACCAGATTCCAATAGAATCATGAAAAGATCATATTGTGAGTTCTTCCTCACTCTGGAATAGGTTAGATAATCTGTTATCACCTCATCAAGTAAGGAAAAGCATTTTACTACCCTTCATCTGTGGCAGAAATTTAGTGGAATATGAGGTGGAAAAGTCATTGGTAATTGCTAGGTAGAAATGATTTTATAAGATGGGAAAGAATTTTGAATTGTTTCCTTCCTGTATGGCTCCACAGCCCCGTATCAAATGATAAACTCAACCAAAGTGACATATATCATCCTGATGCTTAGCAGAAGCTGAATTACACAGAATATTAACACCACTTCAGTGATGGGCACAAGCTACTGTCCACCCTCCACAAGGCTTGAAGGTGAAACAAGAGTTCTTCTATTGCCTGTGAAGAGATACCTCCCATGTTTCAGTCATAATGCAGTTTGTGTTCTAATTAGTTTGGCAGGTTCTGAAGCTTTAGGAAAAACAGCCAAGTCTGTTTGATGAAGGACCATAATGAAGAGTGAGGAAAAAAGTATGAATGTTCTTGGCAATAAGAGCTCTGTCAGAACTCTGCTTAATCATTTGAGATGGAAAAAAAATCTGCCACCTGTACCAAACCTCAGGAGTTCCTTTGCAGAGAGAAATCTGTAGTGAAAACTAGTGGGGGTGGCAGTAGAGTGTAGGTGCAGTGGTACGTTGCAACTGCTGGTAGAGGCCAGGGGAGATGGAGATGAAGATCTGCCAAAGATAGCAAAGAGTGGCATTGGTGGCAGTGGGATCAGCAGTGGTAGCATTGGATCAGGACTAGGCCTAGAAGCAGCTGCAGGACTGGAGGCAGAAACCAATGGTGGTGGCGGCAGTGGCAGATGTGGTTATGGATCAGGACCAGAGGCAGGAGCCTGGACTGGTAATGGCAAGGCTCAGTAGTGGTACTGCAGCAATGGCAGCTGATTGAGGGTTTGAGGGACAAGACTGTAAATCAGTGGAGGAAGCTGTGATGGTGAATAGAGGGACAAGAATTTCAGAGCAGTGAGTGGGGACTACAAGAGGCTAGAGAGCAGGCCCACAAATAGGGTCTGTGTCACCTGGGGCAAACATGGATTCTGCGCCCCCCCCATGGATTCTGCACCCCTCTGCAGGGTCGAGTCCCTCGTCCCCCATGGGGAACAGCATTGTGGCGGGATGTGGGGGAGGAAGGGGACCCTCCCCATTCCCAGGGCTCCCGCCAGCTGGCACGGATGGGGCAGAGGAGGGTGCTAGGGGCAGCCCCGATGCGGCCAAGAAATGCTGCCTTCCCCCCGGGAGTGCCCCTGCTGGCCCACCATGCAGCCCAGTGGCTCAGGAGCTGCTCTGGGCAACAGCGGCAGCCCCCCTGGAGCATCAGAGTGGCGGGACCACCCGATGCCTCCCTCCCTCCCTGGTGAGCGCCGGTGAATCAAGCACGGTGGGTGGGAAGAGGCACCTCTGTAGAAGTGCTCAGCTTGGCTGCCAGGGCGTGCCTGCACAGAGGCAGGCTGGGATTGAGAGAGGTGCTCGGCAGACATGGATTGGCTGTGGCCTCAGCACGTGTGAGAGCCGCTTGGCCTCCTCGGGGCAGGGGGCAGGCCAGCCGGCCTGTCTCCATGCTGCCCCACAGCCAATCACCACCGGTGGGGGTGGTCCCCCGCCGTTGCATGCTGCCCCCTATCAGCGATCGTGCCAGGAAACAGTCAGTATACAAATACTATTTTGTCATTTTGGTGCCCCCCCAGAGCTGCACCCAGGGCACATGCCCCACTCACCCCCCCCTCTAGTTGCAGCCCTGCTACAGAGGCAAGAAGAACAGCAAGGAGAGCCAGAAGAGAAGAATGCAGCAAAGCCAAGCCAAGCCAAGCCAAGCCAAGCCAAGCCAAGCCAAGCCAAGCCAAGCCAAGCCAAGCCAAGCCAAGCCAAGCCAGAGCTGGGCCAAAAAGACATGAGAACACCAAAGGAGTAGATGATGAAAGTTCAAAAGGAGCATAAGAATGAAAGGCATGGGGAGAACAAAGAGGACAGGGAACCAGCACAGCAACTAAAACTGTGCAGAGAAGAATGGGAGGTTGAAGGCAAGCAGGGAAGAGGCAAGTGCCATATAAATACGATAAATAAATATATAAACTGCTTGCCAGTTTTTTTAAAAAAGCAAATTTATATAGCCGCCCATCTCACAAAATTTGACTCTGGGCAGCTTACAAGCAAAATAACGATTAAAACCATATCATAATATTAAAAAACCAGACATAAATAACAACAAAAATAAAAAAAATAAAAACATCAAGGAATAAAACATCAAAGAACCCCAAGATCGCGGGCAGACAACCATAATTTAGCCTCATTCAGCCACTTTGCAGGCTTGCCATGGGATCCCCAGGGTTGATGGAAGAACCACGTTTTCAAGGCATTCCGGAAGGCTAACAGAGATGGGGCTAACCTCTCCTCAGGGGGAATGATGTTCCAGAGGGCGGGAGCTACAGCAGAAAAGGTGCGTCTCCTGGGTCCTGCCAGATGGAAGTCCTTCGCAGACATCCTGGAGCATACCTCTTCTGCTGGACCTGATGGGATGGGTAGATGTAACCGGGAAGAGACGATCCCTACAATAACCTGATCCCATGCCATGTAAGGCTTTAAAGGTCAAAACCAGCACCTTGAATTGCATCCAGAAGCAAACTGGCAACCAATGCAGAGGTGTAATGCGTGCCATCCTAGAGGCACACATAACTGTCTGTGAAGCTTCATTCTGCACCAGCTGAAGCTTCTGGATGCTCTTCAAGGGCAGCCCCATGTAGAGTGCATCACAGTAATCCAATGTGGAGGTGACCAGGGCATGAGGGACAGTGAGTAGAGCCTCATGGTCCAGGAAGGGGCACAACTGGTGTACAACACAAAGCTGTGCAAAGGCCCTCCTAGCCATGAATGCTACCTGCTCCTCGAGCAGGAGTCAAGAGTCTACGAGGACCCTCAAGTTGCGTACCAGATCTGTCTGGGTTAGTGCATCGCCATCTAGTACCAAAGATGGTAAGTTCCCAGATCCAAAAGGCCCAAAACCCAGAGCCACTCTGTCTTGCCCGGGTTCAGCTGAAGCCTGTTATTCCCCATCCAGACCCCCACAGCCTCCAGGCACAGGTGCAAGACATCAGTGGCATTGCTTAATTCAACAGGGGTGGAGATATATAACTGGGTATCATCAGCATACTGATGATACCTCACCCCATGGTGACAAATGACCTCACCCAGCAGCTTTATGTAGATGTTAAATAGGAGTGGAGAGAGTACCGAACCCTATGGAACTCCACATAATAGGGGTCGAGGGGGGGGTCTCTCACTCCCAATTAACACTGACCAGTACTGGCCCCAGAGAAAGGAAGCAAACCAGTGCAAAATTGTGCCTCCCATTCCCAGCCCACAGAGCAGATTCAGAAGGATACCATGGTCAATGGTATTGAAGGCTGCCAAGAAGTCAAGAAGAGCAAGGATAGATGCACTACTCCTGTCCCACTCCTGCCAGAGATCATCCAAAAGTGCAACCAATACTGTCTCCGTCTCATGCCCAGGCCTGAATCCTGACTGAAAGGGATCCAGATAATCCACTTCATCCAGGGCTTGCTGAAGCTGCTGCACAACCACTTCTCCACAACCTTCCCTAAAAAAGGGAGGTTGGACACTGGACAAAAGGTGTCCCCATTGCTGGGATCCAGCAATGGTTTCTTGAGGAGGGGATGAACCAACACCTCCTTCAGGGGCAGAGGAGCTGAGAAAGGTCCAGTGGGATTCTTGGATAACCCACTTCCCAAGCCCTGAAACCCAAATTAATGGAGGTGGGGTGGGAGGCTGAAACTTATTCAGTATTCTACCTTGGGAAGATGTGACCATATGGATCTACCTTATGCCAAATAAATATGGGATATCATCATCAGCTCATGTACTTTATGTTCATCACCTATTTCCAGGCAGCATATAGTAAACTAGACACACCTAGTTGCCTTTTTAAACTTTTTAACTAGATTGGGTCTTTCACTGCAGCTTGATTTGTAAATATGAAACAAAAGCTGCTCTTCTGGTTGGAAATAAAAATGATGGGAAAAATATGTCCTACTTATTCATTTCATACCAGCCCATTGCTAAAGGTATAGCAGTAAGGGGGGAACAGATAAGTAGTGTGATTTTAATATATGTCGCCCTTTTGCAGGGGAGGTGCTTTGATATGTTTGGGTTTGGGGGTTCCAGTCCAACTCATATTAATAGTGTTGTAATGTAATTTAGGACGGTGGGTGTTTGTTGTAGGACACCTTTTCCTAATCTGGTGCTCTACTGAGCATGCTGGCTAGAAATGTTGGGAGCTGTACATTTTTAAGAACATCCAGGTTACTAAGACTTATAGAATATATGTGAACAAATCCACTTCAGTGGGAAGAATTGATAATGGATTAGAGGAACCATTAGTTTTAATTGGGGTAAGGTAGTTCCATATGGTTGTATCTTGCCAAGAAATGCATGTACCTATGACCACTCTAATGTGACTGCTGGGGCTAGCAAATTTAAGTTGCAAAAAATCAGATTACCACTGGATGGCAGCAAGAAATACAGAAAACCATTAGCTGCCATCTAGTGGTCAACTGGTTCTGTATACAATATATTTATTTTATTTTATTTTATTTTATTTTATTTTATTTTATTTTATTTTATTTTATTTTATTTTATTTTATTTTATTTTATTTTATTTTATTTTATTTTATTTTATTTTTTATTTTTATTTTATTTATTTTCTATCCCGCCTTTATTATTTTTATAAATAACTCAAGGTGGCGAACATACTCCTTCCTCCTCCTATTTTCCCCACAACAACCCTGTGAGGTGAGTTGGGCTGAGAGAGAGTGACTGGCCCAAGGTCACCCAGCCACCTTTCATGCCTAAGGCGGGACTAGAACTCACAGTCTCCTGGATTCTTTGGTATCCCTAGTGAATTAATATGACAGTTTCCCACCACTACAGATGACCATTTAGGTTGTGAACTTAGGTTGCATTAAAAATGATGCATTCTTGTCAACTACTGGCTAGGGCTTTACTCATTTGTCATAATCAGTTATCATCTTTCTGCATCATTTTTAATGCAGTATAAAAATTTCACATGAAAAAGTATCATTCATGATTGGCGATCACTCGTAGCCGAGTAAGATTGTCTTCCAAAGGTAAAATTTTAACGGTGGATCCGTAAATGGCTATAAAGGCCAATTCTGGATCCGCACAACCTCCCACAATGAGGGCATAGGTTTCCGGGTGGGAGACGGTCATGATGAGGGTTTGCCTGACGTGCCTTCCCTTTAGCTCTTTTCTCCCTTTCACCCTGTACTCGTGTTTCTTCAAAGTCCATAGCGCCATTAATAAAGGCTGACCTCCAATTGAAACGCTCATGAGTTAGGGCTTCCCAGTTCTCAATGCTGATATTACATTTTTTTAAATTAGCTTTGAGAGTATCTTTGAATCTCTTTTGCTGTCCACCAATATTCCGTTTTCCATTCTTAAGTTGGGAGTAAAGTAGCTGCTTTGGAAGACGATGGTCAGGCATTCGAACAACATGACCGGTCCAGCGAAGTTGATGTTGGATGATCATTGTTTCAATGCTGGTGGCTTTCGCTTCTTCTAATACGCTAACATTAGTCCACCTATCTTCCCAAGTAATTTGCAGAATTTTTCGGAGGCAGAGTTGATGGAATCTTTCAAGAAGTTGGAGGTGGCGTTTGTAGAGGGTCCATGTTTCACAGGCGTACAGAAGGGTTGGTAGTACAATGGCTTTGTAAACAAGCATTTTGGTATCCCTGCGAATGTCCCAATCCTCAAACACTCTACGCTTCATTCGGGAGAAAGCTACACTCGCAGAGCTCAGGCGATGCTGAATTTCAGCGTCGATGTCGGCTTTTGTAGATAGATGGCTGCCGAGATAAGAAAAGTGGTCGACATTTTCTAGTGACACACCTTTAAGCTGGATTGATGGCGCTGCGGAGGGATTGGTTCAAACTTGCTGGTAAAGCACTTTGGTTTTTTTAATGTTTATAGAGAGGCCGAGCTTTTCATATGCTTCCGCAAAGATGTTTAGGATAGTTTGAAGATCTTCCTCGGAGTGTGCACAGACTACGTTATCATCAGCATATTGAAGTTCTATAACAGAAGTTGTAATTACCTTATTTTTTGCTTTCAGCCTACTAAGATTAAAAAGCTTTCCATCTGTTCAATATATAATTTCTACACCAGTAGGAAGTTTCTCTTCAACAAGGTGTATAATCATAGCGATGAAGATAGCGAATAAGGTTGGAGCAATAACACATCCCTGTTTAATGCCGGATTCCACTTTAAATGGATCGCTTTGAGAGCCATTGTTATTCAGGATTGTTGCCATCATGTCGTCATGGAGTAGCCATAAGATGTTCACAAATTTATCAGGGCATCCGATTTTCAGAAGGATGGTCCAGAGAGAAGTACGATTTACAGTATCAAAAGCTTTAGTCAGATCAATAAACGCCATGTACAGAGGGCGATTTTGCTCCTTGCATTTTTCTTGAAGCTGTCGTGCAGTGAAGATCATATCCACTGTTCCCCTGGAAAGGCGGAAGCCGTTTTGCGTTTCAGGGAGGATGTCTTCTGATACAGATAGGAGACGGTTTGTGATGATCTTTGCCAGGATTTTGCCTGCTGTGGCTAGAAGGGAGATGCCTCGATAGTTTCCACAGTCTGTTCTATCACCCTTTTTAAAGAGAGTGATAATTATGGCATCCCTAAAGTCTGCTGGAATCTCCTCCTTCATCCAGATTTTTTCGATGAGCTTATGAAGTTGTTGTGTAAGTTCAGGCCCACCTTCTTCAAAGACTTCAGCAGGAATCCCATTAGGTCCACTAGCTTTGTTATTTTTCATTTGTTTAGTGGCTTTACTGACTTCCTCCAAACTAGGGGGTACTGCAAGCTCATCTCTTATTTGTTTTTGCAGGATTTGCAAGAAGACTTCATCAGCCACAGTAGAGTGACGATTAAGGAGATTGTAGTAATGCTCTTTCCAGCGCAGTGCAATAGACTCTTTGTCCTTTAGAAGTTTAACACCATCTACTGAGCGTAAGGGATTTGTACCATGGTTTGTTGGTCCATAGATGGCCTTTATGGCATTAAAAAAGCCCCATGCATCATGAGCATCTGCAAAATGTTGGGTTTCTTGGGCTTTTTTTATCCACCATATGTTCTTAAGTTCTCTAGTTCTTCTTTGGACTTCTGCCTTTGCACTGGTGTAGATTTTTTTCTTAACGGCACAGTTAATATCTTTTTGCCATATCCGGAAGGCTTTCCTTTTCTTGTTGATAATATGTTCAATCTCACTATCGTTCTCATCAAACCAGTCCTGATGTCTCTTAGTTTGGTATCCGATAGTTTGTTCACAGGCTGAAATAATAGAAGTCTTCAATTTAACCCAGTGTTCCTCAACATTTTCAGGAAGTTCCATAGGCAGATGTTCCTTGAGAGTTGATTGAAAGCAAGCTCATTTAATAGAATCTTGAAGGGCCAGTGTATTCATTTTACGCCTTGGTTTTCTTCCTTGGAGCCTACGATGAGGGACAATCTTTATGGCCATCATGGATCGAATTAATCTCTGGTCTGTCCAGCAGTCATCGGCGCTCGTCATGGCTCTGGTGAGAAGTACATCATGGCGATCTCTAGCACGGACAATTACATAATCTAAAAGATGCCAGTGCTTCGACCGTGGGTAGTTCCATGATGTTTTAAATTTATTTTTCTGGCGAAAGAGTGTGTTAGTAATGACAAGGTTATGCTCTGCACATTTAGTCAGAAGTAAGATTCCATTCGTGTTGCTGTTGTCAACTCCTTCTTTCCCAATGATCCCTGGCCACAAATCAAAGTCACGCCCAACTCTTGCATTGAAATCACCCAGGAGGATAATTTTATCCTCCTTTGGTATCTCTGATAAGATGGTGTCCAGCTGGGTATAAAAATTTTCCTTGATGTCCTCATCTGCATCTAGTGTTGGTGCGTAAGCACTTAGGATAGTTGCCTGTTGGTTTTTGGCGAGTTTTATTCGGAGAGTTGAGAGTCGTTCATTAATCCCAGTGGGAACTTCTGACAAGAGCTTCACAAGGTCGTTTTTGATAGCAAAGCCTACCCCATGTATTCGTCGTTCTTGTTCAGGCAGTCCTTTCCAAAAGAAGGTATAACCTCCTTTTTCTTCCTTCAACTGTCCTTCTCCTGCTCTTCGAGTTTCTTGGAGTGCTGCTATATCAATATTAAAACGTCTCAGCTCCCTTGCAATAATGGCAGTCCTACTTTACCTATTTGTTTTATGTGTGGAGATCGGTGCACAACGATCAGCACCCAACCTTCACAGAAAAAGGCTCTAATCCAATGGCATGGATACCATGACGATTGGTGACCTTTTGTCTGCTGCAGCCTTCATCTGCCTTCGCAGCCGTTGTAACAATACACCTTGTTATCTTCCGCCTGTTCTGCTGTTGAGGACTTTCTTGGATCGTTCTTTGTCTGGTTCCTCCCCCTGGACCTTACCGCCATGGGTGACCCTACCAGGAGTACATGACTCCCGACGGCTTCGCTCACAGGGTTCATTGGGAACACACAAGCCCACTCACCACAACAAGGTGACGATCCAGCGAGTGAGATGAAAAAGTATAATGTTTGCATAACAAATCACACTAAATAATGTCAGGCAAAAAATAGGTTTTCATGATGTCAATCCTGAATATATTAGCACAAATGTTTATTTCCAATTTGCTTAATTGGAGGCACAATTTCTAACCAACACAATGCATGGCTCTCTCTATATGTATGCACCAGCATGAATCTTAACAGATTTTTACGCTTAAGTTTACGCTTTCAAGGCTCCAAGATGTTTAAGACTACCCATTGCAATCTCTGAATGATGTCATAGATAAATGTTGATCATTGTTCCATTTTGTATAGAAACAAATCCTAATGAATAAAATATAAATCTGGAACAATTGGAACAATTCCTTAAGTGATCCTTGCGTTCTTGGTGCTCTCTGAGCTTGGTTGTTTGCTTGCAGACATTTCATTACCCAACTAGGTAACATCATCAGTGTATTTGCTGCCTGTTTATATGCAGTAGTTTGCCCTGCCAATTTTGGTGGGGGTGTAGTTTCCTCCTTGGTGGTTCCTTGATTATTTGTTTTCTGCCTGATTGTTTGTCCAGCGCTGATCTGGACACTGGCTGCTGGAGGCAATGTGTTGTAGTCATTTTGTTTCCTTCCTAGGTTTTTTATTGTCTCTTTTGAATGGTATGTAAATGTGGTTTATCTCTCTGTATCTATTGATGCTTGATTTGTCTGAATACCAAGCTTCCAGGAATTCTCTAGCATTTTTGGATTTGGCTTGGTCTAAAATGCTAATAGTTTCCCAGTTGAAACTGTGGTTGAGTCTGTCCATGTGTCTATGTGTTGTGAGGTTAAGGAATTTTTGTCATGTCTTTTGACCCTACTCTATATGTCTTTCGTTTACATCATTGGTACATAACCTCTACCCACAAACGACATGTAGCTCCCCACATGATTTTGCATACCCCCAACCCTTCTTTTCCATCTGACTAACTTAAAGGCTAGATTTTTCTCATATGGAAAATCCAGATTATAATTTCCTATGCTTCACCCAACCTTCTATTTCCACTAGTCCGCTGAAATCCATTTATAAATGAATAGCTATTCCTTGACACAATGCCTTCCCTTTGCAAAACCTCCCTTCAACTCATCTTGCTCTTATTTAGCCTCCAAATTTGATTATACTTGTTGCAAAATGGAAAGAGTAATGGGCATTTTAAGAAACAGCTTTCAAAAGCTAATGTGCTAATTAGTATGAAATTCAGTAGTCTTCTTCCACCTATAATGTTTTAAATTTCCTGGAAATGTATGCAGAAAGCAAAGGGGTTGGAGCCATTTATACACTTTGTCCAACTTGCTTAACAATGGAGGAGAAGGACTCAGGGTTTACTGAATAATGCTCCAGAATTTAGAGGAGTGATAGGAGTTGTTTTGTCACCCCATGGCAACATACCTTGTTAACCGCCCAGAGTTCTCCTTGTAGAAAAGATGGGCGGTAATATAAATCCAATAAATAAATAAATACCTGTAAGACCAATTGTGCTACCTTCAGAGTAGAGGATCCAGCCTTGAAGTGAGTCAAGCCATTCTGAAACCAATGCTGTTTATGCAGAAGTGTGTTAACAAACATTATTGACAGATTTCACACTGTACGGCAGACCAATTCTTGCTGCCTTTAGGCCTAGGCAGTCCTGCTTCCAACTTTTTCTCCAAGTATTGCTTACTTCCCAAGAGTATTACCAATGTGGTTTTAGTGCGCACCCACCAATACTTATGAAAAGGAATGGCAGTGGAAAAGATAGAAGGATCACATTTCTTGGATTGGTATAAAACTTGTTTTAAGCTGATCTGATGACGCTGAATTTGTAACACTTCTAATTTCCCCTTTCCCCTTAAGGTTTGTTTAACACAGACAATTCACTTGCATAGCAGTTAAGAACTGTGGTGGCTTTTTAAAACAATCTGTAGCAAACAGCAGCAAAATATTGGAGAGAACCGCTCACTTGAAGACTAGCTTTCTTTTTCTCGTTCGTTTTCCTCTTTGCTGTTAATAAAATAAACCTCGGCTTTTTAGAGTGTTATAATCTCCAGCCAGGATATTTTTAATCAAAATTCATGTATCATAACTTGTGCTTTACAGTGAGATTTTCTTAAACTGATTTAGAGTCAAGATGACATGAACACAGGACAGAACATCTTAGATAGTACATGGAGATATATGGTAAAAGCCAAGAAAATGGCCCTAAGTTGTGCTTTTCTGTAATATTAAAAATGCTTTAGTGGATGTATCCATTCTTGTAGATTTGCCTAGCAAGTAATTTCAACACCCCCACAAATTTCTGACAACAGTTATCATAAGCCCACACATACTTTAACCAGTCTTGCATACTTCCAAAGGAATCATTTGTGTGTATGTGTATGTGTATGTGTATGTGTATGTGTATGTGTATGTGTGTGTGTGTGTGTTTGTCTGTATGTGTATATATACAGAAACAGAAACATACTGTATATATACATACATACATGCATATATAGGTAAGGTAAAGGTTTTACCCTGAACAGTCGTGTCCGACTCTAGGGGTCGGTGCTCATCTCCGTTTCTTAGCTGAAAAGCCAGCGTTGTCCGAAGACGCTTCCACGGTCATGTGGCCAGCATGACGCATGAGGAACGCTGTTACCTACCCACTGAAGTGATACCTATTAATCTACTTGCATTTGCATGCTTTCGAATTGCTAGGTTGGCAAGAGCTGCAGCGAGTGCGGGAGCTCACTCTGTCATGGGGTGCTCGGGTTTTGAACCACCGACCTTCCGATCGACAAGCCTGGCATCTTAACCACTGAGCCATCGCACCCCTACTACATACACACACGTGTGTGTGTGTGTGTGTGTGTGTGTACACACATCTCTCTCTCTCTCAAAACAAAATACCACCCCCCAATTTAAAATATGGCGAGTGTGTATTGTTCTGTCACTAAATTACAATTATGATTAAAAAATCTCAACCAACTGAACATTAAGGCCTGATAATCTGATTGTTTTGGTAAATAATTGCTTCCAACTCTGTAAATCATAACCAACACAGTGGAGAATTGTAATAAATTACTATCACAGCCAACTGAGACTTTTACACCCACTCTGCAGAATTGGTCAGTTCTGCCAAATCAGTTGCCAAATCAGTATTAAACACAGTGCCGTTGTTTGAAGCTGGTCCCTTCTTTATAGCAGTTAAGTAATCTTGAACTCCAGTAACTGGTGAGGAAGTGGATAGTCATCGCTGTTTTCTTCCCTGTGTTTCTAAACTGTGTGAAATCCATCCTGAGACAACCATCTGCATCCTGAATACCCTCCAGCAGTGGAACCCTCATCAATAGCCCTGCTGGTGTTGCATACGGGGAACTAGAGATCACATGTCTTGAGGGCTCTGAAAGTTGAAGCCCAAACATCTCAAAGGTACTCTCTACATTTAGGGCATCTAGAAGTTTGTCCCAGGACACTGGAGAACATCATGTAAGTTTTTTAGAAAGTCCATTTCAAAGAAACATCACTGAAGAAACACAGTGTGTTTTGTGAGCAAAGTAAATAAATAAAGATCAATATCCTCAAATGAACTCATAATTAAACACTACTCTTGGTAGCTGAGAATGATTTGGGAGACATGCTGAATTTTGTAGCTAATTTTCTATTTAGCTTGTAAAAAGTAAACTTTTTTTTTAAAGAGAAGCAAATGTCATAAATCACACATTCCTAGCTTCTCTCACTTAAAATGTTGAAAATTAATCTTTTTCTAAAATTTTCAATATTTTGAATGCCTTCAAAAGGGCAAGTGACAGATTGCTCAGTTCCATGCAGAACATTTATTCTTCCTTGGTGAGCATTTACTGACAGTGAAAAAAAATTTTTTTTTTAATGTACTGAACAATATTTCATTTGGAAAATTTTAGACAAGTTCCAGCATCATATGCCTGACAATGAATTATTTGATATAATTAATAACAGAGGTCCAATATTTTCTGGATGAAATAAGGATGCATTTTTCAACATGGAGCCAATCCATCTCTACTTATAGACAATATTTTAATATAACTCTTGGATACTCTTTGGCTGTAATTTTATTTCCCAATAACATTTGACCTCTGGCCTTAATTGGAATGTTACATGCTTATTAAACAATGTAGTTTAAAAAATATTTTCAGAACTATTGAATTTATTAATATGGAATTCAGATTACACAATAGTTTATTAGCAGCTGTCTGGCAGGGTTTTTAAAGTATGCCTGAAGCAGAGTAGCTCTAGACCAGAATATGAGAAGGAAATGGGTGATAGGAATATGACTGCTTGATTACTTTTCAAGGAACAGTGCCCAATAAATGAACAGTGCCTGAATTTAGTATCTAAATTAAAAAAAAAATTGTCTTGGCTCACAATTTGCAGCATGAGTGCTTGTGGGAAGGGGGCTCAAAAAAGTCAAGATGGCAGCTGTAACCAATCCATTTTTAGGACTGTCCCTTTTTTATATGTGTCGCATGCAGAAATAATTTTCTGTCTCCTTTGCTAACCCTATTCAGCTTCTATTGCTGTTGTTCCGCATCATTGTCAGTAGCCTGACTTTTCTTCCAAGTGATGGCTGACAGAGCCTAACAGGTTTTACACACCTTGGGAATTCTTGGATAGTGTTGGAATGCTACATTAACATCAGTATAATTTCCAGCATGGAACCAACACTTAAGCTTGTCTTACCCAAGGGCTGAGAGTGAAAGGAAGACAACACTACAGAGACATGGCAGGAAAAAAAATGTTGCCAGGACATGCGTGTGCCACTGATTTAGCCTCCCAAATGACCACTTAGCATCTTTTTCCTACTTGCACAGAGGCAGTGGTAGCAAGACAAGCATCAGCAAATAGGACAGTAAATTTCACACCTGCATGATTTTCTGCCACCTCAAAGGTGGGTGAATGGCCCTTCAATTCAGACCTGGGGAAAGGCCTTTACCTTACATTATTTGCATTTTGATATCATACTGAGCTTTCAGTGGAGGAGATATAGAGTTCAAACAAACAAGTCATGCTAGAAGTACCATACCTGTTTTGCTAAGTTTTGTTAAGTTAACCTGCTCTACTTCCAAGTCTATCAATCTGGCAATATAAGACTTGCAAAATTTCTAGCCTATGCGTGGGTGAAAGCTATCTGAATAGACATGCTTTTCAGTTGTCAGACAGCAATTGACTAAAATCATGGCAAGGTTATTATTCTGTCAAGCCTTTTTATGAGTGATTGATTAAAAAACATTTTCTATTCAAAGAATCCCTGACCGACAAAGAGGTTCACTGAAGGAATATGGCTGCTCTTTACGAGAATGACATTTCCTGCCAATTATTGATATAAAATGTTAATTAGCATTGAAATGACTTTGAATGTAAAATTAACCTTGGCAGATTTCAGAGGTTGGTTATGTAGAACTGGATTTGGGGGATAACAGCTACCTGCTTCTGAGGTGGCATTTGGCCCTTGAAATTAATAGCTGATATGTTTAATTGAAAGGTCAACCTGAAAGAGCACAATCCATCCAGTGCTCCTCCCACGTGCAACACATTGGCTTGTTTCACACATTAAGCTAAGGCATAATATCTGGTTTTGGCTGAGGCTGTTGTATAGAATTAGCCACAGTAGTTTGCAAGCCCTGAGTTATAGCTCAACACATTGCTTGAACCTAGCAAGCTGGGTTTTTATTAAGTAATGTTTAAGCAACTGCTTCTTAATATGATGGGAGAACCCAATCAATGAGTCAACTGGAGGTTATGTAAAAAAAATCATAAATGCTTGTCCTTACACCCTATCCAGTATTTAACCTGAAGTTCACTACTCTGGTTTTGGTGATGGGAATACCCAAACTCATCTCTGGCAAACAGAGACCAGGGAAATGAAGTACTTCTGAAAGCATATTGACACTTACAGTTGAAGCTGCTCTTGTCCTGTGCTCATGCTGGCTTGACTCTAAGCCAATTTACGAAAAGACTGTCTGGACTGAGAAAAAATCTTTCAAGGTGTTCAATCTGAATTGCAGGTTATCGCGTCCTCCCACTGAGCAATTGCCCTGCTACAGTACCCTCACACCTCTGGGTGAGTCTTCCTGGACAAATATACTTTTCTATGTTTGTATGTGTGTGTATATATGCACACACAACACACACACACTAGTAAATTGGATGTATATATGCACTATTTAAGCAACAAAGTACAGATACATACAGGTACAACAAACAACTAACCCCTTCCATTTCTTAGTGCCCTGTTTCTTTTTAATGTTTTTAGATGTACCCTTACCACAAGTGCTATAATAGTACAATGGCTATAACTCTTGTGTTGCAAATAGAAAGTTGTTGATTTGAAACTCATGAAAGTTTTTTTTAATTACTCTTTTTTCTTTTCCTGACCCATTTTACCCTGTGCTTAAAAAAGAACAACACACCTTCAGTTGTGCACCTTTTTACTGTTTTTTCCCTCAGACACCTGAGGTAGAAGAGACCCAACCCAGCTCTGAAACAGTCCATAGGTTACCACACTGGGTGGAGAGCTGCACATTTGAACAGGGGTTTTGTCATGGTCAAACAAGGATGAGTGAGGGAAGGTTGGAGCTGGAAGATAGCTAATAATAGACTTCTCTCGGTCACTGACATTTTGCTTTCCTCTGCAATTTAAAGGGCCTTACTTCCAAATAAACAAAAATAATAATTATAGCTTTATCATATTTACCTAAAAGGAAGATGACCTTGAACTTAGAACAACTTCCACCAAAAGGAAGGTTAGACAGGGAAGAAAAAGAATCTAACTCCATCTCCACAAAGACCTTCCCATTTGATAGTACATTATTTATGGGAAGGTAGGGAAAACAACTTAGTCTTCATTACAAGTAAATACAAATGGCTTGCAGTGCAAGCCTAGGCAAGTTTAAAAGGTCAATAGGAGCTTGACTTCGAGTAGTTTTATTTATTATTTTATTTTATTATTCAAATTTATTCCCCGCCCATCTCCCATGCAAGGGACTCTGGGCGGGTTACAATAAATAAAAATTTAAAACTATACAAAATAGACAAGAAAGGTTTTCCTGGCAAAAAGATGGAAGTGGTTTGCAATTGCCTTCTTCCAAGATTTTATTCCTCAGCCTTCACTACTAGGATTTCCTGCTAGTTTTCAGGTCTGACTCTGCTTAGCTTTTTAAGATCAGCCAAGGCTGGCTTCCTCTGAAGTGATCCTCACAGCATTCTGTGAAATTTGCATCACATATCATATAAAGTTAAATGTACGTACATGCAGGGACAAGAATCAGTATTTTTAAAAAATATTTTCTTACTGTCCTGTTGATTTTTAAAGTCCTTTAGATCTACTTTTACCCTTAATGCTGTAATAGCACAACGGTTATAATACCTTCTTTTAAAATAGAAGGTTGCTGGTTCAAAACATGACAGATTTTTTAAATAACTATTTCTCTTTACCAAGCTTTCTACTTTTCTCTAATTCTCATCTTTTCATCATTTTTTTCTGATCACTCAAGGTAGAAGAGGTAGAAGAATTTAACCTATTATGCTATTACAGGGCTCATGATAAAAGGCATTAGAGTTGATGGTAAGGAATGACACAGTTGGAGGGACATTTCCCCCTCTGCAAAAGTTCGCCAGTGAACTGCTGAGATTAGCCTGCCAAAAACTGAAACATGTTATTTGAAATAGACAAGAAAGGTCAAGAAGACATAAAATGGAAAAGTGTATTTCAGAAATGGAGCAGAAAAATATGCCTGAATTTGCTTTGATGGTGACTGGGAGATTAATAGAGGAGGATGTCATCTCTTTCTGTCTTCCATTCTGGCAAAAGGGCAACTGGACAGTGTAGTTAACCTTCAGGTGATAATGGTAGCTCTGCTTATATAAATAAGAAGACACTGGATGCTATTTATTTATTCAAATACATAATAGTTTACTGCGTTGCTACCTACCTGCCTTAATGGTAATGAATCAGGGATTGGTGGATTCTAGAGACTAATGCAAGTGATATGAAACAGCCAACAGAAGCCAATGCTATATACATTCTAGGACAATACATTCTTCAAAAATGACTTGGAGAAAGTACTTTGGATCTCACATGAGCTTGGTGCTTTCCTACCATACTTTAAAGAAACTTGACTTTTTTCAGCTTCCATGCATGTGTGATAAAAAGGAGTGACTTCTTTTACTTTAATACATTTTGGATACATTTTCATGCAAGCACCAATTTTTATATAGTATATTCACCCAAACATTCTTAGACCTTAATGGAGAAGCTGTACATGTGCTGAATGTGGGGTACAAGTCAACCTTGTAAATCATTTACAAGTGAAGAAAGGAGTTTATATCATAACCTGGAAAACAGCAGGCATGTTATGGAGTTTGCCAGTAATTGTCTTCAGTGCTGAGGAGGTCCATATTAATGTAAGACTGGTCTACAGTATGCATACTATGCTACCACAATGGAGGTAAGACCAAGAACTTTGGGTCTGATGTTTAAAGCAGACAAAATATAAAGCAGAGGGTTTTCTTGCTGCATCTTAAATAATTTCATTTCAAATTTAATATATCAATTAATTTCAAACTTTATTCAGAGTAATATATAATTGAGCTAACATTCCATGACTAAATTAATTAATAGATGTGGACAGATTCTAATTTGATCCCTGTCCTTTGTTGCTAGTTCATCCTCTTCTGTTTTCCTTACTTTTGAAAAAAGTAAGGAAGAGGAGATGGAATTTCTTTGTTCTCTATACATGCATGTATTATGGATAACACATTCATTTTATTATTTCTCATTTTATGTCCTCCTTCAGGATTTAATGGGAAGATTAGAATGCTGGATAGATGATTGTACAGGGAACACATGGACATATAGTCAAGGGGAGCAAATGACAACATGTGCATCACAATGTACTGACACCAGTTCTACACCTTATGCCCATGTATTATGATGTCATAGACAAGAACTTAAGGGGAGAAGTTTGCATTGTGATGTCATTTTGATGAAATTGTGGCTTGCTGAGGACACCCCTGTGGACACATTGTTTGACCACACTGCCACTGCTGTGTAGCAAGAAGTAAGTTTCGGTTGCAACCCATAATTTAAAAAAAAGGAAACAAAAGGACCAAGAATGTTGAAATCTCAAGATAAAGCAGAACATAACTACATGAAACTTCAGTGACTGAAGCACATCAAGGACAATCGTGATCAAAGAATTCTGACTTAACACTGATTGATGTTGAACAGAGAACATCTGTGATAGGGATAGCTAGGAAAAAAGGGATTCATTACCTTTATCTTCATCGCAACTTGAAAGAATTCAGGATAAGGCAAAAAGTGAAAGAAAGGTAGACAATCTCTCAAAGATAAGAGATCTTGCACACTTTCTTAACAACTTCAGGTTCTGGAACCCTTCCTTACTTGATTCTTGGTTGCAAGGCAATATCTTTCCACACCCTTTCTCATTTATATAGAGTTTGAAAATAATAAGTGAGCAATTTGAAATAAATGTAGGTGTTACAAGTAGTTGAAAATATTTCCCTTTTCAGGTCTGTTGTGTATAAGTAAAGGAGGCATTATCAGTGTGTTGCTAACTAGACATCCTGACATCAGTCTATACAGCTCCATTAATATGATTTTTAATGTGTGAACTGCACTGTATATAACCAGGTACTGGTAGGTACCGAATCCAGTTCTGTCATATCAATTGTTTTTTCGCAACACTAATATTAAGTAAGGCTATGACCTGCCAAGAAAATTCAGATTCAGTCAGATCCAGTGCTTTAGCCTTATTCAACGAAGTCCAAATTGTAGGTTGCCCAATTAAGTGCCCATTAATTGCCCAGAAAAGAATGGATGTGATGTTATGCATATTTTCACAATAAATAAGTAAACAAACAAATAGCTTTACTTTTAAAAAAGCAATTAAAACAAATAGCTACTAGACCTATGCTACTTCCTTCTTATTTCCACCTATATGGCAATATATTGTATTGTACATTGTACCTGAGGCATTTGGGGTATTGACTTTGGGGCTAATGAAATTCCATCACGAACCATGCAACTCTTTGCCTTTTATTTATTTTTATTCTATTGTGTTGTGGCTCTTGCAAAGCAACTTCCTGTTCATTGCATGAAGTGGACTGGACTGTTACATGTGTGCACTTGCACATGTGCGCACACTGACACACAGGCACAACACCATGCTTGCAGCTAATTAATTTCTTTGAATTATGCAGTACTGATTCTTAGCCATGGTTGTTGTTCCTGGGTTTGATCACTCTTGCTGTTAGCATGAGCATTGTTCTTAGTGTGGGGGTATATGGTTGCTATTACACCAACTGCTAGGCACGGACTTACAAACTGGATCGTCTTGCTTTTTAGGTTATTAATCCAACATTCTAGCAAAGTATATCCTGCAGTAAAAGTGGTATCATTTTCTGTATGGTCTTTAAGTTTTAAAGTATTTACCAGGATAAAATATTATTTGTCCTTTGGGGAAGGTGTTTTCTAAAGTACCTACAGCTTATTTCTCTAGACACTGAATAAAATACCCCTGATAAAGGGTGCACTTAGCAGAAGACCTTAATATATGGGTAGGTTGACCTATGGGCAGAAGAATTATGACAGGAGGTAATTACGAGGAAATGGCCAATTCCCTCTTTTGGCCCATCAGCCTCAGCTGATGGGTCCCTGGATTGTTTTGAGCCATGGCCTTGGGTTGGCATTATTTAATGTCAGTTCCATCTGGAATAAGACCATGTTCCTCCATGATTTAGTTGTGGAGGAGAGGACTGGCCTGGCTTGTATCTCTGAGACCTGGTTGGGCAAGGATTGGAGGAATGTCTTTGTCAGAGATGTGGCATCCAGATGCTTCACCAGCCTCAGCTCCATCCTTACTCAATCAGGTCTGAACAGTCAGCAATGGGAGAAGAAGCTTGGTTTGGGTAGTAGTGAACAAACCTTTGAGAGTTGGTTGATGCTGGCAGGCTTGAAAGAGGTAGTGGTTTGACATTCCTCAAGAGGCTATCTCACAGCCCAGCTATTATGGGTAACTGTTGGCCCATTTCTAACCTTCCCTTTTAGGGAAGATCATTCAGAAGCTGGTAGGACACAGCAGCCCTTTGAGGTAACCAAGGTCAAGATACAGGCACAGCAGGAATTCCAGGAATGCTCTTTATTATTTTAGAGTAGAATAACAGATTCTTGAAAGCATGTCAGAGTTTCTCCCTGCCCCATCTTATACCAAACAACATCAAGGTGGGGTTATTTTCACACTTCCCTCTTTCTCAGGACTATGTAACATTTTCTGAAAGTCTCCCCTTTAATGGTTTGCTCATTCCTTCCCAATTCGGAAGGCTAGGGCTACATTCTTTCATAGGCAGCAGTTTGAGAGCGTCCTGGATGAAATAGGTTTTCTGGATACCTTTCAGTTCAGTACCTGGGCATGGGATGGTAAACCCATTGGTGACTCTTGTGAATGACCTGCAGTGGGACTTAGATAGGGGGAGTGTCCCCTTCCTTGTCCTGCTATATCTGCATTTCCATGCTACCATCAATCACAAAATCCTTGTGAAGCACCTTAAGAAGTTGGGGGTTGGATGCAGTACATCTTCTCCTTCCTGAGTGGGTGGTTCCAATTGGTGTAGGTGGGAGATGAGAGTCTGAGCTCTTAGGCACTTTACTATGGGGAACCTAAGGGCTTAACCCTCTCGTCTTCCCTTTTCAACATGAATATGAAGCTGCTGGGAGAACATGGTAAAGGGTCAGTTTGCAAGATTCTGTTAATGTAGCCTAACAATAAAGTTGAAACATCTAGTCATGTTTCTTGTCTGGTTTACCTGGGAGGGCGGACATCAATCTTGCAAGTCTGAAAGTACAAACCTCCCACCATTCCTATTTACTGCCTAACCAGTTAGGGTGGGTCCTTTCTAAGTTTCTTTCTCTTCCCATTACTCAGTTGTGGACTCCTCCCTCTTTTGTCAAATTATTCCCTAGGCAGCATTTCTTCCCCACCCCACCCCCATCTTCCAAGGTCATTCACACATTCCATTACACATGCCTAAGTCAAGACTAGAAGTTATGGTCTCCAGATTCCTAGCCTGGTGTCTTAACAGCTACACCAAACTGGCTCCCAATTTATTAATTACTTTAATAAATTTAATTGAATTAATTAAGAATATCTATGGATTATCTGTTACCTATCGTTAGGTAAACCTTTAGATACTTACAGTTCAGGAGGTATCTCAGAGAAGAGAATTCTGTTCTTGCAGCTTTCCTTTAGCAGAGATTCTTGGTTGTAGAAAATCTCAGCCTTAAGCAGATTTTTAAGGCAATCCCCATATTTGAAATGGATATTAAAAATAATACAATTGAGAATACAGAAGCAGCTATTTTTCTTAAGAAAGAAATCAGAGCCTTTATACAAATCTACAGCTAAAAGAGTGATGGATTTTTCTCCCTTTTTTAATATTAACAACTAGTGATGATTGCCATCCAACTAAACTGAATGGTGAGGAAATTCAAGACAGTTAAAAGAAGGACATATAGTGTATAGTGCATATAATGACACATATTGGCAAGTGTCAAATTGTATGGATTTGAAGAGAGGAGGAGCAAAGTCATGGATGTTAAAGCTAAATGTTATGAATTCTAAACCTGGTAGGAATGCACAGTCTTCCACATAAAAAGCTGTTCCTGGCTGCCCCCCACCCCCAATTAATGTGGGATGTCTTTTTTATTTTTTTTTGCTACTGTTATTAACAAATGGAAGCAAACATCTATTTAAAAAGGTTAAAAGGTAAAGGTTTTCCCCTGCACAGTCGTGTCCGACTCTGGGGGGCGGTGCTCATCTCTGTTTCTTAGCCTAAGAGCCAGCGCTGTCCGAAGATGCTTCCGCGGTCATGTGGCCAGCATGACGTGCGCGGAACGCTGTTACCATCCCACCAAAGTGGTATGCTTTCGAATTGCTAGGTTGGCAAGAGCTGGGGCGAGTGCGGGAGCTCACTCCGTCACGTGGTGCTTGGGTCTCGAACCACCAACCTTCCGATCGACAAGCCTGGCGTCTTAACTTTATACTATTTAGAGATCTATCAGTATTTCTAGATCTACCTTCTGCCACTTTTGGTTTAAAATGATGTATAAAATCAATTAACTACTAGGAAGCCAAGTGAAGACTTTGGCCATTGTTCTATATTCCTGTATGGTGTTCCTGTAGCCAATTTGGCTTTACTTTATATTGGAATTTCAGAACATCACCTTGTCTCACAATTTTTCTTTTCGATGATGTTCGTCTTTAAAATAAACAAACATACTATTTTGAGTTTTGACCAAATTTAATGGTGGGACAAAAGGCCTTTATACATCATTTAAATCGACATCCATCTTAGATGTTGATTCCAAAACTTTTTTTAAAAAAAAGAAAATGTCCATTTCCATCTATGGCTTGTTTACAACCTGAATTTGACTTTTTTAAGCCAGCACATTTTTTAGGAGATAGCACCCTCCTGTGGCAGTAACATGGGAATCTTCAGATTTTTTTCCTATAAATATGCAAAAGACAATGGAAAACAATTATTAATTGCATCATAGCTTCTTGATTTCTATGTTCAGTTACTGAATAACAATCACTTCTTTTTTTTTTCTCAAGTAGGGAGAGAAGTGGTTGATCAAAAATTGTTATGCTCACCATTTTCTTAACATTGTGTGTTTGGATTCTAGTCATATAACCTAATATTTTACTCCTGGGACAGAAGCGGAGGAAAAAGACACATTTCCATAAAGTTCTCATAAAGGCTCATACAGAGAATAGGTTCACTAAATTAAGCTGCTGGGCAGACACATTTGTGGAAGGATGAATGTTCCCAATCATTATTTGGTTAGTGGTTTTCATGGAACATAAGGATAATTTATCTGGGCAAGAAAGACATAAATAAAATATGGAAGCTATTATAGAAAAGGTTTAGGGAACATGAAGGGTAAACAATGCAAAGCATTTTGAGAAAGGCTTTCCAGACTAATGTAAAGTCCTCTTGAGATTTGTGCAATATATCTTACCATTCTTAAGTCCACTTCTGCCTGTATGGTATCCTATTAATATAATGCAAGGGAAACTTCAGAGCATCCACAGGGAAAAAAAGGAGATAATTGAGGACAGTATAAAATGCTGGTGTCTACCATAGTATTAGCAAGACAGAACAGGTGGAGTTTGTTCTCTAACGCATAAGCAAAACAATGCATTAAGAAATAGGTTGATTCATCAGCTGGACTAACTGCTTTAAAATCTTGACTGATTAGAAATAGGTCCAAGATAAAATACGCCCAATACTGGAAACAAGAAAATATTCCAACAAAAGAAGAATGGATTATAAAAGTAATGGATTTAATGCAAACAGACAAATTAACAAATTTAATAAAAGGAAAAGAAATGGGGAAGTACAAGGAAACATGGGACCCCTTCATAAAGTATATCCAAAAAGAATATAACATTAAATAGAGAACAAATAATAATAATAACAATAAAAAAAAAGTACAAATAAAGAAGGGGCGGGGGGGGGGGGAAAGAGGTATAAGAAGAGAAAAAATGTAAATCAAGTATTTACAAGATTTTTTTGTTAAGAAAACTGGAAGAATTTTAATGGAGTGTATGTATGTATTATGTATTATAAAACAAAGATCTAAAAGTTAAGATTGAATTTGATACAAATATATAAATAAATAAATAATATAATGTAAGGAAAGGAAAGGAAAGGAAAGGGAGAAAAAAGAGTGATAAACATATATAAAGTAAGAAGAGAAAGGAAGGAATAGGTTAGAAAGAAAAAGAGAAAGACAGAAAGGGTGAAAAGGGAAAGAAAGATAGGGAAAGAAGATAGAGTAGAAGAGAAGAGAGAGAAGAGGTTAGAGAGAGGAAGAGGGAGTATGAGAGAAGATATTAGAGAGAATGGGGAAAAAAAGAATGGATGAAGGGATAAAAGGAAGAATGAAAATGGAAGATAAAGGAAAAGAAAAGAGAGAGAGATGGGTTAGAAAGAGTAAGTAAGGTAAGTGAGAGAAGAGATTAGAGAGAGAAAGAGAGGGTTAAAAAAGGAAGAAGAGAGTGGATGAAAGAGAAAAGGAGCTAAAGGAAGAATTAAAAGGAAAGGAAAGGGAAAGGAAAAGATAGAGAAAGAATAGGTTAGAAGAGATTAGAAGATAAAGGAGGGAAAAGATTAGAGATAAAAAAAACAAGGAAGAAGGATACATTATATTAAATATAATAAAAATGATTATGTAAAATCAAATGTAAATATATATACATAAATGTAACCATTGTTATGTGTTATATGTGATCATTGTTATGTGTTATGTGTTTTGTTTTATGTTTTATGTTGAATGTAAATAAAATGATTTTTTTCAATTAAAAAAAAAGAAAAAAAAGAAAAAGAAATAGGTCCACAATTAATCAAGCAATAAATTTAAATATTATCTTTTTCATGCACACAAAACAACACCATCTTACGAGATGCCTCTACCCATAATCTAAAAAACGGACCCATTCCCTCTTTCGAATGGCTTTAATTGTAATGTGTGACCTTGTCTGTAGGTTGAGTCATGTCAACTGGATTTCTTTCTTTTGGTTGAAACGTTTCGCTGCTTTCAGACTGAAGAAGCTACTTGGACAAGCAGCGGAACGTTTAAACCAAAAGAAAGAAATCCAGTTGACGTGACTCAACCTACAGACAATTCCACCTGGATGACTGAGAATCTTCATCGACAATGTGTGACCTTCTTTAGCCTAATCCTGGATTTTGCCTCCTATATTTTCTTTTCCTTCTATATTTTGTAAGTAGCAGTGTCCATGGATGGCAATTATAGAAGTTGGAGTCCAATACATCTGAAGAGAAGCTAGCTGGAAGAAAAGCTTATTTAATTAGGAATGTTACAAATCTTTGGGTGAAATTGAACACTATATGAGCAAATCTTTGTTCAAACAATAATATTTTCCCTACCTCTCTTCCCCCTTGATGTTTCTGGTGCCTCCCCCACATCTGCTGTGGGGTGTCTCCCAATATTCTGAAGCAACACCTGAGCCCTCCTTTTGGCTGATAAAAGCTATTCTATTAACAGAAGAATTTAACTGGGAATATTCCAATGTTTGCTGTCCTGGGACCACTACCTCACTCTGTTCCCTGCTATCATAATAATCAGTATTAGTAATATTGCAGTAAAGGGCAGTGCTATGAATTATGTATATACCATTCAGTGGCAATAATTGCTACAGGATTATGAACAGATCTTATTATTTTTAATACATTGTGGTTCATTGTATACTCTAAACATGGATTTAGTATTAGTAAATTTTACCAGAGTTTTTGGGCACCACATGGCATACATTTAAAACAGAAGTGCTTATTAGTCATGTTGAACACCTTTTGGATTAGTTTGCATTTATTGGCAGTCCTTCTGCCAGCAACTTTTAATGGGCAGTATTAAACTCACAGAAATGGTATTTAAGTGACCTGAATAAATCCCATCATTTCTACTGCTATCTTTTCTTTTACTTCTACCTTTTCCATTCCGTTCTACTATAAAACTGGTATCTTTGCAAAGAATAATAAGAACACCCTTTGGAGTTGAGGGCTATCTAGGTACCTGCCTAAGAATTGTCTATAGAGATGATTAAGACATTCGGTCTTCACAGACTCAAGTACTTTCTGACATATGTACAGAGAAGAATGCTATCCTACCAGTTTTCACACTTTCTGCAGGTTCAGAAGTAGTTTTCAGTTTAATTTATAAAACAATGTGTATTTTTAAATGTGTACAAAACACACATACACACACATTCATAAATGTGTATTTTGAGAGACAATATGCTCAAAATCTGCATTTAAATACAGATTTAGAAGTAGAATTTTTTGTGGGATTTTTTTTTTTTGAAAACCACAAATTAATGCAGAGATGGGATGGAATTATCTTATGCCAGAACATGTGTGAAAATGACACTATCTGAGAATAGATGAATGTGCCCATATTTCCATGAGCCTTCTTTGATTCAGCATATCCCTTTTCTTTTAACACCTGCTGTGTGAAAGCTGTGCTTAATCCTGGGTAGCAGGGTCCCTGCTGTCATTTGAAATGGAGCTCTTCCCAGCCAGCAGAACTGCAACTGAAGCAAGGTAGATGGAGATGTCCTCCCTAGGCAGGGGTCTGTGATGTGCTGGAATCCTGCCCATTGATTTACTTGCATGCAGAATCTTTGTATGGGCTAAGAAGGATATTTAGAAGTTTATTATTTATTTATTTATTATGTGGATTTATCCCCGCCTATCTCTACCGTGGTAGACTGGTGGTAGTTGATCAGCTAAAGGAAGGCTCCATTTATAAATAATAATAATAATAATAATAATAATAATAATAATACAAATAATAATAATTTATTAAACTTGTATGCTGCCCAACTCTTAATGACTTTGAGCAACTCACAACAATCAAACAAAGAAATTACAATAAAATAAATAAAACATAAAAAACAAAGGTAAAAGATGGCAAGCGTGATGAAGTGAGGGGTCTTCCCTCGCTGTTGGCCTAGGTGAAGAGATGTGATATTCAGTAGGGTTCATCTGATTCTTGAAGATACATAATATTTGATCATACTTCAGATAGGGCATCATTAAGAATAGATGCCTATCGGTTTGTGGATAACATTTCAGGAGATTGTTTAATTTGTGCCTTCTCCTCTCCCACAAGATCATAGATGTGGCTTCACAGGTGAGATGATGCTTTGGGACAGAATGTTATCCCTCTCTCCTGCCTTATTCACAAGAGCATCTCATTGACACTGTCCTGAGAACTGGGCCAGCAGGTCTTGCACAGTCCTGTGATGGAGGATATATTGTGTGTATGCAGTCTTGGCTTCTGCAGAAAACTTTATTTAGAGAAATTGTGTTCAGAAAGTCTAAAAGAAGGGAGAGACTGCAGCACTGGGCTATAATTAGTTTCTCAGTTGAAGAACAGAAGAGAAAAACACAACCCTGATTGAGGTAGTTTTTAAATACATTACAGGGAAATTCTGCCCAGTGAAAATGGGGTTCTGGTTTTTCAACTCAGGCTTCTGATCTGGGGACCTGGTAGAATCCAACAAACCACAGAGTGGTCCAGGCCACTTTTCAAAGATTCAAAACCAACCTTTGAAGAAGGTCAAGCACTTCTGAACAGCCCATTTATTTAGCCTCACCAGCAATCTCCTATGGATAGCATGGATTGCATCATTTCTATTTGATATTGATACAACAGAGAAATCCCATGGCAGAAAATAAACCACAAATTTGAAGCAATATGAGTTATTTTAAAATACTGAAAATGCAAAATTGAGCAACTTCTGTACTTAATGCTCATCAACAAGCAACTCTATTATAATTACAGTTTCATCCAAGAGTCTTAGATTACTGAGTGGAGTTATCTCCATCTTCCTCTTTACAGTTCCATGTGCAAATAGACACACATATACATTGGTCATGTAGAGAGGCATTCTTGGGATTGTTTCCTATACAATCAAGTCTCTAGGAAGCTAAGTAGAACATAAATCATCTTGACTCAAGTAGGACAATATAACATGTCTATGAAGGTTCTCAGTCATCCAGGTGGAATTGTCTGTAGCTTGAATCATGTCAACTGGACGTTTCGCTCCTTATCCAAGGAGCTTCTTCAGTCTGAGCAAAGTTAGTAAGGGAATCCTTAAATATGTTTCTAGGGTGGCTGTGTGACCTTGCACCTGGGGCTAGGTCATGGTTATTTGAGATGTTATTTCTAAGTCCCTTTATCATCTAAAGGAGGATCGTTAAGATTACCATGCTGCTGTTGAGCTTGCGAAATGGTCTTAATCTTCCTAGGCACAGAAGACAAAGCAGGGAGGAAAATAGGGGAAAGATTGTGCCTGAGGCCCCCACCTCTATTCAAGGAAGGATTTTCCAAGTTGGCATAAATGGATTCCTTGACCCCTCTCTCAAACCACCTATCTTCTCTGTCTAAAATGTGAACATTAATGTCCTCAAATGAGTGTCCTTTTTCCTTTAGATGAAGATAAACTGCTGACTCTGGTCCTGTGGTGTTACTTCTCCTGTGTTGGGCCATCCTCCTGTACAAAGGTTGTTTGGTTTCTAAGAAACAACCAAACAAATAGAAACACCAAGAAGTAACACCACAGGACCAGAGTCAGCAGTTTATCTTCATCTAAAGGAAAAAGGACACTCATTTGAGGACATTAATGTTCACATTTTAGACAGAGAAGATAGGTGGTTTGAGAGAGGGGTCAAGGAATCCATTTATGCCAACTTGGAAAATCCTTCCTTGAATAGAGGTGGGGGCCTCAGGCACAATCTTTCCCCCATCTTCCTCCCTGCTTTGTCTTCTGTGCCTAGGAAGATTAAGAACATTTCACAAGCTCAACAGCAGCATGGTGATCTTAACGATCCTCCTTTAGATGATAAAAGGACTTAAAATAACATCTCAATATAACCATGACCTAGCCCCAGGTGTAAGGTCACACAGCTACCTAGAAACATATTTAGGATTCCCTTACTAACTTTGCTCAGACTGAAGAAGCTCCTTGCATAAGGAGCGAAACGTTTCCACTGAGAAAATAGAAATCCAGTTGACATGATTCAAGCTACAGACGACAATGTAACATGTTAAAGGAAGGATGCAAGGAAGGTCAGTCTCACTCCCTAGTGATGAATATTCATGATGTTTTGAATTTGAAACATTTCAAGCTTGAAATGCCCCATTAAATATTCTATATGAAGAACTAATAAAAAATTACTAAAGAGATGATGATGATGATGATGATGATGATGATGATGAAGATGATATTATCAGGACTTTACAAAGCTTTGAAGAAGTGTTTCATTTTCACAATGTTTTGAGAAAGGCATTCCTTTGATGTGGTTTCCCAAAGCTCCTTGCTTCTAAAGACAGAGACCAAATTGTTTTATTGCTTCTGTTTGTATTGTTCTGCATGCCTCCTCTGCATGCTCACGTGAAACGCCTTTGGCTGATAAAAATCTCCTTGGACCACTGCAAAAACCCTAAGGAGACATCCACTACCATTTTATACAGAGAAGCCAGGTGGAGTGATACAGCTGACACAACAAGGGGAATTGCTGCTGCCTTGTAGAGACATCATCATCACCATCACCATAGGGCATTCATGTCACTTATTTGCATTCAGGAATCCATTGCAATAATGATTCTATTATAAGTATATCACTAAAAATACCCTTGCTCATCACATTCCAATCCACTGTGGTCATGTTATGATTTTACCGCTATGAGATGATGTTCCAGTTTTCTTCTTTTTAAAGTGTTCATGACATACCAAAAGCCTGAGAAACATTTGTCACAAATGCCCCTGCATTTCAGGGTATTTACTAGATGATCCAAGCTGGCTTTTCAGAAACACGACCCTGAAAGTTGAGACTCCTCATGCTGCAGATGCTATAAGTAAAGGTTGCTTTTATTAGTCCTATAAAAGCATCATTTTAGTTTGCTGGCAAAAATATCTTCATATTCCTTTCTCTACTTTATCCACAAAGAGCCAGCAAAGGAATTTGTTTCAGCTTCACATTTTAAACTGAGTTTACTTCTTGCCTCCCCTCCTTAGGGTTCCATGTGCAAATAGACACACATACACAATGGCCATGTGAAAAACCATTCTTGAGATTAGTCTCATATATCTGATTGGTATCCCATATTGGCCAGTGTCCTTGTCCAGTTAAAGCTATTTAAAATAGGAGAAGATACTAGCCTAGTGTTCTCCTGGATGTATATTTTAGGAGAACATTCAGCTTCCTACCTTTTGAAGGTTTAGGAACACTGTACGCAGTGTCTGTATAAAAATATCTGTATCTGTCTGTATAAAAAATGTCAGTGAATGTCTCTTTGTTTTTGAGGTGGCCCAGTGAGAAGCATTAGATTTTTCAAAGTGTGCTTCTTGGGTTGATTTTGTAATGTAATTATTCAATGAAATTAAACATTGATAATTGATTGGCATTATTAAGATGATCATGGATATTTGAAGAGGAAAATCATTTGCATGATTGCCATTATGTACTCCTAAGGTACCAGATCCTTCAAGTCAAACTCAACTCCAGGTATTGTCGTGGGCATAGCCATGCTTAAAGTATTTGGGAGAGGGGTTGGATCAAACTGGAAAGGGTTAGATTTTAAAAACTCTTCCTATAGTTTCCAGTGAGCTGGACTGAGTTCACCACCTAATCCTTTCCAAAGTTGGACTTCCAAGTTAAGCCTGGAAAATTCAGCTTGGAAATGGCAGAATTTATGCATATTGGTAGGACGTTCCTTCATCTATTACTCTGGTATAGACTACAGATTTTAGGGCCTCTGGTTAGATTTCCTATGTTGGTCTATGCTACTGAGTTGAATTGCCAAGTATGTTGTATAATGTCAGATTAGAATGCTAAAAGTAAATCCAAAATTGAAACGTACATTGATAACACAACTACAAAGGGCACCTGCAGTTTTGTATATTCATTGCTCAGTTGTGAAGATTAATATGTAATATGTACTGAACAAGTTTGGATAATTTGAATCTTTTCTTCCTATTTTTCTTCTGAAAAATTGTAAAAACTATTTCCCCCAATCTGAAAGTGACTATTGTCTTTAATAAAAATGTGATTGTAAACCATTAATCATATAATCAGTATGATTAATTGAATCATTAATCACAGAGTAAAATGCCTTTTATTTCAGCTATCTCCTTCTAAGAAGTTTTACTAAGGATGATATTATGGTAAGTAACCTATGTTCACTTTCCAATTTAGAAAATGTAATTATGATAGTTCTCTCTCCCCCTCCCCCACCCAACCTCCCAACAATAAAGGATTTTCCTGTCTCATCTCTATCTCTATAAAATATTTGCAGTCATTCTTTTTATTGGGTGAAGTTCATTAACTGGGTAAATAATCAGCAAGGGGAAGGCATTTCAAATAAGGATGGCATGATAAACCAGTTCTGACAGTCTCTATGGAGGTGTTCATAGCAATCTGTAATTGGGGTGCCTGGGGTGATTTTCAGATGTTGAAGATGAGGGAAGTGGGCAAGATACTTGACTATAGTTCAGCACACCACCTGTCACCCCAGACTTACTCCCTCTTGGCTGATAAGGGCCCACAGAGGAGATTGACTAGGTGCAGTGAGTAATGTGTATTTTGTATGTAAGTGGGTGGTACCTGTTGCCTTGAAAGAGGCAGTAGCAGGTCCTATTTTGAAGAGCATGCCTGTGACAGGACTCAGGTAAATGAGAATTACTCCTCTGGCAATAGCCCTTATTGGATGAGATGTTTGAGATATAGGTGAGCTTCCTCTGCTCAGCTTGGAAGAAATAGATTATCCAGATAGGAGTATGACTCTGTTGATTCTTCTGGATCTCTCATTGGTTTCTGATACTATTTACCATGGTATTATACTGGACAGGCTCTGTGAGGTAAAAGTTGGGGCACAGTGTTACATTGGTTTTATTCCTAGCTCCAGTTCTACCAGAACAATACTAAATTGTAGATACACTTTTGCTGTATGAACTGCAGTGTAAAATCTACAGTAGGTAGTTTGACAAGTTTCAGGGCTGCATTCCCATAGTTTCCAGATCTGCATTCTGCTCAGTGCATCAGGTTCAGGTATAACTATGCCCTTGTTACTCCATCTGATCTACTTCTATCTAGTTCAACTGAACTAGATCTGAAGTCTCTGGAATAGCTAGCTGAAGACACTACATGGACATTTTAGATTCAGCCAAGCTTCTGTAAGAGGTATGTCAAAGTGATCTGTTAGCAGCTTAAAGGAAATGATCAACTTTGCTTTTGTGAAGATGCCCTTTTCATCCCATAATTTCAATAGCATCCATCTATTCAGTACCACTTGGGAGTGCAAGTTACACTGAATAATGTGCTGATTACAAGCCCATGAATGAAATTCCATATAGCTTTATTTTGCTAGAATACACGGATGTTTATAGTACTCCAAGCCCAGTTTAGCCTAGCTTTCCTGGAACATTCCTTCAGATGTGTTTAATTATGCCCATTCTGATAAGTAGGATCAGTTTAGGTTCCTATTATAGTGACCCCTCTGCTCCCTATGCATGGCTGGAAAAAGTAGTTTTGAGAATACACTGCATGGTTTAGAACCTGTCTCCTGTACAGATATTTTGAACAGCTAGTCAATTTCTTTGGAACATTTTTTGAGGAATCTCAATGAGGCAGGGGAATCCCAGGCACAAATAATAAATTTAAAACCATGGTTTTAATCCATAAGATTATTGGTTTATCAAGATCTGTTCACACTTGCAAGAGTTTTTTGTCATTTGGAATTTTATTGTTGTTTTCAATTGTTTGAGTATATAGAAATGCTTTTTTCCTCTTTTTTTCTGAATATAATGGCCAATTTATGATATGAGTGCTGAAAAGGGTATGGAACTAGGATATGATTTCTGCCAATTAGTTTTATCTCCTGAGGCAGAGGAGAATTTTAAATTAAAACATCAGGAATTCAAATATTAGGGAATAATCTGAGTAATATTCATACACACACACATATGCATATACATTATGCAGAATATGCTTTAGACTGCAATATCTATGGCTGCAATATCTATGGCTTTAATTGCCCTAGCTTGCCTAAAGGTGCATGTCAGGGGTCGCAATGCTGTCTCAAAAAGCATAGGAAAGTGCGGGTCATTCTGGTGTACTCTACAACCTACTAGAGTAGGTACTGAGTACAAAATTATTGTTAAAACTCAGGGTATGGGTGACTTCTGAACCTCATCTAGGGAAAAAAAGTCAATCTGAGTACTGGAACCAATAAAAGTTAAAATGGTCACAAATGCCAACAATGAACATTGATTCACCCATAGGTTAGTCATCTTATGGCACTTTCGTGTGTTTTCAGTATATGAGCTTAGGCCTTAAAAAAGGTCTCTCTTGCACACAGAATCTAAAAACATAGGAGTTGGAGAGTCCCTTATATAGTCCAACTATATAAGCAGAGGCTCAGGGGAGGAATTCCCATCAGGCTGCCAGCCAGACTTGGAAAACCTCCAGAGTGGAGGAAGCCACTATTGTTCTAGGAAGACTCTTTCACTGCTTAACATGGTCAAGAAATTCACTATTCAGCCTCTGTCTCCTTTATTTAAAATTCAAACTGTTGGTCTACATCCTGCTCTTGGTTCAGCAGAGAACTGTCTTGCAGTCTCTTTGTGAGGAAAAGGAGCAACCGTAAGGAGAAACAGTTTGGGCAATCTTGTGTCTCTCTCTTTTATCCAGGGAGGACCGAAGGAGCCGATCTACTAACCGGCTCCTTAAAAAAGTCTGCAAACATTGGCTCCACTTTTTCGCGGAGTCCTCTTCAGTCTGCCATCTTCCCTGGAAGATCATTATCCACCATGTTTATCCCAGGAAGCACATGTCACCTTAGTGAGCCTGCTCCAGGTATAAGATTGTACAGACTACTGTGCAGATGCTTATCCATCAGGTTTGCTGTACCTCTTGCTTTAAATGTATTGGTCCACCTAGTTGTGTCACCTAGTGATGGTAAAGCCTCCATGAATCTGCCTACCATAAGAAAAATTCAAGACAAATATTTGGGAAGAAGGACCACAGCTTTAATTCAGAATCTACAATGAGGAAAATTCTTTTTTTTTTTAAATAAACTTTATTTACATTTAACATTTAACACAGACAATTACATTTTACATAGAACATATCTCATTTACACTTAGGCATTCCATCGATTACATATTTTCATAGTCTTACAACTTATTTCTAGTCTTTTATATAATCCGATCTTTCAATTCTATTTATCCATTTCTACTTTCTTTTTCCTTCCTACCTTCTTACCTCCCATACTCCTCTCCCACTACTACATATCTCTTAATCCGCAAAATCCCTCCCTTATCTTTTTTATCTATTTTTAGTTCTTTAATTCCTTTCTTTCGTTTTTATGTTTCTATATATATATATACTTATTTCTATTATTCTCTTATGCATTTTTTCCTTTCTTAATTTTTAAAGACTTAACCTCTACTACCTACACATACATACTACATATTCATACACCTTTAAAATTGCTTCCGGCTTTCTTAACTCAGAACATTAAATGTAACTAATTTGTATACATTTTCTCTCTTACTTTCTATATTTCCTTATTCCCCCCCCTTACTATATTTTTATTTATAGTTGTATAATTACATATATAGCTATTTAATATTGTATTCCTTTTTAAGATACTCTGTAAAAGGGTCCCATATCTCTTTATGCTTCCCTATTTCTTTCCCTTTTATTAGGTTAGTTAATCTGTCTGCTTGCATTAATTCCATTAATTTCATAATCCAATCTTCTTTTGTTGGTACATTTTCTTCCTTCCATAATTGTGCATATTTTACTCTTGCTGCTGTACTTAAATATAAAAATAATGTCTTTTGTCTTTTATTCATGGTATCCTCAGTTTTGCCTAGTAAATAGATTTCTGGTTTCATTTGTATATCTTTACCTAACATTTCTTTTATATATGTATTTATTTTAGTCCAATATTTTCTTGCTTTGTCACATAGCCACCATATGTGGTAAAAAGATCCTCTTTTTTTTTTGCATTTCCAACAGACATTCGTGTTTCTAATTTTTGACTTAAATAGCACCTCAGGTGATAGGTACCATCTATATATCATTTTGTATATATTTTCCCTTAAACTATTACTTAGGGTGAATTTTATATTTTTTGACCAAATTTTTTGCCACTGCTCATATGTAATTTCTATACCTAAATCTTCTTCCCATTTCTTCATATCATTTTTAATTTTTATATCTTTAGTTTTCATTTCCAATAATATCTTGTAAATTTTTGATATCAAGTGATCATTGTCTCGTTCTAATATATTGTCCCAATTATTTTGATCTTTTATGAATTGAAAGTTTTTATTGTCGATTTTATATTGTTCTTTTAGTTGAAAGTACGTAAACCAGTGGCACATTATATTTTCGTTTTCTAGTTCCTCCCGTGTTTTTAATCTATAATTATTTCCTTCCATTTTTAACAAATTTTGATATTTTATAAAGTCCTTATCTGTTTGATTCCCCATTCTGGCGCCTGCCTCCTGTGGCGATACCCATAATGGCAAGCCAGGTAGTAACGTTTTTTTATATTTGCTCCAGATTTTTAATAGTGACTTCCTAATTATATGATTGTTGAATAACTTATGTACTTTACATCTATTATGCCACATATAGCCATGCCAACCATACCTGTTATCGTGTCCTTCCAAGTTTATTGTTTTTCCATCTTCTAATTTAATCCAGTCTCTAATCCAAATTAGCCCGCATGTTTCATAATACAATTTTAAATCAGGCATAGCTAAACCCCCTCTATTTTTAGTATCTTGTAGATATTTAAGTTTAATTCTAGGTGTTTTTTTTTGCCAAATAAATTTTGTTATTTCTCTTTGCCATTTTGTAAAAATTTGATCTTTTATTGTAATTGGGATTGTTTGGAACAGATATAAAAATCTTGGTAAAATATTCATTTTTATTGTGGCAATTCTGCCTAATAGGGATATTTGCAAATTTACCCATTTCTCCAAATCTTTTTTGATTTCTTTCCATAAGCTTTCATAATTATTTTTATATAAATCCAAATTATTATTTGTTATTTGAATTCCTAAGTACTTAATTTTTTTAACATTTTGGAAACCTGATATTTGTTCTATTTTGTCTATTTCTTCTTTAGGCATATTTAAATTTATCATTTTGGTTTTTTCCTTATTTATTTTAAATCTTGATACTTCACCATATTCTTGTAGTTTAGAGATCAATTTTGTTATTGAATTTATTGGATTTTGTAATGTTATTACTAGATCATCAGCGAACGCCTTTAATTTGTATTCTTCTTTCTTGATCTTAATCCCCTCTATTTCTTGATCTTTCCTTATTTCATCTAATAGAACCTCTAATACCAGTATAAATAATAATGGGGAAATAGGGCATCCTTGTCTAGTACCTTTCATTATTTTGCATTCCTGTGTTAGTTCATCGTTTACTATTATTCTTGCTTTTTGTATCTTATATATTGCTTTTATTGCGTTTATGAATTTATTTCCAAAATCTTTTTTTTTCTAATACTTTGAACATGAAATTCCAATTTACGTTGTCAAAAGCTTTTTCTGCGTCTAAAAATAGTAGTGTTATTTGTTTTTCATTATGTACTTTAGCATATTCTATTAAGTCAATTACATTTCTAATATTATCTTTTATTTGTCTAGTCGGCAGAAATCCATTTTGATCTTGATTAATAATTTTCTGTAAAAATTTTTTGAGTCTTTCCACAAGAATAATAGTAAACATTTTATAATCGTTATTTAATAATGAAATTGGTCTATAATTTTTGCAATCTGTTGGATCCTGATTTTCCTTTGGGATTAGTGCAATGTTAGCCTCTTTCCATGATTCAGGTATTTCTGACCCTTGAAGTATTGAGTTAAACATTTCTTCTAGTGGTTTAATTAATTGTTCTTGTAGTTTTTTATAATAATCTGCTGTGAGTCCGCCTGTCCCTGGTGCCTTATTTACTTTCAATTTTTTAATTGCTTCTCTGATTTCTTGGGTTGTAATATTGTGATTTGTAAGTTCCTTACAATGAATCTGCCTACCATAAGAAAAACACAAGACAAATATTTGGGAAGAAGGACCACAGCTTTAATTCAGAATCTACAATGAGGAAAATTCTGCAGGTGTTGGGAAATGGCAGCCTCTACTTAATAATCCTATGTGTATCTTTCATTACTTGCCCACTGTGAAGTTACAGGATCCCTGTACATCAGTTGCTGGATAGTATTTACTTCTTGAGTTCAGGATTGTCCTCTTTCCATATCTCTTGAGCCAAACAGCAATGAGGTATAGCTGGGCTTGGTTAATTCTCAGTTACCTGTGCTTTAGTATGTTTTGAGTAACTACATATTTTGCCAGGTTGTGGTTAAGTTTGAAGCCAATTAACTAAATTGAACTGTACCCTCTCCAGATAACACAGTCTGAGCATACCTTTCCCCAAGCAGCTTCTTGGCTAATACCCCCAAATTCCTTCTCATCCCCAATGTGTAACTGACTAATATTTTGCTATAGTAAGAGATGCAGGAATGCTGCATTCTGGAATGAAGGTCCTGACTCAGGTATGTTTGCCATATCTAACTTCACCAAACATCTACTTGATTGGCCCCACACATTCTTGAAGAAAGAAGAAGGATATTACTGCTATGAAACACCTTTCTTGTAGAATGCCATGGCCACTTTTTCTGTTTTCAAGAAACTAAAAATTTGAAATCTCTTTTATAGTATGATGAGGCTTTCACAAATGTGGAAATCAATTTAAAAGATTCATCCCTCTGTACTGGCCTGTAATGCCAGACTTATTGATATCCACCAACACTGGGCATCTGGAGAACTTATCAGCCTTTCCCAATGCTGGAAACCTTCAGATGGCCATTGCTGAGAATTCTTGAAGAACACACATCAGGAGGTGGGTTGGTTGTGGAACCTGGTCTGTGTGTTCACGTTTCTCCAGCAGGATGATTCCTGGAAGGAAAGGCAGTTTATAAATGTAGTAAATAAATAATAATAGATGGAGAAAAGTCTTATGCAAAATGCACAAACAAAAAACAAGCTTCTTTGGAGTCAAGGACACTTTTTTCTTGCAACACTCCTTGTCTAGGTTGGAAATCCTTCTTTTGTGAGTAAGGTAAAGATGCTTTCTACTAACAGACTGGCACTTTTGGAGTCAAGCTTTTCACCATATTGTTATCAGTGTTATTATCTAGCATACCATCTGTGTCAACATATGTGAACATATGTTAGAGATGGCGTGCCTGAGACCCACTCAAAGGAAGCACTAGATGCCAAAGAAATTGTTTTGGTAGATTTTAGCTTATGCAACATTTGGAGTACCAGAATGAAGACCTTTAAGAAACCTCAACAAGAGGTTATGATTCTCAAAGCAACAGTGGATTCCAAAATTAAGTAGTTAAGGTGATGGCATCCAAGTGAAAAAATACAAAAATGTGAGAAAAGCTGGGACTGGACAAACCTTGTCAGAAATTATACAAGTGGATGGGAACTGTAGTACTTCAGAGTTGTTAGACAGAATAAAGCATGATGCATGATGCATGATGGATTTCTTACCTTGATACTTGGGAAGTCAGATCTGGCCTGGCCCAGCCAGATGTTGAATTGGGGTATTTAAGATTAAATAGCACTGGAAATATTATAAGCAGATTATTTATGATTCTCTGGGTGATCATGGAGAAATACCCACTGAAACACCCACAATGGAGGATTGGATTGTGAAGATGGCTGAATTTGCAGAAATGGCAAAATTGACTTGTTTGATCAGGGATAAAACAAGAAGTACTTTCTTAAAAGACTAGAAACCTTTTATGGACTTTTGGCTGAAAATGGAAAAAAATGAAATGGTGATTATTGGATTTGATGTATTGTCGAAGGCTTTCACGGCCGGAGTTCGATGGCTGTTGTGGGTCTTCCGGGCTGTGTGGCCGTGTTCTGGAAGTTGTGGTTCCTAACGTTTCGCCAGCATCTGTGGCCAGCATCTTCAGAGGGCAGGAGCACAGATAGAAGCAAAATCTCTGTGCCCAGGTAGAGTGGCAATGTTCTATTTATAGAGCTAAATTATAGGAGATTAGGTGGGGTTTTTTGTTGTGTTGAAATCGTTAACATTTCAACAAAACAAAAAACCCCACCTAATCTCCTATAATTTAGCTCTATAAATAGAACATTGCCACTCTACCTGGGCACAGAGATTTTGCTTCTATCTGTGCTCCTGAACTCTGAAGATGCTGGCCACAGATGCTGGCGAAACGTTAGGAACCACAACTTCCAGAACACGGCCACACAGCCCGGAAGACCCACAACAGCCATTATTGGATTTGTTGATCAAAAAGGGTTAAACATGGGTTAGAAGGGAACTATGTAATGCAATTTTAGAGAGGGAGGAGGGATACTGAGTGCATTTATAACTGCTGTAAAGAAGATTGGAAGTTGTTTCTTTGTTGTTGTTTTCTTTTTCTATCTGTATTGCTTTCCACAGTTTTTCTTTTATTGTCTCTCTTTTTCTTAACTTTCCTTTATATATTTTCATGTTTATCTTTTATTTCTGTAAAAGTCTTTAATAAAAATCATATGCAATGATTCTCAGGTGACTAGCTGCAGTATCAAAATGGTATACTGCTCTGCACATATTTTTGGTTAAACTGTCAGCTCTGAACATATATCCAATTTATACTGGATGGAAAGAAATAAGTTCAAACATAGAACCTGAGACCTTTGCTGGCAAAAGGAGGTAATAAATAAAACTGATTTGAATTGAACCTGGGTCCATATACCCTCTATGTTTCTGAAATGGAGAAAATGCTGCTAAGCCAGTGTGAATGAAGTTATTTTTGGACAATGATAACAAACTTAACGTTATGAAAATCCCTCCCAGCTTTATTAAAAAGTTCAGTCTTTCTAATAATTAAGCAAGCACAAAAATAATACACAATGAACAAATGTTCAGGAGAGCACTATAAGCGAATGTAATCATGTTTAGCATGGCTAAAAATATAGACTGCATATTTTAGCCTCTTAACGTTTCCACTTTCAATCCTCATACTAAAATTCTGCCCTGAACCCTTTATGACTTTTGGTCTATTTGAAACCTTGTAGGATGACTTTTTCTATCAGGATAGCACTGTATTTGGGCTTCACCAAACACTAAGCACAAAGTAATACTTTTGTAGCATAATACAGTAATAAGGTCACAATCACATCTTGTTCTTAAAATCAGTTTAAAGAACTATATTCAGCAAATGGAAGGTTATTCTGGCCATATTCTCAATTAAACCCTAGAACAGGGTTTCTCAACCAGGGCTTTGTGGAACCCTCGGATTCCATGAGAGGTCACTAGGGGTTCCCTGGGAGATCATGATTTATTTAAAAAATTATTTCAAATTCAGGCAACTTCACATTAAAGAGGCAAGTTTCATTATTTTCAGTTTAAGAACACTGTTAATGCATATATACAGGCCTACACATGAAACAAATATAGTATTTTGTAACTTCTGGCCTATATTTGAGCCTGAACATGCAGGGGTTCCCTGAGGCCTGAAAAATATTTCAAGTGTTCCTCCAGGGTCAAAAAGTTGAGAAAGGCTGCCCTAGAATAACTACTTCAATACACATCTCTACACACTACATCCCAGCCTGCACAGTTTCTGACAACAACACATAACTCTGTGAACTGCAGAAAGTTACAACGCCAGCACTAGCATGGTGGTACACATGATCTGGCCAATAGTAGCAGCTCGCCATCTTGTTCCTTTTTTTAAAGAGGAGCGATGTTCTCCTCTCCTTCGCTTTCATTGCTTAAGCAAGAACAGCCTGGCAAATGTAATATTAGAGCCATTCCTAAAGAAGAGATTGAGCAAGCAATGAACTTAAAGATGTTTACTGCTCACTTGAGACAAACAATTGTTTATGGGCTTTCGTTGTAGTTTAGTTTTTAGGGTCAATAATAAATATAGCTCTGATAGAGCTTGCACACTCTGAGAGGACAATCCATCAACATTTAATTTGGTAAGGGAGGGGAGCTATTAAAAAGGCTGAGCAGAGCTCATGAATAAGATAGAGTGTTGGGTCCCTCTATTAAAAGTCAGAATAACATGAATGGCTTTCTTTGTTATCGTAATAATTCTAATTAACTTTTGGTAATTATAGTGGCTGCTCACCTAAAGTAATCTAACAGTTATTATTCCAGGTCATTATTCTGAGTAGATGGAAGGGAAATGAATAAAATATGTCTTATGGCAAGACTACACACTGAAAAACCCTTCCTTATTAAATGCTTTATTTTAAAAAAAAACTGTTGGTTGGCTGAACTTCATCATTATATATCTGTATTTAAGAGCTTCTAAGCACACCATCTTTACAGCAATGTAACAATTTGCAAATACCTTATAAAACATTCAGTATTCTTTCCCATTATTAATTACCACTGTGTACAGAATGTATATCCATTTTACGCCCCCCTCCCCAAAGTCTTTATTGCCTAGCTCTTATTTCCTACTGGTTTTACTGGTGAGAGAAAATGAAATAAATAATGTGCTTCTATTACAAGGAAATGCTCTGCAAAATTTTATTTTTTGAACTTTGCCACTGGATTTCATATTTCCTATGTATTAGGTTTTTTTTAAATAAAAATATTTGTCCCCCTCCCCCTTTCCCCCCCCCCCCGATATAGGTAAAATCTAGGACTGTGCTCTGATTCAGGATAAAGTCCAAATCTGGGAGGAATTTGATTAATTAGGGATAGTGCTTTATACACCCAACCTGTTCTGCCTGGTTTGAAAGCTTTTATAAAGCTCTGATCCTATTTGTCAATATGGAGGTCTGTCATGGTGCCATAGCAACTGAATCTAAAAGTATTTTTAAAATACCTTTCTATATTTATCGGAAATGTTTTAGTGGGAACAGAAGAAAGGAGAACATAGGTTTTAGGAATCAAACAGCTCTAACTTCAAGTCTGGGTGATTCTTGTGATCAGACCTCCATCAGTTGCCCCAGCTTTAGCCTTTTGGACAGTTTTGAGGTAGTTAAAAATGTTATTAATGATAAAAATAGCTAGTGCTCCTTTATAAAGAGTGGCCAGACTACAGAGGGATATGTAATGATACCTCAGTGTGGATGTTGATGTGGAAATGGAACAAATGTGTGATTATGCATTGGGACACCACTATTCTGTGATGGTAGAACATGATGACAAGGTGCAGTGTATCTCTTACAAGCACTACTAAAACTCTCCATTCTCTTCCCAGAGATTTTGTACTACTCTGCTTTCACTGAAAAAAAAATAGCAAGACAACAATTAAAAAATAAAGATAAGAATGTAACAGAATGATACAAAAAGAAAAGAATGATGGAGGGAAATAATGAACCTAATGAAGTGTGCTGAGAAATGGATAAGCAACCTGTGCATCTGTTACAAATGAGAGTAACATCAAGCTGGGAATAACATCAACACGAATAGATGACTCTTTGATCCAGCAGTGGCTTCTTCATATGGAAAAATGAGAGGCAATTTTTGCCTTGCTTTTGCAGCACTTCCAATCTTTGACTTGAGGTTTTGTAACAGCATTGTAAGGTAGCAAAGGGGAAGTACAGAAAAAGTTGGCGTTGTGAAAATTCCTGTATAGTCTAATCTTGCTGTCTAAACAACACTATTGTTGTTTCACTAGGTTTGAAACTGTCTAATAAGTGACATGGGGCATGAGTCTGTCAGAATGAGCCCTATTACATCCCACTGATTTAGTAATAACTATGCACATTACTCTCATTGTGTCTTAGAAGTGCTCAGCTTTGCCTAAACTGTACCCAACTAAGAGTTGGCCTTCCCATTGGCAACATATAGAAGATAGCTATCTGTCTACATGACATCCTACCTTCTTACAGAGCTGTGTGAGCAACATGATGTATCTTGACTGGGCTTTAAGTAACTTTGAGACTGGAACCCACATCTTCCATTTTTAATTTATTCTTCAAAACTGGAGACACACATGATTTACCCTCTTGAGTATTTGTGGGCTGGCAGATTGGGTGATATGAAACAAATGGAAGAGCTCTAACCAATGATAATCTGAAATAAAAAGCAGCTCTTCTTTGGATTTTTTATCTCTCTGTATCTCAATTACATTGTAAGCCATAGTTCTCTTTAAAAACTTGTTTGTTATTAAGATCTAAATCTCCTTATTTTAGTCATGTTGTGCATGCCAGTGTAATGCAGTACAAGCAGATTACAAGCTGATGGTTAAATGTTAATAACAAGAACACAAAACATTAAGGCAAGTGACATTTACATAAGTATCTTGATCTTAATACATGTAATTTACATATGAAAATGTAATCACCATAGAGATAAACAGCTGCAATGTTTAATTAAACTCTCCACACAAAATTGGCCTGCAAGACGTAGTTTGTCACTGCTAATTTATCACAATTCTCATAAGTATTCTTTAAAAATAAAAAATGCAAAACAAATGACTCTTATTGATAATTTAACTTCTGGTTACTTTATTGTATCCTCAATGGGCTTTGATGGTACAATTAAAATATAAAGAACTCAGACTCATCTTCTCACAATTTAGGAGATGAAGCTTAAATATATAGAGAACGAATTGTTTACAGAATAAAGGGGTCAGCACTATCGCAGTACAGGAAAACAATTTAAATAAATTGCTTAATGCCATTGTAAGTCATATGTCAGAGAGGGTGCCTTATTCTGTTTGTGGGGCTGTTTAAGGAGGAAACCATTATCTGTGAAAATTAGCATCGGAACAGTAATGGAAGGATATCAATAGCTTACACTTGCTCTAATAAAAGCAACATCTCGATGTCTCAACACTTGAGTTCACTGCAAAGTCAAATTGTTGCTGGCACTTGAGAATGAGAAAAGCATATGGCAAATGATGTTTTGCTTATGATGTAGTTTAGCACAACAGAGATTATATTTGAAATAATATGCTTCAGGGACATCATTCTCATTCATCCTAGCATGGCTCTCATTCTATGAGTAGTGACTTAAATGGATCCTGTTTTATTCTTGGCTTGTTTGTTTTGAGATGCATTACAGTCCTTATATCATAAAATACAGTAGTCATCTTCTTGAGCCTTTGGAACTGGATATCCCCCTAGGTTTGTTGCAAATCTTTAATAATATCTCAGGTCAAAATTTTATTTGTTAATACATTTTCAGCATGAATGCAGTATGGTTACCATCTCCTTGTACACTAGGCATTCCTGTATTTCTGAAAGCAAGATGACTCTGAAATTGAGATGTTCCCTGCAAAGATGAAAGATCAGACAGAAAAACAGTTATAAATACCCACAAATTTGATTGTAGTATGCAGATCCCCTATCTTAATAACTTCTGCTTGAAGCCAACATTAAGAGGCTTTTTTCTGCCAACAAATGTGTTTATGCAATGCACTTATTGTAATGATTGCTGGCTATAACTTCAAACAAAACACCTTCACTCAGTTTCTTGTAGAAAAAAGGAAAATTGTTTATTAGAAGTATACTACAGGATCTCAGTGAAAGCTGGAACTGAAGGAAAAGGTGCGAAGCCTCTAATTAAAACATTCTTTTTGTTAAAACCAATCTCCCCCTCCCTACACCTGGCACAGGCAGTTACAGTTGACCTTGGTTCTCAGCGTCTACTGCTCGCTGTCTGGAATGCTCCTCCTCCAATCCCATAAACAATCTTGACATGCGTCTAGCCGGTACCACCAGCAGGAAACTGCTGCGAGCGGGAATCAGTGAGTGGCAGATTCAAATGGCAAGCTGGATACTCTGGCTGGAAGCAGCAAGCAAATGCACTAAGTTCATTGTGTTGCGCAATCCTGACATGGTGCCTCTCCTGAAAAAGAAGAATCTAAAAAAGTTAAAAGACTGAAAAGTCACATAGGTTATTGCAGGGTTACTTCGGTTTGTTGGGGTAGTATTGGTGAAATTTATTTACAAGTGTCTGAGCACGAACATGGTGGGTGGCCACCCATTCATTGTCAGGGAAATGCTTCCATCGGACCAGATATTGGAGAGTTCCTCTAACACGTCTAGAGTTGAGAATTTCTTTGATCTCAAAATGTTGCTCCCCATTAATCATTGTAGGGGGAGGTGGTGGTATGTCTTGGTGCCATACAGTGGATGCTTTCACAGGCTTTAATAAACTGCAATGGAATACGGGATGGATTTGTCTCAGGTTCTTTGGTAACAGCAGCTGTACAGTTACTGGTTTGATAATTTTGGTAATGGTAAAAGGGGCAACATATTTGGGTCCCAATTTTTTCAAGGGCTGTCTTGTCTTCAAGAATTTGGTAGACAGGTAGACTCTGCCCCCTACATTAACTTGCCATTCAGGGGATCGTTTCTGGTCAGCAAATTTTTTGTAAGAGGCTTTAGCATGTCTTAAGACTTTTTGAATTATGGGCCATGTTTCTCTCATTTGTTTAATCCAATCCTCTAATGACGTAATATTAGTGTTTCCTTGGGGTAACTCCAGAATTGGAATGAACTCTTGACTGGTGGCTACGTGGAAAGGCAAAAAAACCGGTACGTTGGTGTACCGCGTTATTATAAGCAACTTATGCAAAAGGCAATAGGTTGACCCAGTTGTCTTGTTGGTAATTGACATAGTATCTAATGTATTGTTCCAGTATGGAGTTGAATCGTTCACTGGATCCATCTGTCTGAGGATGGTAACTCGAACTCAGTGCTTGCCCTGCTCCAATCAGCTTTAAAAAGACTTTCCAGAACGTGTAAGTGAACTGTATGCTGCGATCACTGATCACACGTTCAGGAACCCTGTGTAGTCTGTACATGTGTTGGATGAACAATTTAGCCAATTTAGTGGCTGAAGGATTGCTTGGTAGGGGCACGAAATGGGCTTGTTTAGAAAACAAATCTGTAACTACCCAAATTGCTGTTTTCTTTTTACTTTCTGGCAATTCGACAATGAAATCCATGGCGATTTCTTTCCAAGGTAGTTTAGGATCGGCAACATTTTGCAACAGTCCCTGTGGTTTTCCCACCCCCTTTTTTGAGGTAGCAGAAACAGGGCAGCTGGCCACATATTGTTCAACATCTTTGCACATTAAAGGCCACCAGAATTGTCATCTTAATAAATGTAAGGTTTTCAGAAAGCCAAAATGTCCTGCGGGTTTAGTGTCATGACATCTTTCCAGAATTGTTTTTCTCAGAGCCTGTGGAACGTACACTTTTGTGCAGTGCCACCATAGCCCTTCCCTTTTACATAGAATTTCTTTGTTTGCTTGCAGCCAATCGTCTTTCTCACTCTGAGAATACACTCTGTAATTCCTGCAGGATACCCATTTCTATCTGTGGTGCCAAACCTCACATTTGGCTTTGGGTCTCGGCAGATAACCCCAATTGGTGTAAAGGAATTACAGTGTCTATGATTTCCTCCCTTTCACTGTTGTGTTGGGTTAGTCTAGATAGAGCGTCTGCTAGGAAAAATTTTGTGCTGGGTAGATATTTCAGCATGAAATTGAATTTACTGAAAAACTGAGCCCACCTTATTTGTTTAGGAGACAATTTGCGAGGTGTTTGCAAAGCTTCAAGGTTTTTATGGTCTGTCCAGACTTCAAAAGGGTGGATGGCTCCCTCCAAGAGGTGTTGCCATGTTTGGAGGGCACATTTTATTGTGAACGCTTCATTTTCCCATACTAGCCATCTGCATTCAGCATCGCTAAACTTGCAGGACAAGTACATGCATGGGTGCAATACCCCCTTGCTGTCTCTTTGAAGTAATATGTCTCCTAAAGCAGCGTCTGATGCACCAACCTGGACCACTAGAGGTTCTTGTGGGTCTGCATGCTTTAGAATGGGTTCGGCGGTGAACAAGGGTTTTAGCTGATCAAACGCCGCCTGACATTCGGCAGTCTAATTCAGCATCACCCCAGGGTTTTTTTACTTTTCTGGTCTCTCCCTTCTCTTTTGTCTTGAGCAGGTCTGTTAGAGGCAAAGCCTCTTGGGCAAAGTTATTGATAAATTTCGGGAAAAAATTTGCAAACCCCAGAAAGCTCTGCAATTGTCTTTGGGTCTTTGGGGGTCCCCATCCCAGTACATCCTGCACCTTTGTAGGGTCCATAGCTAAGCCTTGGCTGGATACACTGTAGCCTAGATAGTCCAATTGTTCCTTATGGAATTCACACTTTGAAAGCTTGACAAACAACTGAGCTTTCAACAACCTTTTGAGGACCTCGCGTACCAATTTAACATGCTCCTCTAAGGTTTGTGAATAGATCAGGATGTCATCCAGATAGACAAGGACCCCTTTGTACAAAAACTCATGAAGAACTTCATTTATGAGGTGCATGAACACCCCCGTGCCATTTTAAGTCCGAATGGCAACACAAGAAATTCAAAACAACCCTGTTGGCAATTAAATGCAGTTTTCCATTCATCTCCTTCGTGAATGTGCATGCGGTAATAAGCCTCTCTCAAATCCAATTTAGTAAAAACTTTCCCTTTCGATAGGTGAGCATGTCATCCATTAAGGGTAGTGGATATCTATTGTCTGCACTGATTGCATTCAGGCCCTGATAATCGGTGCACAGCCTTAAGGACCCGTCCTTTTTTGGTCTGAAAAGCACCGGGGCTGCCATTGGTGAGGTGGCTGGTCTGATGAAACCCCGGTCTAGGTTTTTATCTATAAAATCTCTGAGCGCTTCCTGCTCTTTCGGGGTCATCGGGTACAGCTTTGGCTTGGGAAATTTCACCCCCAGTTCTAATTCAATTGCATAGTCACAGTCTCTATGGGGGGAAGCTGATCAGATTCCTTCTTTTCAAAGACCCTGCGTAAGTCCTTATACTGCTTGGGCAAAATACTTGCCTCCCTCTGTGGCGATTTCGTGTCTGATGCTGTCACGAGCACCACCATGGCCTTCTTGGGGTTTGGTGCCTTTGTGGGTTCACCTTTATATGACCTGTCCTCAAATTCTATGTGCTCTGTAGTCCAATCAATCTGGGGGTTGTGTTTCCTTAGCCAGGACAACCCTAAAATTATGGACTGGCTGGCTATCAGAGTAACTAAGAATCTGATTGTTTCTCTATGTGTGCCAATTTTTAACTTGACTTCTTTGGTGCAGAATTCTACTGGACCCCCACTCACCTCTGTACCATCTAGTTGTGTTGGGCTGCTTTAGTTTCCTTACTTTAAGCCCCAGTCCACTTATGACGGCAGGATTTATGAGGCAGCATGTACACCCAGAATCTAACAATGTCAATAGGTCTGCTTTGCGCCTAGTCTCTAAATTTTGCAATTGTATACTTAATAGCATTGACGGACATTCTTCACTTACCATAGGATCGACATGCCCATTATGCTCCGCCCGCCTGCTGGCGCCCTTCAGGGTAGGCAGCTGGCATTTCCCACCTGCTGGAACTCCTCTTCTTTGGAGTTGGTTGTGCTATTTTGGCTTCCCCATTTGCACATTTCTTCAGCTTTGGCAGCTGTCCCTTTGCGTTTGCACTTAGGGGTTTGGATTGTAATCCTTTTTGCCATGTCTCGCGGGCGGCTGGTGGGTTGGTTGCATTGTGTGGCTCAATGTCCTTCATTTCCACATCTGAAGCACAGATTCTTCTGGATGCACCATTCCTTTTTTCATCCCATCTCCGGCTTTGTCGCCTGCTGTCTGTAAGGCCGTTTGCCGACCTCGTTTTTCATGCTGCGTCTTGTAGTTGCATTTGCTTCTTCAGACAAAGTTTTGTACTTTCCACTATCCCAGATAATAAAACCCATTCCTTTAGGGTCTTGGGATCTCCTCGATTCAGGCAAGTTTCTAGTATTTCTGGCCTCAACCCCATCTGGAAATATTTGATTTTGAACACTTTCGGCCACTCTGTGAGGCAACCTGCCAGTCTTTTAAATTCCAAAGCATATTCCACCACCGACCGGTTCCCTTGTTTGATGCAATTCATCTTTCACCGTCACTTTGGGCAATGTGTCCTCAAACCGGTCTCTTAAAGCTGTCATAAAGTCATCAAAATCCATCAGTTCCAGAGCCCCGGTGTCATGGAGTTCAATCAGCCAATCTGCAGCTTCTCCTTCTAGATAAGTGGAGATGTACCTCACCTTCTCTTCCTTGTCTGCGAACAAATCTTCAAATTCATCCATGAACCCTCTGACATGGGTCAAAAAACACGCAAGACATTTGGGGTCTCTGTCAAACCTCACTTTGATCTTGCAGGCTCCTGTGGGTCTGCTGGCTAATCTCAGCCTCCTGGGTCCCTCCGCTTGTGCCACTTCCCGTCTTCCTTGAGGTGACGCCAGCCAGCTCTCATCCTCTGTGCTGGACTCATCTTCAGATCCTTCTCTATCCACTGGCCCCAAAGTCGTACCGGGCCTCTCTGGCTGCATGCCAACTCCTGATTCTTCTAGTTTCTTCAGAATTTTTCCAATGGATGCTTGCAATGTTGCCATGCGTTGGGACAAAGTCTCTATTTCAAAAAACGTGTCTCCCATCCAATCCTCCAACTCTGCCATCCTATCAGTATGAGTACCTCACCTAGTGGTGACTTTTTCCCCACACTGCCCTTGGATGCCCCACCAACCTTCTCGGACCAGCACCGTTTCAGTTTGGGCTCACCCTTCGCCAGGAGCGACTTCTCAGGTTCTTCCTCGTACTTTGTCTTCTTCAACCTTTTGCCGGATCTCGTAGTGCTGCCTTGGGGATTGTCTCTGCCCCCTGCTACATTCGACATTGCAGCTCAGAGTTGCTTGCGCTCCTCACCTGTCATCTCACTGGCTCCTGCAGTTGAAGTACTCACGCTTTCCATCATTTGCCTCAATGATACATTTGCCTCTTGCGACCTGGCTTCCTGGAGAAGGAATGTCCTCAGGTAAAGGAGTATCCTCAGGGAAAGCGGTCATGTGCTGGTTTTTGAGAGTTCCAGCTTAATGTAATGATTGCTGGCTATAACTTCAAACAAAACACCTTCACTCAGTTTCTTGTAGAAAAAAGGAAAATTGTTTATTAGAAGTATACTACAGGATTCTCAGTGAAAGCTGGAACTGAAGGAAAAGGTGCGAAGCCTCTAATTAAAACATTATTTTTCGTTAAAACCAATCTCCCCCTCCCTACACCTGGCACAGGCAGTTACAGTTGACCTTGGTTCTCAGTGTCTACTGCTCACTGTCTGGAATGCTCCTCCTCCCATCCCATAAACAATCTTGACACACGTCTAGCTGGTACCACTGGCGGGAAACTGCTGCGAGGAGGAATTGGTGAGCGGCAGGTTCAAATGGCAAGCTGGATACTCTGGCTGGAAGCAGCAAGCAAATACACTAAGTTCATTGGGTTGTGCGATCCTGACACTTATATAGGTGGGTGCATAAATGCATGTATATATTTGATCTGACCACAGGTCAGTCCAAAAAAAAATCAAACAAACAAGACCAGGACAAAAATTTAAATTCATATTAATTGAATTAACAACTATTAATTAAATTATTTTTCTATAAAGTAAGGTATCCCAATTTATAAAACATCTATATATACACAAACCTTGCACATATATAAACTACTCTGTCACACGTTCATATTTATTTATTTATAGGACACTTATGGCCGCCTATTTTATATAATGACTCTAGGTGCCCACAAAAATCCATAAAAACATAGCTAAAAACAAAGGTACTCTTCCCCCCAGGCTCCAGACCAAACATCCTCCCAGCTCAACCACCATCCTAGCTCAACGCTTGGGGGAAGAGCCAGGTCTTCACAGCCCTCCAGAAGGCTAAGAGGGTAAAGATCCCTCGGATCTCAGGTGAGATGCTGTTCCAAAGGGCTGGGGCAGCCACTGAGAAGATGTGCCTCTGATGTCCCATCAGGTGGAGTAATAGATTGCAGAAATCTGGGCTCAGCAAGCATAACTCTATATATGGTTTTTGGTAATTAGTCCCACTGAATTCCATGGCTCTTCCTCTCAGATAGGTTTGGGTCTACCAAACCTATCTGATGCAGGGAAGATACGTCTATTTACCTTGGTTTACGTTGAGAAAACTAGGAAAGAGAATCATGGGATATTGTATTTTTCATTGTATTTTCAATAAGTCAATAAGTCAAAGAAATGTGTCAATAAAAACCTTTGTGGGTTGCAAACATAAGGCACCAGTGCATGTGTCGATAATAAGTCCCACTGAGTTCAGTAGCTTTTACTTGCCATAAGTATCCTTAGGACTTTAATCCTGTTCATTCAGTGTTCTAGTACCATCTTTTTCTCATTCTTCTCCACCTGTAGATGGCAAGCTTTTGCCTCTTTATGCACTGCCTGAGTGAGGATCTCGATTTTCTATAGTACTCATTTATATGGAGAGCTTCCATGGACAGAGGAGCTTCTCCACTGCAGACACTCAAGCTTTACAAGTAAAGGTAAATGAGAGGATGGCAAAGTTTGTATGCTATGCAACAGTTACTCCTTGTCTCCTACCTCCATTTCTGAGATCAGAACCAAGTATCAAGCCAGGGTATAATGTATTCAGATATTTGTTTTACTGCAGAAGAAGGCAGTAGAAAGCAGAATCTATATCTGCAGTGTTTAGGCTGGATAACAGTGATTTAATTAAAATGTAAAGAATGCAAAGTATGTAGATTGCGCAAGAAAAATGCATGAATGAAAGATATAGGAAGATGGAGAGATAATGTCAAAGCGAATAGTATTGTAACAAATGACAGAAAAGTTAGGCTTATGTATCTGGGCTGCATATAATCTGGACAGCCACTAGATGGAAGTGAAGAGTGATCCTATGGATTTTTGCAGCCCAAATATAATAGGCCTATGTAGTCAAAGGCCAGTTCTGGATTACCTCACCTTCACAGGCAAATGGAAATCTTTGGAATTAATATACTTAGGAATACATTAAAAATATTAGCAGAACTTGCTGTCTTTGCAATATACACAGTCTATATGATCAACCATTGTAGTTTAGGGAACAGAGCACAACAGCCCTTGTCTGTTCCTGCTGGCTTAAGAATGAATTTCAGTGAACCAAAATACAAAAAAAGCTAGGTTTGGCCATCTCCATATGTTGCATGAAATGAATTCCTATTAAGTTAACACCGTTTCTAAATTGTTACAGGTATCTTATCAATCACTATCTTCCAATCTTCTATCACCCCTAAAAAAAACCTTCTTATTCTATTCATTAGGAACTGATGACTCTCTAAGATAATTTTAAAAATGATACCTGCTCTTAGAACAAACCTATACTTTCTGATGCAAACAATTGAGGGCCCCAATGTAGCATCTTAATGTTATTGAATCAATTCTGATTTGCAATAGAAGCCCCCCCTCTATATATATATATATATACACTTATATATAAATGTTATTGAATTCACTTGGGGTTATTCCTATAAAGGATAGAAAAGCAGTTACATGTCTTTTAAGCATAATTGTGTTAACCACCTGTGACAAAACTCTGTTGGAATGGGCCAGCAGTGTGCCAGGAGTTCCCCATAAGTTGGCCCTGTACTGGAAGGCTCAAAGAAAAATAGAACTCATCTTTCATTTCCAAAAATACCATTCCCATATCCTTTTTACACTATGCCTTAACTGGTCAAAACCAGCTACTGCTTTTATCCTTTATCTATATGGTCATTAGGGAAGCCAGGTTCAACTGTTTTCTCAGCTATAGCATTTTATTCACGCTGCTGTAGCTTTAAGAAGAAAAGACTCTTCTAGTGTACTCTTGTTTTACTCATGGCCATTTGGGTTTAGAAAAGAACAAGCCTACCCTCCAGATTTTCTCTCGCCTTGTTCCTCCCTGCTTTTCCATTGTTATTCCCATGCATCCTCAGCCTTACCGGATCTTTCCCTCACAACAGAAGAGATAAAGTCTCTCTGATGGAGCTCAACTAAGATTGCCCTTTACCTGACCACAAACATACCTCCTTTAAAATTCTTCCTGTTTGCACTCCTCAAAACTTCTGTTAAGTGTCTATCACTGTTACATACTGTGACTCTATTGCTGTCCCTGATCACTGTTAATAGCTTAAACCTGTGACCAAGCTCAACAGGCTGTTCCTTCTCTTGTGGGTTCTGCTCCTTTGTTTGTATTGTCCTATTGATATTAAGCTCACCTATGTATAAAACAATATATAAAAAGCTTTTATCAAAATTCAGTTGGGGGAGAGGATGTTACAAGATAAGGAGAGAGATGCTTGTGCTACACTTCTTGAATTTAAGATCAGGTATCATTGCCTTTTGCCCTGTTTGTAAGTGCTGCTAATTTTCTTAAAAGGACTTAGGGTAGCAAGATCTAAAACACCCTCTTTTCTATTCTTTCTGGGGCTGGGCTGAAGGAAGAGGTCTGTGGTAGAATGGTATGAAGTTCCCATCTGGAGAAACTAGGATTTGTTAGGAGATTCAAGTTAGGAGATTCAGCCCATCATAACTGTGTGTGTGTGTGTGTGGGGACCCAATGAAAAAAGGGGTCTACCTGTAGGGCAAAAGTATTCCTCTAATTGTTTAATACAAGACCAGAAAAGAATCCATCATGCCACCCAGGCAGATTTATAAATCACAGAGTCTTTGACATTGATCTCAAACTATTTCGTGCTCAATAACTGTAGAAAAATGTGTATTAAAGGAAAGCTATGAGGAAAAAAGGCAACTAATTTGGAAGGTGTTACATACAAATGTACTTTAATTAGACAACTTGTATGTAAGGATGAATGGATTAAAGAAAAGTGTATATAAAACCTGTACATCAGTGAAAGCAGCATCAAAATAATTATTTGGAAAAAAAAATAATTACCCAAATTTTGAATTCACATTACACTGACAGTGAACTCTTCTGTAGTTTCCTAATTTCTGAGTAAGTGAATATAAGATTGCATTTTAAACAGACAAGCAATATTAAGAATGCTTGCATGCACACACATACTTTCTCAGATGCAGATTTAATAGTGAAAAGATTCCATTTATCCTCCTTTTTTTCCTTCTGAATGATAGATCAAAATATCAAAGTGGGATAAGCCCTGGCTGCTGCGCATGAGGAGACTGCTAATGGCTGACTGTCCTTTTGACTAATAATGCAGTCAAACCTCTTGTCATTTATATAAATGTTTTTATTGCTAAAGATAAATCATTCACTCCGGTGGTTGAAATGTGCATTTCAACAGTAGAAGGCGAGGCTGTATTACTTACATCGAGTGCACCAAACACAGTAAACCCCTTGTGGTGGCATAAGAATACATTTCATCCTCTGAGAAAAGATTGGTCCCACAGGAGATCTCTTCTGTCCATTCACTGATGATGTCAGTAAGTTCTTGATTAGCTGCTGACGTTGGAAATTATGATGGGCCAGAAAGGTTAATGAAAGTCTTTATGCAGCTGTTACTTCCCTCTGTCCTCCTCCATTGCAGGCTTTATGTTGGCTCCAGTCACTAAGTCAAGGAAAGATAATATACTGTGTAGTGTCTTATTATCTATGGACCTCTTTTAATTCCCCAAGTGGTGACCTTCCTGTTGTAGGACTTTGGGGGAGGGAGAAATGTCCCAGGTCTTAGATACAGAGTAGGGCTATCCAAAGAATGGGTCAGTATTTCAAATGATCAGGTGGACTGACTGAAGGTGGTACAACAAATCAGCTAGAATATAATTCCAAGAGTTCATTCAGTATTTGAAGTTTCCTTATATACTTTTGTTTAATGTTCAGTGGACAGAGGCATGATGGAAGGGGGAAAAAATACACCAACATAAAATTCAGTGAGGAGAGAGTGGTAAAAGGGAATATGCTGCTTCTAAGTTTTTCAAACTCTTTGAAAGGGCCTGTTTGGTTTTGTTGTTCAATGCCCATCAGCTTAGTCGGCACCGAATAATGCCAGCTGGGGACAAGGAAAAACTGTGTACAATATATTTGAAAATATATCTAAGGTTGTAGAGGAGTTGCTGTCTTATTGGAAAGTGGCAGCCCTGGTTTCAGCATGCTAAATCATTGAAAGCCACCCCGAAGCCTACCCGTACCTATTAGGTCCAATGCTGACATCCTTCCTGGGCATCTCCTTAAAACACAGTTTCTATTTCTGTTAAACGCCCATTTATTGGAGATGCTTTAATTTGATTCTTGTACACAGAGCAAGGTGTTGGACTCAACAATATAAAAAAATCCCTTCCAAGTCTCTGACTCCTCACTGTAGGTTCTCTTCAGCCAACCTAAAACCTTGCTAGGTGAGGATCTTGCAGTCAACCGAAATGCTGAGGAGTCAGGTCAGTCAGAAGCCACAAGTTCTCTTGCAGGCAACTCTTTTAAAAAAGAGAAGTTCTGTTAGGAATAAGTTTTGGCAACCACCTGATTCTTGGAGCTCTAACCCATAGCTATTAAGCGCCAATTCTCTACAATTTCCTTTGCCTTTATGTAGGTTTCTTGTATCCTAATATACTGCTGACCTTACCTTTTCTTGTTAAGCCCTTGGCCCTTACTCTCTCCATGTGTGAGATACCTTGAATCCACTTGCTCAATACTGAGTTCTTACTGCACAGCTGTAGTTACTGTAGGGCCTCTGCAAACTTTAAATCCTAGCTAAACTGACAAAAGATTGTTTTTCATAGAAGCCAAAGAATGAAAGAGGCAATAGTGCCTTCCCACTTGTGTTCCCTGGCAACTGGCATTCAGAGGCATATTCTTTCTAATGCTGGAAATATTAGAAAGCCATCCTGACTAGTAGCCATTTATAACCTTGGGAGAATAAGAAAGAGAATGGGAAATATAATTAAATGGAAGAAAGGAAGGAAGGAAAGCTTTAAAGAAAGTTGTTATGATGTGTGTGTTTTGATTAGGAAGGTGCATCATTTCAGCCCAGTTTGACCCAGTGGCTGAATCTGAAATAAAATTTGGAAAGCCAAAGATTTATGTCTCTTATTAGGGAAGACTGTCAGGGGAAATCTGCCAATGGTTATAACTTTAGGATTTACAGTCTTCCATAAGCCTGTTAAAGTTTAGGGAAAGAGGTATATGTGTGTGTGGATACATGGATGTGTAAGTGTTGATTGTTTTTCACTGGGAAAGTCTTGATTTCTTCCCTGCTTTTAATCAGAATCAGATGAGATTTTATCCTTCTGTGGGGATGGGGATGAGACTTGCTAAATGCAGAGACTTTCTATAAGAAAAATTTTAGAGGTGTTAAACCTGGTTTCTCTAGAGCAGAGCTTTCCAAACTGTGTGTCGCGACACAAAAGTGTGTCGCCACACACAGTCTGGTGTGTCGCCACACAACCCGGAAGTGCTGATCATCATCAGCGCTTCCGGGTTTTCCCGCGGCGACACACCAACAGCGGCACGTAAAAACCCGAAAGCGGCAGCAGCGCTTCCGGGTTTTTGCGCGCTGCCGCAACGGTGGCACTTCTGGGTTTTCCCGTGGCGACACACCAACAGTGGTTGGTGTGTCACCGTGGGAAAACTTTGGAAAGCCCTGCTCTAGAGGTTAGGACTTACTAGAATCTTAATAAGACAGATAAACATAGAATAACAATAAATAAAATGTAATACATAAAGGCAAGATCAGAGTATAAATTAAGAGACTGGCTTAGAAAAGATGAATTTTAGGGAAAGGGTTGGGAAGTTTGGAATTATAAAGGTAAAGATGCTGTGCTCAACTCCTGTGACTGCATCCTTTCAATTTTCTTCAGGGTGTTATGAAAGTGGTTTGGCAGTGCCATTTTCTGGGATGTTTTCAACCTCTCAGTCTAGCCAACAGTCCTGACATTCCCAGGTAGTCAAAATAATCTGCTTCAACTAAGAACTAACAAAGAGCAGAGAACAGGGCATAAATGCTATCATGTAAAACTCAACATCCTTCCCCTAAAAGGCCCTGTGACTGGAGAGCTTCTTTTCAACTATTGCCTGTGATTAGAGAACAAAATGGCCACTCCTTCACCTTCCCTACTGTACTTTTCTACATCCTGATATTTTTCATCTATGGAAAAGAAAAAAGTAACAACAAAGTAGCATTTCCCCCAGTGATTAATATGTTCCTTTCCATATTCCTTCAAACTGTCCAATTGGAATGCTTGGAATGCTTTGAGGAGATCTAATTTTGGTCCTGGTCATTTTGGTGAGAATTCTGCTTTGGGTTGGAGAATCGTGCAATCTTTCTGAAGTAGACTGATTAAACTGATTAGTTAAATCCAGTGCAAATCAGAAGTAATTACTTCTATAGAATCTCTCAACACTTACCAGACTTACTTCTGATTTGAATTGATTTTATTTGGGATGTGCCTGGGGTGGTAGTGGTGGTAGAAACATATGTGTTAGGGACGTAGGAGCAACTGTGGCATGGAAAATGTCCTGGAAAAAACACTGAAGTAGTAACTATCAGGGAGAAATATCATAGGAGGCTGCAAACTGGCCATTGCAGCTTGCAGGCTACTTAAGGAAATCAAAATGACAGTAATGATGTCCCCTCCAACCTGAACATCCCATTCTTTAATACCAGATCAGCTGCTTGTAAAACATCTATTACAGGATTTAATCCTGGATGAAATGGCCAACCTGATGTATATCATAGACATCTGGCTGACAAAAGAGGAAGGAGTTCAGCTTTCTCAAGTTTTGTTTGCCAGGGTATTCTCTGGTCCAGTAGGCTATAATGGGAGGGTGGGGAGGTAGAGTGGCTATTGTCTGTAGGATTTCCATGTGGCTGAAAAGATGTCCCATACAGTATAGTATTTTGCCAATTTTGAGTGCATGTTGCTGTGTTTGGATGACTAAGACCTATCTGGATACTCTTAGTTTACCATCTACCACACTGCCTTGTCTTTCTTCCTGAGCTAACTGTGGGGTTATGCCAGGCTATTTTTCCTGAAGGATGTTAATATCCATAGTGAGGTTTCCCTGTTAAATGTGGCTCAGGATTTCACATCCTTTGGGATGATCATGAGCTTGTTCCACCTGGATTCTGGACATATTGTGAGGAAAAGGCACAACCAGACAAATCACAAAAGAGTTCAGTGGAAGAGAATGAGTGGAATGGGCATGATGAGATGGCAAGAGACAGAGGCAAGAGAAGCAACCAGAAAAAAGGAAATGGCCAAGTTTGGTCTAGTGGTTAAGGCAATGGGCTAGAAACCAGGAGACTGAGCATTCTAGTCCCACCTTAGGCATGAAAGCCGGCTGGGTGACCTTGGGCCAGTCACTCTCTCTCAGCCCAACACACCTCACAGGGTCGTTGTGGGGAAAATTGGAGGAAGGAGTATTAGGTATGTTCGCCACCTTGAGTTATTTATAAAAATAATAAAGGCGGGATAGAAAATGAATGAATGAATGAATGAATGAATGAATGAATGAATGAATGAATGAATGAATGAATGAATGAAGTTGAATGAAGTGGGGCAGAAGAGCCAGGAGAGAATTTGATGAAGCAGGAACACAAGAGTGTAGCTAGTGAAGAAGAAGCAATTAGTGCATGCCTACCCAAAAGGGCCAGTCAACCCAAGATGGCAGACACATTTTCTCCACACACTGTTCCATTTGTAGAAAGATTACATGATTCCCTACTCTAAAGACTGAGGTGGTGGAAAGCGTTTAACTGTTCAAAGGATTGTCTAGCATTAATGTCAGTTCAATTCTAAAAAGAATTTTGGAGGGACTTGCTATAAGATTCAATTAATTTGTTTAATGTTTATAAAATAATGGAGAAAGATTAGTAGGAAAGTAGTTTTCTGACCACAGCCATGAGGTCTTGTTTTTTCCCCCCCATTAAACTGAGTTTCTCAGGAAGGAGTCAAAGGTGATCTGCGCCTTTACTGAAAGCCCTAAAACTGGAGGGAGGCCTCCACAGTGTCAGTTTTGTTTAAAGGCCATGAAAGGAACAGGGAAGGATCCAGCAGGACCCTTGGAATAAACAGTCTTTAGAATCCAGGAGACCCCCCACATTTACAGGATTGAAGCAGATTGATAGTTTGGGAACCTGAATTTGCAGGTGGGAACTGGGGTAAGAAGTGCTTTTGCACTGTGCCAGCTGTGTCAATTCATGAGCCAGTTAGAGTTTTTGATGGTTTCCATGCTTTTGTTACATGACTTGACTACTGCAAGATGCTATCATTGGGACTACCCTCCAAAAGGAAGCAGAAGTTGTAGCAGTTAAACTGCTAACTAGTACAAGAATCAGGGATTAGTGCAGAAAAATCAGCACGGAAGGTTGGTTGTTTTCTGAAACAAATTATGGCATTTGTATTTGTCTTTAAAGCCCTAAAAGGCATAGAGTTTTACCATTCAAAGGGTCAGCTCTCGAACAGTAGGGTTACAAACCTGTCCACATGCCAGAAAGTTCTGCGAAAGAAGCCCTTTGAAGATGCCCTCACTGGCAGAAGAGGCCTATCTTTTGGCATTTGGAAGAGAGCCTTCTGCACTGCTCTCAGGCTTCCAGCCTCCATTCTCTTAAGATTTATAAAATCTGCAAGGACTCCTTTCTTTCACCAGGCTTTTAACTGGTTTTTAACAGGTTTCTTTTTTTTTTACTGAGTTTATAGACTGCACCAATTGCAAACAACTCTGAGCAACCTACAGTCAACATATATAATTTGGGTTAAAAAATAACATACAGAATAAAAGGTCAAAACATATCAGCAAATATAGCACAGGGAAAATCCATTTCTTGCCAAAATACTCCACTGTCAGAGGGCAGTATCACAGCATCCCAATCCCCAAATCCTGCTGGAATAACCACATTTTAATGGCCTTCCTATAACACCAGTAGGGAAGGAGCCATATAGATATCTGTGTGTGGGGGATGCAGTTGCACAGAAGAGACTCAGCAGTTGAGAAGGATCTCTCTCTCTTTCTTTCTTTCTTTCTTTCTTTCTTTCTTTCTTTCTTTCTTTCTTTCTTTCTTTCTTTCTTTCTTCTTTGCCATGGGTTCTCCTGTGTCACCCATTGTGGCCAATTTATACATGGAAGAAGTGGAGAAGAAAGCACTCAACACATTCCAGGGAACAGCGCCCACCCACTGGTTCAGGTATGTGGATGACACCTGGGTTAAAATCAAGGCCCAGGAAGTACAGGCCTTCACGGACCATATCAACACCATAGATGCCAACATTAGGTTCACCAGAGAAGACACCAAGGACAACAGACTGGCATTCCTAGACTGTGAAGTCCTCATTGGGACCGGTGGCAAGCTAGAAATAGGGATCTACAGGAAACCCACACACACAGATCAATATCTGATGTTTGACTCCCACCATCCACTACAGCACAAACTAGGGGTCATCAGGACATTGTCAAACAGAGCAGAAACCATCCCCACCTCCATGGATTCCAAAAAGAATGAAAATCAGCACCTGAGAACAGCTCTGAAGGCCTGTGGATATCCAAATTGGGCCTTCACCAAATCTAAGTCTACCAGACCTAAAGCAGCAACAGACAGGGCTGAGACTCAGAGTAAATGGAAGAACCTGGTCATTCCTTACATGGCTGGCATGTCTGAAAAGATAAAAAGGATATTTGGCAAACACCACATACCTGTATATTTCAAACCCACCAACACACTGAGACAGAGGCTTGTACACCCCAAAGATCAAACTCCAAAACACAAGAAAAGCAATGTAGTGTATGCAATTCAGTGCAGTGAGGAGTGCTCTGAGCTCTACATTGGAGAAACCAAACAACCTTTGTACAGGAGGATGGCCCAACACAGGAGGAGCAACACCACAGGACCAGAGTCAGCAGTTTACCTTCATCTAAAGGAAAAAGGACACTCATTTGAGGACATTAATGTTCACATTTTAGACAGGGAAGATAAGTGGTTTGAAAGAGGGGTCAAGGAATCCATTTATGCCAACGTGGAAAATCCTTTGAATAGAGGTGGGGGCCTCAGGCACAATCTCTCCCCTATTTTCCTTCCTGCTTTGTCTTCTGTGCCTAGGAAGATTAAGAACATTTCGCAATCTCAACAACAGCAAGGTAATCTTAACGATCCTCCTTTGGATGATAAAGGGACTTAGAAACATCTCAAATAACCATGACCTAGCCCCAGGTGCAAGGTCACACAGCCACCATAGAAACATATTTAAGGATTCCCTTACAAACTTTACTCAGACTGAAGAAGCTTCTTGGATAAGGAGCGAAACGTTTCCACTGAGAAAATAGAAATCCAGTTGACATGATTCAAGCTACATGCAAGGAAAAAAGAAGAAAAAAACTAAAGTTAAGAAATATAATGACTTCTGACCTTCTTTTCAACAGATAGTTACAATATTATGGTCCCCCCTCCCTCTTAGATATAACATCTTTCTTAATCTTCAAATCCATAGAGCATCATTTCATTTCTTTCTTCTTTCAGCAAAAAGCCCATATAAGGTTTCCAGTCTTTCAGAAAAGTTATTGTTGTTTTTTCTCTGTCCATAAGTCCCAATAAAAAGAGTTCTGGTTTCTTTGCAGTATTAATCTTCAAAATCCTTTGCATCATTGTATGAATTTGTATCCAACATTTCTTGGCTTTCTCACAAGTCCACCATGCATGATAAAATGTCCGCTCATGTTTTTCACATTTCCAACACTGGTTTGAAATACCTTTATACATTTTTGATAATTTCTCTGGTGTCATGTACCAATGATACATCATTTTATAAAAGTTTCCTCTTAGATTATGATGCAATGTAAACTTAATACCAGTTACCCACATTCTCTCCCAAGTGCCCATCTGTATATTATATCCAAAATTAATAGCCCATTTTGTCATGCAATCCTTAACCTGTTCTTCTGTTTCAAATCTTAACAAAAGTTTATACATTTTTGCTATTACATGTTCATCATTTGTACATAATTCAGTTTCAATTCCATTTTATGTTTTTCAAGAGAAGGAACACTTTCGTGATCGCTGAAGATGGCATTCCCTGAACAAAGGAATATGAAGAGAAACTACTCTGCCACATCTTATTGCAAGGGCAGATGTTATTGGATATAATTGGTCTCACAGATCCTGAGCCAAGAAGGCCTTTAAAGGTGGTAACCAGCACCTTGAATTCCACCCAGCAGCTAGCCTGCAACCAGTGCAACTCTCTCAGTAGAAGTGTTACTTGGGCAAACTGGGAGGTGGTCCCAAAGGATAGTATGATAGATGGCACTGCTGAGAAATCAAGCAATACCAGGAGGGTTGCACTCCCTCCCTCCCAGTCTAACCAGAGGTCATCCACAAGTGTGATCAATGTCCTGTGTGTGACCTGTCCTAAAACTGCACTGAAAAAATCCAGATATTCTGTTTCCTTCAGGGTCCTCTGCAACTGCAGCCCAAATGCTCACAGCCTTGTGTGAAGCCTGTTTAAAGGACGCAGTCTGCCCGATCCATTTTCTAAAGCAAGTTCAAATGGAGCAAATTTAAAGTGTAAAGAGACCTCCAGAGCAGCAGAGCAGCTGAAGCCACCTGGGTGAGTGTGTCTTCTATCCGGGAAAGATTAACGTAAAAAGGAAGGAACCAGTTATAAAGAGGTAAAAAGAATTAAATGCAAAAAGCTTACTGGGAGTTTGGAATAAGAAAGTTTAAAAATGGACTAAAGAGACAGTTAAATTTGGAACATTGCCTCATTTAAAGTATTTTTTAAAATTAAATAAACAGTTAATATATACCTTTGTGGGAAAGAAGAAGGTTTAAATTTGTTAAGGAAGCTGATTGGCTGACTGTGTTAAACAAAGAGATAAGTAGAAAAAGAAGAGAAACACGAAGTTCTGAGAAGATCATGTGATTATAGTAGTACAGAGTGCTGAAAGGGACTAAAGTGTGAGGAATATGGAGAAAAGAAGCCTCTCTTTTATTTTTTACTCCCATTTATGGGTTACAAATTTGAAATAAAGAAAATGGTTATTACTAAAGGGAGTGAAAGTTATAGAAGGGAGGAGAAGACCACTCCAGAAGAAAGTATTTGTTTATGATAGATAAATTCATAGAAAAGGATACTATTTCATCAGCCAGCAAGATTATTATATTTGTATAAAATGGAGATATATTGAAGTACCCACAGTGGAAGATAAAATAACAAATACTTCTGCGCAATACTGAATCCTTTTTGGACTTTTTGCTGAAAATGGAAAGAGCTAAAATGATGATTTTTAGACTGGATGATTGAAAAAGTGTTTAATAAGGTGACGAAGAGATTATGGTCATGTTTAAGAGGGAGGAGGGCTAATAATTTTGATTGTAACTGCTGTAATGAAGTCAGAAGTCACTTCTTTAATTATCTTTTTTCTTTCTTTTCTTTTAATTGTATAGTTTCCTGTTTTTCTTGTTTTCTTTCCTTCTTTTATATATTTCTTGTTTTTCTTTTATTCAAGTAAAATTTTTCTTTTTTAAATAATAATTTTATTAAGTTTAAAGCAAAGATAAAAACTACAAAAAAGCAAAAACTACAAAAAGAAATAAAGAGTGAAAAAACAGGAAATGAAAAAATATTTTTAAGAGATTACATAACAAGATGACTTCTGACTTTCAACAACAAGAATATACAGCAATTTCCATAATTAATCCCTTACTCTATGTCTAACCAAATTCACATTATTTCTATAAGTCTTTCCATGGACACATTATAAAAATCACTAAAGACAATTGCTCCTTCCCTTATATATGAAAAAAATAAATAAACGAATATATAAACCTCCAAATCAACTTCCCCCCCCCAAAAAAACACCATTTATTTAAATATTTCCTTCCTACCACTATTCTTTATATTTCTGACCACTATAGTAAAAATCAAATTATAAAAACATTTAAATTGTCTACTTTTATACTTAATAATACTTTAACAATCTTAACCCTATTAAACCTAAAACCAAACACTTATTATTTTATCTTATAAATCTTAAAAGATCCAACAAACTTTTAAGAGCAATAGAATAAATCTTAATCCAAATCATTAAAGAAAATGGAATCATACAAGCCTTAATATCAATCCACATACATATTCTTATTTTCTTATCCCACCTCAAAATAAACCAGAACATATACTTGTCTCCATATTACACATAAGGCATTTTTCATAAAGAAATCAAACAGCCCAACTATCCTCCTTAAAAAGTCAGACTTCTCAGCAGAAAACCTCCCACAGAACAGAGCCATTTCGTTCCCAAAACAATCCCTCAGAAAAACAAGCCCGTCAGTATCTTGCAAGTTGAGCTGTCTTAACCCCTTCAAGACCAAAGTGTATTTGTCGCCTGGCATTTCCTCGAAAACTCCAATCTCACTGTCAGTAAAAGCATCTTCGTCTTGATTGAAGTCTTCCTCCAAAGCGTCCTCAGCCAGCTGACACATTTTAAAACTGATATTTTCTACAATATCCCAAATATCTTGCAGAATAGCTTGGCAGGTGTCATGGAAAATCTGTTTGTACTCACGACGTAGCTCAGAACGAAACTCTGAGAAAATCTCCTTAAGGTCGTCCATGTTTCAGGCAGTAGATTATGGTGCCCCCTGGATATTTGGCTAGCTCAGATAGGAACTAATGGGTTAATGAAAGGCTTCCGAAAGTTATTGAGTGATATTGAGTGATATTGACAAAAGAGAGTATGCTAACCATCAGTTGCTGTGCCCAAGGAAAGTGAACAGAAAACTGAAGACTCAAAACGGCAGATTCCACATGTAGGAAAATGTTAAATCCTTCAAATTAAATACAAAAATAATAGCAGGGAGATAATTGTTTATTCTCAGTCCTCCTAAAATTTAAATGGGATATAAGCCAAAGATTAAAAGAAGCTATTAAGATTAATCCAGAAATAACGATAAGCACCAAGAGAGTTCACTCTTCTTGCTGTAGAAAGCCTCTCTTAGGGTACAAAAACTTAAGGAAAATATAAATTGGGTGATTTAGAAATGGGTGGCTCAACCTAATGTCCCTTTAAGGCTACAGCGTGGCATGGAAATGATGGTGTCCTTGTCTCCCGTTGTCTCTTACCAGGTCGTTGTGAACGCTATTTGCGATTCTCTGGCTGCAAGACATCATTTTGGAGTACAAATGGGAGGATTCCAAGAATTTTCTAACCATGAAAATGCTCTAGGGCTGCAGGGAAAGCCTGCCTGCGCCCCCAAAAGAAGCCGCATTGTCCAATCTGCCCACGGAGCTTGCGGACACAGCTGGTCAGTTGGCCATGTTCCCACCGGAAGTCTGTTCAAGTAAAAATTCTCAATAAAAATGATTTTTAAAAAAGTGAGTGACCAGTATAAAAGAAGTACATTGAGGCAGTTTAGAGGATGGATGGATGGATGGATGAATGAATGGAGATCAAATTGTAAACAAATATATGAAAGAAGAGTAAATTGGTTGAGAAGAAGGTGAAGACTGAGTAAGTTGTGTTTGGATGGAGTTGATGGGATCCTTGAATAGAGAAGTTTAAAGAATAAAAGCAATGTATTAATGGTTATGGACAGGGTGGAAGCAAAGATGGGTTGTGTAGAAAGGCATGGAGAGGTATAGTCAATGTTATTGTTGTTGGAGATGTGAACCCAATGGCATTGACTCATAATGTACTGACCACAAAGACAATGAGATGTAGATAGATATTTTAGAATGTACTCTGATACCATTAGCTAGTACTTTGCCTATCCCTATAATGTATTTCCTGTAGATTTTTGTCAATAAAAACTCAATCCTGTGAGTTTTATCAATAAAGGAATGATGCACATTCATTTAAGGCCAGCTGGTGAGATGATTCCCTAGGTGATACCCAGTGGGTGATAGAGAAGAGAGGGCTCCTTTTGCTGGGACATAATAGTGGGGCCTTAGGGTGCCACTGTTGGGATGGATGATTGCTCCAGTGTGGATCATCATCACAACATGGATCTAGAGAGAGGGAACTTCTCACTGGGTGAGGTGTTTGGACAATGCAGAGAGTGTCATCCTACACCAGTTCCCCAGCAACAAAAGGGATGAAAAAGCCAACCATTCTGAACTATTAGGATTCTGCATATACTGTAAAGTCATGGATATATTAAATATTTACTGTATGTAAACATGTTGTTTCTTTTTTTGTGACTATTTTATAGATGAATGTCCTTTACGAAATGCAAGTGTAACACTAGTATATCATACTAGACTACCTATAGCACTTATGTTTCTCTGATACAATATGTGTAACTAGTTTATGAAACAGGCTAAACTTTTCAGTCCTTAATACACAACAGTATGTTATGGCATAGATACAATTGAAGTTTGTATGTACGTATATGTTTGAAGTACTGCATGGAAGAGATGAATAAAACTTCTCTTTCATTTGTCGCCTGCCATTCAAAATGATAGCTGATTAAAAAAAGAGGGTCCAATTTTACATAGATTTTGTGCCCCAATTAGCAGTGCTAATTAGGGCACACAAGTAAATTGTACACTGCCCTGTAGAGATTGTTAGTCAGTCATCCAAACCAGTGAATCACCCAAAAGCGTGACTCTTAGTTACCATTTAATCAGGTGCAAAGAATTAAAGACCCCTCCAGGAAGGACACAGGACACAGCCATGGTTAGCAATAGGAAAATCAGCTGCTGGCGCTTGGATCTTCCATCTCACTCGAAAGGACACAATGTTAAATAAACCAATAAGCCGTAAAGGAAGGATTGTAACAAGGAAACATAAACACCTCAAAGGTAGGCTGTGGTTTAGTTTGGCTTCTGACATATTAGTGTATCTTTTTTTCCCCATGTGGATTGGGATATATATCTCTATCTCTATCTCTATCTCTATCTCTATCTCTATCTCTATCTCTATCACAACTCAGTAGATAATGACTGAAAATAAAACCACCCAAAAAGAAAGGAAGATCTATCCATCTGTTCGTCCATCCATCCATCCATCCATCCATCCATCCATCCATCCATCCAAACATCGGATTCAAAGAAAACTTTATTCATTGCTAGTATTCATTGCTGGTTTGGGGGAAAAAGAGGCCACTGGATTAGAAACAATTGATAGTAGTGGGAAATGTTGAGAGCAAACATTAAGACTATTTACTTTTAGGAAATTTGTGCAAAGGGCCCTTTGAGATGAGATCCAAATTTATGAGAATGAAGCATTAAGAGAAAACCTCAAGCATGTAGTAGAGATAAAACTGGGCTGTAACTACCTGTAGGTATCCCATTCTTTGAGACTTCTTGCACATTTGATTTAGTCTTTAGAATTTAGTATTAAGAAAAACAGAGTTTAGTATTTATTATTAACAATTGTTTTTGTTTGTTATATTATTAGATTAGTATTAAAGTAGGAGTGTGGTTAGGGCTTTGAAAAAGTATGATTTACTGTGAGGGTAGCATGACAAGGAATCAGAGATATTGCGTTAATTCCATCTTCTGATTTCTAATCAGTTAACCTCTACTTGCTCTACAAATTTGTCTGTTGAGTTGTGCTGCTATGTTTGATTATTAATAATATTAATTTGCTTGTGTTACATAATAATAGCAACAACAGCAACAACAAACACCACTCTAACACTGCAGGTAGTCAAGTCAAGTCAAGTCAAGTCAACTTCTCTTTTACTTTTAAACAGTTTGTTAATTGTTTCATTCTATACTGTTCTTTGACCAAAACAAAGTTTGACTTGACTTGACTTGACTTGACCTGACTTGACACTTCAGGTAGTACAGAGCAATGCCCAGAAGTAAAATAATAAAACAGTGCAAAAATAAAACACTAAATCAATAAAACTAGTATTTACTGTAGCTGTAAAACATTTTTTTAAAGGCAGTTAAAAAGCAGTATGGGAGAATGAGCATGTTTGAAATAGTCACTTGGAACTTGACAGCATGAAATCTAGCCATATTTCCTCAAGGGGGTTCCAGAATTGGCACTATCACCAATAAAGACCTTATAGGGTAAACCAAAGCCTTAGGTGGTAGCACAAGTATGGCCTTCCCAGCTGATCTTACTACATGGATTGGGTGGCACTGGGGAAGGCATTCTTTCTGAATGCTAAGTCAACACCTTGAGTTGAGTCTTTAAGAACTGACATTGTACAAAGCTATTTAGCTACCTTACTTAACAATCCTTTTCTAATATTTTTGAAAGATCATAATTTCTATTGAATTTTTAAAGCAATACAATTAATTATAAGTAATAACAATTAAAAACAAAACTAACAGCTCTGCTTAACAATCTAGCAGCAGCATTCTGCACCAGATGCAGCTTCTACACCAGAGCTTTCCAAACTTTTCATGTTGGTGACACACGTTTTAGATATGCATCATTTCGCGACACACTCTTACAGCAGGGCACAAGGCAGGCACTAGGACCTGCACGGAATCACAGCAGGTTTGGAGGCAGCAAGGCACAAGGCAGGCACTAGGACCTGCGCGGAATCACAGCAGGTTTGGAGGCAGCAGGGCACAAGGCAGGCACTAGGACCGCGCAGAATCACAGCAGGTTTGGAGGCAGCAAGGCACAAGGCAGGCACTGGGACCTGCGCGGAATCCCAGCAGGTTTGGAGGCAGCAGGGCACAAGGCAGGCAGTAGGACCTGCGCGGAATCACAGCAGGTTTGGAGGCAGCAAGGCACAAGGCAGGCAGTAGGACCTGCACGGAATCCTGGTAGGGCTCAAAGGCAGCAGCAGCCGCGACACACCCAGACACTGCAGCTGACACACTAATGTGTCGCAACACACAGTTTGGAAAGCTCTGTTCTACACCATGTTCAAGAGAGGCCATGGAAAAAGTATAATAGTAATCCAATCATGAGATTATTCTGCCTCTAATGACTACTAGGATTCCATTCAATCTTGATTTCTTTGTTGATTCACTCACTTGGGTCTATTATGTTGCACTGTGTCAAGGCATTGAGTCAAGGATGAATTTGAAGTACTGTTTTCAATAAGAGTTTCAACTCTCTCCGCACCTCTCTCTTTCCAGATATCCTATCTGGATACATTTGAGACACATTATGTCAATGAAAGGTTCACATATATGTTCATTCATATATGTCCATTCATATACTTCTATTACCATCTTGTTTCTAATTAAATTATTTTTAACCATTAAAGAAACCCCAGATTTTTTAAAAATGCATTTCTTATCATATTCAAACATATAATCAAATATTATTTTTATTTATTTGATTAAAAATATTAGTAAGCCAACTCTTCTAAGGATTTAAGGGTGAACTACAATCCATAAATTATACTTTATACTTATATTTATACTCTATGTAATATATCTTGTTTTTATTGTATCTTTTTAGCTTTGTTGTAAACCGTCCAGAGTCCCTCTTTTGGGGGCGATGGGCGGTGACAAAATTTGATAAATAAATAAAATAAAATACATGAGACAAAATGAAATGAAAATTAACAGCACTTAAAATTAGCTTTTACTCACAAAAGATGTATTTCTAAATTTGGTTTCTTTGAAAGGTCATGTTATACATGTTATTTATCCTGAAATATAAATTTCTGTAGGCATTTTTGAGCCCAAACTAACATGACAAAATTTGAAGAAGTGCAAAAGCTGAAGGAAAATAGTCTTCTAATTCATAAAGGTTTGCAACAGGGAGACTTAGGATCGTCTAGGTAAGGTAAAGGTTCCCCCCGCACATTTGTGCAGTCGTGTCCGACTCTAGGGGCTGGTGCTCATCTCCGTTTGTTAGCCGAAGAGCCAGCGTTGTCCGAAGACGCTTCCACAGTCATGTGGCCGGCATGATGCATGCAGAACGCTGTTACCTTCCCACCGAAGTGGTGCCTATTAATCTACTTTCATTTGCATGCTTTCGAATTGCTAGGTTGGCAAGAGCTGGGGCGAGTGCAGAAGCTCACTACATCACGCGGGGCAAGAGATTCGAACCTCCGAACTTGCGATCTTCCGATCGACAAGCCTGGCGTCTTACCCGCTGAGCCACCATGCCCCCTCTAGGATCGGCTAGCATGTTTAAAATATGAATCAGATGAGCATCTATTCATGAGACCTATTGAAATAAATACTGTGAAATCCCATAAAAACTCAGTCAAAGTTGGATTTTTATGGCCTTTGTTGAACTGCAGAATGTGTGTTTCTCTGTGTGTGGCTTGGTACTTATACAGGTCTCCGCTTGTATATCAGGTTGAGTTCAGATTGCTAATCATGAAACTACATAATTATGGAGTTCATATTAAAACCAGTACATGGATACTTTTGTCATTAGCATTTCAATTATTTCAAAATGTACGTTTATTATATTTGCCCATTTTAACTTTCATGTATAGTTTGCTTGAATTTTATTAGGATAGAATCTTTCACTTTCAAAGCTTCTTCTAGTGTTACAGACCTCTTCCATGAATTTTGAGCTGAGCACCCATATCAGTTTAGTGAGATGATGCTAAATACATATTCATGTGAAAAGCTATCACTGCGTTGCATCTGTTTGTATAATTTGTTATTTATGTTGGATAACTCCTCTATTGAGACAATTTAGTATCCACTTAATTTGCAACAGCCCACCTCTCAGTCTGTGCCAGGTTCATTAAGTGGAAGGGAGTTGAGTTGGAGGGAGTACTTTGAGGAATGGGCTGTAAATGTATTTTAAATTTCATACTGTACAAGCTGTGAAAGATAATTATATTGTTCTGTTGATTAGAGACATGTAATCAAAAGTATCATTAATCTAGAAATTTGCACAATTTGGTCCAGAAGGAATGTTAAGCAGATCAAGGCTCTGCATCAAGTAGAGATGGGGGAGAAATTGTTTGGTTTATATTTTGATAAAAACCATCCCAGTTCACACTTTTTGAAATAATATGTGAACTGGTACACAATTATATGTTGGTTTTCACACTTCCCTGAATTTGGCAATGCAGTTCTCTGATTAAAGAGTTCAGAGTAGTAATATATCTATATGCTATATGCTATATGCTATATGCTATATGATATATGATATATGATATTTTGTTGTAGTTGTAAACCACCCAGAGTCCCTCCTTGAGGGGGAGATGGGCGGTCAAATTTTATATATATGTATATATGTATATATGTATGTGTGTGTGTGTGTGTATGTGTGTTTGTGTGTGTGTACTGTATATGTGAAATAGTGTTAACAATGTGTATGGAAAAGAAAATGTCAGTTTAAAAACATATATTAAAGAACATTGATTTAAAAAAGTATATGAGAGAATGGGGTTAAAAAATAAAAATGGCCTTAATGTGGACTTAACAAATATTAGATTCTGATTTTTGAGGAGGAGGCAGAATGAACTTGTGCTTGATAAAGTATGAACATTATAGAAAACTAGACAGGCAGATTGACACCTCCTGGTCAAGAAGCCTGAAAATACATTTTGATGGGTTATTTGATTTTTATTTATTAACATCTTTAGACCATTAGGGTTGCAAATCTATGAATCCTGTATTCAGGGTAAATGGCATTGGACTTATTTCTGAGTAAATAGACATCACCAGTACTCAGTTGTACAAAATCCTCTGATGATAAATGTCATTTCCATTTCCACAATGACTTGTTATCAAGAGTTGTCTACTTGTGAGAGCAGTGTAATGACAGAGCCATGAATTCATGCAACATCTTTCTTCTCTTTCTATTAACTGGAAAATGCAGTTTCCTCATGAGTTCATGGTTCCAGAGTTAAGTAGTTATTCACTGTTACGGCTGGATTCACCCGTGAAAGGAAAATATCGGACTCTGCCAGCAAATCCAGCGTAGGAGGCAAAAATGAGGGGAAACCAACTTGCAGCATGCTTTCAACAGTGAAAAATACACAGAAGATGTCAAAGCACAAACGAGATCTATTAAACTATGGATTGAAAATAGTATACTGAAATACAGTAAGTTCCCACATCAAAATTAGCTTGAAAGGTTTGTGGTGTTTGTAAGGTAGGGGTGCCTGCCCAGTGCATTCTTTCTTGCTCTCAATTTCTCCCCACCCTCCTCCACCCCAAAAATAAATACCTGCATATTTGGGGATCATTCATATCATTTCAAGGAAGCAATCAAAAGCTGCTTTGGTTGATACTAGTTTTCTGGATGATGATGATGATTTGCCATAACAGGTACATATCTTTAAATGATAAGTAAAAAAGAGGAAGATACTGTGGTACATCCCTGCTCCCTTTGGCTTTTCTTCTGAAATATTTGCATCCCAAATGAATACCATAGCAAAATGGCATATTGCCTTAACCCTAAAAAGATAGATAGATGATAGATAGATAGATAGATAGATGATAGATAGATAGATAGATAGATAGATAGATAGATAGATAGATAGATAGACCTTAATCTTTCTGTTTGAGATGGCCAACACTCCTTGTCCTGTCTTTTTTCCACATCTTTCTTTTCTATGATTTGATCTTATTTTCTTATGTTGTGTCTCCCTTGCTCCACTAGATGGTAGTAAAGACCATAAGCTAGATGCTTTGAGACAAATAAATATATAAAAATAACAGGAGTCATCCTGAAAAATCTACCTTTTTAAAGAAAGAAACCTACGCTAATATAAGATTAAACTTTACATTCATGCAACATTTGAAAACAAATAAGATCAGTGATGCTGTCAGTAAAGCAATATTTTCACTCTGAGCAGCACCCGAAGTGGTTTGTCAGGATAAATATGGAGTGAAATGATTATGAATCATTGTGGCAAGTTTTAATACAGATCAGAAAGTAAATTAATCCAGCTCTGTCTGAATCCTCATGCCATTTTTTCCCAGAAACAAATGAATGGTAAACAACATTTTGGCAATTTTTAGGTTAATCATGTAGAACTGATTACTCAAGAAGAATGCTATTAACATTTACTCAATTTACACCCTACAATGTGACAAATTAAAATTAATGCTGCTGTTTTTGGGATATCAAATAGATCATGATTTTACAAAGAAGAAGAAAAAAGATTGCCCTTAAGGGTAACTGATAATGATGGTTATAGTCTAGGGAACTCTAAGCATGTTCTTAGCAATATTTATAACTTTCTAAAACAAATTGTCTAGAAAAACAAATAGGGTGAACGCTTGATGAATATGTAAAGTTCTCCTACTGTTTTACTACCCATGTATATTATGACTTGTTCATCACAAAGATGAAGTCAAAACTGTCATGTGCCAAACTGAAAGTTCAACACTTTTCTTGCTAACAGGTATTAAGTATTGTCATTCTAAGTCTGGTCTACGTTCTGGTCTACTTTATAGAGCTGTTGTAAGGATCATTATTTTCATGATATAGCTTGGTTGTTCTCACTGAGAAAGGGATGGCCAGTGCTGAAATCATGTAAAGATCAGATTTGTCTTATAGCTTTATTTCTAGATGCTGAGTTCATTATTGTGCATTTCAAAAATAAATTATTATATATATATATATATATATATATATATAATATAAATATAAATAATATAAATATAAATATAAATATAAATATAAATATAAATATAAATATAAATATAAATATAAATATAAATATAAATATAAATATAAATATAAATATAAATATAAATATAAATATATACTCAGCGGGTAAGATGCCAGGCTTGTTGATCGGAAGATTGCAAGTTCGGAGGTTTGAATCCCGAGCCCCGCGTGATGGAGTGAGCTCCTGCACTCGCCCCAGCTCTTGCCAACCTAGCAATTCGAAAGCATGCAAATGCAAGTAGATTAATAGGTACCACTTCGGTGGGTAGGTAACAGCGTTCCGTGTGCGTCATGCCGGCCACATGACCGCGGAAGTGTCTTCGGACAACGCTGGCTCTTCGGCTAACAAACGGAGATGAGCACCGGCCCCTAGAGTCGGACACGACTGCACAAATGTGCGGGGGGAACCTTTACCTTTTAGTTCTACTGAAAGCAATTGGAAGTTTGACATTTAGGTCAATGAAACCAGATTGGCTTTCTCTGGTTATAATGGACAACACAAACTTATATGTGCTTATTCAGAAGTGCCACTGAGTTAAGAGACTTAGTCCCAGGTACATATCTATAGGATTATAGTACATACAAATGAGATTTAAAATGAAGTATTAAGTGATATTAAGTATAATAAGAAAAAATATGACATTTATAGACAAGGACTTTTATTTTAATTGGAACTGGATAGCTGAAGATGAACTTTGTCAGAAAGCACTAAACCATTGGAAACAGCTCAAATCTCTGTGAAGTTCTAGTTCAGCTTATGACACCATCAAATGCCACAGTTTATATACTTGCATCGGATATTATGACAGAAGTACACAATGGCAGTATTTGCATGTTGATGTCATCACATATGTGTAGTTATGGTTTGTTATGGACACTATTGCTGGCATCATTATACATGTCACTAGCCAGACTTTTCCTATTTCATCTGATTTTCACTTGTCACAAAGGATGGTCCAGGGTGGAGAGAGCTTATGATGGTAATGAATGCCTCCTATTTAATGATACCATCAGTTGGCATTGGAGACCCTGCATCTGATGAGACCTGGTGGTGTGTCTTCTCTTTCATGGCACTTGCCCTCTGGAATAATATCACCCAGAGTTTTCAGTCTCCCTGACCCTGTACAAACTTTGTTAAAGTGTTGGTATTTTAATCTTTCAATTATCAACTTCTTTTGTTTGTATTCTTAGCTAAGAAGCATCAGGATTCCCTTTCTTTTCACACTATGGTCAATGGATCCTTATCTAAAGAATCTCTGAGTAAAATCAAGCCTTTTGTCATTGCTGCAGGCTTTCTATATAACATGTTATGGTTGTACAGTATTTCTCTGCTTCACACAGGAAAGTTTTGAGAAAGGTAGGCCTTATAGAAGTGCTGGGGGGGCATATCCCATAAGTACTTAGAGAACTGATGAGGAAATTAATATTGATATTATTTTCCCAAGAGTCCTTCGAAAGAAAGAGACAATGTTGAGGTGAACCAGAAGAGTTTTGATTATAACAAGCGATGTGCCGGCATTTGGATCTGAAGTGGAAAAGGTCCTTTTGGCAAGGGCACAAATATGCTTGCTGAATCTGTTGGTGCCTCCTTAAAGAAACCATGGTAGTTGTGTGGTCCCAGAGAAATATGGGTCTAGATATGGAGTTGTCAATAGAAGTTGTCACATCCTGTTGAGACTTCCTTAATGCCCCCTGTATTCTTTATCTATGGCAATTTGGGAATGTCTTCCTCATTACCTGTCTGTAATCAGGATACCTTTCTTCAGTAGAGTAAGTCAGGCAAAACATCTCAGAGGCTCCCCAGTTGGATTTCCCTCTCTTCATTACAGGCTGACATAAATAGTCATATGAGAACAACAGGAAGACTGAGAAAGAAGATAAAACGTTGTACCTGGCCTGGTTCTTCCCGTCTCTTCAGGATCAAGTGACTTCAGCTGTATCTTGGGAAGGCATATGATTACCTTATTAATGTATTTCAATTTTATTAATACATTTATGTTTTACTTTTAATTGCCTTGGATAGATTAGTATATTTAAAAGCAGAATATTAATTGTACTAACATTCTACTTACTTTAGCAGGACTAAGACATACAGTAGATTCCAGAGCAGGGCTGTGCAAACCAAGAGCAAAGCTTGCTTCTTCTCAACAAAGCATTGCTTTTCCTTGGATATCTACCCTAATGATGAATGGGGAGAAGCAAATGAGCTTGACTGGGAGAAAGAAACAGAACATTTCATCTACCCACCAAAATGCCAAATTTGAGAGGACTTAGCTAGCTACTTGATCATTCCTACTTACTGCATCTGCATAGCTATCTGAACTTTATTTAACTATTTTCATCCAGGAGGCCAAGTAAAGGTAATGCTCTTCTTAAACTTACCTTGAATTCAGTAGGACTGATATTCAAGAATATAGAACTGGGCCATCAGAACTACTGAAGATTGCAATACATTATAACTGGACTGCTGTTTCAGGACTGGCATGATTTCAATAAAGTCCTGATGCCACTGAAGATCTGAAGGCTGAGGTCCACTGGTGAAGGGGACAGAGTTTTCATTTTTTCTCATTTCATTTCTCCCTGCCGCACCACCATCAGATGTGTCCCATTCAATTGGGTTGGATGGCAAAAAGCTATGAAGGATGGTGAAGGGTGAGGAGGGAGCTGCCATGACTTCGAGTGCCTACCCAGTGCTGCAGTGGTGAAGATGGCTCACCACTACTAACAATGTCATGAACAACACTTCATATGAGACCTCATGCTCTTCATTCCACCCATAGCCATGCTTCTGCATCATCACATACCATGCTATTCCAGAATGATGAGGGATCTGCTGGAACAGCATAGGAAATCAAGCTAAGGCTGCAGAGGGAAGATAATGGGAGAATATTGGCCCCCACACCCATCTTTCCAAAGGGGCCTTTGGTGTATTCTGGTTCCTCAGGAGTTACTTACACTGAGCAGCAAATCATGTGCCATACAGTATATGCATTCTAAAAGTATGTCTAAATCCCTTGTCAAGTCATCCAAATTCTGATATGATCAAGAGGCAGAATTCCGTGCTTCAAAGTGTTACTGTGTTTGTGTGTTGCAATCACAAAATGCACACAGTTTTACTTTGCCAGTTAAAGCGACTGCCATGTGTGCTTTCGTTCACACTGAATTGCTTGCAAAGGAAAGGAAGAAAGTTTTTTTTTTTTTTAACAAAACCTTAATTTCAATCAAGGCCTATATTATTATCTTTTTTTCTTAGAAACAGACATTTTAATATGTCACTTTTCAGTTCCAGCTCAACAAGCAACCATTTATTTAAAATTTTAAAGCAATCTTCGCTTTAGTCAGGTAAGAATTATTTCAAAAGTATAAAAACACTTTCATTTCCCATCACTGCCAAAAATGAAAAGAACATGAGTTATGAGTCTTGCTATGTTGTCTTAAGTTGATTACTATGGAATGATTAAAAAACTAGCTGTGCTGTCATAACAGAAGAGTACATTATAAGTGTAATAACAGCTTAGGGATACAATCCATCAATGCCGTACTTGGAAGCTGAAAAAAAAAGTTGATCTATTTCTTTGGTCATCATTTTCAGCATATTAGATGACAAATAATTGTACATTCATCAATAACAATAGATTAAAGTTGAAATGATTTATTGCTATTACACTGCTGTTATGATGGAGCACCAGGTCACTCAAGCATTGATGAGGTCTGTATTTAATTTTCACGGGTCTCTTGGCAGAAATAATAGACAGAGGGGAAACCACCTGAAACTAGGTAGATCAAAGTTGTTGACAAGTGATTTGTAGGCTGGTTCTTCATGAGTGGTAGACTTAGAGGTGAAAGTAACTTTTTTTTAAAGATCTGTGAACCACTAAATCAAAGAGACCTCCATATACATTGTTGTTCTACCAACCAGCTAGACATCAAGATGAAATATGAATATCAGATGAATTGGTGGGGAAGACAGTTTACAGAAACTTCTGAGAGAGCTGCATGATCATCTTACAGGTTTTGCAAATACATGTTAAATTATTATTTCTTTGCAGTTCACTAAAATGTCAATGGGATCACAATTCTGAAATGTTGTCCAGTAGGGGATTTTCATGAATTTTCCTAGAATATTATATTCAGGATGATCTGTCTTAAAGTGAAACAACAGGTGTTAATTCTTATTTCTGGGAATCTTGAATGCACTGCTCTTTTAAGTTTGTGAGTTAGGTGGCAACATAAATTGCATAAATGAATGAATGAATGAGCAAATAAATAGTTACTACGTAGATTTTAATCAACAATGCAACCTCGCCCAGATTAGAATAATATTCATGCTTAAAAATAATAAGTGCAACAGTTACACTATTATTTATTTATTTATTTATTAATTATCAAATTTCACTACCGCCCATCTCCCCACAAAAGAGGGACTCTGGGCGGTTATGCCCAGGTATTGCCAACCTGGTGCCCTCCAGGTTTGTTGATACTACCACTTCCCAGCTATCATTACCCAGCTAACATGGGTAATGTTCATGTGCATTGGAATTAATAGTTGGAGCCCATCTGGAGGGCACAAGGATGAGGAAAGCTGCTATGTAGCATTACTATTGATATAACGTAAGTCTAGCAGTGTTTTTGTTGTTCAGTCGTTAGTCGTGTCTGACTCTTCGTGACCTCATGGACCATAGCACGCCAGGCCTTCCTGTCCTCCACTGTCTCTCGGAGTTTACTCAAATTCATGTTCATTACATTGGTGATGCTATCTAACCATCTCATCCTCTGCCGTCCCCTTCTCCTTTTGCCCTCAGTCTTTCCCAGCATCAGGGTCTTTTCCAGTGAGTCCTCTCTTCACATTAGGTGGCCAAAGTATTTGAGCTTCAGCTTCAGCATCTGTCCTTCCAATGAGCAGTCAGGGTTGATTTCCTTTAGGATTGACTGGTTTGACCTCTTTGCAGTCCAAGGGACTCTCAAGAGTCTTCTCCAGCACCACAGTTCGAAAGCATCAATTCTTCGGCGCTCAGCCTTCCTTATGGTCCAACTCTCACAGCCATACATTGCTACTGGAAAAACCATAGCTTTAACTATACGGACCTTTGTCGGCATGGTGATGTCTCTGCTTTTTAATATGCTGTCTAGGTGTGCCATAGCTTTCCTTCCAAGGAGCAAGCGTCTTTTAATTTCATGGCTGCAGTCACCGTCTGCGGTGATCTTGGAGCCCAAGAAAACAAAATCTGTCACTGCTTCCATTTCTTCCCCTTCTATTTGCCAGGAAGTGATGGGACCAGATGCCATGATCTGGGTTTTTTTAATGTTGAGTTTCAAGCCAGCTTTTGCACTCTCCTCTTTCACCCTCATCAAGAGGCTCTTTAGTTCCTCTTCACTTTCTGCCATTTTCTGGAACTTTCTTGCTTTTTCCATGATCCAGCGAATGTTGGCAATCTGATCTCTAGTTCCTCTGCCTCTTCGAAACCCAGCTTGCACTTCTGGTAGTTCTCGGTTCACATGCTGCTGAAGCCTAGCTTGTAGGATTTTGAGCATAACCTTGCTGGCATGTGAAATGAGCGCAATTGTACGGTAGTTTGAACATTCTTTGGCATTGCCTTTCTTTGGAATTGGAACGTAAACTGACCTTTTCCAATCCTGTGGCCACTGTTGAGTTTTCCAAATTTGTTGGCATATTGAGTGCAGCACTTTAACAGCATCATCTTTTAGGATTTTAAATAGCTCAGCTGGGATACTGTCTTCTCCGCTAGCTTTGTTGTTAGTAATGCTTCCTAAGGCCCACTTGATTTCACTCTCTAGGATGTCCGGCTCAAGGTCAGTGACCACACCATCGTATTTATCAGGGATATTAAGATCTTTCTTGTATAGTTGTATAGTTGTATAGTGTAGGAGGTAGCATCATTCCAAACATGATCTGGTTATATTTATAATTGGTCCCTGTTTGAAAACAATATCTACTACACAACCAAAGTCACAATTTCTATGTGAATGGAAAACCAATGAAAAACTCCAATACAGCTTGTAATTTTAGAAATGGAAAAATCTAGAAAAAGATGTAACAGTTACTGCGTTAAAAGGAAGAATTATGAGATTCAAGTTACTTCAAGAAGCTTGTAGATTATTCATGAAATGTAAGAGTGTCTGTAGAAAATATAGGCTCATGCAAAGCACTCAAAGGAGGGCTCTGCTGGACTTCCGGTGGGGACAATGGCGGCTTGAGCTGTTTTTTTCCACTGTCTGCGGACTGACCTGTCAGAGTGGCTTTTCTTCTTGGGCTCAGGCAGGCTTTCTGAGCCCAGAAGCGTTCTCCGGATTAAGGAGAACCCCAGGAATCACCCCATGTGTTTTCCAGATGGCTGGGCACAGCCAAAAGACTGCAAAATGGTGTTTTGCGATCGACTGGTAAGCGATCAGCTGGGAGGTGAGGCTGTCATCTTCTACCCAAGCTGCTCTGAAGCCATAACAGACCTTAAAGCTGTCCACCCCATTTCTACAGCACTAAGTTTTTTTTGGTTTGAATTTTACCAAAGAGAGGCTTTCTACAACAAAGAAATGCAGAATCTCCTGGTGACTCTCATTATTTTTTTAAAATTATTAACTTATATATAATTTGTTAAATTGAGATTTAAAGAATTTTGTTTTTTTATTGCTTTTGTCATTAAAGTGATATTTGAGGAATATAAAACTCTCTCTTCTTCATTGAATATGCGGATTGGAGTTCTGATCTATTTGCTTTCACTTTCCCATGGGAATGCTGTTTGTTATTACTTTTTATTTTCCTGATTGGCCACACAGGAGATAAAAAGGCTGGAGAGAGTGTTCAGTTACAGCATTAATGACTTTACCTTCCTGAGGCACTAGAGGGTGCCATAATCTATTTTACCATTAAGAAATATGGAGGAAATTAATTTGATATTTAAAGATCTCTACAATGCTGTTATTCAAGTCCTGGAGTATTACGCAGAATTTGTGGAGTCCAAACTGTCACAAGAATCGAGATAAACTGATAAGGCTGAAAACTACCTTAAGAGTAAAGTGGTTTCTCCAAAGAAAAAGATGAGAATTTGTGACTTACATTTAAATAGTCAAAGGAAAATTGAGTTGTTGAAAGTTGAAGATAAGAAGACAGTGTTGCCAGCACACAATGATCAAGAAAGAGAATTAAACTCTAGAGGCTGGAAGATTTTGGACAAATATTTGGGCTTTTTAAAGCAGGTTGTAGAATTTGAAATTGACAAGAAGAAAGCTCTGTACACAATACTGGGGCATGTAAATGCCTTGGTTTACTCTGAAGTGGGATAATTGTCTAAATGTGTTTATCAGGATGGTTTCTTAAAGGTTTGGATAAATGGTTATGCTGTTTTGAAAATTCTTATGTTTTTGGTAAATGCCTAAAAGGTAAAGGTAAAGGTACCCCCCGCACATTTGTGCAGTCGTGTCCAACTCTAGGGGCCGGTGCTCATCTCCGTTTGTTAGCCGAAGAGCCAGCGTTGTCCGAAGACGCTTCCACGGTCATGTGGCCAGCATGACGCACACAGAACGCTGTTACCTACCCACCGAAGTGGTACCTATTCATCTACTTGCATTTGCATGCTTTCGAATTGCTAGGTTGGCAAGAGCTGGAGCTAGTGCGGGAGCTCACTCCGCACGCGGGGCTAGGGATTCGAACCTCCGAACTTGTGATCTTCCGATCGACAAGCCTGGCGTCTTACCCACTGAGCCACCACGCCCCTAGGAATGGTAGATGCCTAGGTTATTGTTTAAATGTTGTTATCAGGATGGTTTTTTAAGGGTTTAGATAAATGTTCATGCTGTTTGGATTATTTTTATATTTTTAGTTAATGTTAGTTTAGTTGGCAAATAGGAGCAAATTATAGTGAAGAAGGGTAGTGTTTGTTACTATATTAGGTTCCAAATTATGTTTGAAGGGTTTTATATGTTTTTCTTTAATTGAGAGGGTAATTTTGTTTTAGAAGGGAATGTAATCATGAGAATTTAAATGATTTATAGAAATAATGTTTACTATAATATGAATTGGAGTAAGAGATTGATATTGATTTATGTATATCTTTGTTATAGAAAGTCGGAAGTCACTTTGTAGTAGTTTGTTTTGTGTTTTTTCACACCTTTTTAGTACTGTTTCTTTTTCTTTGTAGGCTTCTTTGTTTCAATCTTTTTATCTGTAGCTTGAATCATGTCAACTGGATTTCTATTTTCTTAGTGGAAACGTTTCACTCCTTATCCAAGGAGCTTCTTCAGTCTGAGTAAAGTTAGTAAGGGAATCCTTAAATATGTTTCTAGGCTGGCTGTGTGACCTTGCACCTGGGGCTAGGTCATGGTTATTTTGAGATGTTTGTTTCTAAGTCCCTTTATCATCTAAAGGAGGATCGTTAAGATTACCCTGCTGCTGTTGAGCTTGTGAAATGGTCTTAATTTTCCTAGGCACAGAAGACAAAGCAGGAAGGAAGATAGGGGAAACACAAGGAAAGCAATGTAGTGTATGCAATCCAGTGCAGTGAGGAGTGCTCTGAACTCTACATTGGAGAAACCAAACAACCTTTGTACAGGAGGATGGCCCAACACAGGAGAAGTAACACCACAGGACCAGAGTCAGCAGTTTATCTTCATCTAAAGGAAAAAGGACACTCATTTGAGGACATTAATGTTCACATTTTAGACAGAGAAGATAGGTGGTTTGAGAGAGGGGTCAAGGAATCCATTCATGCCAACTTGGAAAATCCTTCCTTGAATAGAGGTGGGGGCCTCAGGCATAACCTTTCCCCTATCTTCCTTCCTGCTTTGTCTTCTGTGCCTAGGAAAATTAAGACCATTTCACAAGCTCAACAGCAGCAGGGTAATCTTAACGATCCTCCTTTAGATGATAAAGGGACTTAGAAACAAACATCTCAAAATAACCATGACCTAGCCCCAGGTGCAAGGTCACACAGCCAGCCTAGAAACATATTTAAGGATTCCCTTACTAACTTTACTCAGACTGAAGAAGCTCCTTGGATAAGGAGTGAAACGTTTCCACTAAGAAAATAGAAATCCAGTTGACATGATTCAAGCTACAGACAATTCCACCTGGATGACTGAGAACCTTCATAGACATATTCAATCTTTTTAGTTTTTATGTATATTTTGAAAATGCTTTAATACAGTTTTCTACAATAAAAAAGAACTCAGTCCCTTGCAAATGGACATCCTTATGTGGATTAACCCATGATTTATGAAAGCTTTCCACAACCTGGGTTTCTCCAGAAAGGTTGTCATAATTTCTCAGCTAATGTGGTCATTTAGGCAGTTTCAATTCTAATGCACCTGAGGGGAAAAGAAAGGCTGATTTATGTAGTCTGCCTTTTTTTAGATTCACCATATTTACCTGTAGTGCTGGCAAGCCTTCTCATCCAAGAATAGGCTTAGTGAAAAGCTATTACAACTTGAAATGTCCTGGTTTTTTGTAGGCATTCAACCTGCTCACTTTTAAGTGTGTTGGCACAAGCATAGAGCCCTTTCTTGAAGGGGTTTAGCATGGCTGCTTTGAAAGCTTGGCACAGCTGCTTAGAGAACTTTCTGACGTCATCTCTGCACATATGTGCCTGCACAAACAGCTCTTCCGCTGGGTCCACTGGTGACGTGAAGGATCTCTGCATGCACTTGCATGTGGAGATGGCCTGGCCTGTGAAGGTCCTTGAAGCAGCTGCTCCAATGACTCAAGAAGTGGCACTTTGTGTACAGCAAAAGACTTCATGCTGTACCCCCTTGAATGCTTTGACAATCCAATGTCACTGAGGAGTTAGCAAAAAAAGGTGAAAAGTTCAAGAGTGTGATTAACTATTGGGATAGCAAGAAAGTTACAAATGACAAAAGGAGTAAACTGATGATAAAGAAATCAAAGACAAATTATTTGCTGAGGACATTAAAACATTGGCATGTGTTTAAATGCAATATGAGAGATTCATGCAACAACAACAACTAGGTAGGACAAAAAAGCCAAAAGTATTGAGAAAAACCTACATCATTTGGAGCTTTTTAGTATAGGGAAGGGTTAAAGGGGATCTAAGAAGACTGAATATTATATATATATATATATGAATGATATGAATAGAGCTGTTAGAGATTTCCTCCTCTTCAAGCACTTTAATCCAAGGCTCTTTACAAAATTGATTGGTAGAAAGATCAAACAGCCAAAGGAACTTCTGTTCTATGCATTGCACTGTTCATTTATGGAATGCATTGTGGTGATGACCATTGGCTTAGATTAATTCATGACAAATGGTCAGTCCATGGGTATTCAAAATATTAATGCAGAGGATTCATGTTCAGAGGCAGGATGCTACAGTCATCAGTGCTAGAGGCAAACAAGAAAAGGAAGTTGTTGCCTCCTTCACAGCCTGCTTGTGACTTCCCAAAAGCACTTGGAGGGCAACTGTTGGAAGAAGGAGGCTGGAATGGATGGCCTTTTGCTGGATCTAGCAAGATTAAGCAAAGTCAGAATAGGATGTGCAGTAAGTATGATACTCGTAGTCAGCCAAAGATGAGATTGGAATCATTTTATTGAACAACCTGTCAATAAGTACCAAAAGGAAATGATATGAATAATGGGGAGGGGGGGAATCTTTAATTTTCTGTCCAATCAAATCTTAGAGTATCACATTCAATTTTCTTTCATCTGTAATCTAAATAATTTCCCACCTTGCTCATGATGAATGTCTTGCCAGTTCCTACTCAATCTCTCCACTTTACATGACCTAATTAAAGAAAACATTCCATGATTGCCTATTTTTCCTCATGCATGACAACCTATTATTTTTTTTTCTACTACCTGATTAGGGCTTTATTATCCTTGGATTTAGATTGATTTGCTGGGCACTTTAATAAAACACTACTTAGTTTGATTTAAAGGGCTACAGGTTTTCTTCATTCACACAATTACCCTTATAACCAATTCCCATACTAAGTGTGGCAGAGTTCCTACCAAAAGGGATTTTTGAACGCCATGGTAAAAGGTTAAAAAATGAAAGAATCACAGGTGACATTCCTGTTGAATTCTTTCATGCCTTTTCTTCTGTGGGCAGTCAAGAGAGGACATTTTGCAATATAATTTGTCAAGAGTGATAAATCTGTTTCATCATATCTGTCAAAAATGGCTCCTGTGTATTAAAGCTACTATAAATATTTGCTCAAGATAGAACCAAACTTTCATATGATTAAATAATAATACATTTATGAAGACAAATTGCATTTTGTGATTGTTATCAACTCTGTGAGCCTAAAGTAGGTAGCTTGAGTTCAAATGGATGATGAATCAGTTTTGATTTCAGAATGCAGGAATGTTATTAAATAAATAGGATTTACATTATGTTTTGTTAGATACAGATAGTCTTCCCTTTGAGAGATTCTGTTCACAAATTCATTTTAGGCATACAGAGGAAAGAAATAAGTAGCTCTTTTTGAGACTTACTTCCTGATAAAAGTATATAGGATCACAGTCAAATATATAATCCTATACTTACTTACTTTGAAATAAAGCCCACTTACATTTGAGGACAGAATTGAATTGTGAATGCTTTAAACATCATCAGACCTAGTTTTCACTGAAATGGTAAACCTGGATTTTATATTGTATCAGTTCAGACTCACACAATTGAGTGGTGCTCCCTACTGGCCTCTTGGAAGCTATTAAAAACTGAATTATTCTGGAGAGCACTTTCAATATTTTGTTGACTTTATTTGTGTCATTTTTATTATGTCATTCTCTTTTATTTATTGCCATTTATTTTGGTATTTTGCATAGATGTTTAAGTTGTTATTTCATTGTATTCATTGTAAGCCACTGAGAGTTGATTGATTATGGCGGAGTATGAATCAATCAATCAATCAAACAAACAAATCCTATGTCTTTAGAATATGTGAATTACAGGAAGATGGCAAAATTAGCATTCTCCTTCTTTCTGGGTTTTTGTTGGAGTATTAATAGGAAACATATGAACTCTCACCTCTAAATTAAAGTGACCAGCTATATAAGTTGATCAAGTGAAAAACAGGACAAAATTAGCAACTTTTTAAAACAATTGACCGTATTAATTTCACCATAATGATAGTGAACCATAATTGCAATACGACATGGAAAGTGCAGCTGATTTCCAAAGTTTTTGTTGTTTATATATATTTCCAAAGTAGTGTTAGAAAAAAATGGATTGCATCAAAAATATCCACTAAATACCAGGATGAATTTCCCCTTCTCCTCATCTATCTAGGGTTAAGGGCACTCTGATGCAGATCTTGGCAATATTCAAAGGATGCAGCATGCACAAGAACAAGAGGAGGTATCCTATTCTATGAGTCAGGACTGGATCACAGCTCTTCCCCCAATAGCAGTTGCACCCCCCCCCCCTGCAATAGAGTTCTTCTCATGCCCTTTTTTCCTGGGAGCAGAAATGCCATCAGTCATCCTTTGAATGGCTACCAGCATCGTCTGAGCAATGTGATATACATTTTTGCAATGACTGCCTCTGCAAAGATTGACCTCATGATGCTTTTCTCTGAGTATCACTCAGAGCACTGCTTATATAGCAGCACGCTGGGTGACCAGTCTCTTCAGAGAACTCCATGTCCTAGGTGCAATGTAGTGGATGTTTGTGTAGCGGCTCCAGAGGGCAGCAGTTGAGAGCTTGGACCTAATTCACTATCTGTCCCAGTCTATCTTGTGAAGCAGCTGCTTCATTTCGCTGAAGCAATGAAGTAGTAGATGTTTACATGATGTTGGACTTACTTAACCATAAGGAAGTATAAGGATGCACTTTTCCATTTGATAAAATGTGTCCCATATCACTAAAACAATGATTTAGGGTTTTGTGCATATGGAGGCTTTTTGGGTTGTTATCTGTTTTTGTTTGTTTTTAATGATGACAATGACAAGGATATGTGGATGAAGATGTAGGTGATGGTTCAAATATCAGGTTGACAGGAAATACCTAGCCCTTTTTTGGGGGAGGGGCAGAACAGCAAACCTTAGACTGTATGTATCAGTCCTTAGTTTGGGGCAGATAAAGAAGGTGGAACCTGTAGTATTCTGGACATTTGTTGTGATCATGTTAGCTGGGACTGCTAGGAGTTTACAGTTCAATATCATCTGGAGGACCAGAGGTTCCCCATCACCTGGTTGATTGCTTGATTATGTGCCATCAAGTTGGTGTCGACTCTTAACAACTACAAAGATTTCCTCCATGACAATCAGTCCCTAACTTGCTCCTTCAGATCTTCCTATGGTGCACTTATCACCACTGTAACTGAGTCCATCTACCTTGCTACTGGTCATCCTCTTTTATACAGTATTTCAGTATATTCTTTCCATCTTCCTTTAATTTTTTTTTGAAACAGTTACTATTTGTCCATTGACATCCTTTAGCATACCCATTTGAGGTTGGAAATTCCCTCTGAGTTCAGAGAAATTTTGGAAGACTTTCCTTGTTTTTCCATGTCTGTTTCCATCATTAATGTCTTTACAGATGTTAATATAATCCTACTTCTTGTCTCTTCTAACAGGTCTCTGAAACTTTGTTAAGTTCCTTCCTGAGATTTTTGTCTTTCTTGGCTTTGGCTTCTCTTCTCTTCTTGTCAGTTTCCATGGTTTATTCTGACATCCAGTCTGTTTTCTTCTATTTCTTTAACTTCAGCAGTCTCTTTTCACATTCCTGCTTAACAACTTCTTTAAGTTCATTCTATAGTTCCTCTGGTTCTCTATCAATGAGGTTCAGGACTTCAAAGCAAATTCTGATGTTCTCCTTGAAAATGGTGGGTATATGCTGAAGATCATATTGTGGAAACTGGTTGACTTTCTTCTTCTTTAGATTAACTTGGAACTTGCAAATGAGCAGTTCAAGATCTCTTCCACAGTCAGCGCCTGGCCATGTCTTTGATGTTATATCAACATAATCCAGGAAAACTAGGTTGACCTCAGGAACCATTGCTCAACAATTGTTTGTATTCAGCTATGACTATCCATATGACAGACTTGACCTTGGGGGAACTGAGGGTGGTGACGACCAACAGGAAGCTCTGGCGTGGGCTGGTCCATGAAGTCACGAAGAGTCGGAAGTGACTGAATGAATAAAACAACAACAATGACTGTACATCAGTGAAGTGAACATAGCTAGCAGAATGGATTCCCCAAAGCCTCATGTGTGTTCCCTTCTATCTAACAAGAAACTCTCCAGGGCAGATTTGGTGAGGGTCAGAAAATAAAAATAAAGGGAAACTCTTATAATGTCCTGTTCCGACAAAGCTCGACATGGGAAGCGGTATTTTAAGATCTTTATTTACAAATCACAAAATGCAGCCCAATTCACGAAAGGTACCAAACCCTTGTTGGCTGATTCTTGGGAGAGGCCTCCCATAGGAACTCAACTGGTAGCAGGAACAGACTGGGAATCGGGGGTGGAATCCTGAGCGACCAAAGAACAAGGCTGAGTCAGACCTTCAGTAAGGCATGTGGCCTCAGTACATGGCAGGGATTCAGGTGGGCACACGGTAGCAATGCAAGTCTGTACTTCCAGAACGCACGTGGCAGCGGATGGCAGCTGGAGAGCAGATGGGAGCACGGTAGCAAGGCAAGACAAAATCTCCGGGAAGCACATGTCAGCGGATGGTGGCTGGAGAGCAGACGGAAGCACAGCAGCAAGGCAAGATGAAATCTCCAGGAAGCACGTGTCAGTGGATGGCGGCTGGAGAGCAGACGGGAGCACAGCAGCAAGGCGAGACTGAGAAGCAGGATTCGGAGTGACGATCATTGGGCAGGACTCGGCGGCAGGAATTCCGGCGGTGAGAGGCTCTGGCTCGGAGGTAGAATCCAGGGGGGTGGCAGCGTCTGGCTCGGGGCCGGTTCCTTGGGCAGCGGCAGCACTAGGTTCCAGTGCGGGATCGCACATGGCAGTGGAATCACCATCCGTGGAGAATGTGGGTGCCAAGATAGAATGGTTGTCTCCAACAACCTGTGCTGGGTTTGCTGCCCCTTTTATTCTTTGATTTTTGCGCCGTTTGCGGCCAGGAGCCAATTGGGCCTCATGCTGTTCGGCCCACCTTTCCCACCTCCTTTGCCGCGTGCTGGTGGGCAGAGGTGTTTCTTCCACTGGCCCACCTCCAATCAGCGGCTCCGGCTCAGATTCAACTTTCACGCCATCGCAGCTTCTTCCTGTTATCGGCTTGTCCTTCTCCAACTGAGAATCCAGCATGGCGGCACAGCCAGGCTCGGCCCTGACATATAATAATTTGGATGGGGGTTGCTTGTGGGGTGAGATTATATTCAAACTTGGATATAAACAAGAAGTAACTGGGTTTAAATTGGAAACTGGGCATATGATGCTTAATGCCACATGCTTATTGAAATTGAGGAGGCTTCTTTGAAATAAATATGAAAGTGCTGTTTAGGAAAGGATCACTCCCCCCCCCCCATGCATTTCACATTTATCCATTTGGAAGAAAGAGATGGAATCTAAGGATGTACTTTATTTGGAGGATGAAAATCCCCCCTCCCCGTGGAGAAAATTCTTTCCATTGCTAGTATAGATTATTTGGCTGCAAGCCAAGTATATATTTTGACCAATGAAATGTGCACAAGCTGTCAGTCATGCATTCTGAAGATGTCCAAATGATAAATAGGGAGTGATGCCATTTGAGAGGGAGCAGAACTTTGCATTTAATGTCACAGACTTACAGAGTCTCAAGTACCTCCCTGAAAGAAAGAAAGAAAGAAAGAAAGAAAGAAAGAAAGAAAGAAAGAAAGAAAGAAAGAAAGAAAGAAAGAAAGAAAGAATCAGAGAGCAGATTTGAAGACTAAGCATAAGACTCCTGAGAGTCCCTCCCCAGTCAAACTGGGCATTATTTACTTAGTGGAAAAACCACCTGACCTGCTGAAAAGCAAATCACAATGTTCCTGAATCATGATTCTGAATCATATAAGAAGTCCAGACCTGCTTTTTTCTACATGTGGGAGAAATGCTTAGGGATTAAGCAAACATAGAGGTTGGCAAATGGAAGAAAATTCATCCACTAACCAGTTTTCATTTCAGGGTTCAACCAAGTGTGGGAAGAACTTTGAACCACCAGTCACAGTATTTCTGGATAGTTCTGGTTTTTTTTTTTTTTTTTGGGGGGGCGGGTTATTGTTGTTGTACAAATGGGTTATGCTAGCAGGTAATAACAATGCAATGAAGACAAATAAAAAGGCTGTTATAAAAGTTATGCTGCTATAGGTACTCAATAGCTGACAGCTTATAGAGATTTGCTTCTGACTATTCTCAAATAATTACTGAATAGAATAGTAAATGTTATTAGGCTACTTTAATATTGACCATAAAATATCACTTGCTAAGATAATTTACTACTTTCACCTGTATTTGCATTGAGGAACCAGGATTGTAGAAAAAGGAATAAATGCCATTGCTCCTGCTCTACTGGTACAGCTGGATATCATGGCATCATTTTTATTGATGTAGCTTGAGATCTTAATGCAAGTTATCAAACCATCCCCAGAGACAGTCATTTGCAATATTTAAAGGGATTTTGGGTGTGTGTGTGTGAGAGAGAGATGACCTAGGTAACATGTTTTTGATAGAGAAATAAGATAAATATGTATGTGTATTCAGTGATATTAAAAATCAACCTGAAAATGCTTTTGAAATTTTTCTCACCATCCCACCATCACCACGATTTGGCTTCAGAAATGCAGAGCAGAGTTGTCATTCATTTACATTCATTTACGTAAGACTAAAAGCAAATTTATTTTTTATTTTATTTTTTTATTTATTTAATTTCTATCCTGCCTTTATTACTTTTATAAATAACTCAAGGCGGCGAACATACCTAATACTCCTTCCTCCTCCTATTTTCCCCACAACAACAACCCTTTGAGGTGAGTTGGGCTGAGAGAGAGTGACTGGCCCAAGGTCACCCAACCAGCTTTCATGCCTAAGGCGGGACTAGAACTCTCAGGCTCCTGGTTTCTAGCCCAGCACCTTAACCACTAGACCAAACTGGCTCTCTGAATTGTGACTCTTTTATGATTGAGGAGGGCTTTCTGAATGGAGGACATCTCACTGATGTTTTTATTTCTAGGTAGAGATAGTAGTGGTTAAAGTATTGCACCAGGACAGAAGAGATCCAGGTTCAAATCTATCCTCAGCCACATACATTTGCATCTCTCTCAGCCCAATTGCTGTTATGAGGATAAAATGGAGACCCCTTGTAAGTTGCCTTAAACTTTTGGAGGAAAGGCAAGATATACTGTAAATTGAACAAATAAAGAAATACAATAGATAGGTAAGTGCATAGAAGATGAAAAATTTATCAAGCGATTCTACAATCATCCCAGGAGTAGAAATGGTTTATACTGACAGAACAGTCACCACATTCAGTGTGTGCTAAGGAGAACATTACATTCCCCCCCCAGAAAAAAAAGTGGAAAACCCAGCCACAGAGTATTCCTGAAAATGCCAGTAAAATCTGTCAGTTAGAGACTTTGATGGTTTTCTGTGAGATGAACTGTGGTGGGTAGTGGATTTCATTCCTTTGTAGGATGATTCCATAAAGGTGGAGAACTCCCACTGCCAAGTAGTCCTGGTGCTCCATAGCAAGACTCTTCAATGGGCCATTTGCATGATGGTCCTTCTCCTTTGTGATAGCAGCTATGACAAAGCTATCTTATTTGCCACTGAACGGCTTCATTCTCTTTCCCTCTTTCCACCCCATTCCTTTCTTCCTTCTGATGAGACAGTTGCCTGAATAACCCAACAGGGGTAGGTGATACTTATAGAACCCAGATATTCTTTTTCTTCATGCAACTTCCTCCTAAAATTGCTCAGTTATTTGGGTGAATATGCAGGGGCTGCCTTAGGTCTGTTTTCTCTTTCTTTTCTAGCACCTCCTAGAAAAGACAGATTATGGTAGATCCTGGAAAGCAAATACTGAAGTTGCCAAACAGTAATTCCAGCAGGACTCATATGCCTTTGGTAGTTGTGTGACTGTTGCTAACAAACACTTACTTAGTTTCTAGGGAGTCCTGTCTTTGATTCTACAATCATCTGTTCCAGAGTGTGGACTATCCTTGGAGGTCTGTACATCAATTAACACTCAAGAAAAGACTTCACAAGGGAACCCCACTGGGATTTTTAGGTAAGGGTGTTACTATCACTACTAACCACTTCCCATGAGAAATTTTTTGGAAATATTTCCTTCCTCTAGAGCAGGGCTTTCCAAAGTTTTCCCGCGGCGACACACCAACCGCCGTTGGTGTGTCGCCGTGGGAAAACCCGGAAGTGCCGACGTTGCGGCAGCGCGCAAAAACCTGGAAGCGCTGCGGCTGCTTTCGGGTTTTTGCGTGCTGCGGGTGGTGTGTCGCCGTGGGAAAACCTGGAAGCGCTGATGATGATCAGCGCTTCCAGGTTATGTGGCAACACACCAGACTGTGTGTGGCGACACACTTTTGTGTCGCCACACACAGTTTGGAAAGCTCTGCTCTAGAGGAAATCATTTGAGCAATTTCTTGGTCCACAAGGGCAAGGTACAGTAGTACAAAGCTATATCACCATTTGGAATGAGATCTACCTCTTAAAGCCATGTGGCTCATAAAACCTTGAAGACTTAGTTGTTTTCCTCGGCATTGGGTTGAGATGGATGGGGCCCCTTGTTGGGTATGTCTTTGTTATTATTGTTTCTGTCGATATATAGTGACCAGATCCAATTTGGTCTTGATCTGTATTGGATTTTTTATGGTAACGTATTGTGAGCTGCCCAGAGTCAGTTAAAGTCAAGCGGTGCCTAAATTGAAACAGACAAACAAAGTTAAAGCACCAGAGTTTAAGTGAACAATTTAACAAAGGCTGAAGGTAGAATGAAACTTATGAATAATTATCCCCTTCTTGCTCAAAGACTCTAAAAGACAAATTCTTATCCTGCTTTTTCTCTGAAGCATCCAAATGCTGCGAATAGATAAGGACGTCTTAGGCTCAGAACAAGGTGCTCATTGGAGACCTGGCCCTGATTATGCAGGCATAGTGGCTGAAATCTGGTCCAGCTCTTTAGGCAATTGTAGAAGACTCTTAAACGTGATCTGTTCCTTCTCCATCACTGGCTTTGAACATGTTTTATTCTGACAAAAATCTGGTGCTTTACTTTGGCTTCTTGCCTTGAGAAGGGGATGGCCTAAATAGCCCCTTCCATTTCTATGATTCTAGACCAATGTTTGAGTTGGCTAGAACAGATTTCAGGTCTGGGGATTAGATGGAATAGAATAATAGGATCCCTAACAGTCTTTATGACCTCCAGCATCTCCCAACTTATATATCCCATCAATCCAATGTCTGCTTCTCCTTATGTGGACAGAACAGTCTCTCCATCTTCAGAGGGCCTGAAGTTTCTGGAATGCTATCCCTGAAGCCTTAGGGGTTTAGCCTTAATTTAATAGTGTAACATTTTGATGACTTTTATTTAGCTTCCTGTGCATTTCTTCTCATTCTTTCTTTCATTTAGGTTTCCCTTTTCCCTTTTCTTTTGGAATATGATAGTTCAGGAATGCACTGGGAGATGACTAAGGATCTGTGCATAAATGATTGCAAGGCTCAAGTTTAGAAGTACTGGAAAAAGAATGGGCAATAATCTTGTAGGGGTGTATAGCTAAAATAGCAACAGAAAATCCTGTGCACAGTGTCACTGTTCATCTGATCAGTGAGGGTTACAAAACTAGAATTTTGATAATCAGAAGAGTTGGATAATTGAGGTTCATATAATGGAGTTTCTACCTACAACACTTTTCTCATTACTCTTTCTGGTAATCTCACAAAAGAGTTATAGCTGTTTTCCTACTACTGAAATTGCTTTCACATCAAGCAGGCTTTGAATAGTGGCTGCCTGCAAGTATTCTACTGTTGTTACTGGCTTTTTCTTTCCCCGGAGTATGTACTGTAGAAGCAATTTTTGCTCCAGTAATCATTCATCTGCTTGCACGGTCTTTGTCATCTTAACGTCTTTTCCACTTTAGTCTAGTTTGTTCAGAATTTCACTGAAGCCTTTCCTCTGAAGTTTCCTAAAAACACCCCTTGTTGCAAATGCTAAAAAGCAAGGCTTTGGCTGATCCCCAGTGCAGCGTCCTCTGTCACCTTGGCACTTGGTTTTATGCAGTATCTTTTGTAGACCTGATGCTAAGATGCAATTTTCGTGTAGTGGTTAAGGCACCAAGCTAGACACTGGGAGACCGAGAGTTCTAGTCCCGCCTTAGGCACAAAGCCAGCTGGGTGACCCTGGGCTACCCACTCTCTTTCTGCCCTAGGAATCAGGCAAGGTCAAACCACTTCTGAAATGTTGTCAAGAAAATTGCAGGGACTAGTCGAGGCAGTTGCCAGGAGTCAACACTGACTCAAAGGCACCCCCCACCCCCTGCAAAAATCAGTAGTACTTTTTCTCCATATCAGGATTTATATGAATCCATGTTCCATTGTGGCATGTGTTTTGTTGATTGACAGTAGTTTTTTTTTCCAGGCAGCAAATGAACATGAAAAACATTGTCCATTTAGTTCACTACTGTCTACTTTGGTCTTCCTCAGCTTCCTCCAGATGCATTGGGACTATATTCCAAGGAAGCATGGCCATTGTATGTTGGGGTTATCTGAGGATTCCAATCCTGATATATCTGGAGGACATCAGGCTGGGAAATGATGATATGTACTGATTAATATTGGCTCTCTAGGATTTCAGGAAAAACAAAGAATATTCATATCTACTTGGAAAAGCCAATGTAGGAGGATAGTTGGGTTAATCTATGGTAGCTCAAAATCAGAAGGAGTCTTATAGCATTCTTTCCAACTATCACATTTAATGAAGAGTCATAAGCTTTTCTGACTTGCAACTCACTTCACCAGATCCATAGACTGACTAGACCAAGGGTCGGAAATGGCGGCTCGCGAGCCAGATCTGGCTCTTTGGCCCCTCGGCTCTGGCTCTCTCTCTCTCTGTCTGCCGCCCGACATCCGGAAAGCCGGTCTCCGGAAGCAGAGCGAACCCTGGGGAAGAAACAGACGCTGATTGGTGGAGGCTCAGAAGGAAGGACGCCTCCACCAATCAGCGTGTGCCAAAGGGGAGCAGAGAGGCGGGCTGAACAAGGTGAAGCCCGATTGGCCCTGCTACCCAGAGGGGCGAAAAAAAGACCGGCGCGGGGCCTCGCTCAGCTGGATGAGCTGAGCGCTTCCGCGCGCAGCTGAGCGAGGCCCTGCGCCGGTCTTTTTGGAGCGCATTTCCACAGCCCAGCGCTCAGCTGCGCGCGGAAGCGCTCCAAAAAGGCCAGCACTGGCTGGCTTTCTTCCACCGCCCACTCTGCATGGGAGCGGAGCGCGCTGCCAAATCACATCCGCGCCCACCACTGCCATTTTCCGAATACCCCCCTCCGATCCTTGGAAGGCGAGGCCCTGGTGGTGTAGGGGGGGCGAGGAGGATTCTCAGTCAGGAGGGGGAAATCCTTGGGTCTGCGGAGGTCTTTCCGTGCCGCCTTGAGGCGCACGTGGGTGCCCAGGGCAGGGGAGGAATGGGGAGCGCCAGGAGACTCACCCGCTGCTGCTCGGCTGCCACCTTCCTCCTCCGCTTCAGCTGCCCGCCCACCGAGTCACGGCCCTTCAGCCCCCGCTGGGGGGACGGGGGCAGGGACTCAGCGCCTGGAGCCCGGCAGAGCTGCGTCTCACCCCGCCCCGCCCCGCCCTCCCAGAGTGGCCAGCGGAGTACCACCGGCGCCCACCTGCTCGGGCAGGTACCAGCCTCTCTGCACGCTCCTTCCGCTGCTGCTGCTGCTGCAGTGAGACGGCGTCCACCCGGCCCAGCTGCCCGAGGTCCAGGGAGATCAGCTCCGGCGGGATCTGTGGCGAAGAGCGGCCGTGGGGGGGGGGAACGAGGCGGGCAGATCTGATCTCCCTGGACCCCGGGCAGCTGGGCCGGGTGGACACCGTCTCCCTGCAGCAGCAGCAGCAGAAGGAGCATGCAGAGAGGCTGGTGCCTGCCCGAGCAGGAAAGAGCCAGTTTGGGCAAAGCAATCCTAATCGGAGGAGTAAAGCTGGCAGAAACTCGCTAAGTGGGCTCCTTGTCTGAAGCTCCAGCCGGACATTCCATCCCGGGGAGAAAGCAAGCTGGACTCGCCCACTCTCCCGGAAACAACGCCTGAGCCAGCGAACTCGGTTCGCGCCGCTCCTTCTACAAAGAGTAGAGAAAGAGCGACTTCTCCCTCGCTTGCGCGCTTGCTTGCTCCCCCTGCCCCCACGCACGTGCGCACGCCTTTGCCCACCGTAGGGGGCATAGCCGCCACCTCAGGCCGCGCCAGTCTCGAGGGGGGCGGGGAAATACGCCAAACGGTGGAGGGAAAGTCCTATGCCTTTCCCTCTGCCTGTCTCCTTCGAAGCAAGCGTGCGTGCAAGCGAGAGAGAAGCCGCTCTTTCTCTACTCTTTGCGCGCTTGCTTCGAAGGAGACAGGCAGACAGAAGACAGAAGAAGGAGACAGAGACGAAATCTCTGTGAGGGGGAGGGAGGAGAAGGGTGGGCGGAGGTGGGGCAGGGGTGGTGGGTGCCGGCGAAGGAGAGAAGAAGGAAGGCAGTAAGGAGCGGCGCCTTTCCCTCTGCCTGTCTCCTTCGAAGCAAGCGCGCACGCAAGCGAGAGAGAAGCCGCTCTTTCTTTCTTCCTACGTCCTATGCCGGCGTAGGAAGAAAGAAAGAGCGGCTTTTGTCTCGCTTGCGCGCTTGCTTCAAAGGAGACAGGCAGACAGAAGACAGAAGAAGGAGACAGAGACGAAATCTCTGTGAGGGGGAGGGAGGAGAAGGGTGGGCGGAGGTGGGGCAGGGGTGGTGGGTGCCGGCGAGGGAGAGAAGAAGGAAGGCAGTAAGGAGCGGTGGCGGGAGCAGCGAGGATGGAGGAGGAGGTCTTCACGAAGGACCCTGGGGGAGGAGGCGGGGCAACGCTTCGCTCGCCGCCCGCCCGTCACGGCTTACTCGGACCCCGGGGGAGGTGCAGTGGCGGACGTGGCGTGGCAGGCGTGGCAGCGGGCATGGTGGGCGTGGCGGCGGCGGGGGGCAATGCAGTGGGCGTGGCGGGCATGGCGGCAGCAGGCCCTAAGTGTGCGCGATTGGTCCCCGCCCGCAAACCCCGCCCCCTTCCATGCGATTGGCCCCCGCCCGCAAACCCCGCCCCCTTCCACGTGATTGGCCCCTACCCGCAAACCCCGCCCCCTGGCTCTCGAGCATTTCAAAATGTGCACGAGCATGTCAAAATGGCTCCCGGCATAAAAAGTTTGCCGACCCCTGGACTAGACTGATGTAGGTTTAGGATGGGGGAGACAAATCCACTCTCAGCTCTAGTGCTTACTGGGTGAATTTAAATCAATCCCTTTCATTTGGCCCAACCTTTTCCATAGGTTTATAATTATAAGGGTAACATGAAAGGAGAGTACTTGTCCCTAAATTCTGCTTCCTAGGGTTTTGGAAAGCTTTGAAAACCTGGTTTTGGTCCCAGGCCTGGGGTTGATATTTATTGTTTGTTTAAGGCCCCTGTTTTGTTTTGTCAATTTTGTTGTTTATTAAATTATTTTAGACTGGGTTGTCTGTCTGATTTTACAGGTAGTCCTCACTTACCAATGGTAATTGGGACCAGGAACTCCATTGTTAAGCGACACGGTTGTAAAGTGTGATACTATGTGACCACGCTGACTTAAGACAGCAGTCCCAGCAGTCCCAATTGATGTCATTAGGTGAATCACACACAGGCACAGCATCCCACAGTCACATGATCGTTATTTGTGACCTCCTGCTGGTTTCCCCATTGACTTTGCAAATGGTCGCAAATGGCGATCATGTGACCGTGGGATGCTGCGACGTTGTAATTGTGAGCTGGTTGCCGAGCACCCGAATCACAATCATGTGACCATAGGGACACTGCAATGGCTGCAACAAGTACCCTTATTCAGCAGCAATGTAAATTTGAACGGTTGCTGAATGACTATACATTAAGCGAGGAGTACCTGTATGTTTTTAGCTGTTTTCATTTTTTTCTAGTTTTGTATGCCGCCCAGAGTCCACTGGAGTTGGGCATCCAAATAATAATAATAATAATAATAATAATAATAATAATAATAATAATAATACATATATTACCTTGAACTTGGGAGGAAAGCCAGGATATAAATGTTAAATAATTGTCCTGTTCCGACTAAGACTGACACAGAAGCGTTATTGAAACAACTTTATTTACAAGATACACAAGCCGTTTACAAAGTCCTCTTCTTCTTCTACAGCCTGGATAGCAGCGAGAACAGGCAATACTTCTGGCCAGGCAGGAATGAGACGAGAGGGGACAGACCCTGTAGCAGAGTCTGCAACCGGTGGTGAAACAGAGGTGACAGGCAAGGTGTCCGTGGGCGTGGAGTTGGCGGTGCTGGTGGTAGTCTGAGTAGGCCGGGGCCCGACGAAGGCGACCCACTGGTGGCCGGCGTCAGCTAGGCTTGACTGCGAATCTGGGCTGGTTGGAGTCTGGGTAAACCGGGGCCCGACAAAAGCAACCCACTGGTGACCGGCGTCAGCTAGGCTTGACTGCTGATCAGGGCTGTCGGGAGTCTGGGTAGACCGGGGCCTGACAAAGGCCGTCCACTGGTGGCCGGCGTCTGCTGGCTTTGGAACGGTAAGCAACGGAGAGTCGGTGGCTCGGGCAGTCAGGAGGGAAGCAGGCAAGGTGGTGGTGCTTACCCCAATGCTGGTTTCTTCCACAGGTAACAAGGACCGAGGTGCGGCAAGCGGATAAGGTTCAGGTCCGAGGCTTGGCACAGAAACAAGGTAAGGCTTGGGTCCAAGGCTTGGCGTGGTGGCGGGGTGAGGCGTGGAATCCGGGTCCGGCGCGGTAACAGGGCTAGGCTCGTTCACGGGTTCCGGAACTGTGGTAAGGCAGGGCTCTAGAGCGAGATTTGGGGCGGCCGGGAGGCGAGGCTCGTTAGCAGGGTCCGGCGCGGAGTTTAGAGCCTTCAGCGCATAACTGTTAGAGCGGTTAGAACGGTTGTCTCTGGCACCTGAGGTAAGTCGCGTCGGCTTTTTATTCCATTTTTCGCGCCTTGGGAGAGCAGGGGCCAATCGGGCTTCACGTTGCTCAGCCCGCCTTTCTGCTCTCCTTTGGCATGCGCTGATTGGTGGAGGCGTATTTCTTTCAGAGCCTCGGCCAATCAGCGTTTCCGGGTCCCCAGTTAATTTCGCGCCGAAATTAACTGGGTTAAATTGCCAGGTAAGTGCAGGAAACCTCACACTATCCCCCCCCCGCAGAACCTTCCTCCCCCCCCGCAGGACCTTCCTCCCCCCAGCTTTGTGGTCTGGGTTTATCCGGGTATTGTCAATGGAATTGTTGTACCCATAACGGCGCATGGACGTCCGCAGCATCTTCCCAGGAGTACTCATCTGGGCCGTAACCCTTCCAGTCTATTAGATACTGGAGACGGCCGCGACATGTGCGCGAGTCCAGGATGCGAGCAACCTCGTATTCGGTCTCTCCTTGGATGATGACAGGAGGAGGTGGTGTCTTCCTGGTTCTGAGCGGGCTGTCAGCTGAAACAGGGACCAGCAAGGATCTGTGGAACACAGGGTGTATGCGCATGTGTCCCGGAAGGGTCAATCAGAAAGCGACTGGATTGACTACTGCTTCCACTGGGAATGGTCCCAGGAACCGGTGGTCCAGCTTCCTAGATGGTCGTGCAGATGATAGGTGTCTTGTTGACAACCACACCATATCACCAACCTTTAGTGGGGGTCCCATCCTCCGGTGGCGGTCAGCGAAGCGTTTGTAGTCCTCCTTAGCCCTTTCCAACTGGTTTTTAAGGACTTGGTGGCTGGCCTGTAGTTCTTGGAGGAACTGATTTGCAGCTGGCACTGCTGAGTCTGGCGCGGTGAGAGGAAACGAACATGGGTGGAACCCATAATTTGCGGCGAAGGGGGCCATCTGGGTCGAAGAGTGTTGTGCGTTGTTATATGCAAACTCTGCCAAGGCTAGGTGGTCTGCCCAATTGTCCTGTTGGTAGTTCACATAACAGCGCAGGTACTGCTCCAGGATGGCGTTCACCCGTTCCGTTCCTCCGTCCGATTGTGGATAAGTGTCTCTGGATTCCCAGATTTTGGAGGAGTGCCTTCCAGAAACGGGCAGTGAACTGCGAGCCACGGTCTGACACCACACTCTTCGCTATGCCATGCAGTTTGAAAATGTTTTTGATATAGAGGCGTGCCATCTCTTGGGCCGTGGGCAAGCCCTTACACGCGATGAAGTGGGCCATCTTCATCATGGAGTCTACCACTACCAGGATAGTAGTGGCGTCTTGGGACTTGGGAAGGTCTGTAATGAAGTCCATAGAAATAGCCTCCCATGGTTGTTCAGGAGTGGGTAGGAGCATTAGGAGACCAGCAGGCTTGTCCGTTTGATTTTTTGCCCTGCGACAGTCTGGGCAAGAGAATACATATTGTTTCATGTTGTCCTGTATGCGTGGCCACCAAAACTCCCGGGAGACCAGGTTCAGCGTTTTAAAAAACCCGAAATGGCCGGCGGCCGGGTTGTCATTGCATAGTTGCAGGATCAGTTGGTGGAGTTCCCCCGGGGGTACATAGTAGCGGCCTCGGAAGCAGAGCGTCTCATGATTGCATGTCCATTGATCGGTCTGACCGACGGGAAGGTGCGCCAGCTCTTCTCTTTTTTTCCTTGCCCAGGTATTGGCTCTTTGTTGTTCTCGAATCCGTTGGCTTAGGTCACCCTGTATGGTGATGGCAGCAAACCGCTCTGGAGGGATGACAGGTTGAGGCGGTGCTGGAGCCTCTAAGCGATCATATTCAGGTTTTCTTGAATGCGTCTGCCCTTTGGTTCTGGCCTCTCGGAATGTAAGTCATCCTGAAGTCGAACTGGGAGAAGAACAGGGACCATCTTATCTGCCGCTGGTTCAAGGTCCTGGCGGTCTTTAGATGTTCCAGGTTGCAGTGGTCGGTTTTTACTTCCACGGGGTGTCGCACCCCTTCCAAATGGTGCCTCCATGTCCCGAATGCCACCTTAATGGCCAGGAGCTCCTTGTCCCAGATGGTATAAGCCTTCTCTGCCAGGGCGAGCTTCCGGGAATGATAAGCACAAGGGCAAAGGATGCCAGTCTGGGTGTCGGCCTGGAGTAAGATGGCGCCGACGGCTACATCAGATGCGTCTGTTTCTACAACAAATTGCCGGAACGGGTCTGGGTGCTGGAGTATAGGCTCTGTGGTAAAAGCTAGTTTGAGCCTATTGAAAGCGCATTGTTCCGTGTCCCCCCAATGAAACTTGGTCTTTTTCCGGAGCAGGTTTGATAATGGCGTGGTCAGTCCTGCGAATTGAGGAATGAAGTTCCAATAGTAATTAGCAAACCCGAGCAGTCGTTGGACATCCTTGGCCCGACGTGGAGGCTGCCAAGTTTGCAATGCCTCCACCGTGCCTGGTTCCATGGCGATGCCGGTGGCAGAGATTCGGTGTCCCAGGAACTCTACGGTTTTGCAGGCAAATTGGCACTTCTCCAGTTTTGCGTATAGATGGTGTTCTCGCAGCCATTGCAGTACTGTTCTGACCTGCCGTTCATGGTCGCTCGGAGAGGCAGAAAAGATTAGAATGTCATCTAGGTAGATTATCAGGTACTGGTCCAGGAGGTCCTTGAATATGTCATTCATAAAATGCATGAAGACAGCAGGGGCGTTTGATAGTCCAAATGGAACGACCGTAAACTCATAATGACCGTAACGAGTGCGGAATGCGGTCTTCCACTCATCGCCCTGTCGGATATGGACCAGGTTATAGGCCCCCCTCAGGTCCAACTTTGTGAATAGGCGAGCATTGCGGAGTCGCTCCAGGAGCTCTGGTATCAGTGGCAAGGGGTACCGGTTCTTGACCGTGATCTCATTCAACTTCCGGTAGTCACAACACATCCTGAGCTCACCTGATTTCTTTTTGACAAATAACACAGGGGCAGCCATCGGAGAGGTAGAGGGTCGGATGAATCCCCTCCTAAGGTTGATGTCAATGAAGTCCTTAAGGGCTACTCGCTCCGGTTCTGATAGGGAGTATATCTGGCCTACTGGGAGCCTTGCGCCTGGAATCAGGTCGATGGAGCAGTCATAAGGCCAGTGTGGAGGACGTTGGTCTGCCTCCTTTTCATCAAACACGTCCGTGTAGTCCCGGAATTGTGCGGGAAGCTGGAGTCTTGGGGTGACCAGTTGTAACGCAACAAGAGTTTTGCTGACATGGGTGACGCAACTAGGGTGAGAGAATACAACCTCCCCCATGGTCCAGGTGATTTGTGGTTCATGCGTCTGGAGCCACACTAATCCCAGTACAAGGGGGCAGTGGGGAGAAGTGACCACGTAAAACTCTAGCCACTCCTGGTGGTTCCCCACACACATTAGTATATGCTGGGTGGCGGTGTTTACCGGACCGGACCGGAGCGTGCGGCCGTCGATGGTCTCGACCACCAGCGGAGGATGCACCTCGCGTTGGGGAATTCCCCACTTCTCGGCGAACCCAACGTCCATGAAGTTAAAAGTAGCCCCCGAGTCTATCATGGCCTAGGCCCTCAGTGTAGGGTCCATCGGCACCTGGAGTGTGACGGTGATGGAGAGGTGCTTGGGAGGAGCTGGAATGGGCAATGGTGACTGGCTTGATGCCAGCTCGGCCGAACCTAACTGCCCATTTAGGCCGAGCCGAGTCCGTTTCCCGACAAGGGTGCTACTGAAGATTTGGCGGGGCAATTTGCAGCACGGTGACCCACTTCCCCGCAATACAAGCATAAGCCCTCCCGGCGATGACGGTCCTTCTCGGTAGGCATGAGGCGGGATCTGGAGCCCCCCAACTGCATCGGCTCCTCGCTGGCTCGGAAACGGGGAACGAAGTGTGGAGGCTGGGCGAAGCGCCTCCTTGACCTCCGTTGCTGTAACCGTCCATCGATCTGCAGGCACAGATGGGTCAGGTCTGGGAGGTTTCTGGGGCACTCAGTCCTGGCTAGTTCATCAAGTAGCTCCGACGATAGTCCCTCCTGGAAATTTATTTATTTATTTATTATTTCAATTTATTCCCCGCCCATCTCCCTTGCAAGGGACTCTGGGCGGGTTACAACTATTGAAAGTTTAAAAACTATACAAAAACATCATCTAAAATACATACAATAATAAATTACATGAATCCAAGATGGATTGGGGACCGTAGTATCGATCGTATTACTACGGAGCCAGCCAACCCCAGGAGGCACTGAAATGGTCTACGAGGGCCGGTTCGTTCCAATCCAGGTTTTGCGCTAGCAGCCTGAAGTCACTGATGTATTCAGCTACCGGCCTGGCCCCTTGTCGCAATCCCTTTATCTGCCTGACGGCAGTCTGGACCTTAACCGGATCCACATACATTGCCCTAAGTTGATTGCAAAACCCACCATAGTTATCTAGGAGCGGGTCTTGTTGGATTATCAGCGGAGAGACCCACCTTGCAGCAGAACCCGATAGTAGGCTGGCCACAAAGCCCACCTTGTGACGGTCTGTTGGGAACTCCTCTGGGCGGAGGCTCTGATAGAGCTGACATTGGGCCAGGAAGGCCGGAAACTTGGCTAGGGTACCATCAAACTTCTCTGGTACTTGCACTGGGCATTTCGTTCTCTGGCTGACGACCGTTGCGACAGCCGCCTGTTGTCCTTGCACCTGGGCCACTTGTGTGCTCAAGTGGGCGATCATTTGATTCAGTTGGTTGTTCTGGTCACTGAGTTGGGCGACCTGCCGGGATAGCTGTGAGTTTTCCATTGACATCTGTTCATCCATGGCTTCTTAGGTGTCAGGCGACAGGTAACACCAGGCAATAACGCTTCCTTCCTTCCCTGTGGAAGTTGGGCCGGAGACAATCTGTCCTGTTCCGACTATGACTGACACAGAAGCGTTATTGAAACAACTTTATTTACAAGATACACAAGCCGCCCAGTTTACAAAGTCCTCTTCTTCTTCTACAGGCTGGATAGCAGCGAGAACAGGCAATACTTCTGGCCAGGCAGGAATGAGCCGAGAGGGGACGGACCCTGTAGCAGAGTCTGCAACCAGTGGCGAAACAGAGGTGACAGGCAAGGTGTCCGCGGGCATGGAGTTGGCGGTGCTGGTGGTAGTCTGAGTAGGCCAGGGCCTGACGAAGGTGACCCACTGGTGGCCGGCGTCAGCTAGGCTTGACTGCGAATCTGGGCTGGTTGGAGTCTGGGTAAACCGGGGCCCGACAAAAGCAACCCACTGGTGACCGGCGTCAGCTAGGCACCTTGTCTCCGGCACCTGAGGTACGTCGCGCCAGCTTTTTATTCCGTTTTTCGCGCCTTGGGAGAGCAGGGGCCAATCGGGCTTCACGTTGCTCAGCCCGGCTTTCTGCTCTCCTTTGGCATGCGCTGATTGGCGGAGGCGTATTTCTTTCAGAGCCTCGGCCAATCAGTGTTTCCGGGTCCCCAGTTAATTTCGCGCCGAGACTGCTGCCTCCTTTGATTGGCTCCTCTTCCGGTTCAGAGTCCGGCATGTCGGCTGGTTGCCAGGTAAGTGCAGGAAACCTCATAATAATAATAATAATAATAATAATAATAATAATAATAATAATAATGTAAATAGGAAACATGTTTGCTAAGTAACCTGTTTTGTCTTTATGATGAATGGTAATTTCCAGTTGTGGGTCCAACTGAAAGGAAGCAGGTTGCCTTTGGGAATGTTCTTATCCTCTCAGGACTGTTACATCCTCAGGAAGTCTTCTTCTCTCCCTACAGAAATGTGGCAGGACTTGGAGGGTTAGTTTACTGCACAGTCATTTTCCTTGCAGAATTGTTTAAAAGTATAAATATAGGTGGTCCTACATTAGACAACCACATGTACCTCTTTTCTTTATTTGTCTTTGTGTGTATATGTGCTATTTCCTTCAGTGCTATAGACAAGCAGGCTACCACTCCTTAACATTCACACAACTAGTCTGTTTCAGGACTGAACAGCTGTAGGGAGGCTATCCAAATACAGTTTACAATTTGCAGCTACTTTTCCACAATTTCCTTGATTATGTATCCCTGCTGCAACTACCCCTTCCTAAAAAGAGCAAATTCGTTTTGCTCTGCAGTGTTTTGTCAGTCTAGTATTAGGGACAATCAGCTAAACAATAGCAGCACACAGATCCTTAAAATATGTTTGAAATTGTTGTATGATACTTATAAGCCCCCAATTTCAATTGCTTTTGTGTAGATAAGCATAGAAAAAGCCATTTCCTGCTTTTGGCAGAGGTGGAAGAAGGTGCTATATCAGTGTAATAGCACAGAATGATATGCTCCAGTAATATTTTGATGAATTACATGATTATAGTTAAAATGAACAATTTCATCATGCTTGAATTAATAGTGGTGGTATGCTTTGGCAAGTGCTCCTGCCTCATTCTGTAACTCATCACTTCAGAAGTCAGTCTTTCTGTGAACTGCCCCACCCTTGGAAAAAGGAGGAGCAATCTATAATTAAAAACAAAATTGGAGGATGACAATTGGGTCAATTGGGTCAAAAGAGAGAGAGAGAGAGAGAGAGAGAGAGGAAGGAGGAGGAGGAGGAGGAGGAGGAGGAGGAGGAGGAGGAGGAGGAGGAGGAGGAGGAGGAGGAATAATGATACAGGACTTTGTTATCTTTCTTAATTACAAGTGCAAATGCTATCATGTCTATAAACAATAGTCCAATTCTCACAAATTACAGAAACTAAATTATTTATTTATTTATTATTTCTAACTTATATCACCGCCCATCTCCCCCCACAAGGAGCTAGATTAAGCTAGGTCCAGAGTGTTTACATCAGTTTGTAGGTGAAGATCCTCATATTACTGAATATTCCTCTTTATAAGAAGCAGAAAAATCAGTACTCCTTCAGATGTTGCTCATGTATACACTCCAGTAGTCTCAGCCTCAACAGTTAGACTAGGCCCTGTTAATTTAGACCAGGGGTGGGGAACCTTTTTTCTGCCAAGGACCATTTGGATATTTATAACCGGGGACCGGGGGGGTGGGGGTGGGGTTTCTGGGATTTCCGCAGACCGGGGGCCAGAGTTTGCAGGCGGGAGCCAATCACAAGCACTGGGGGCGGGGCTTGCAGGCGGGAGCCAATCACAAGCACTGGGGGGCGGGGTTTGTGGGCAGGAGCCAATCGCATGGAAGGGGTGGGGTTTGCGGGTGGGAGCCCCACGGGCCTTAGGCGGTAGCCCCGCGGGCCTTATACGGCCTGCGGGCCTGACGTTGCCCACCCCTGATTTAGACCATAGATCAGTTCAACTCAGAATTGACATTGTAGGATGAGGAGAGGATAAGGCCTGTGCTGGATCAACTCAGAGTCCTAGGGTTGTATGGAGCTCCAAAGTAGCTATTTGATTTGGATGTGATTTAATCAAATTATCCCTTTCAAAGTCTTTGAATTGAATTTGTGCATTAATTGGAGGCACTGAGTTAGATAAAATGCCTTTGAATCACATCAGAATGGTTCCATGGCAGTTTGGACATTTGATAGACTTTTTGACTTTGTAGAACCTCAAATATTGTTCAGCTTTTCTTCCATAAGTAGACAAAGCTGGTTGGAGGAACTGAACGGTGTGATAGGTTCTTGGATAATGACATGAAGAGCTAACTAATGAGTTTGATCATCTCTGCAAACCATACCTGTCTGAGTGTTTAGGAGAGTTGCTCTGTTGTTTGTGTCTCATTCAATAAAGTGAGCAGAAACAGAGAAGACAAGATTCAGATTTATTATGCTGCTCTTTTTTATTATGCTGTTCTTTAAAAAACACTGATTTATAGAAATAATGTGATCTTGGTTTGATATAGAGCAGGGGTGGGGAACCTTTTTTCTGCCAAGGGCCATTTTGATATTTATAACATCATTCAAGGGCCGGGGGGAGGGGTTTGCGGGCGGGAGCCAACTGCATGCACTGGGGGGCTGCCACGCCTGCCACTGCCATGCCTGCCGTGCCTGCCGCCGCGCCCGCCATGCCCGCTGCTGCGCCTGCCGCGATGCCCACCGCTGTGCCTGCCGCTGTGCCCGCTGCCGCCACGCCTGCCACCATGAGAACTTAACTTTTTAGTTTTGGAGAAAAAGTAACTTGAAATAGAATCTTTTCTGGGCTTTGTTAGACAATTCAAATGGTGCTGGACTATCCTTTCCTCATCCTTGCTATGTTTATTTTAAAGAAATGCAAGGGGAATATTTCTGTGTGGTTGTCTGGGTATAGTGGTGAAAATGTTGAAAGTATCCTACTAAAATTTGCATGGTTAGTGTCTTCTAAAATATCTATTCAACTCTGAAATTTTCATCTATCCTGCACACACACACACACACACACACACACACAAACACACAGAGCAACTGGAAGCATCTCAGTGCTTCTCATTAATAAGGTTGATTATTTTTTAATCAAATCAGTTTTTTAAAACCTTGAATCAGTTTGAATGAAATTGTGTTACTTGAAAATTAAAATTTAAACTTGGTGATTCCTACTAATATCAGTTCTGCCATAAGGATCAGTCCTGAGTCTTGGAACTCACTAATATTTTCATTAATTATTTGAAAAAAGAGGTGAAAGGAATGCTTATCAAAATTGCAGATAATACAAACCTGGGAGGGATAGCTAATACTCTGGAACACAGAAATAAAATTCAGAACTGTCTTGTTAGAGTAAGGAATTGAGCTGAAAGAAACAACTTGGAATTTAACAGAGACAGTGAAAAGTTCTTAAGAAACAAAAGTCAAGGACCCAGGTAGAGGATGAGAGTTACCTGACTTGGTAATAGGATTTCCAAAAGTGATATTGAAATAGTAATTGATCTTGTTAAATATGAACCAACAGTGTGATGTGGCTGCAAAGAATGCAGATGGTAACTATGAACAGAGATTGAAGGAGCTGGGTATATTTAGTTTTGAGATTAACTGAGGGGGAATGTGATAGCATTCTTCAAACATCTGAAAGAATTAGAAAATCTAGAAACAGAAGAAAGTCAAGCTCAGATCAGAAGCTTATTTAGTTTTGACTATGAATTGCAACCATGGAAAGCAATGGAAGCAGACAATTGCTTGATACTTTGCATGACACCAATGAAAAATAATAATGCAAAAATTGGTGTTATGAGTTCTCTCCTCCATTTATAGTATAGAGGGCATCCTTGCATTACATGTGAAACAGATTCCTCTTCTATAATGGAGCATAGACAAGTGAGAGTTTTGCAGTTTCATAGGGATACTGATTTATCTACCTTGTAATTGGCCTTAGCTCACAACAGTAGCTACAGATCATAACAGTAGAAAGCAGTGGAGAAGTAGCATGGTAAAGGAAGGAAGACATCAGAGCTATCCAATTTTTCCAGTGAGTAGTAGTCTTTGTTTCTTAAACTAAATTAAGTTTAAGAAACTTAAACATATTACCCATGCCAGTGTCTGTAAAATAAGACACCTATACTGAGATTTTGATAATATGCAAATGTATTAAAATACAATTATGTAGTTGAACTATCCTTAGGAAGTATTGCTCTGTGAATAACACTTTTCCCCCCCTGTATGTTTACTGGAGGGTAAGCATGTGGCCTGCTCATTGGGAGCCAGGAGATGCTTCATGAGCTGGCACTAATGTGAAGATAGAAAATAAGACCCTCAAGGTGTTTTTTCTGTAACATGGTTGACAGCTGCAAACAGGGCAGTGGAAATGCCTTGACTGCTGTTAACCTTCGTAAAGTTAAACTCCAGATAACAAATGGAAGCTTTGAAGCTCTGGATTTGTCCATCAAATCCTCACTTACCCCCCTTTTTTCTCTAATGGGAACAAATTTTACTTGAAGTAATACTATTCACTCTGCTAGAGATAATGATTCTAACTGCTGAGGGCCATTGTACACTGTGTATTTTCACAATAATTCAGGAAATTTTGAACAGATGTTTCTCAAGTTATGATGCACTTGGTGATTGTGCTGTGTTCAACGCCATCAGTCTATCATTTGTGCTACAAATCTGAGTTCATGCCCTGAATCTAGGAGTGGAGGGAACCACATTGAGTAGAAGATTGACTACTTTGAACGCCTCATGTTTCCCCAAAGCTGCTTTAATGGGCTTTCCTCTGGTCTGCCTCCCAAGCTCTAACCTGCCTGAAAAAGAAGGCCAGCAGGTGGTACTGGCTGTACAGTTTCAATGAAGGACAAATTAAGTAAAGTGGTTGGTGGATTTCTTGCTGGCAGAGAAAAACATAGAGTGAACTCTCTCCCTAATGTGAGCTGCTGGGGAAGGAGGTGCATTTTGACAGATGCCTAGACCAATGGGTTTAGCTGTTGGTCAAACCCTGACCTATGGGGTGGGGGTGGGGGGTGGGCAGCCTAGAAAAGCAAGAAAGGCTGTCCTCTCCTGCTTTAGGGGAAAGGGCCTCTCATCCCCAAGAGTACCCGCAGAGCATAATCCATGGGAGTTGCTTTGCTGGGCAGCTCCCAGGTAGGGGAATGCAGACTGTGGGTGAATAGCTGACTTCCCCCATTTCTCTTCCACCCCATTCTTCACTTGCTACCTCTCCAAGGCTTGGTGGCAGGAAGGAGTGGCAAGAGGAACAGGGGAGAAGGAAAGCAGGGGAGAAGAACTGGGGGGAAGGAGAAGCTACGTCCCACTTCTCCTGCCAGCTTGGGGAGAAATATAATTGCAAGGTGCAGTAGAAAGCAGGAGGGAGTCCTCCCATGCAGAACCCCTTCCTACTTCAGCCAGCATCGCTCCAGCATGGGAGCTGCTTGTCAGCCAGGGCAGGGTTGTTGTGTTTTTTTGCAAATATGTAGTGGCCTTCTCAAGACTGCTATGTCCATGTAGATAAGGAGCACACGTAGTGCCTAGCTGACACTTTGCAAAATGCAGGCAGATGCCTGGCACTTGATTTCTCTTGCTGCTCAAGCCAAACTTGCTCAAATGATTGGCAGGAAGTGGGTGTGTCCACACAGCTGAAAGCAGCTAGTTGAAGCTGGATATATCCAAGCCTTGCTGCATCATCACCATGATTGCCACTGAAGCCCCAGAAATTGCACATACAGTATAGTAGGCTTGTGCCAGCAGAAGATAGAAAAACCACTTTAGCATCAGATCAGGTATATATGTAGTTACACAGTCACAGTTATGGGCTAGGGCAGGGGTCCCCAACCTGTGGGCCACGGCCCACTAGTGGGCTGTAGTCTGTTAGGAACTGGGCCATGGGGCTCCCGCCCGCAAACCCCACCCCTGGTGCTTGTGATTGGCTCCCACCAGCAAACCCCACCCTTTGGTGTGTGCAATTGGATCCCGCCTGCAAACCCCACCCCCGGTCCGTGGAAATCCTGGAAACCCCGCCCCCTGGTCCGTGGAAAAATCATCTTTTGAAACTGGTCCCTGGCACCAAAAAGGTTGGGGACCCATGGGCTAGTGGTAAGATGAAGATTGAATCATGAGGACATGAAAACAGTTGCACAGAATCTTTGAGACATGATGTAAAAAGCTCTAAATATTTCATTGCCATCATGTTGCCAATTATCAGGCAATATATGAAAATGGTAATAAAGGTTGCTTCTGGTAAGGCTGTAACTTAGATGTGTAAAAACGTACACTGCAGTGAAGCATCCACTAATAAGACTGTAGATGTACAGACAAATCTGGAAATGAAATCATGCGTGCCCATCTCCTGACTCTTTGGGCTAATTTTTGCCCTTGCTCTCTTTTATTCTTTAGCAATGACAATTGCTCTGTTCATTTTAAATTCAGAGGCATGCATATTATACAAAATAAACCATTACTGTTCCACGAGTTTCACTATTATGATCCTTACAGTAAAGATATTCATTGCATTATGTGCAATCAGAACATTTAATTTAAGTTGAGAATGTGGGGAAGGTATGATAGGTTATAATGATTACTTAATATTCAGGGCTATTAGTTTAGCTGAGTAGCTAAATTGGGGATTATGTAAATCCCCCCCCACTTTAGCATATCAGACATAGTTCGTCCCATTATTCTTTTTTTGGAGAGGGTCCTTTTTGTGTATGGTTGTACATGTGGGAATCTTTACATGAATCGAAAATCCTGGCAGCCAAGATTGGACACACAGACAAGGAAAACAGGAAAAAAAGTTATTAATTAAGTTCTTTTGGTTTTTTTTACCTTTGTTTATAGTTTGTTTTAGTATTTTTTGTAATTAGTTTTTTTAATTTTTTAAAAAAAATTTTGTATTTTAAACAATTTTTTTTTTTTATTTTTAACTAAAAAAAAAAGATTGTACACCCAGTTACTTATGGTGGGAAAGGTATGTCTGATGCACTAAGTTGGAACAAGCAACTTACGTCTTTAACAGAATTGTTAAAGTATCTCCTGGGAAAGGCTTAGTAATAGTTAGAATGTCTGTTGATTAATAGCACAGATAAAATGGCAAGAAAAATAAGATTTCCATTCACCAAATTGTTTTACAGAGTTTAGATTCTAGGAGGTAGCTATCATTTCTGAGTTAGAACTTTTGACAGTGGTGGTATGTTTTTGATTAAATGCAGCCATGCAGGTAGAAAGATAAGGAGGTCAGTGGTTTTAGTCTGGGCATGACAAAGTTTATGTCTAAATAAAAATTCCAAGAGGTGTTTCAAATGCTGTCAGCATTTATGGCCAAGGATTGTCATAATATTGGAAGGCTTTTTTAAAAAAACCAAGTGAGACTGAAAAAAGTGTTTTAGTTTTCCAACCAATTTTCAGACAAAACTTACAGAAGACCTTGAGAAAATCATCAACATCTTCATGATGATAATATCCTTGTGCAAATAACTTCTCTAAGCATCATTACCAGCTTTCATCTGGCATCTTATCTTACCTCCACCCGAAGTAGCCACACCATGGAAGTCCTGCTAGGGAAATCTGGCCCTAGATACATTTACAGAATGGAATGGGTCCACTCCCTTTGGGTCTCAGATCCCTGGATCACTGGATCTCTCCAGTGGCTTCTTCTAGCAAAAAGGATCAAAAGGGCAAAATGAGAGCCCCCGTCAAGAGAGATCTGTCTAGGTGTTATGGCTTCTATGATAGGTCAAAATGGATAATATTTTGCTTTGCTTAGCTTTCAAATTTTGAAAATTTAAACACATTTACATGAAATGGGCACAAACATTATGCACATTTCTCCAGTTGTATATATTTTAACTTTCACTATACCTGCTATGCACATTATTCCCCAATACATTTCTGTAATCAAGTGCATTCTGTATCCATTTTCCTTTAAATATGCTCATTTTGGTATGCACATCTACTATAGGATTTCTGTTCATTTTTTTAATGTATAGTATTACAGAATTTGTATATGTGTAGATTTTGGTATGCGAGTACATCAGAATTCTCCAGTTGGTTCAGGAAGTGTGAAATTGATAAAGTCATATAAAATTTAGATGGAACACATTTTTCATTCATCCTTGGATGATTATCAAGCCTAATACAGTATTGTCTATTAGTCCAAACAGCTATGATTTTCCAGGATCTCAGGAAGATATCTTTCAGAGACTAACCCTTTTCTATGAAAAACATGTGGCCCATCACTGAGATACCACTCATTCTCTGACAACCACCGCTTTATTATTGCTACTTTATAGCTAATATGAGTTAGCAAATTTAGTAAATCCTATACTTGATTATATTTCCTTCCAAAACTTCTTATGTTAACTATACACATAATATTATGATATTCATCCAAAAATGAAGACCAAGGTGTGTGAGCTAATTAATGGTTGATAAATTTCTGGCTTTTTGAAACCCTTGAACTAACCCAAATAATAAATATTTGAGCTTTTTTAAAAAAATGCCCTCCTTCTTCCAGGAATTTGAAGTCATCACACATTATTCGAACACTCTTTTAACCATGGAACCCACAGAGATTGAAGTTAGGTTGGAGGAAGAAAGTTATTCTTAGATCATCCAATAACATTTGTGAATTGAACCTTGGTCTGCATTTCTAAGTCCAACATTTGTAGGATTCTGTGACAGCCATAATGCAGCAACAGTAATAGATCTTTCCATCTCACACAGGTCTCTCTCCAAATACAGATAATTATATGGGGATGTGTCCATTCCCAATATTTGCATCTTATACTTAAGTATTAACACGGAGATCCAAACCGTCAAATAATCCCAGGTGGGTGGAGAATCTATCACCTATGATGGCACTTGTGTAGGTACTTTTTGCCAATGTTCCATTGAATATGCATGTTACGTTACGCCCATATGCATGGAAGAGTTGCTTATTAACAACTCCACATGTTTGAAAGCTTGCTTCTTACATTGCATGCTTATTCTAGGGATATATGGAGTAGGCTATCCTGGAGAAAACTGAGTTCATTTTCATTGGGAAACTACTTCCATCATTATCTAGAAGTCTTCTCAGGAGAAGGAATAAGAACAGGAAATGCATGTTGATCAGAACCTCAATTCCCTCATGAAATGACTTGGATATCTGTTTGCATTTGCACATTTAGCTCAACTGTTTACAGGAAGAAATCCAACACATAAAAACTGTACAGTATATGTAAAGGTCTTCTTTCTGCAGACCACAAGAATAATGTGTGTGTGTGTGTGTGGGGGGGGGAAGTAGATTATGGGACCATTCATGTTTTATGGGACATAGGTTTAATACATGCTAAAAGATATAGATTATCTTTTAGATTTAGATTATAGAGTCCCCTATTCGGGGAGATGGGTGGGGATAAATTGAATGAATGAATGAATGAATGAATGAATGAATGAATAAATAAATAAATAAATAAATAAAATATGTAATAATGCTTAAAAGCACTTTTATATTATACAGATAATTTTATCCTACTTCAATGTAGGATACCTTGTTAATACTCTGGCTGACTTTTTCTTCTAGCCTTGTAGGGATGTGATTTTGAAAATGATACCAGCAAAATGATTGACTTCCCTTAGTATGTCTTTATGAAATGGTGTATAAAGCAGTCAATCGGAGTAAATTACATATGATTCCCATTAGATCAGTACATTTTTATTTATTTGTCTTTTATGGTTACACAACCACTTATCATTAGGACGCATTTATGGGTAGGTTGTTTCCATTTATGTTTTAAATGTTTTATTGGTTCCAGTATTGTTACAGTGTAGATTTCAAGTTCAAAGCTATAGCATATTATCCATGATAGTGATACTGGAAGGGACACATGGCTGACTATATAGGATCATAAGTTCTTAGACTTGGATAGTTAACTTCTACTCTGTATATCATATTTGGAAAGTTGTGTTCTGTCATAATTCAGAAATGTTTTTCATTGTTTTTCTGTCATGAAGTAGTAATAAGACAGCAATACATGTTATCATTTTCTAGAAAATCTGGTGCCCATTTTAATCACACATTATTTATAAACTTGTCTAGTGTTTTCTCAGAAGAACAGGAATACTAAATTCTGAAAAAGGAAGGAGAGAATAAGAGCTACTGCTGATATCATTGCTAAAAATGTTCAGTGATTCCTATTGTCTCTGTTAAAAGCTATATCATTAATTTTAATATTGTAGGTTTGCTGTTAGCATATTTGCTGAAGAAGAATCCACCTTTTAATCACTTGCTAAATGCTGTCATAGCAAAACTAATGCTGTTGCCCTTTTAAAATTTTATTTTAATATTCAATACCCTCCAATTTTACTTGTAGTGCTAGTGCTTATATGGGAGATCAAGAGCAAGATGGTCTGTCCCCTCCCCTGTTTATGTGACAGCCACCAAGAAGCCATCAGATCTAAAGATTGCTTTGAATCAGATTCAGAACCCCAAGATTTCTCCTAGTTCTCTCCATGCCTTGAATATCCGTGGCTGCATATATTGCCCTTTTGAGTTTTCTAACTTTTGTCCCACTTATGTGGATGTAGCTGCAGGATCATGAAGACTGTAGGCAGCCAGGGAGTGACGGAACATGGTTTAGAGACTATATGGGAATATTTTTTAAAGAAAAATGTATAAATAATGAGATATGTCTGCTAGTGAAATACCCAAAGCTTCCCCCCCCCAGTATTCCTCTGAATGGTTCTGAAGTGCAGAGTATTCTGATATTCTTCATCAAACCACCCAAGGTTTGAGTTTCACCCATCACTAATAATTAACATGCAAATGCTGCAAGTGCTGCTAATTAGAACTTAAAGAGTATCATTGTTCAAATAAATGTAAACTCCATGGGACATTAAAAGTACTTTCAGAAAAGAATGCATGCTGTTTAAGATCAAATGGGGGTCTGGGGTCAGGATAAATATCAGTGCTAACTCATGATAAGCTCAACCAGTTCGAGATCCATTGCTCATTGCTTTGTGTTATATTGGGTAGAGTGTCAAGATATATTCCGTGGAGGGAATTTTGCAAATAGAAAGGAATATGTATGCTAAATTCTTTTATTTGTTCCTCCCCTCTCTCCCTACTTTTTATACACGCTCCCACTATACTTGCCAACCTTTGATAATAGAATTATTTTATGCTTTTTGCATGATCATCAGGCTGTGGATGACTGCACAAGGCCACTGGCAAGAAAAATAAGATGGCTGTAAAAAATTGCAAACAACAACAACAAAAATTGAGAAGGAGGGGGAGAATAAAAAAAAGGTACAACCAATAACTTGCCTTTAAATTTAAAGGGGAACTAAATGAGGAACTTCTGGACAATTTATCTTGCTGTTTACAGATAACAAGTCACTTTGTTTTTATGTGCTCAGTCTAGTATTCCATAATTTATTTGAAAGAAGATGAGAAATAATGTAGATAAATGATGAAGTGTCAGGGTCTGACGCTCTTAAATGAAGCTATTATGGTCAAAGAGAAAACGTAAAACCTGCGGCTCATTATGAGAGTGTTCTACTTGTCAGTTAAGTGAAAAGGCCTGGAATGATTTCCAGTTTATTTGTCATTGCAGTTATTAAAGCTGTCTTTTTGGTGCCATGAAAATGAATTGAAGACTTTATTCCAAGTAAATTTGTACTAAAGCTTTCAGATGTATCTTATGTGAGCTCACTGAGGCAAGAAAACAGCTTAAAAGCAGAAATATCATAAGACAACTACTGAAGTTTGAAATACAGCTATAAAAATTATAAAGTTTCACATGGGAAGGAAGGATTTTATCTCTTGGTAAATAAAGAAGCCCTGCACTTTAGTAGTACAACATAGGTTTACTCTCATGAAAAAATGCACCAACTTTTCCACCCTTGTAAAGATTTGCATACGATGATAGTGCAAAGTTTCTTTTTTCCTGCTGAGACACTTTATTAAGCATGAACATGCTCTTTCTCTCTCATGCACACACATGCTCAAATACACTCTTGCACAAAACTCAAAACAGACTGAATGATATTAATGATTTATCAATCTGACAAGATGGCAGATTCTCTTGTTTGAGGTATCAACAATCAGTTTGTAATAGCATCAGTTTAGTATGACATAATTACTTGATCCTCCCTCCCTCCCTCCCTCCCTCCCTCCCTCCCTCCCTCCCTCCCTCCCTCCCTCCCTTCCTTCCTTCCTTCCTTCCTTCCTTCCTTCCTTCCTTCCTTCCTCATTAAAAACAGTCCCAAAGTCATTATAGTATGATGGTTAAGGAGGTGGACTAAGACCAGGAGACCCAGGTTCAGATCTACATTCAACCATGAAAATTCACTGGGTGACTTTGGGCCGATCAATCTGTCTGTATCTGCTGACCCACCTCACTGAATTGTTGTCCTGGGGCTAAAATCAAGGGATATCTCTGTTTAAGTCATCTTGATTTTTTGAAGGGATGTGAGTCTGACAAACAAATAAATAAATCATGCTCATGATTTATTTCTATGTGACACCTAGGAATTTTACTGTAATGCAGAGAATAAGTTTTGTCATCCAAAAATCACAACACATGTACGATTTATATCCTGCCTTTCCACTTCATGGTCAAAAATATATAACATGAAAATCAGCAAAGAAAAGGATGCAAGTAACCATGACTTCTCTAACTGAAAGAATGAACTGAGTGTAAAATTCAGAAATATGTCCCATTCTATTCAATGCAGCTTTCTCTCAGATAAATGAGTATAAGATTTTAAGTTAAGGTTGTAATCCATATACATTTTCCTTGGGACAATTTCCATTGAGAGATTAACTTCCAGGGAAACATACATATTACTGCTCTGATTAAATGCTACTTCTAGATAGAGAACTAATATTACTGATTTTTAAAATTTCTTATGTGTACTGGTCTTAAAGTATCTAAAAATCTCTTGTGAGCTGAGAGACCAGAAATACCTTTGAACTGAAGTAAATGCAAGTCACACAAGGCTTCTCCAGTTTTTTGTTGTTGTTGTTCAGTCGTTCAGTCGTGTCCGACTCTTCGTGACCTCATGGACCATAGCACGCCATATCCAGTTATATCTTCTTTATTATTATATCTTGTAAGTTTCCTTTGGTTTTGCATTGCTTTAGCATTATAGAACTGTCTTTGCATTACAACATAATTCCTTAAAATTCCTTAAAAAAACCTTTCCAGATTTCTTTTTAATGTATACCCATGGATGGTCTTCAGCAACTGCCATGATAAATCAGAGAATGGTACTGGGTCAGGGACTATCCAAGAAGAAATTACCGTCCTTTTTGTTTTTTAAATTGAAAATGATAGAAGTGTTAAATGGAATGCTTTAACTTCCAGCCTTAGCAATCATGCAGCATCATAGTTGACATTTTATTGCAGATAATACAAATGTTATAACATGTCCTCAGCGTCAGGTTTAAAACAAAAGGGCCCAGCTCTCTTTCTATAAGGGACTATTCAAAAGTAGAGTCTCTGAAGGAGAGAGGTGTCTGCTAGACAAGTGCTTTTGACTCATCACTGGCATAAGTGTTGAGCCTTTGATGAGACGTGTAATTAGCAACCCATTTTGAAAGCTCTTGGGCTCCCCATTAGGGGGAACCAGGCAGGAGGGAATTAAAAAAGCTGAGACACAAATAGGAAGATCAGGATACAGGTTTCTGCTCGCCTGTACCCTGCTGATATGGTCCCTGTAGGAACAGGACTAAAACATGCATACCCTTCCCAGAAGCTTGCAACATGATATCTGCAGGCACCATAATATCAATTTCTAAGACTGTCAGTCAGGACTTTATTATTTTATTGTCTGGGTCTTTTGTAAGAGTTGGTGAGAGTTTCTTCTCTCCATTTCCTCACTGAACTGATAGATCAGAAACAGCTTACGTAAAGCACTGGCATTGATCTCTTGGCTGACTGAGGAGTGGCTTGTACATTTGCAGCAGTGGCAGGATGCTGCTCCTAGGCTGTGCTTCTTCTGTTGGTACTGTGGACAATTGTGTGCTCTGTTGCCATTTGGTGACATAAGGGAAGTAAATGTAACGATACAGACAAGACTCGTCTGAATGAAGAATGCTGTAAGTGTCTTTTGGTAAATGGAAGCTGCAGGAATTGATATTAACCCTACAGCACTGCCTATAAGAGCAACCTTAGCACTGGATGCTAATCTATCTGGAGCCAAAAAATGCCCAAGGGTAACTGTTATTTATATTTACTGAGTTGGGGAAAAAAAAGAGAGAGCCAGTTTGGTCTAGTGGTTAAGGTGCTGGGCTAGAAACCAGGAGACTGAGAGTTCTAGTTCTGCCTTAGGCATGAAAGCCGGCTGGGTGACTTTGGGCCAGTCACTCTCTCTCAGCCCAACTCACCTCACAGGGTTGTTGTGGGGAATATAGGAGGAGGAGGGAGTATTAGGTATGTTCGCCGCCTTGAGTTATTTATAAAAATAATAAAGGCGGGATAAAAATTAAATAAATAAATAAACAAACTATGGTCCATCAAAAGATATCAGAGCAGGTCTCTCTCTCTGTCTCTCTCTCTCTCACACACACAGATGGACATGCTTACAAATTCACAGTAAAATAAAACAGAATCATAAATGATATTTAAGAGTAATAGATATACCAAAAAAAAAAAAAGGCTGGCTAACTTAAAATGCTTGGATAAAGAGAAAAAATTTGAATGGTACCAACAATGGTCTCTGCAACAAACCACAATTATGTCAAAATTAAAATACATGTATGTGACATCATCATGCAAGTGCTGCAACTGCATACTTGTGTCCGGACAACTTCATACATGTGTAATCATTTCACAAGGGACACTCATGGGTGTCAAAAAATAGGAATGTTGATTAGGAAATAAACAGCCCATTTCCCTAGCAGCCAACACCCAGATAAGCAGGAAATACCAGATAAACAGGAAAGAAACAATGCCATAATCAAGAAACCATCAAAGAAGAAACCATACCCCAACTAAGTCTTGTAGGACAAGCTACTGTATATAAATAACCAGCCAACTCCAATCCCCGTGCACTGATTATGTTATCTAGCCAGGTAATGAAACATCTGCAGGAAAACAACCACGCTCAGAGAACACCAAGAACCTAACAGTTTTAAACCTGAGCTACTTATATTTTTTACGATTGGAATTGATTTTTTAAAAAACATTCTGAGCAGTTGCTATAAGAGTTAGCTGCAGAACTGCTAAGCCACCATTCTTCTGTTGCACTTAAAAGCCTATTTTATGATGAAAGGATAGTATGTAGAAAAATTCTGCAAACAAGGTACTTTTCTTAATAGCTTCAACATGGCTATATGCTCTTACAGTGCCTAGAGTGGAGAAAAGGAAGACATACTTTCTAAAAATGCTTAAAGCCAGAAGCCTTGAAGAGTATGTTGAAGGTTGCATGAGTGTTTTGGTGGTGAGGAGAGAGCTTCTCTCACTCTCAACAAATGAACAAACAAAACTCACACAGCAACAGTCTGGTGTTTTGCATCTGGTTGTTATCCTGCTGAAGAGAAGAGGGAAATGGACAGAACACTTGCCTAAAACAGCCAAAATTAATCCAAGCTGTGTTTTAAAATGGAATCAGCAAGTGATCTGCATTTATTTGGTTATGTGCATACCCGTGTAAATTAATAAATACATCTGAGCCAGAGCTTTCCAAACTGTGTGTTGCGACACAAAAGTGTGTCGCCACACACAGCGTGGTGTGTCGCCACACCACCCGGAAGCGGCGGTGCGCACGTGCACAGCGGCAGCAGCAGCGGCGTGGGATCAGTGGTTCTGCGTTTTAGCAGAGGCTGCCGCCGCCGCCGTGCACGCGCGCCCCGCCGCACTCCCCCCCCCGCGCCGCCGCCGTGCACACGCGCGCCGCCGCCACACTGCCGCCGCCGCTGGTGTGTCGCCAGCGGCGGCACTTTGGAAAGCCCTGATCTGAGCTCTTGCAGAGAAGGGGGAGCTATGAAGCTGTCAAGACACCTTTCCCATTTAAAGACCTGTGAATAAAATGCTATGACAGCTGAAGTTTGGGAGCAGGGAAGTGGAGTGAGGCAAGCACTCCTGTTAGTGGGAAAATTGACTGTCCACAAGTTCTGCAGACCTTTATTGTTCCAAACAAAAAGATAGCTCTTTTTGCAATTTCAGATACATCACAGCTGAGCTAGAAATTAACTGACTCACTTTCAGAACACAAACAATGACAGAAATTATTCCAGAGAAGTAAAAAGACCCTGTGTGCAAATGCCCCTTAGAAGAAGAACATTACACAAATTCTTATAGCCATAGTGATTCTTTGATAGAAAATGACAAGAAGACCATCTCAGGCAAATGTGGTGATCTTGAGTTGTAGATGGGAACTTTGTTTATAAAATATATTGTAACCAGTATACTGGATGGTATACTGCCCCATTGTGAAATTCAAATAACTCCAACAATGATGGTCAAAATTTAATAATAATGCTAGTGATAATGAGATGGGATTCCATTCTGGTAAAAAATCTCTCATTGCTTTCTCTCTTTCTTTCTTCATTTCCACCCCCACCCCACCCCACCCCCTGTGATAGAGTAGGTAAAATGGAAATAATACATAGAGCAGTTAATCATGTGGGTCACCCTCTAATACAGTTGCAAGCAATAACTGAACCTCCTTATTTGATGTCCCATTCATAGAGTGATAAAATCTACACTTTATAGGTGCAACGTGGAGGAGCTACAGGTTAATATGTCCTTAGAAATGGCTTATGTTCTTTCTGTCTGTGCATTTCTTTGAGAAACACAATTAGAGGCGCAGTGGCTCAGCGGGTTAAACCGCTGAGCCGTTAGACTGCCGACCACAAGGTTGGCAGTTTGAAAAACCACGTGGCGAGGTGAGCTCTCGCCATTTACCCCAGCTTCTGTCCACCCAACAGGTCGAAAGCTGAATGCGAGTAGATAAATTGGGTACCACTTACGTGGGTCAATTTGCTGGCGTCCATCAGAGGGTCGTCCTCAAACCAAGAAGACCTGGAGAATCCCGATAATGGCGATGGAGGACGACGGATCCTGAACAGCAACTTCCTGGACATCAGCAGCCGGCGCGGAGCGAGGCATTCTGGGGCATGTAGTCTGATCCCTGCAGCTGAAGAGCCGGTTCCCTTCCCTCCTCCCTCTCGCACGGTAAACTTGATTGTATATGATATGATTGTATAATTTGAATTTACATGACTGTAAGCCGCCTAGAGCCCTCCATTAGGGAGGGGATAGGCGGGGTATAAATAAGATAAATAAATAAATAAATCCAATAAATACAGATTGAGAGAAAGTAGTTTACTTGTATCTATTTAACTGCTAAATAAGATATATGTATATTAGCAAGCCAAAATATGCTATGCTAAATATATAGGGGAAGGTCTCTAAAAAATGGAACATGTTCATGATTTCTTATTTTTGAAAGTGCTTCTGATATTCCATTTTCATGAAGAAGTACATTTTTGATCTTACTTCTCTATTCCTCCTACATTCTATCCTACAACTAGATAGTAATAAGAACGAAGAGGCATAATTTTTCTAAGAAATACTACAGTATAATAGCTTAAAGTTAATTTTAAAAAATTTCATGAAATAAGTGGTTTGTGAGTGATTGAATCATAGTATTTAATTTTATTTGTATACAAATACATCTAAAACACAACAACCTATTTATGTATTTGCCCATCAATTGTGCAGATGTCCATAATTTATGTAAACATAAAATACTGTAAAGCATTGTCCTGGCAATTCTTGCATGAGGTCCATAATAAAATTAACTTTGTTTTATGTTCCAGAATAACCTAGAAGATCAGCTAATAATTCCTTTTCTGTTTTTGCTGCTTCGTTACTATATACTGCAGGCTATGAATCTTTACTGTTTTTCCAGCTAGCTGCCCTAAGATTTACATGAGACTGATGCATCTCAGATCTTGGATTCTGAGATGCAAAAACGTATCATCTAGCGGGGTGATATTGTTTGTACTTGCACAACTGTATCTTCTTCAAGATGTTTTCTTTTCGTACAATGCTTGGGATTGTACTCAGCAAATCTCTTTGAATATGTACACATCTTCAGGCAAGAAAACATAATATGCTACTGTTGGAAACTTCATTTTGTATGTCATATATCTGTCTATCCTGTTATCTCTTATTAATGATTAAGTGTTCTAAAAACAGCCCATTGAAAAATGTGTTTTACCCATAAATAAGAAAACAGGCAGTTAAAAATAAGGGCATCCATTGATTTTTCTCTCAGTAAGTTTACATACACCAACAGGGTCAGAAATATTCTGCCAATATTTTGCTTAACTGTGCTATTATGAGTGGCTACCTGGACATAGTGTAATTACTTTAAAATATATACATATTTTAGGAAGAAAATATGTTTATGCATAATTCTTTAGACCCTGGAGAAAAATGAAAAATGCATCATATAATTGTTAGCATGTGTTCCTTCCTGTATAAAATCAGCAATGAATAAAAAAATAACCTGGGATACTTCCCCCGCCCCCTCTGTTTAACGTCTCTCTATTTTGGATGGTTTACCTAACCTTAAATCCAGACACTGTGAGTACAAAGTATTTGTTAAAGCTGTAAGTTGACAAGTACAGAGTGTTGGCCATTATTTTTATTTGGGAGTCAGAGGTTTGAGCTATTCATTTTGTGCTTCGACACTCAGCTTGGCAATTCCTTAAATTCCCCAAGCTTTTCAGATGGCTTCCTCAAGGACAGCTATCATGTCTTAGTTGCTTCAGTGACAGATGGGATACAATGTGTCATGTGATGGATAACATTGGAGCCACAGTACTTAATCCTTTTAATACTAATAGCTGCATTATCATAGAGATTTATGAGAATGTCAGCTCCAAGTTCCTAGTTCCATTCATAGGTTTTTTAAAACTTCAGCTGCAAAAAACATGCATCCATCCCATTAATTCTAATTATCATGGTTCATCTTCTCAGCAGTTTTGCACTCCCGGAACCTTTCAGTGCAAATTAACGTACCAAAAAAGTGTATTAATTAATATTTGTAGCTTTTAATTTCTGCAAGAGTGTTGTCTGGAAGCAGCTGGCAGTACGGGGCTGCTGCTATTGAATCTTTGCCAAACAAGTGCAGATGTAATTTTGTTATCTCTTGCTTAGTCATTTACGCAAATTAATTTGAACAATTAGCCTTTTACTGGTCCTTCATGAATCATGCAAAAGGGATCTGCCAAAAAAAATTGCCAGTTGATAGAAAAGAATCGGTTAACATTGTATGCCTGATGACAAGGTAACATGTACTTCTGTGGAATTACATTTTTAACTCTGTCTGAAAAGGTGTCTTGAACATTTTTCTTTAGCTTTTGATAACGTCCTCTCTCTTCCACTCTATAACTATGCACGTGTGTTTTCAGAGGAGGCTATCCAGCTTCCAAAGGCTTTCTTTTTTTGGCCAGGATGAAATAAAATAAGAGGAGGAAGTATTTAGAGAAGAGAACCGGCTGCCTTGACTACACCTCTACTGAAATAAAAAGAGAGAATCGTCCACGACACTGTCTATTGCTTCCATTTTGCACATCTATCTGGCTTCCTCATTTTTTCCCCCCACGGAAAAGATAGTGTTTTCCACACCCTTTTCTGATGTGGGCCATTCAGTGCGGCATTTGTAATGCTAAAAACAGTGGAAGAAGCCGGTTTCCTGTTCATAAACTTCCCAGCAGTCAGTCTCAGGTCTTTCTCTTTACTAACGAGAGTTTTCTCATTGCTCAGTTGTAACTCCTTAGAGGGGTGGACAGCATGCTGAACCAGCAATATGGGGGAAAGAAAAATACCAATAAAACAAACTAGCATTGACTTACTTTTACTGAGTAAAATGTTGTGTTCCTCCAGGTGGCAATCCAGCCCCAGGTGGAGCAGAGAAAATGTACACCAGGCCTGCATAAATCTTCTGCTTGGGGAAATATGTCGAGCACTACAGAGATTCCGATATTCTGGCACATTGCAGGAAGAGTGACCCTGATCTCTGGGCTCCGACTGCTTAAACCAGCAAATCATTCGAATAATATTTTTGTTAGATTATTGTCTCTCTTTTTTTCAAAATGGAAATAATAGTTTAGACGCAGCTATTTCAGCAGATCTTCACTACTTTTTCAGATACGCACACAAACACATGCAAATATTGAGATGTATGTCAATAAAACCTCTTGGTAGGATTTAGCTTCTCCCCCTCTCTGTCTCTCACACACAAGCACACACACACACACACACACACCATTTCTATCTAGTATTCCTGTACCAAAATCTTTTATTCCCCCTCTTTGGAATATGTGTGTTCACATACATTTCTGATCAAGGAAAAGTTTTTTCTTATGACACTACGGAGAACAAAGAAGTTAGTTCTTCAGTAATTTAAAATATCAGTTATAAACTAGGCTGGAGCTTGATTAATAGTATATTAAAATCAGAGTCTTTGTGGTGAGTGCTGGATAAGGAGTTTTGGGCAAATTACTTGGTTACTTGTAAGCCTTTAAATTTTAATCATGGAGACACTTCAGCATCATTAAAGTCCTGAAAAGACAATGGTGCACTGCAAAGAAGTTATGTGCATTGATGTACTTCTCCATCTCTTCCTTAGGAGAAATTGAGATCAGAGTATGGGCTGCAATTGAGAATCCTTTCACTCCCCATGCTTTTGATTGCTGTTGTTATAAATTACTATTAGACATTTTCCTATGATCAGAGAAATGAGATGAGTGAATTACTCCCCCTCCCAAAAGTACTAAGGATTTAGAATGGCTCATGTAAAAATTAGGTTATATTGTAGTTGAATGAGTCATGAGTTACTGTGTTCTAGCAAGTTTTGGAGAATATTTACCTGTATTTGTAATCTACACCTAGCATTTCTTTAGCTATATGGAAAAATACATACATTCTGGGAATAAATGTAGTGATATCTGTGGGTTACCTGAAAAAGAGCTTACTTTTTTTCCCCTCATGTGAATATGGTTGGAAAAGATCTGACTTAAATGGCAGTGCAGCTAGCTCTGTACTAAGGAATGGTAGAGTTTTAAGATGGTAAAAAGTAAATTGTCCAACCTCCATGCAAGACAGAATTACTTGGCTCCCAAACCACATGATCTTCAATCTATGAACTCCAGATGGCTATATGCCACAGGTGGAAAAAATTCACAATGACTGAAGGGCCAGGTGACTCAAGTCGGGAGTAAGCCAGAGAAAGGAGTAAAGGGCAAACAAGCATTTATTTATTTATAAATAATTCAATTTATATCACTGCCCCATCTCCCCCGAAGGGGACTCTGGGTGGTTTACAGAGTCAATAATTAAAATTAGTAAAAATATAATACAATACATATAAAGCATATACATATAAGCATAATAATGAAACTAGGGTAGATAATGAAATAAAATTATCTGGTGTTGAAACCAAAAATTGTAGGGAAGCTGTTGTTGTTTAGTATCCTTTATTACTGTTTATTTATCCTTTATTATTACTTATCCTTTCTAATTAATTTCTCTCTTAAATTATTATTACTTTGTAGCATTCAAGGCAGCAAAGAAACAAACAAAACATTCAATAAAATGATCATCAATGAACAACTGAAACCTTCAAAGTGCAGTCCTACAAATCTGGCTTCATGTCAAAACAAAGGCTGAGCATACAGTATGTGGACAATCTTATGCATGCGTTTTGTCTACATCCTTGGATTCTATTCACTGGAAAGTATCCATAGATGAAATATAAGCGTGTACCAAGGGTACATAGCTAATGTCTGTTAAAATATGTTATGCGATACGATACATAAAATATACCTACAGTATACCTATACCTACTGTATACCTATACCTATACCTGTACCTGTACCTGTACCTGTACCTGTACCTATATATCTCACATCCAGTATTGAAATCCAATGCCATGTGAGTGCAATACTGTTAAAGTAATAGGGCTTGCTCCTTCTTGTTGCTATTCCAGTTTTTCCACATGGAGGGGTCCCCTCACCAACGTTTGCCCAGACTGAAGAAGCTACTTGGACAAGCAGCAAAACGAAACGTTTCAACCAAAAGAAAGAAATCCAGTTGCCATGACTCAACCTACAGACAATTCCACCTGGATGACTGAGAATCTTCATAGACATACTTCCAGAGTGGATAATATATATTTTATTTATTTATTTATATGTCACCTTTTATTACCGCACCATCTCCCCCAAGGGGGACTCTGGGCGGTTCACAATACAACAATTTAAACTCTTTAAAAATACCTACAATTTAAAATATATTACAAAACTAATAAATTCAATATAAAAATCCAATAGGCGATAGATGTTCTCTTTAAAAGGGCTCTACAGCACCAGCCATCCCCAGGAAGAACTGTTCCCATTCCCATCCCACGCGAGGCGGCAAAGCCAGGTCTATAAATTCTTCCGGAAGGACAGGAGCGATGGGGCCTGCCTCACCTCCGGGGGCAGAATGTTCCAAAGAGTGGGTGCCACCACGGAAAAGGCTCGCCTTCTGGAGCCCACCAAACGACACTCCCTTGACGATGGGGTCTGAAGCATGCCCTCTCTACATGATCGAGTGGGACGGTTTGAAGTTATGGGGAAGAGATGGTCCCTCAAGTAGCCTGGTCCCATGCCATGTAGGGCTTTAAAGGTCATAACCAACACCTTGAACTGCATCCGGAAGCACACCGGCACCCAGTGCAGCTGGCATAGCAGAGGTGTCATGTGGGCTGATCTAGGGGCACCAATAACTGCCCACGCAGCCGCATTTTGGACCAGTTGAAGCTTCCGGATACTCTTTAAGGGTAGCCCCATGTAGAGCGCATTGCAGTAATCTATGTGGGAGATGACCAGGGTATGAGTGACTGTACGGAGGGACTCCTGATCTAGGAAGGGGCGTAACTGTGTGTCGCGACACAAAAGTGTGTCGCCTGCGGGGCCCAGATGTGTCGCGTCAAAACCCGGAAGCGCTGATGGCTGATGATAGGATATAATATATCCTATATATATTATCCTATATCCAAGGAGGCTCTTACATTTTAGAATTCTGGGATTTTTCAAGATTCTATGATCTATAATAAGAGCACATTTCTCCTTTGCAGGCAGCTGCCCTCCCTGTGCAGAAGATGCCAAGAATAGGAGGAAATAATTTAGCCGAGCTTGTTCCCATTCCCTGTTTTGATGTGCTTTGTTCATATGCAAAGCACCCTTTGGCACGCACAGCATCCTTTGATCCTACCTATGTGCATTACTTTCCATTCCAAAGGGAGTAGGTTCATGGCAGGTGTCACCATGGGGATGTTTTGCTATGCAAATGCATTTGGATGGTTTTATCCAGTTGGAACTTCTGAAAGGGACTCAGCTCCTGAAAAGGGCACAGCAAACCACCAGCGCCCCCAAATGAAGCAATGAACATGCATGTGTGAGGATGGACATGCATGTATTAAACAGAACTGAAATCCCAATGTTATGGTTAGGGGTGATTCCTTTTACTTTCCAATAGCTGAAGTTGGTTGGCCTACAGCAGGGCTTTCCAAAGTTTTCCCGCAGCGACACACCAACCGCCGTTGGTGTGTCGCTGCGGGAAAACCCGGAAGTGCCGCTGTTGCGGCAGCGCGCAAAAACCCGGAAGCGCTGCTGCCGCTTTTGATTTTTGCATGCCGCCATGGCTGCAGCGCTTTCGGATTTTCATGTGTCGCCGCGGGAAAACCTGGAAGCACTGATGGCCCAGTGGCGTGCCATCAGCGCTTCCGGGTTTTGACGTGACACATCTGGGCCCCGCAGGCGACACACTTTTGTGTCATGACACACAGTTTGGAAAGCTCTGGCCTACAGAAGCTGTAAGGACAGTTACTCCTTTTGATTTAATAGAACTTCAAGGAATGTCCTGTCTCCCTTAGACACCCAGTTGCAATCTTCTTGAAAGAGGGACTTGATGAGACTTTAAACATTTCAGACCATGACACATTTATTTAAAAAAATAGAATCACACATTTGTTGTACAGCTCTTATATCAGTAATTATATATAATACTCATTCCAGTTTATCTTTTGGCAGGTTTTGACTATGTCCATGGGAACATATGTGTGTGTATCTGTGTTTGCACAATTCATAAACAAACTTTTATTTGGATAGTGCAAGATAAAAATTATATTGTAGCTGGACTGAGATACAGTAGTACCATTATTCACAAACAGCAAAAGGCAGCTAAATTGTGCAGGTTATCTCAGTGAAATTTCAATATACTGCTGTAATTCAGGCTTAAATATGTTGTGAAAGTTAAAGAATTTATTTACCAGAATTTGGCTCTGTGGCCCTTTTTTTCTGTGCCTCTGGTGGAGAGCAGAGGAGGAAAATAGAAACATGGAGTAGGCTCTTGTAGTTCTCACCATGCATTCCTGACCCAGAAATCAACAGTGGTGAACAAATAGCGTTGTATTTTTCCCCATAGCAGAGCGTATAATTATAATTATATATTATAAGTATAATAATTCTCTCAACTGTTTCATGCAAGTATGGATGGAGGGGAGGAACTATTTGGAAAAATATAAGATGGACAGATTAAATTAGAATCTTCAGGAAAGATGCAGATTTATCTACTGACGGCTTGTGCCCCTATTGGTCATGTGCCAAAACATGCCTACTTTAAACTTGCATGTACAGAATTACATGTATGTAGGTTGGGCTCCATGCATTTGGGAATACTGAAAAGCAGTGCTTCCATCTGCCTGGTGTTTAGCTATCATGTTGATGCTTGCAGAGGGAGAGAGGCATTTCACTGTGTGGAGGATGAGATGACGTCCATTTCCCTCTTCTTCGAATGTTTAGAATGGAGGCTGGCTTATTCAGATAATAAAGGCTGCAACATGTTCCACTTAAGTATACTTTACATGGAAAAATCAGAATAACATCAGGTCGGATTTACATTAATGGAGGTATGATTTTTATGAAAAAGGAGAAATAATTACCTCCATTTATTCATTCCTTACTTAGCCCTTCCTGCAAGAAATTTACATCTGGCCTCCCAACATACATCATTTACCCTTACAACTACCTTGAACTAGGGGTAAGCTGGGAGAAATGGTGGTGTACAAAATAAAATAAAAATACAAAGAGGTTGATTAAATCTAAACAAATTGGATACAGAATGATTTGTCTTTTCAGTTTTGATTTTCTAACAATTTATTTTAAAATATATGATAAAAAAATATATAAAGGCTCAAAGAACAAGAAAGCTTCAGGGTCATATACTTTCCTAGATATTTGAACACCTCCTTTGTAGTATTAATAGTGGATCAGGTTTTCTATCACTACCACTAGATTTAATTAAATAATAATAATAATAGCAACAACAATAATAATAATACACTTTTTTATATGAAAATGGGAAAAAGGAAAGAGAAAAACCATGCTAGAACATACCTCTTTCATATACTAATAAAATAGTATTTTATACACAGCATATAGTCATGTCATATTGTACAATTCATATTTAAATTAGCTTTTATAACAGTAAGGCAAAAATTAAATACAAACGGGCAAATGCCATCAACATTTCTAAATAATATTCTAGTCAAAATGCCTGGTGAAGCACTTAGGGCTGTCAGCTCATATCTAAATATAAGAAGATGTAAAAAGAGAGGTAAGTTCTTTTAAGAAAGAGTGGTCAGTTTTAGCTGAAGATATTGTCATTCTGTATTTTTGGTAAATAATATTTGTTTTACAACAACAACAACATTTCTTACTCCTATTAGCTAATCTGAGGAATACCTTCCACATTATTGCCAGGTCCTCCAATAAAAGGATTGCCTTCAATTCCTCTATAGAACAGTGTTTCTCAACCTTGGCAACTTTAAGCTGTGTGGATTTCAATTCCCAGAATTCCCCAGCCAGCATGCTGGCTGGGGAATTCTGGGAATTGAAGTCCACACAGCTTAAAGTCACCAAGGTTGAGAAACACTGTTCTATAGGGTTAACCTAGCATGATAATAAGTGCAAACTGAAAATGGTGTATTATTGTACCCCCTATTTCCCCACAGCAACAACCCTGTGAGGTGATTTGGGCTGCGAGAGAGACTTGTAATTTTTCTTGTATACCACTCAGAGCCAGTTTAGAATGAAGTAGCACAGAAAACTTGGTAATAAATAAATAAGAAATAAATAGAAATTTTAGATAGCATGTAATTTTAGATGCCAAAAGCTTAGGAACGTACCAAATTGTTTAGGGACTGAACAGGTAATATTGGCCCAGTAGCAAATCACCCACCAGTACAGTTCTTTCAATACTGATACTATATTTGAAGAGACACCTATACAGTACTACACAAATGCTTGGAGTTATCTTTTGCTTGCCTCTCTTAAATGAGTTAAATTTTGGAAAGAATTTTATTTGGAGTACTCACTTAGCAGACTTTTATCTGAAAATGTTTGCAATGGGAAGGTATCAGATTTTTCTAATCATCTGGCACCTTTGCAAACACAATCTCTTACAACAGATATTAGGGATAATTCTACAATAACAAGGGGAAATATTAACCTACCTTAAAATGGCATTGATACACATATTGCAATAAACAGTTTTAAACATGAAGTCTGTACTCAAGAATCCCTTTTGGTATTTGGTTCTTTTATGTCCCAAGCTTATGTGGGTTAACTTAAGTCCTACTAAATTCATGGGGATTAGCTTCCAAGTAAGTATGCAAAAGGGGCGTGGTGGCTCAGCGGGTAAGACGCCAGGCTTGTTGATCGGAAGATTGCAAGTTCGGAGGTTCGAATCCCTAGCCCTGCGTGCGGAGTGAGCTCCCGCACTAGCTCCAGCTCTTGCCAACCTAGCAATTCGAAAGCATGCAAATGCAAGTAGATGAATAGGTACCACTTCGGTGGGTAGGTAACAGCGTTCCGCGTGTGTCATGCGGCCACATGACCGTGGAAGCGTCTTCGGACAACGCTGGCTCTTTGGCTAACAAACGGAGATGAGCACCGGCCCCTAGAGTTGGACACGACTGCACAAATGTGCAGGGGGAACCTTTACCTTTTTTTTAAGTATGCATAGAATATTAGCCTCAGTAAGATAATGCAAGAGAAATAAAATAAATAAGCAGAGCAATTCTATCAGTGAGAGAGACAGGGAAACCTAAGTGGAAGAATTACCTTTTTGAATGCCATGGCCACAGGAAAACCACATGGCCACAGAAAAACCTAATCACCTGTGAAGTGAGCAGTGGGGTTGTCTTACTTTCAATGAGTTGAGTAGAAGATGGTAAATGAAGGGGCAGGAACTAAAAATGCCCACAGATATTGCTGCTAAACAGCATGGATGATTTTGAAGATCACCCATTCCTTAAGAGGGCTGCTTGCCTGAAATCGTTTAACATGTTCCCTTCCCTTCCCTTCCCTGCTACCTCTTCTCCTCACCCTATCACCATCCTGTTGTTCTTTCCTTTTTACTGTTTCTGTTGGAAGAAGGAAGGAGAGTGCATGTGTGTGCACTTGTGTGTGAGTCTGACTGGTGTCTGAGAAAGAGTAGTACAGGTATATGCAGCTAAGGGATCAATTAATATTGCAAATGGAGTACCTTATTTTTTAGCAATAAAAATTAATCAGTAGTTATTAATTCAATCAATTTAACTTTTTTTTCTCCTAGCCCTGCTCTTTTATGACAGATACATACAAACATTTGTATTTATGTGTGCAGACATAGACAAATGTGTCACATACACACATTTACAGGAAGAGGAAGCTTTCAGGATTGGCTTGAACTGGAGTTAGCAATCTTACATTGACAAGGTAGGAAAACTGGGCATTACAAAGGATTTGGGGGGCCATCTTCCTCATGGGTGTATAGGGTAGGCTTTAGTATCTATAAAAATCAAACTGGCTGAAATAAAAGTGACTGACTTGTGTTTTCAGACTTAAAATTTTCAATTAGCTTTTTTCTGAAATGGCTTCTCAGCATGAAAATGAAGATATTGATTAATTGCTCCCTAAATCTAAATTCTAATGGTACTCTGAACTATGCTTGCCACTGTATGACATGGGATGTACTTGTTTTTATATTCTTTTTAAAAGTCTTTTCAAAGTATTATTTTCCTCTTTGCTTTATTTTTTGTAATCCAGAAGGAAGGTTAACTCACCGAAAAATTTTCTTTGTCCTGCTGTTTTCAAAGACCTATTTTCTACTGTAAATTGATTATATCCTGAAGTGATTAAGAAAGTGAGGGTTGGTTGAACTTAGTGTCCTTTAAAAGGCTGAGTATTGTGAGTACCAGCGACCTGTTTCTCCCTTGATCCCTATCCATTCTACTCATGAGAAGATTGCAAGACTTCCATCCCGTGATATCCTGGTCTCTCCTTTATCTGGAAAGACTTTCATTGGCCAGAAATCACTGTTGGCCACTGTTCACTATTGCTGCACCATCTCCGCTACTTTGGAGGCATTTAGTCTGCCATAGAACCTCACCCGGAAGCCTACTTGTTTTTATATTCTTAGAAATGTGTGTGCATGTGGAAATCTTAGCCTCTCAATGTAATACTAGAGGTTAGCGATACTATTCTGACTGACTAGTCAAGGCTATTTTATAATAATCACTTGATTAAAAGTAGAAAGAATAATAATGTATTGTTACAATTTTCCCCCTTTATTTCTCAAAAGTGAATACTTCTGATGGGAAACAGAACTTTCTTAAGGTGGAACAGATTTCTAAGAGATTTCTGACATCTATCATCTATCTATCTATCTATCTATCTATCTATCTATCTATCTATCTATCTATCTATCATCTATCTATCTATCTATCTATCTGGCATGGTGGCTCAGCGGGTAAGACGCCAGGCTTGTCGATTGGAAGATTGCAAGTTCGGAGGTTCAAATCCCTAGCCCCGCGTGATGGAGTAAACTCCCGCACTCGCCCCAGCTCTTGCCAACCTAGCAATTCGAAAGCATGCAAATGCAAGTAGATGAATAGGTACCACTTCGGTGGGTAGGTAACAGCGTTCCGCGTGCGTTATGCCGGCCACATGACCGTGGAAGCGTCTTCAGACAACACTGGCTCTTCGGCTAACAAACAGAGATGAGCACCGTCCCCTAGAGTCGGACAGGAAGAAAATGATGCAGAGAAGTACATAGAGAAGTCAGCCTGCATTCTGCATTCTGCCTCAGTATTTCTGCATTTTGCAGAAATCCTTCAACAGATAGAGCAATTTAAATGAGAAAAATATTGATGATATTTTGAAGAGGAAAAGGGATGATCAGGTATATTATTTTTTACAAAGCCCTGAATGGTGTAAAGAAAACAAAACATTCTCTCTTGCAGTGTATAAATTTTGAAACCATTACTGAAGTGATTAATAGGCAAGTGTACAATATTCTTCACCCGCAGAGAGTCAATGGTCAGTCAATGGAACTCATTAATGTGAGATATGATTGCCACTATCATGAATGGAACTTGAAAATGATATAGTGTAGATACATATTAGAGAATCAGAAGAACAACCAATTTCAGAAATTATATACTTTTCACTACAAGATTCTGAGTATCTGCATGGGGAAATATCCTATCATAGCCTACTTATTTACTGAAGTATTGAAATATCCCCTTGAAGTGTTTGGATTGCCATTGTTGGGGGATAGCATTGAACAAGATCAATATTCTGCTTGGTCTGACCCAGCTCAGCAATTCCCATGTTCTTATTTTAAAGGGCTTGCACAATTACAAATTCAATCTGTAGGATCAAATATAGACAATCAGTAGCTAAGATTGATGCAAAATGTAACTGGCACCAGAAGATGTGTAATAGTTACTCCAGTCTTTGTATAGATGAGCTCATAAAGCAGAGTCCAGCTTGTACATAGCACAATAGATATTTAAACTAATTATAGAGGCTGTATAATAGAATGCTTGAAACTGCTTTGGCAGAGACATGATTCACTGGTAATTGATGAGGATTAATGATATCCTAAGTGACATTCTCATAATGGTACTTCTCATTTCCTTTGTATATATTCACAAAAGATCTCAACATTCTTAGCAAACAGAGGTAATAAATTCTCAACTACCCTATAATATAGGTGAGTTCCTTGTAATGTGGTAATCACTACCAGGTAGTGGTTTTGGGGAAAAAAATAACTGAAAAAGACAGGATTAGAATTTAAACCTCTGGATATCGCTTAAAGATTACAGATTTCCTTCCTCTTAGACAACATAGAGATCAGTACATTTAACAATGCCAAAGCTATTTTACAAGCAAATGATGAAACATGATAGATTCACTGCTGCTACTACAAAGACATGAGACACTAAAAATGGCATTGTACAAAGGATAAGAAGCTACATCTTTTAGCCATTACACTGTACTGCATTATGTCTGTGGTAAGTTAAACTAAATGTGACAGCAGAGCAACCAACCATATCCATCCATGCATAAAGGGGGAGGGGAGGGGAGCAGAATGTCTAACTTAAAAAATGAAGCTGATATATAGGAGATTAATGCATCTATTGACCAAAGCTCAGTTCTTCCCATTTCATTTTCTGGAGTGTTTTTTTTCCCTTATAGTCAGGCTGGGATGACTTTTAGGAATACTACTACTAATAATAATAATTTATGTGCCTTTACCAATAGATTAAGGGGAAAAGAGAATCTCATGCATATGAGTATAAACTCCTAGTTTATGAATACTTTTTTGTTGTGTCTACTTGAATCACACAGCAGAACTGGAACAGAATGTTCACATACACCAGCTGAAATGCAATGAAAGAAAGAGCCAATGCAATGTAGTAGTGTTATACTAGAACTCCGGAACTTCACTGGGTGGCTTTGAGCCAATCACTATTTCTCAGCCTAACCCACTTCATGGGATTGTGATGGAGAAAGATTGGATGAGGGAGTGCTATGTATGCCACCTTGAGCTCCTGGAGGAAAGGCAGGATATAAATCTACAGAATGGAATTGAAAAGCTCATCCTCATTTCAACAACTGTTGGACCCATTACATGGATTTGGGCAGATGCAAAACAGATTTTACATACTATTCTCAATTGCGGAGGGCAAGCATTGGTAAACACTTCTTAGAAGCCTGCCACATCTGGGGTTGTAAATAATTTGAAATGACATTGTAAGTATAATTTTTAAAAGGTTTTTAGGCCATTTGCAGAATTATAATATCCAGAACATATTTTTTGGCAATAAATTTTTTACAGTTAACTATAGTTAGAGAAGGAAGGAAGGAAGGAAGGAAGGAAGGAAGGAAGGAAGGAAGGAAGGAAGGAAGGAAGGCCATTAGTGGACAGCTAGAACCACTGAATGGAACAGAGCTTAATACAGCAAAAAGACATGCACAGAAAAGAGTATTATCTAAAATAGCATTGATGAGCATGTTAGAGAAATATAGGTTATTGATCTTACACACTTAGCCCACCCAAGCATAAAGAATTGCACACTTAGACAAAGTAGGTTCAAAAATAAGCACAAAAGAAATCTTACTCATTTATTTGGTCCAGTTACATCCATTCAGGAAATATGATTCTTGTTCTTCTTTCTTTCCCTAAACTGAATTGACCCTTAGCCCTCATTGCTGCTAAAGGCTGCATGTGTAAAGGGGGGACCTCCTGACTCTAGGTCCAGGCATGGCTCCAGAGAGAAGGAGCAGCAGCCACATGCTACCTTCTCAGATGGTAGAAGGAGGTAGAGAGAAGAGGAACGTGGGAGGGACAACAAACAGCTTCCTCCAGAAGCATATAGAGAATTGCATCCTAGAACAAACTCATCCACATGCTAATGAGGCATGCTGATTTGCTGGGAGCTCCAACAGGAAGGAAGGAAGGAAGGAAGGAAGGAAGGAAGGAAGGAAGGAAGGAAGGGAGGGAGGGAGGGAGGGAGGGAGGGAGGGAGGGAGGGAGGGAGGAAGGAAGGAAGGAAGGAAGGAAGGAAGGAAGGAAGGAAGGAGGCAGGCAGCCAGGCTGGCTTAGCTTACTTTCCCCATTCCCCTTGCAAATAATTATTCTTCAATTAGGACCATGTCATTTAAAAATATTTTTCAAGGAAATGAAGAAAACATTTTAATGTTAGAGACTGAGCTAGCTAATGTCATTAAAAGTATGTGAACTCTTTCACACAACCTACAGTAATAAAATGTATTCATTTTCACTTTTCTGATTATATAATTGTCAGCTGGAATGAGCTTGTGCAAAAAATTATCTAATTAGAAGTCAGGTCACATCGATTTCAGTGGCACTTATTACTGAAATATGCATAATTTATTTATTACATTTCTATACAGGTGAATCCCATAAGACTCATGCCACTGAACAATATACATGTGTTTGTATACACATACATATACTGTACATATAGAAACATGCATCAAACAACACAGAAATATTGTATTAGAGTTACTAAAAATACACATTTTAAAAACTAAAATCATGGCTGTAAGATTGTAGTATTATATTCATGATTATTAGAGGTACATTCATACACTATGTAGTAATCAGACACGAACTGATCACTGAAGGATATGGAATATGAATTCCAGCAGCTTGTAAACATCACTTCTAACATATATATTTTTTCTTCTCTCAATCACATTAAGATTCCATATTTTCATAATGCAATCCTAGATGTAATTACTGAAGGAATAGAGGGATTAGGGAGTAAGGAAGATGACCTTAATGGAATTATGTAAGAACTGTTACCTAGGCAAAGGGGGCTAAAACATTTTTTAAACCCTGGGAAACAAGATATTATTGGAAGTGGCTCAGGCAGACACCTCCCTGATTCACTGGGGTATAAGAAGTTGGGGGGGGGGGAGACTTTCAAGATTGTGTTACTATAGCCAATCTCAATAAAGTTATTTCTAGTCTTCCTGTGGCATTGATTTCCTGGCCTGGTCTACCTAGTGGGGAGATAGATAGATGATAGACGGACAGACAGACAGACAGACAGACAGACAGACGTAGTTTGGCTGGCCCTGGGCACATGAAGGAGGGAAGACGCCCATTACAGAAAATATTCCTTAGTCCAGGGGAAGGGAGGAGTAGGAGAAAGAGACTTAGAGTAACTCTACCTTAATTACAATAAGTATAAGTTGATCTGGAAAATTGCTTCAGCACGTTTTCAAGGTCGTATTATATCATCCTACTAGCAATAAAGATCTTTCCAGAAATCCAAGTGGTTCTTGTTTCCTGAGCCCTTGATGTTGGACAACAACAACAACAACAACAACAACAATACAATGGGCTCCAGGTGAAAAGATTGAGCATTCTGGCATAAAGCAAACTGGACTTTTCAAACAAAATATATGTACCAAGTTAAAACTTCAAAACTTCTTTTAAATACATTTGGCAGGGGATATAAAGATATTTATTTATTTAACATATTTTTGTCCTTCTTATTCCTGACCAAGCCCCTCCATGGTAGTTCTCAAAACAAAAATAATAAAATCCAAAAATTGCAAATGCATTCTGAAACATCAGAGCTATTAGAAGCGTTACAACCTACGTAAATAATCATTGACAGTAAACTCATAGCTCCAGCCATAACATATTAACCTATTCTTAGGTGAAGTGGGGAGGGCTTGTTTATAAAAAATAAGTTCTTAATCTTTTCTTAAAACAGGTCAGAGAGGGATTGGGAGGGGGTTCCATTAAACTAGTACCATCACGGAAAAAGCTCTACTCCTAGTTAATTCTAATTTAGCATAAGTCAGCATTCACAAAAAACAAAAAAACAAAAAAAAACCTCTTAGAGGACCATCAGGACTCCTGGTTCATCACATACAGGGAAAATAATTCCTTCAGTAGGCAGGGCCCAGATACTAAAGGATTTAAATCTCAACAAATGCACCTTGAATTGACCCAGAAAATGATAGAAAGTCAGTACAGTTTTGTCAGAACAAGTTTCATGTGCTTTTTCGGGAACCATATGACAGAAGCTCGGCTGCTGCATTTAAAACCTGATGCAATTTCTGAATTTCCATATGACTTTCCAGGGCATCTCCATATAGAGCTCATTATAATAGCCCTACTGGGTGGTAAGCAGCATATGGATAATCGACCTCTTCAAGAACAGACATGGTTGACAAATCATATGCAGCTGGAAATAGATTGTGTTGCCTCAAAAAAAGGGTGAAAAAAGACTATTCAACAAGCTAAAATTTAATGGAATAATTATTTTGACTCCCTGGGCAACAATAATTTATTACCCAGTGAAGATTTAGCTGAATCTTATTTTTAACATCCCAACTTCCCAACTTCTCCCCTCATCCTTTTTATTTTTTAAAAAAAGCTTGGTTCTATAATAGTATGTTTTAAAGTCAGATTGTTCACAGAAAAATCTATGAGGGTTCTCAAATTAAATAACCAAGGTTTGGAAGGTGGCATCCCTCATCATAACTTCAGCTGGATCAGAGAAGATCCTTAATTTTGCCCTCTGTTCTGGAGGTCTTCCAAATCATCAGTCTGTTCACAGCACACAGGCAGCACAAAGTGCTTTTTCAGTATCTAGATGTTTTGTACTTGTATAACATCCCAGTGTTATGAGGCTTCTTTGAAAAAGAGCTTATGTGAAAAATAATTGAGCTTTTTGTGACTCTTCGCTCATGCCTGCTTGTAGAAGTACAAACACTGGACCTGAAAAATGGACACTGACAACATTGTTTCAGTGAGGAAAGCCATGAACTGAAAACTTAGACAATACTGAAATTGAGGTTTTGTAGAGAAGTATGTTTAGGGCCAATTGAGAAAAAGACCATTAAAAATATATATGAAAATGTATGTATAATTTATCCCAAGACAGTCTGGCCACAGCCATATGCACTGTGAAACCAAAAGGAGAACTGAAGTAGTTATTTAAGCAAATAATGAAAATGATGTGCATATGGCATACACACCTACAAATATGATTTTATTGGTATTGTTGATCTAATTTTGTTTTGGAGTTACCTAGTTAAAGCAAACACCTACAGAGGTTTAGTATTTACTCCAATGTTGGCAGATTTTGCTTACAGAATTCGTTCACGCTAAATTTTGTCTAGTTGGCAAATTTTGATGGAACATCAATTTTCCAAGAAAAAAATTACATGAATATTTTATTTCTCCTGTAATTTTCCTATCTCTCAAAGCTAATTTAAAAAAATGTAATATCAGCATTGAGAACTGGGAAGCCCTAACCCATGAGCGTTTCAATTGGAGGTCAGACTTTATTAATGGCGCTATGGACTTTGAAGAAGCACGAGTACAGGGCGAAAGGGAGAAAAGAGCTAAAAGGAAGGCACATCAGGCAAACCCTCATCATGACCGTCTCCCACCCGGAAACCTATGCCCTCATTGTGGGAGGTTGTGCGGATCCAGAATTGGCCTTTATAGCCACTTACGGATCCACCGTTAAAATGTTACCTTTGGAAGACAATCTTACTCGGCTACGAGTGATCGCCAATGACAGAACAGCATTCATTAATCGGCAAGATATGAAAAAATGGATGAAGAGTTTATCATTCGTTCTCCACCTCCCCCCACAAGCAGAATCAACCATTGAGGCAGTCAATGGACCCCTTAATTTTTACCGGTAGAATTGTTGTGAGATAATGTGATAGTTCTGTGATGGGGGTAATGCTTTTTTTGTATGAATGTGTAAAGTGCAAAGAGTTTACAGAAAGAACTCAATACAGTTTGTGTGAAGTTTGGAGAAAGCACATTATTTTTTCTGCAACTTTACTTTCAAGAACAGGATTTGGTGACCTTAAAGCAGGTCAGACATATGTCCTGGTTCAAGTGTGTAGTGTGAGAATGCTGCTGCTGATTTCTTCTTGAAGGAATCAGACAATGAATCCAAAATCTGGGCTTCTACACAAGAACACGTGTCTCAGCATCCAAATGTGTGGTCCCATGGTCCTCATCCATTGTTGATTGGCTGGCAACTCTGCCCCGGCATTAACTTTTAACCTTTATTCTGCTTCTTTCCTTTATCTCCTACATGACTCCACCACCAATTGTTTCCTTTCTCTTCTTTTAAATAATATACCCCTTAACTGGGCCCTCAAGCATTTTTCTTTTCCTACTTCCAAAATATTTCCCTCTTCTCTCCCAAGCTCTTAGAAGTTACTCAGAACCCTTTACTTATGATTCTTGTCTCCCTCTTTCTTCTTTAGCAATTCTACAGAATGGGAAGAATGCTTAAAGTAAAGAACTTCATGGGCTATAAAAGATCTTAGATTATATGCCTGGCATCTCTAGTTAAAAATAAACATATTACAGGTAATGGGAAAGACCTATGCTGACCTGCTGCCATCTGAGTAGGTAAGACTGGGTTGGATGAGTAAATATTGTGACAGAGAAAAGATATTGTTTAATAATGGTCAAGGAGCCCTAGCAAGGATGGAAGGAAGTTCTTTATATGGAATGATGTTAAGATAGAGTGAAGGAAGGAAATTCCTAATATGGAATGAGGTTAAGGTGGAGTATGGGTAACTGAGTAATGGGTGGTCTTCTAAGGGAGGGGTTGAATGGAATGTATATAATGTGCTGTAAGGAGGGGGTCCTGCACGGCCACCCACCTAACAGCTTGCTGTCATTGCTTTTGCTCTTGGGTGAAAAATAAAGAACTTAATTTCATGCAACTGCCTGTTTCTTTGGTCCCGGCTCAAAAAAGAACCTGGTAAGGAAATAAAAAAAATTCTAACACCCCCATAAAGATACCCTTCCTTATTCTTACTGTGTAAAGTTTGTTTGTTTGTTTATTTATTTATTTATTCTTTCGATTTCTATCACCACCCCATCTCCCCTGAAGGGGACTCTGGGCGGTTCAGTTCAGTTGCAGTAAATCAAATGCTTCTTTCACAGAAGATCTATTGTAAAGAATGGACTATTACTCCCATCTTCTCAATAGTTATGCTGGCAAAAGGATTATGGGATTCTATTCCAACACATCTGGAATGCATCAGGTTTGGGAAGTTGGGTGTAAAAATTTGACAGTTCTGATCCCATGCTAGCATGGCACCTCTCCAGATATGCATGTGACCATTCATTGCCAAAGGTGCAGTATAAAATCTGCACATTGTTTGAAAGCAGTATTATGGCAGCTTGACAAATCTGGCTATAAAAAGGATGGACAGAACCCAGTTTCATTCCATAGAATTTTGGCTTAGGGTGGGGAAGATGAAATTTTTCTAGTCCACCAAGATTCTAGGGAGGCACATGGAGAAAGGTTTCTGCGATTCACTCTGAACATATGCATAATATGCAAGAAGTTTGTCCAGCTGTACTTTGCAAAAAGGTATATTGTATGTTCACCATAAACACCAGGAATAGAATCACAGCTGCTTCCCACATTTAGATGTGTTTATTTTTCTGACTAAATATTTAAATGAAATTCTACCAAGTGATCTAGTAAATCTGTCAGGCTATACCTGCACTGTTACACAAGCAATTGTCCTTAGGTTGCAAGGAGAAATTTCTAATATGCTTCTTGCATTCTTTCAGTAGCATTTGCAATATGTTATCAAGTTCTTTTTTTCTTCTTTCAATTTATTCCTTCTCCCCCTCCTTTTTTTTGCATATGTAAAAGATTAAAATAGAATGACACTGGAACTGGAGGATGCACAATCCATGCTCCTTTGATTATATTGAAACATTAAAATATCATCAGCATGTTAATTTTAGCTTTTCAACTGTATGAGATTTCCTTCAGCATCTCTAATACATTTGCTCAAAGGACAATTTGTTCTGATTGTGGGAATGTCACAGAAAACAGTTGGCTCTGGAATAGGAAAAATAGTTTCTTAGATGTGTATTGCTATTTTTAAATGCTGTCTATTTAGGAAAAAAAATCAGTCAGAATAAGGCATCATTTTTGGATAGGGGCAATCTGCAGATACAGCCATGGCAGATTTCACTAAATGACACTTAAAATTTTGTCATGAAAAAAAAATCCCAAGTTGGAAAATCTTTGGCTGTCCTAGGAGAGACTGTAGAAAACAACGTTAAGACATCATTTCTACAAAATGGGTGGCTGGACAAATGTCATTATCAAACTGCAGGATCCATTCACAATGGGAAAATATCATTATTCTTGTGTAGAAGAGATGATCTATTTGTCATTTGCCTTCAAGAATTCAAATTTGTCTGGTGAGAAAAAGAGAACACAGTTATGAACAAAGAGGAGATAAGTCCTATAAGCAACTAAAACTAGGCCTCCTCTCAACTGGAAACTTCCTAGCTTCCCTTGGATAGGGAGTTCAGGTCCAGCCATATCATGGATTGATCAAGGCAAAGCTTTTCCCATACAATAAGTAACTTGCCAAGTTGCTCAGCTGAGCCAGAATCTCAGAGAGGGTCTTTCATAAGTTGTCAATTTTTCAAAAGACAGTGTATCACAAGGAAACATATAGGTCCATATTAAAATGGCTTGTGCTAATTTACTGTATATATACAGAAATAATGATATACTGTAATTGAAATGCAGTGTCATTCAGCCTAGTGGGAAATTTGCATGTCTGCCTCTTATTGGTTGTCTTTGCCTGCTTGAGCCAAAAAAAGGGAGATGAAACAAACAGCTCTTTAACTAACCTATGTTTATAGTCCTGAGTGTGAGTACTGGCAAGGGTTGCCTGAAACTTTGGAGTAAACAATAATCAGCTAGATGGAACAGAGATCTGATTATATATAAGGCAGTTTCTTGGGCTCCTAATTTATGAGCAGACTCCAATAGATTTCTCTAAATCAGGGCTTACCAAAGTTTATCCTGCGGCGACACACCAGCCAGCATTGGTGCGTCACCGCTGGAAAACCCGGAAGTGCCGTCCTTGCGGCAGCGCGCAAAAACCTGGAAGCGCTGCTGCCGCTTTTGGATTTTGTGCGCTGCAGTTGGTGTTTCTCTGCGGGAAAACCCGGAAGCGCTGATGATGATCAGCGCTTCCGGGTTGTGTGGCGAAACACCAGACTGTGTGTGGTGGCACACTTTTGTGTGGCGACACACAGTTTGGAAACCTCTGCTCTAAATTCTGAACTGTGTTTCTAGCAATCTGAAGGGTGCCAGGTTTGGGAAGATGGCGGTATGAGATGAAATGGCCATCTGACTTGTGAAAATGAAGGCTGTTAATGCTCCACTGAGCACTAATGGGAATGAAGCAAAATAATAACGACTGTCTCCCAATTCATAAAGCATACTCTGGACCAGTACAGACAGCAACCACTCCTGGCAGACTGCAGCAGTTGCACCAAATTGCAAATGTTGAGGATTGGCACATGTTGCAAGAGGAGAGAACTGGGTATCAAGTGGCTTGCTTTGTGCCTACTAAGCTAGCTTGTTGCCTTCAGGAGTGGTGGAAGATGCAGTTTCACTGTCATCAGTAAAGAAAGATTGAACTGGCAGCAAGTTATAGGTAATTAAATTTCTTGGTCAGTCCTGAGTAAAAATATTGGATACAGTGTAAAACTATTTGGGGGCCCTTGAAGACCTAGAGTCCTTTGGGAGGGCATAGAAGAGCAACATACCACATACAACTAGCTGGCCATCTCTCCATCCCCTGCTACTCTGTTCTTATAATTGAATCTCAATTCTAATAAAATTAACAGCCAAAATGTTTTAGAACCAGATTTTACTGCTGTTCTGTAAAAAATTCTTGACACCCTTTTCATTAAAAGCTGTCTGCAAAACAGATATTTGATCTACAACAAGGCCATTCTCTGATGTGGCATCTATCAGGTACATGCACAGTTGCTTTGTCTTCACAGAGAGGAATATTAAAAAAATAATAAATCAGGCCTTGTTCTTGCATGGAGCTGGCTATATCCCATGATAATAAATGCTGGGCATGTATGAATAGGCATTCATAAGAATATGTTTTCCAATGAATTTTATGCCAAGGTTTTGACACAACCATCAGTTATGCCAGATACAAATAATTTACTCTCTGTCGGTTCAAATACACTATCTTGTTTGGACTGTTTAAATCTACACTGGCACCAAATACAATAAGCAATATTGCTCAACTGTAGAGCTGAAAACATAGACATATGTGTAGGATGCCAGCAACTGAAAACTAGAAATGTAATTAATTTAGGAAGAAAAATTGTCTAGCAACTTTATCTCAGATTTGAATGAAAAAAACCATCAAATTTAAATTTGACTTTCATATTTTCATCTCAGCAGTGATGGATTTATGACGATAATCTATTGAAATTGACAAATTATATCTTAATAAAATAGGAATTATTTTCTTAACCCAGTGTGTCTTTCCATCTTGACCTTTAGTCTAAGGATTGAATTCAGGTCTAGCACTCACACAATTTACGATTAAGATTTGCCTTGGGATTTTTTTTTTAAATAGATCTCATGACTGAATTCCAAAAACAATTGTATCTAATGATTATATTCTGCATTCTTTCAGCTATTTTCTTTTTCTTTTTGGTTTAAACTTTATTAATTTTCAGAGTATAACTAAAATACAAAATAGAAAATACAGAAAAGCAAGAAAATAGGACTAAAGAAAAAAGAAAAAAAGTGCAGATAGACAGAAAACAAAGATGGAAAAGTGACTTCCGACTTTCTCCAATACAGATATAGATAAGTTTACAAAAATAATCTCTTACCACTGATTAAACCATAGTAACATTATTTCTATTAAAATAAACCAATTAATCATTAAAACCCAAAATCAAAACATCATTTTTTCTACCACAAGCAAGTACTCTAGAAGTGGTTGCCAAACATATATAAATCCAGAAACCAAATGTTCTCTAATTAGTGCTGTTAATTTAGCCATTTGAGCCAGATCCATTAATTTAACAATCTACTCTTCAACCATAGGTATCTGTGGATCTTTCCATCTATTCCATCTATTTTCAAATTGGTGTGAAATTTCATTTTCACTCAATTCAAAAGTTAGTTAAAGAACATATGTTCATAGCTGAAACCTATCCTATACATTTGTACAGTTACTTCTCAAGCATTGATTACTTATACTTGTGCCTAAACAGGTTTCTGCTCACTCAAATATTTCAATGGGAAGATTCAATATTATAGTTTCAGAATGTAGTTGCTGATGAGGCTAATGATACAACAAACCTTGGTGTCCATGCAAAGATTCATGCAGTAAGTCTGAGATTGTGAGTGTATATACACAAAGAGGTAAGGCACATTTTAAACTGAAAAGTGGCTTGCCTCTTCAACAATGAAAATGGCTGTAGTAGAAATGTAAAACACAAACGTGGACAATCTGAGCTCTGAATTCATCAGTATTTTGGACATATATATACCTCTAATGGATCATAGATTTGATTATAGTTCTATCCTATCACAAGTTACAATAATAAACAAAGTTTCAATGGTAGGGATTAGGCCTGCATATTTTAAATTGTTGTTTTCATAATTTTTATGTTTTAAGTATTGATATCTACAACTGCTAATTTAATTATATGTATTGTGGCCACCCATGATGATGGTTTTATCCTCATGAGCGTTAAGGTATCTGTAAAAATTTAGCATAGCCCATAGGCATTTGGTACAAATCATGATGATGAAAATGTGACAAAATGTGTATCATGATATCACAACACAATCTTAGCCTTTTGTACTTGGGCCCCAATGTCCTGGAGTTTGCACTATATCTAAATTAATAAATAATGCATAATTTGTCATTTGTACCTCTCCACCCTTGTTCCCCCTCCCCCGATACCAGTGGAATGGCCTGTACTTGAACTATAACACACCTTTCAGCAAGACATTTAAGTATGATTTAAAGACTAAGAGAGATTTTAAAAAGTCACTATTATCCCCTAGAACATTCCTTTCAAATGATATAAAAGACTATGACTTCTAACATGAACTGAATAGGCTGGAGGCGATTTACAGATTGGCTTAATTTTCATGTTTCATAGTTGAGATAAGAAATAATCTTTTCCTTCTAGTAATTAGAAGAACAAGAAGAAAGAAGTATAAACTCTGTAATGTGCTGTTTAAACGTAGCTGTTTAAAGGATGCTGCCAAAATAACCCGTGATCCTGAAATCCGTTATTAGAAAGCAGGCTGGCTAGTTTTGTGAGGACTGGTTTGTGAGGGTTGCTTTTAGGCATATAGCTACAGCAGATATACAACCAGTCTGATCAAATATGGGTCTTATAAATTAATTAGGAGACCCAGTTTGGTGTAGTGGTTAAGGCACCAGGCTAGAAACCGGGAGACCATGAATTCTAGTCTCGCCTTGGGCACAAAGCACAAAGTCACTCTCTCTCAGCCCTGGGAAGCAGGCAATGACAAACGACGTCCGAAACCTTGCCAGGAAAACTGCAGGCACTTGTCCAGGCAGTCACCAGGAGTCAACACTGACTTGAATGGACAAAAAAAAATTATAAGGGGACTTATAACTTAATTCAGTGGTTCTCAGCATGTTGTATCCCACCAATCACAGAAACACGGTGCCACCAAAAATAAAATAAAACAAAAAGGCACTTTTTCAGAAAACAATGTTGGGATATTTGTGTTCATTATATTAGGTTTATCTAGGCATATGATATCTGGTCCGAAAAAGGGTGGGTGGGTGCAAAGAGTTAAGAGTTGTTGGTATCTCTTTGCTACCATGTAGTGGTTGTCTGGATGCTTGCACACCAGATATGGTATGGCTAATTTATCTGTTATGATACTGTAAGCTCACGGACAAGATATTGCAATAATACTCTTGACAATAATGCTTACTGCTTTAACTATTAGTGAAAGCTGAAGTTGTTGATGCCCCTGGAAGTAGTCTTCTCCTAAAACCAAATCCAAAAAATGAAAGTGGGGAAAATGTTATTTTATTTTGGCTTCTAAACTGAACATTTCAGATGTTGCTCCAAACCAATCCTGGAAGAGACGCTCAGCTGAAATGCTTGGCTCCCTTTGCTTCAGCCTGCTCATTCTGCCTTCTTTCTCTGATCTCCTCTCTGTCTCATGGGCTTTTTCCCAATTAAGGGAAGAAAGTTGCATCCTACCTAGACTACTGTGTACTCCAAATGATACGTGTACCACTTGCTGATTTAAGAGCTCCTCTGTTGATCACCAATCTGTTTTGCTCCATTCGTGCCTTTTGCTAATTACCATGTCTGAGCTGCAAAGATCTTGATGGCTATTAGATGGCAGCAAGGAGACTCAGAAAACCAGCTCTTTGCTGCCATCTATTGGTCATTGGGATTTTTGCAGCCAGAAAATGTAGCCCTAGTTAATAAGGTACCTTCCTCTGTGCAATACAACAACTACATGATTTAACACCCTTTGGAATATCATTGAGTACTCATTAGCATTAACTGAATGCCACTAAAATATACTGAAGTACATGGTGCAGGTATTTCAGAAACTCTAAAGAGGTAGAGGAATAGCTCTAGTTATATTGACAACATGGTGGAAGACCCTGACATAACAAAGAGATCAGATCTTTGTGTACTGATGGACCAAGAGTAGGGCTTATTGCACGTTGTGCAATTGTTAGCTGTTCTATGTGGTTGGACTTCCTTTTCTTCCACAGTTTTCCTACTGTGTTGAGAAAAGCCTTATTTTCTTTACAAAGTGTCTAGCAGATGATGCTACACGTGTCTGCGAATGAAAGAGAGAAGGCCATTTGTAAGAATGCAGGTTCTGTATACCCAATGCATGGACAATTAGATGCAGGAGCTCTTTTCCTCAGCAGAATGGCCATATTGGAAATGTGGGTATTCTGAGCAGGAGGAAGGCATTTGAGTGATATTGGGGGAGCGGGATTTAGAAGAAATGCTCAGGTGGTGACTCATGCTCCCATTCACTCGGTGCCTGATCTGAGCTAATTTGGTCAGATATCTGGGATGTTCAGTGCCTATGCAATAGAGGAATAACTAAATAGAATAGCTATCCACCATGTCCACTGAGAAAAAGACAAGAAAGAGTCAATTTAAATAATGTGGAGGGCAATTTGCCTGATTAAGAGCAGAGGCAAAGGGTTTGTTTGCATATGCCAACAACAATAGGAAAATCTGAACATCTTTTTATGTGAGTCTGGCTTCCGTAGATCAAGTTAGGATCTGCAAGGAGTGAGATTTAAAACTTAGATCTTCAGCTTACTTTATAATGGCCCACATTTCCAGTAACAAAACCAGCAATGACAGTGATAGATAGTTTTTTTTATGGAGCCTGATAACTGATGGATATGTGATCTTATAAATGCTTAGACAAACTAATGCACGTAATTATATTTTCCATCTGAAGTCTATTGCAAGGCATTATAATACAATATCATTAGTTGAAATGGCCACAATGATACAGCCTGGGCATTTTGTCATGGTAATTACAGGATGATTATTTTTGACTGAAATAAAGATTTCAGTTTTAGTATGGTGGAGAGCATAATCACAAATTAGAAGCTGCCTCAGAGTTAAACAAAAATATTGGGAAGGTTTTAAGCATGGCTTATAGAATAACGCCGGTACCATTTCTTTTAAAACTAAAGTGATCACATTTGGTTAAATGTTTCTCTCTCTTTCTCTCATTAGTTTTAAAGACACCCTCCCCAAAGGAGTGACAATTATTTAATTAATAGTCCTGATACCTAAAGGTTTTTAATGTATGGAGAAAAGTTAGGCATAGTAAGTAGGGTTGATGTCATAATTTACATAACTGCTAAAATAGGCTTTTTGGGGATGGGAGGGAGGAGTTGACACAAAAATAGATTGTTTGTCTTTGCTGTTTTCAGAATGGTTGATTAAAGTAGACAGTGTCCTAACATTGAAAACTATATTAATCAATTGATTAATCGCAAGGCATTAATCAAAATCTTCCCTAAGTGTTTCAGTTTTGGAGCAGCTCTTAGTATTTTCTATCAGATTCCTTTTAAGGTTTCCATTATAAAGATTAAATTTGGGTGGTAAATATAGAAGAGGTTGAGGCGTGTGTGCCTTTCCACTTGAAGGTCACAGCCATAGCTTATTAAGTGTTACTTTTAATGGGATAAGAAGCAAAAGTTTTTAATATGGAACTAAGACAATTGATCAAAGAGGCAGCTGATTCTTCTTCCCATAACTATATGTATGTACAATATGTAAAGGGATATGCAATTTCTGAAGATGCTGGAATTGCTGGTGTGTGTATATTCATTCATTTATTTATTTATTTTTTTGGTGTCTTAGAAGGAATATACAGTAAAAAATGCAGGGTCTGTAGCACAACAAAGTTAATAGTTGAGATAGATATTTATATGTAACCAACGTATTGGAATCCTAAGGCAATGCTTAAATCAATCTCTTCCTCCTTGCAATTAATGTAAAGCTTTTGAATATTTGGAGTGATAAGCAGTCTTGCTTATTTGTTTGATTCAAGTCAAGCCAAGACCGCCTATGCCACCAAGCTGATTAAGCAGAATTCCAATATTTCTGCCTCATAGAATTGGTTCTGTTTTTCTCTCATTTTCTAGCCAGAAATATAAATCCTTAGATGACATTGGATTCTGTTTTATGGAGCATCAAATACAGCACATAGAATTCCACTTAAGTTTTCATATAAATGGAGACTGCTTGTTATACATATTAAAATCTTTATTTGCCTTAGAAAAAGATGGACTTTTGAATTCACTTCTATAACTGTGTGGCACTTGAGAAGGAGTGAGGGATAAAGAGTTAGGTAAGTTGAAAAACTGGGCTGGGTAGTGCTCCCCAACACTGACTTAACTGACATGATACTAACAACATGGTTAGAAATATTGTTTATTATTATTATTATTATTATTATTATTATTATTATTATATACACAACAACATGAAATCACATCTGCCAGTTCTTTAGCAGGTGTTGGCCTTCTCATCAAGTTCTTCCCAAGAACCTAGGATGTTGTAATGTATCGGCGTGGTATATGTGTGAATCCAAGCATGTAGCCTTATGTAATTGACAGATGGAAATTTTGTCAATGCGCAGATTTTCTAAGTGCCATCCAAGGCTTTTTGGTATTGCACCCAGTGTGCCAATAACCACTGGGACCACCATGGTCAGTTTATGCCATAATCTTTCAACTTCAATTTTCAGATCTATGATGATGATGATGATGATGATGATGATGATGATGATGATTTAACAAACCTTACGTTATATTACCATTGGAATAGAAGGATTTTTCTAATCTTGCATAAGGAGGGGTAAATTTTTTTTATTGAGTGACATCCAATGTCTGGTATTTAATTAGCATCTAGGATCAGGGTTGGAGGGGTCCATATAGATTCTGTGTTTAATTCATGAATTCAGATGTAATGAGATCAGTGATTCTAAAGTTCAGAATAAGCTAAATGAAAATAACATAATCAGGTATATTCAAAATATAATGAAGAGAAGGATTACACTAGTTGCTCACTGAAGATGGCAGAAAGTAAGTAAATAATTAAGAAAGTATTAAAATATCAATCAGTTTATTTTTGTGTCCACATTATTATTATTATACTAGTCAAATCCTCTTTAAGGTGGCTGAAGATTGATAAAGAGATCAAAGAATTTAAATCTTCAGTGCCAGATGAAATTGTTGTTGTTGTTGTTTGATATATATCCTGCTCTTCTCCCCAAAATAGTTAGCCTATGTAGTTATCCTTAGCCATTAGCTTAAAAAAATCCTGAAGAACAGCAGAAATGTCCAACAATGGAAAATCACAAATGTCTTTATCTTCAGGAATGGGAAACAGGTGGCTCTGGGAAATTCCAGGGTGGTCAATTGGACATTGATATATAAAGCAGATGGTAAAATAATTAATTTATTCATACTTTTAAAAGAATGCAATGATTTCTAGAAATCAGCTTGGAAATATGAAGAACAATTTCCCCAATTTTCAATTTTCTATTGCATCAACTTCCTTAATCAATTGTTGCAATGATGTGGACATAATACATCTTAATTTCAGCAAACCATGACACTTTATATGACATTCTCACTAAAAGCAAATACCAATATCATTGCAGCCTGCATCATTCCCCTGTTTTTTTCAAGAAAATAAGTTCAAATATTTATCCAGATTTTTGTTGTTGTTGTTGTTGTTAAATTGTAGGTTAACACAGAACATGGAAACTTTGGGAAATAGCCATTAAAAACAAGCTGAGTCTCTACCTTGATTTGGTTAGTAGGCAGTAAGCCAATAAACTACATTTACCTGAAGTAGAACCAAGGAAAGGTTTGAAAGGACATGATGATAGAATAAGGTCTTCTCTCTCCCATGGCATATAATGGCATGGGGCTTTTTCACACAGGACAGTCAGTTCTAGCATGTAATTTCATGGAGTCATGCAATAGAATAGCCAGAGCGTCTATCTAGACAAAATAAACTTCCATTGTGTCAAATCAGTCTTTAAAACCTCCACTAGAGAGAAAACATCCAAAGCAGCTTCCTTAATATGATTATGGAGGCCAGTTGCTAGTGGTTTACGTGACTGCATGACATAGTGGTGGAGTTATAAAAAGCTTCTTTGATTTGCAGCAACTTGAGATGCTACCTTAAAGAAGTGGAGCTACTTTCTATTTAACTCTGTTAGGATGCTCTGGAAAATGTTCAGTTTTTTCAAAAGGACACTTGGATTGCTTGTCATACAATCACATGCAAAGGAAACATGTATTTAGATCCTTTGAATAATCAAGAGCATCGATTTGGAAATATAACAACAAAATGACAGCAGCAACAACAGTAGAAGCATCCTCTTTTTCTGTTGTTCTGCCACAGCAGAGCTCTGCTTTCAGTTTGGTATTGATGGTGAAGGTTGGTTGCCTTCAGCAGGGATGGAAAGGCAATCTGCATAATTCCCATTAGTTCTTCATCACATAAATATGTACTGATAATAATTCTGTAGTGGGTTAGTTTGCGGCTAATAATTTTTGTACTTAGCAGCAGGTGCTGTGGCACTATGGAAGAAAGTATCATTCATTGTGGAAATTACAGCCACAGAATTCATCTCTCAAACACCTCCCTGGTACTTCTTAAAAATAAAATTATATGTAATATTTCATCAGCTCACCTCATGAAGGCCAGAAGAGTGACTATAGGCAAGTTGCCTGCTCTGTCTTAGAGGCAGACACCTCATCTTTAAATCTGTAGGAATAGGAGAAAAGTTTGCAGGCAAATACTATGCAAGAAGACTGAGAGAAGAAATTGAGAAATAGTTATAAGATATTCACATACTATGTTCCTAAATGTTCTGCTTTAGGGCAGAGGTGTACAAGGTGAGGATCCAAATAGCCATGAAAGCTTTGGGGGAGGACCCCTAAGAAACCTCCAGTAATTGTTACCAAAATGTAATTTATGATGTAACAAAAGAGAAAAATTACTAAATACATGACTAGATAGTAATTATATAAACCATAGAAGAGAACCAGTTGCAGCCCATGGCACAGAAGGACATTAGCGATTTCTTCCTTACCTACATCCAGATACTAATCTTCCTGTGCTTCTGCTGTATTCTGCTGCCTTCATATCCAAATGTTCATGAATTTCAGTTGATGTGAAATTCCTACAGGGACATGGATGGACCTTGTAATCTGGTTCTGTGGGAATCCCCAGGGAAGCAATGATACATGAATGGTGTGTACCATATCAGAACTTTTTTTTTTCAAAACTCCTGAAAATTTGCAGATGTTGAGAGGATGGGGATATGCACCAAAGGGGTTGTTTAGATGCAATATGCTGTCTTCCACACCTGAAGAAAGCTGTGGTAGATGTGATGCTCTTCTCTTGTCTTATACACATTTTAATCAGTGTTTAGGCAGGCTCATGATTCCCATAAGAGCAGGCCTAAGGTGTTTTGGATACTTCTGTGAAATATTTCCTATTACCTACTTGCACCCCAGCTTTCAATCATATAATATTTGTATTAAAGGGATAAGTAAGAATTCTTGCTACCTTAATAAAGCCTTTTAACACCTCTTCACAATCTGTAATCATTTTTTTCCCCTTGAGTTGCTCCATTTTAAGAATGAGTGAAATCCCACCAACAAGAATAAAGACAAAGTTGTGGAAGTTCTTAGAATAACACAAGATTTGTGACATTGCATTGGTTGTTGTGGCCCACTCAAAATGCTTCTAATATTTTTTGGTGCAAGAAGTATAAGATGTTATTAATATTAGAATGAATATGCATCTTGCATGGCCATGCTTCATCCACAGAGCCAAACTATTTGCTTAAGTGCCAACAATCAGTTGCATAACACAAGAGACTTTCCTAAACACAAAAACATAGTGAAGTCTAGCAGCTGTTGTTTCCCCTGGAATACCTTCTTTAAGTAGGGGGGGGGGAATCCAAATTATCCATCCTGAAACTGATGATTTTAAATGGGAAAATGAATACCGTTGTAATAATGGCACTTCAAATGTCATGACTATGATAGATGGGTTACATTTGTTGGGTTGCATTTGTTATCACTGCTCCCTGACTGCCATTCTTCATTGGCGTGTTCCTCAATTGTTTGAACAATACGGCAGCAGAACACTGTTGTCATATTTTTGTTGTTGCAAAAAGCCTACATTTGACCCTCCTTTGTTAGTTGTGACACTACTCAAATCCAGCTTCAGTTCCTGACAATATTACTAAACCCTTTGAGACTTCACTAGTTAATTATTGCCAAGTGAATTTTTAATTTGTTCTTAAGATTACATGGGGAATGCAATCATTACAGGGAAGTTTGTTTTAAAAAGCAGCACTAGAGGGAGCTAGGTAATTGTGTCATTTGTGCCAAAGAAGAACAGGAAGGAGAAGAAGAAAAATGGGAACATTCATTTTAAAACTTGCTTTTTCCCTCTCTTTCTAAACCTGCTGATTTTACAAATATGGCAGCTATGCCTCAGCAAATTATAAGCAATAATTAATTGGTTAATTTTCTGTAGTGAAAACTGCTAAGCCAAGATTATTAAATTACTGTGTTTCTACTTAGAGAAAGTAGTTACCCGTTAGTAAATTAGGATTTCTAGCACTCTTTGGGGAGATATGTGTGCGCGCGCGCGCACACACACACACACACACACACAGACAAACTGTTATTCTTTTTTATCATTATTTTGGACTGAACAGAATTAAATTGCTAATGGTTACTCTCTAAAACTGTAAATTTGTTTCCAGAAGCAATTGTTGAACAGTGGGCTCTGCAAAACAGAGGAACCAGCATAGATATCTGAAAGGCAGCCAAGTAGAAAGCAGCTGTACTGTACATTTTCTCATTGTAATCAAGCTATACCTTTTTTTCCCTAAGCCTATTTTTCTATTAGCAGAGATTTTATTCCAACCCTTAATAAACTGTTTTTTCTCCCCATTTGTCATGATCCAAAGTCCTGGGCAGTGATGACTCCAGATGTAGCATACCCTGCATCTCATGCATCAACCGAGGAGGGAGGGACCAAAGACAATTGGAAGAGAAAAGGTCTTCTAGAACCTTTTTAAGAAGAATTTTTCATTGATGTTTGTGTTGATGCTGTATAAGGCCTCTAATGCTGTTTTGGAGTGAAACTCTTTCCTCAAGGGTGATTTTGGAAAATAGAGCAGCTTTCTTTCTTGTTTAGATTGTTGAACAGGCCGAGTAGGAAAGAAAGCCATTTTTCCATACTATGTTCCTAAATGTTCTGCTTTAGGCCAGAGGTGTACAAGGTGAGGATCCAAATAGCCATGAAAGCTTTGGGGGAGGACCCCTAAGAAACCTCCAGTAATTGTTACCAAAATGTAATTTATGACTCAAAGTTGCCAAGGAAACAACACCTTTCTAATCAGTAAAATATACTTTCAGAATTATTTTAGTGGAACTGGGAACATCTCCCCACTAAGGTTGCTGGTTGGACGAGCTCGATCTAGGCCTTCTTCTTATGATTTGATAAAGGTCAAAGAGACCTTCATAAGGAAGTCAGATATCACTGTCAGAATCAATCAAGTAAGATATTGAGGAAATAGGCATGAGTGGTTCCCTAGAGAAAATAATGTATTTAGAATTTATTTTAGAATAAGTAAGGAATCAAGGATTTTCATTCAGGTCAGATTAAATTCAGGCAGTCAATTAAGCCCTAACCACTAGACTCAACTTGACTGCTGCAACAAGCTCTACCTGGGGTTGCCCTTGAAGACCACTTGGAAGTTTCAACTGATCCAAAATGCAGCACTGCGAGGAGTGATTGGCATACCTCAGTATGCCTATGTATCACCACTGCTTCAAAAGTTGCACTGGTTGTTGGTGTGCTTCTAGGGTGCAATTCAAAGTGCTGGTTCTCACCTGTAAAGTCCTGCATGGCATAGGGCCTGGCTACTTAAGGAACCATCTCCTATGGTTTCTGCCTGTCTGATAAGAGCTGGCAGAGTTGATGAGTTCCATGTCTCTTTGATTAAATGATGCCATCTATCAGGACCCAAGAAGTGTGAGTTCTCTGCATGGCACCTTACTTCTGGAATGAAAACCCTCCAGGGATTTGTGTGGTTCCTACCCTGATGGTGTTCTGGAAGGCCTGGAAAGCCTGCTTGTTCTCCCAGGCCTGGGGGTACAGTGGATGTGGTCCCCTTGCTGGATGTGTTTCTGTCTGTATACTATATTGTTTGGCTGGATGCTGATCTTGCTTATATATAATGCATTTTTAAAATTGTTATTTATTTTATATTGTGAGCCCTTCAGAGTCATCTTGGAGTCGGGCAATGCCTAAATCTAAATAAATAAATACATAGATATACTTCACAAGTTTTAATTCTTGTTTTTATGACCTTTTAAAAATATATAAGGTACTGCTTTCATCTCCAGTCAGTAGGCACTCCATTAAGTCTTGTACCTCATTATTCTCTACTTGTGATATTCTGTGGTGCCAAGTAAAGTAAAGCCTTTCCTAATCTTGCAAGTTACAGATGTTTTAGATGGCAAACCCATTGGCTGAAATCAACACAGTCAACTATCACCATTTTGGGGGATTATACTGGAAAATATCTGTAGGGCACAAGCTGGGAAAGCTGATCTAGAGAGTTAACATCCAAAACATTCTGCCTTCCGTGTTCAACCCATGAGTCTCCAGATGCAATCTCAAGGCTATTATGTATGATTCGGGATGCAATCATAAACATACTTGGTAGTGAAGAAGTCCCATTAAATACAGCAAAATCTGAGTAAACATGCAAATAATTGTGCTGTTAATTAAGGTTAGCCATACCCTAATGTATTTCTAATCAGAGCTATGAAAAAAGTAAAATAATAATAACAACAACAACAACAACAACAACAGGTGAAAAAAAGGGTGAGAGGAGGAGGAGGAGGAGGAGGAGAGAGGAGGGGAAGGGATTTTTAACCCATGGCAGTTGTCAGAAATATGGAACTTGGATTATTGTATTCCTAGAATAATTAAGCAATGCTCATTAGTTAATAGCAAACTTGAAGATACTGTCAAAACAATTAAAATAAAAGCTATGATAGTAAAAAAAATATTGCCAGAATTTTACAATCCTTGATTTCAATGTCTTAAAAAGTTTGATCTAGTAATCTTAAACACACCTCACTATGTTTGATTATAATCTTCCATTCTTAGTTAATGAGGTATTCTGACTTACAAAGAATCTTTTATTTTGGTACAGGGTGGTAGAATTGTATAAAATAAAATTTTATTTTTCTTCTCCCTTGTAAAAGAAGAAATTGTTTGATTTTTTATTCTTTGCTATTTGTACTGACTCCTTTTGCACAGTCATTTGACTGTGCATAATAACGTTTTGAAGTGGTGTGTTTAAGCTGATATCAAAAGAAATTGATCAAATGAACCACTCATGAACAAGTGAGTCATTATCAATTACTAACTCATCAGAATTCCATGGCAAGTAAACAGCAGTTTAAAACGTTATTATGTTACTGCTTGATGTGTTGTGCAACGGATCAATTTCATATAAATATGAATAGTAATCACTAATGAGATCTTCCCTGTTTAATTCAAACCAATCTGTGCCACCCTTGGAACAAGAGCAACCAGCATGTAGAATCCATGGCATCTTCAACACAAAAACTTTAAACACAAAAATGTATGCTTCAGGTTGCATTTTTGGATGGGGGGGGGAAGAGGAGAATGCCATGTTTGTTATGTGAATGATTGTTTATATTGTCATTTTCTTTCTTTTGTCAATACTGTATGCTTCCATAAGAGAAACTGTAGCCCAGATTTAACTGAAGTGTGATGGACCTTCCAAAGAGCTTCTAAAGAATTAACAAAGTCATAAATTCAGCTTTCCTGACCATTGTGTTTATGTGATTTACAAAGCGAGCCCTACCATTAATGAAGGAACAGTGAATGCCTTGGACAGCAGATGCTGGAAGATGACCACAAGATGTTGGTGGAGAGAGCTATATGCCTCATTCTTTGCCTTGCTTCTGCACCACAACAGTCTAATACTAGCTAGTGCAAAGTGCTGTACCGTTGTCAATCCTGAAATAAACTTCAATGGACAACCTACAGTATTTGTATATGGATTAGGAAGACCTTATTCTCCTCTTCAGAGAGCAAATCCAACCCTTTAGTAGAAACACTGTTTTCACAGAATAGGCAACAGATTTAAACCTGATCAATGAATAAATAGGGAGGATTCAAATATATTAAAGTTCAAGAAAGTTTATTACCAACATATGAAATCTGTTCCTTGTAGGAGTTTTCATTTGTTTCCTGACATATGCAAGTATCATGGAAAGTTTTAGATAAATTTGCTTCCCAAAGCAATTTTTGAATTGAATTGAAATGAATTCTTAGTCCTACCCAAAATGTTGCCTCGAATGTTGCAAATGATGATAACAACTCAGGAATGCATATTAACAGGTTGCACTAGCTATGGGTAAGAAGACTGGAAGTGTGCACACCATCTTTGCTGGATATGTTTGAACTGCCAAGGAACATGAGGGCTAGTCATAAAAATCCTTTAAGGACAGGGGAGTATTTGGAATATTTGGGGAGGGGCAACCAGCTAGTCATCAAAGGTTAAATTTGGGCAAAGTATACTCCTACAAAGGAATCCAAAATAGTAGGACAACACCATATATTTCATAGCCGTGGAATGTTCAAATGTTCCATAGCTACCCCTTCAGAGTAATTTCAAAATCATCAGTTGTCACTTCTTCTTGTTCTGTAATTTCATTATAACATGTTTTCTCAATTTTGTTAAACAATTTATCTAACTTTTCAAAGCACTGGGCAGACAAATATTCACAAGTTTGTATTGTAGATGTCTGCTCCATTTTCTTTATCCTCTAGCTCTCTCTAGTGTCCAACCTTCAAAGTCCCCTTATCATGAAAAAGCTCAAAAGAGTCGCCATTTTCCCAAGGGAAAATTTCTTATTAATTCAAAGCTCTTTCTGAGCATTTAAAAGTATAATTCCAAGTCCATCTGAGTCCTTAATCTCTTGTTAATCTTTCTAAAGTCCATATTCTGAGCACCCTTTTGCTATTTAATCCAAAAAGTAATATTTTTCAAAAGCTTTTAAAAATAACATTTAAATGTTCTTTCTCTAAGGAGAAGGTGACTCACCTAGAGAATAAAGTATAACGTGGTGTTCCGAAGGGTCTTAACCCTTTTAAGGAAGCAGAAAAACAAAAACATATCCAAAGTGATTAAGAAGTGAGGCTCGGTCGAGCTTCTTGTCCTTTAAAAGGCTCTGTTAATGACTGTGAGCAAAGATGGCTTCCAGCCACTTGACCCATAGGCAAACCACAAAACAATGATTCCTGCAGTTTACTCATGAGGAGTGGATGTACGGAGTCACATGGAGGATCTCAAAGAACTCTCCTTAATCTGGAGAGCATTTTGGCAGCCAGGATCCTGCATCCCATGCTGATCTTCATTGAAACGCTGTCCTGCTGCAAAAAAAAATAAAAAAAAAAATTGTTCAGATCACCATGGCTCTCAACCGGAAGTCTCGACAAACACATATACTTTTCTGCAGAATTCATCCTTGCACAATCCTTGCTGCAATCTTGGCTTCAGGAAATGAACACTGTGAGACAAGCACACTGTTATACAAAAAAGGAAGGAATCTAGCAAAACCTATTATCATGTGGACAGAATTACCACAGAAAAAAAATTGGCAACAAGGTTATACTGTAACTGCAAAAAACGATAGTCACATGAAAGCCATTATATGTAGGAGTAGCCAGGTTAGGATTATTTGAAAAGGTTAAAAATGCAACTCTGCCTAATAGCCATACAAAGAACACTTACTAGAGCAGGAGGAACACATATTTAAAAGGTAGTTTTCAAAGAAGTACCAACAGAGTCCTACTTAGTCAAAGATTCAATTTAATAAGAGGTTGGGGAAAAAAGGGGACAGAGAATCAGAGGTACAGGTATGAAGAGAGCATAAATATGAAGTTCACTCAAGCTAATCAGATGATTTGGGGCCACTTTGTCTCTCTCAGTCCAGGTGACCCACAAGATTCCTACTATAAGGATGAAATGTGGAAAGATCTCCTACACCAGAGTAAAGGTGGAAAATAAATGCACTAAATAAATAAGTAAACAGAAGAAACTTACAGTAAGAATAAAGAGGCAGAGCAAGCTACTTTTCTGTCCTAAGGAACAGGTTCTCCAACAACCCTAGTGGGATATTATTCAGTATTGGTTTAAGTCCAGCCATAAAACTGGACTTTGGAAACACAGAGTAGCCACTTTAATGTTACCTGCATTTCCTAAAAGAGGACTTTAGAAGACACAAAATTGTATAAAAATAGGTGCTTATGTTTTACGTTTATTTAAAACTCGCTACTGATCACAGGGGGGCGTGGTGGCTCAGTGGTTAAGATGCCAGGCTTGTCGATCGGAAGGTCAGCAGTTTGAGACCCTAGCCCCGCGTGAAGGAGTGAGCTCCTGCACTCGCCACAGCTCTTGCCAACCTAGCAATCTGAAAGCATGCAAATGCAAGTAGATAAATAGGTACCACTTTGGTGTGTAGGTAACAGCATTCCGTGCACGTCATGCCAGGCGCATGACCGCAGAAGCGTTTTCAGACAACGCTGGCTCTTCGGCTAATAAACGGAGATGAGCACCGCTCCCTAGAGTCGGACATGACTGTGTGGTGGAACCTTTACCTTTTACTGATCACAGAGGAAATTGGTGTGGATCCAACTTCAGATCCATCCTCCATCACAGAAACTGACTGGGAAACTCTGAGCCAGACATTTTTTCTCAGCCCCAACTATTTCCCAGGGCTGTTGTGGTGGGGAAAGTGGAGGAGGAAGTGCTATGCACTCTACTTTGAGCAGGAAGGTGGGATAGGAATCAAACAATGAATAAATACTGTAAGAAATACTTAATAGGGAAGACTGAACTGCTGAGCTGTATGCTTGCTAAATCTACTATCTGTGTGTGTATCTGTTGATGGAAAATTTCAGGCTGGGTGGCTTCATCTTTTTCTGGGTTTTTATCTTTGAATCCAGCATGGATTGCACAGTCCTTCAAACACAGGCATCCTAGATTGCTCACTATTATGGAGGGTATACAGGGCCAAGCTACCTGGCCAGCAATTGCCTCCTTAGACAGTATTTCAAGGCAAAGTTGAGAGGGCTCTGAATTGCTTCCTCCAAGCAGTAGTCTCTGTGGATGGGAAGTCTTTACAGCGATACCTTTACATCAGATTCTAAACAGTACAGCTGCTCACATCTTGAAAATGTGTGTGTGTGTGTATACGTATCCACATACATATATACATACACATGTCACATTGATTCTTATGTCCAAATGGAGAAAAACTATTGAAGTTAGTGCAAAATTTGCATTCATACAGTGTTTCTGACCCCAAGCATAATAAGGTTGAAATTGCTCCTCTCTCTAATGCCCTGCTTGAAATGATCAAATCAGGATCATTGCTATTTTCAAATACATCATAGTGTTCATCTAATTGAGTAATCATCAAAATGTTAACCGGTATGTTAATCATAGTTTATCTTCTGACTTTATAAAGTAATACATCATTTAAAAAAGCTGTATATTCTTATCATTTCCAGCCATAGCAATTTTCAGTAACTAATTAGTCAAAGAATTAACTATATATTTCACTTTTCTAAAATGTAGATTTCAACCTGGAAATGTTTGATGAATATCTGAGGACCCTATTTCATTTTAAATATGAAGACTATAACCTTGATCATGCTGATTAGTTTGTGTGCTAATTAGTGATAGAAACTGGAGTAGCAAACATTCTTTTTGCAGTTTTAAGAGAATAATGGAATTGGAATAATTCCGTTGAAAATAATAATAAAATAAAAAATGTACATAATGCTATATGGGACTAACATTGTAGTTATAATTTAATTTAAAAGATGGCGTTTGCAATATGCAGCTGTTTTAAGACAAGCACTAAAGCATCCTGCAGATCATAATCAACATTGTGATCACAACATTACCTATGGAAAATTTTGGAATGGTCTTTAATACCAATTCTTGTGATTTACGTTTTGCCTTTTTAATTTCAGGAAGCTCACCTTCTGACAATCTTAACATGTAATACAGGTGGCAGATCAAAACTAGTCTTGACTTAGCCTTTCCTTTCATTAAAATGTATTGAAATCAGACTTCTATTTTTTTAAAAAAAAGTTTCTTCCCCTGGAAAAAAAACAAAGAGCTTCTGCATTTCTACCTCGTTCAGGTTCAGAAGGTCTCTGACTGGTGTTCCTCAGCTCACGGTATTGTTCTGAAAATGTGGTGGGGGCTGTTGTTTCTTCTTCTGTTCTGTTCAAGATCTGCTTTATCTGTTCCTGCTCTTTGACCCCCATGAAGGTTATTCTTCATAATCTTTTCCCTCAAAGTTGAATGGAAGCTTGGAAAGCCAGCAAGCCTACAGGCCACTCAAGTGAGGATTGCACAAGGAAAGACAGAATTCACACACACAATTCCTGGGCCACCTGTTCCCTAACTAAGGCCAAGAACACCACATTCCTCCCTTAGGAATTTCTGAAATTCTCCATCGAAATAAAATAGAAAGCCATTTCTTTTCATCACATTGAATGAAAACTGCTGGAGACAGTGTGGAGATCGTTACCCTTCCCATCTTTCTTTGCTGATACTCAAGCAGCTTGCTTCAAATCACTCAGCTGTGCCTACGGGGACTATGATGCAAGCAAGAGATGCAGCTTCATCATCTGCCCATCTTCCACTCTGGCTTTCTACAGATGTTACTGCTGTGGTATGGGACCAGACAACAGTGAAATGATAACCATGCCAGGAATTTAATATGTGAATTGGGCCTCGGTTTCGTTCTTCTCTGAAATTACTGCTTATCCACTCTTCTAATTAGCTGAAATTCGGAACAGTCTTCTTCTTCTTCTTTATTTCTCTCTTGGTCTTAAAACCTGTAGCATTTTGCCAGCTTGAGACTGAATTATCCCAGGACCTTGGATTATAGAATTTGCCATCCGAAGAAAGTCTATTTTAAAAAAAAAGAGATTAAAACTCAGATTAAGCAAGCAGACTTGCTATTTGACACTTTGTAAAATATTTTAGTATCTTTCTGGCAGTAGCAGTTTGATTCTTGGCAAATGTACACTTTGCTTGCATTTTCAAAGGCTGGTAATGAGTATTTCCCACTGTAATGGGAGTGAGTTGAGATTTGGATAAACCACTTAGTCTTGTGAACTCTGACACGCCTGGTAACTATGTCTTTGCAAAAGATTTTTGTCAAGTAGTGGAGCTTCTACTAATAGCACATCCATCTTTCTGCACACCATAAATCTTAAGAAAATTTCTATTACTCTGCAATTTGTCTGGCTTATGCTATTTATTAGCCATTTTATTCTGCTGCTTTAGAAGTAATGTGATGTTCATTTTATTGCTGGTTCAATAAATTGTTAATTATAATGCAGTGATTGCTGCTGACGTGATTTAAAAGCCACATTAGCAGTATAGCATTAACTTTTAACTATTTTACCCTTCAATTCTCTGTTTATACAACAGTAAAAGGAAAATGGCCTTCATCTAACTTAAAAAATGAAGGTACTTGTTTGTGTAGATCACATGACAGACTAGAAACTTTTCTGTTTGAGTGTGCACTTGTGTTTGTCAACCGCTTCTACAGAGACAGGAATGTAAGGCCAATAGGCAGTTGCTCCCTTGCAGAAGGGAGGCCTCTTGTAATGCAAAGCTAGCCCATAATGCTCAATTAACCTAAGCTGCAGGCAGCCTAGTTCTTTTAGCAGGCTCACCAGTGGGAGCTCCTATAAACTAATCTGTCCACAGCAGCCCAGTCCTACGCCTGGCAAGCAGAGCCAGCCAACTCTACTAGGGGGTTGCCAGGAAAAAAAGCAACCCACCGTAATTACTCTTACATGTGTCTGGTGGGTTGGGTTTTGTTTGGGATGGGGCGGGGTGGGCCTCCACATATCAGGTAGGCCAGATGCTTCCTCATGATCACAAGGTTAGGCAAGACAATGCAAGAAAAATTGGACAGAGGAGGACCAGAGGGTGATAAAGCAACACCTTTTTCTTTTCTTCTCTCTCATCATCCCTCCTTTCCTCTTCACACTTGTACCTCTTGAGTTATAAAGGAGAGGCTTCCTAGCTTTCCTCAGGAGAATCACCTCAGTCTTGTGATCACAGAGTTTTGGTTGCCTGTAGATGTATTTATTGCCTTTTGAGGGGAGGAAAGAGCTGTAGTGGGGAAAAATAATGATCCAAAATGGATGGAATTGCATCATGCAGGTAGGCCAATGGTGCAATTTTCTGGTTTTTCCCTCTAGCGTATTTGGGTGGAAGGGTTATTTATTTGTGCTCCTCTTACTCTTACTTATTGCTTTCATGTGATTCCCACCTCAAGATAATGAGAAACCAAAACTCTCAGGTACGATAGAGCAAGCTTCTGGTTACATATTGACCTGGAGCTACAAGTTACTTTTCTTTGTGGAAGCATTAAATGCTATCGTTACCCCAAGATTAAAACCAAACCAAACCATACCCTAGAATGCCTGACATCCAAAGATCCTAATATATTACAGTATATCCAGAAGCATTTGAATTTGGGAAGCCTAGATTTTCATTTCCAGTGATTACTGATTATTTTTCCTTGACACTGATTACTGTAAGCTATCATGGTCAGGTTAAGCATCCCTCTGTGAGAGCGAATAGACATGGTTGCCATCAGTGCCCATCACCCCCTCTGTTCTTTCTTGGCCCCTTCTCAGGGTGTGTCCCTTCCAATTTACCGCTGCTGCTGCTGCTGATTTTTATGGACATCTCAGTTTCTGCCAAGTCCATTACCCATTAAGTGTTTATGCCAGAGAATCTGAAGTATCACTTTCTCTGGTATACTGTACATCTTCAATAGCCTCTAGGCTTTGCCATAAATCAGCCTCTTTCTGCATGGCCCAGCAAGCCTAGAGCTCTCCCAGAAGGCCCTTAGAGCAGTTTAAAGTTGCTGGCCTTTGCAGAGAACAGCATGTTCTGAAAATGTGACAGGAGCTGTTAGTTTGCTAAGTCAGGATGGGGCAGGGCAGTAGGGTTAGGTGGGAGATTAAAGTTCCCTTCCTCAGCAATTTCAGCTGCATTGAGGTTGCCGAGAAAGGAGATGTTGTTTGTGTGTGCACATATGAAAGTGTGCATGTCTTACATGTAATCTACAGGAATAGAAAGATGGCCCTCCCTTCTCCTGCAGGAGGGAATGTTACATTTTAAAAATAAATTATGATTACCCTGGCTGTGTTGTGTTCCAGTGAAGGGGAGATTATTATCAGGATTATTATTTTTTTTTTAAAAAAAATAATTACAATGTTTTAGAACACCTTTTGCTGGGCAAAAGAAGGTTTTGAACTTCTTTGTAAGGATAATGGCTTACAATGCCACTCCAATGCAAATAAGCAGATACTAAACATAAAGTGAGAATATTGCTATGTTTATCTTGCATTGGTATTACACACTGAGCAACAGTGTGTAATATTTGGCAAAAGAGATTGAAAGAACCGTTGCTTATGAGAATAATTACTGCAAATGTCTTTGCAATTCTGTTCTATCTCCCAAGTATTTTTGAGAGTTGTGGGACTGCAGCCATTACATGATCCTCCTCCTCTTAAAGGTGGGTAGATGTGGCATAAATAGTACATAAAGCACCGAAAACCCCTCTTTTGGAAAGGTGAATGGTTCACAAAGTAGCCCCAGGCAAAAATATGGTCAAATTAATTATTTGTGGAATAACCAACAGAAGACTTTTTTTAAAAAGACTATTCACAGATAATTTGTGAACAGAAAAGAGGCTACATTTGGTTGAATAATTTATTCAGTGTGAATAATTCACCCAGTTCAAGTCAGCAGGAAGACAGAGGAAAGAGTTTATTGAAATGTATGGGGAAATATAAATGATTAGTAATAACAACATATGCTCTGATTAATAAAGAAGGCAAACAAAAATGGCTCCAGCTAAAAATATTGTGTTGCACTTTGGTTTGCTGTGACATATTTTGATGCATTATATATTCTTGAGATTTATCTTATTGCAAGAGACAGGAAAAAGTACTAGTTAATGGCTGAGAACTGCAGCAACAAAAAACATCTTCCAAATAATTTTGGTAATGGAGTTCAGGCATTTGAGATACAGTTGGCAATGTAACTGCTGTTAGATACCTATAAATATGAAGTGCCTATATGAGAATTGTGGTATGGATTGACTGACTGTATCTTTACAGTCACACTATGCATATCAGAGAAGATAATCTTTCAAGTCTTTTATTAATCATGCAGTTGGTTCAAAAAAGGGCAAATTAGAAATGATAATGAGATTTACTTCTGAGTAGACATATATGTTGGAAAGTGTCTAATACACTGTACAATCTAATGGTATCTTAATAGCATAGATTGTGCAGACTGTCCTGTCTTGTCCCTGCTGCCCCTTGCTAATCACAGTCACTTATACATTTGACAATGAAACACAGCATGATTTGACATCAGCACATAGGTAAACTGCCTCACATATTATGAAGGTTGCAAGGAAATATTACTTTTGATATAGAGGGAGACTTCAGTTAAGGTGTGTGTGTGTGTGTGTGTGTGTGTGTGTGTGTATGTATGTATGTATATATGTATATAAAGGTTCCCCCGCACAGTCATATCCGACTCTACGGGCCGGTGCTCGTCTCTGTTTTTTAGCCGAAGAGCCAGTGTTGTCCGAAGATGCTTCCACGGTCATGTGGCCGGCATAACACACGTGAAATGCTGTTACCTTCCCACCAAAGTGGTACCTATTTATTTACTTGCATTTGCATGCTTTCGAATTGCTATGTTGGCAAGAGCTGGAGCGAGTGTGGGAGCTCACTCCGTCATGCGGTGCTAGGGTCTTGAACCTCCGAAATTGCGATATTCCGATTAACAAGCCTGGAGACTTAATCGCTGAGCCATCGCGCCCCCTTGTATGTATATATATACTGTGTGTGTGTGTGTGTATATGTGTGTGTATATGTGTGTATATATATATACACACACACACACACATATTAAACAAGAACTGCACACACCATATATATACACACACCAGATATATGCACACACCAGATATATACACACACCAGATATATGCACACACCAGATATATACACACACCATTAACGTACTCATCTTTATTGAAGTAAATTGGCTGTCTGGAAGAAAGTTCACATGAACTGGGGATGTGAACATTCTTAGTCACACATATTAATGGATAATGTTCACTAATACTGAAGATAGTCTAGCATAGCGGGCATTACATTTTGACAAATAAGTGCATATTAATTAGATGCCCTTTGTTATTCTGATAATCTACTGTTTGAGGCAGCCTCTTTATTCTGTCTAATGGTAAGCATGGGACTGCTTGAAAGTTACTGTCTTCTGGAGGAAATATTTTTGGTGTTTACTAGTAATAAGATGAATCAATTCTTTAATTCTTTAAAATGATGGCATTTTAAATACCTTATGGAACAGAATTTTTTTTTACAACAGTTAAAGAATGAAGAGAAGCTTTCTTCACCAAGCTGAAAATCTAGTTGCTTCTCCTTGCATTGAGTAGGCATTATCAATAGACAAGGGGACTTTTATACTTTCTTGATCCTTGGTTTTCATGAATGTCATTTCAAAGTCATGGAGAAAAGGTACCATCTATTTCTGACTCTTTCTTCAAACAACTCTTTCATCAAACAATTAAACGCTACATGCTTTTTCTTCTTCTGTAGATGACGTATCATAATAATTTTTAAAAAATGTAAATATATGATTCAGGAAAATTATATATGACACTGAATTCCTCTCCCCTTTTTTTTTACTCTTATCTAACTGCTATGTTATACTATAATGAAGAAATATAGTTTCTTCTTAGCCTGATGAGATTATCCTAAGGTAAAAAAGGACTTTGCCTAATTATTCTTTCAAATAGATCTAAATGATCTAAGAAATTTGTCTACTTCAAGTATAAGGCCATATCTCATTCAAAACATTATTTCCTACAGTTTTCATACTGAATGTGCACTAAAAAGTGCACTTTTTAAAGCTGTAAAAAAGGTGTAAAGGTAAATGCAGGCTGTGCATCTGCTGTACTGACCAAAGAGAAGGGGGTGGGAACAGTAAAAAGGTTAAGGTTCCCCCCGCACATTTGTGCAGTTGTGTCCGACTCTAGGGGCCGGTGCTCATCTCCGTTTGTTAGCCGAAGAGCCAGCGTTGTCCGAAGACGCTTCCACGGTCATGTGGTTGCATGATGCGCGTGGAACGCTGTTACCTACCCACCGAAGTGGTACCTATTAACCAACTTGCATTTGCATGCTTTTGAATTGCTAGGTTGGCAAGAGCTGGAGCTACTGTGGGAGCTCACTCCACACGCAGGGCTAGGGATTCGAACCTCCGAACTTGCGATCTTCTGATCAACAAGCCTGGCGTCTTACCCACTGAGCCACCACGCCCCCTAACTCTTAATCTTACTACTGAGTAAATTTCCTGAACAGGCCACTGCTTTCTCCAGCTGGCCAGTGCTCTGCATCCTTGATTTTCCCTTGTTGTGTTTGTTTCTAAACTGGGGATGATTGGATCGGTAGATAAATAAACTGCCCTTTCTACTGAGTAGTGGCAAAGCCATTGTTCCGACTGTTGGAGGTACGAATCTAGTGGCACTGGCTCTCCAGCTCATGACTTCATGACCACAAGGGAGCAGTAGGATGTACAGAGATAGTTAAAGATTTACTATGGTTCCTCTTTGTCTGTCACTTTGCTTAGTCATTGTCTTAAGTAACTGCTAATCACAGTCACTTTGGCCACCTAATGCGAAGAGAGGACTTGAAGGCAAAAGGAGAAGGGGACGGCAGAGGATGAGATGGTTAGAGAGCATCACCGATGCAATGAACATGAATTTGAGTAAACTCCGGGAGGCAGTGGAGGACAGGAAGGCCTGACGTGCTATGGTCCATGAGGTCACGAAGAGTCGGACATGACTAAACGACTGAAGAACAACAAAACAAAAATCACAGTCAAGAGAGCCAGTTTGGTGTAGAGGTTAAGGCTCCAGGTTAGAAACCAGGAGACCAAGAGTTCTAGTCCTGCCTTAGGCACAAAGCCAGCTGGGCGACCTTGGGCCAGTCCCTTTCTCTCAGCCCTAGGAAGCAGACAAGGACAAACTACTTCTGAAAAACCTTGCCAAGAAAACTGCAGGGACTTATCCAAGGAGTTGACAGGAGGCACAAAAAAAATCACAAGTCACTTCCTTTTGCCCTCTTCCCAGGCACACAAGCACCCAGCACATGCTCTTTGGTTCTATTCTCCTCCTACTAGGCTGCTAGCTTTGCCTATCCCAATAATGTATGTTCTGAAAATAAATCTCCTTTTTGTTATAAAATCTGCTTCACTGATCATTACTCAGGTCAGATGCAGGAGCACTTGTGTACACAAACAGAACACTTCAATCTCCAACACAGGTAAACTAAAAAGAATGGGAGTTGTAATAAAATGGTGCCTTGAGTTTAGGAGAGAAGGGAGAACCCTGAGTAGTAGCCAGGAAACAAAACAAGGTGGGAGTTTTTCCCAATGGAAGAACTATCTACCCCAGAGCTTTCCAAACTGTGTGTCGGGACATGTTAGTGTGTCGGCTGCAGTGTCTGGGTGTGTCGCGGCTGCTGCTGCCTCCGAGCCCTGCCAGGATTCTTGGCAAGAGCTGGGGCTAGTGCGGGAGCTCACTCCGTCATGCAGGACTAGGGATTTGAACCTCTGAACTTGCGGTCTTCCAATTGACAAGCCTGGCATCTTACCCGCTAAGCCACCATGCCCCTAAAAAAAAAAAAAGTGTAGGCAGTTCTAACTCTGTAGTAAGTGTACATGTGTGATACACATAGATATAAATAAGCAAGCACCAATATTTTTTTTGTGTAAACAAATAAATGGTTGCCCATCTTGTTGCTGTGATTCTGGATGGCTAACAGTAAATAAAACCAACATCAGCAACAATCCAAAATAAATAAAAACTAAATATGCATTTGTGACACTTGCAATACAAAACAGTGTTTCCCTTTTTCAACTAAAAAAATAAGGAATTATAATTGCCGCAGTTTTGGACCGATTACAATATGTCTTGGTGAAATCAGCCAGCAATAATATCATGTTGGAACTTGTGATTTTCTGTAAGCTCTTGAAAATGTGCCTCTCAGTATGGTATAATGGTTGACGTAGGGCTAGGAATCTCAGGTTTAACACCACCCTCAACTTTGGAAACTCACTGAGTGAATTTTGGCCAGTCATTCTCTCTCAGCCCAACTTAACATCACAAAGTTGCTGATGTGGGGATAAAATGAAGGAACATCACACATAAGCTGCCTTGCACTCCTGGAGAAAAGATGGGACATAATTCTAATGATTATTAAGTATAATACATACATACATACATACATACATACATACATACATACATGCATATACTCGGACTTTGAAGAAGCAGAATGGGAACAGTATTCATGCCTTTGAACTCTGGTGTTGGAGAAGACTCCTGAGAATACTATGGACAGCCAAGAAAACAAACTGATGGATCATTAAACAAATCAACTCACTAGAGGCACAAATGACCAGACTCAAATTATCCTACTTTAACACATTACAGTATGTGAAGACTTAGCTCTCTAGAGAAGGTTCTAATGCTGGGAAAGGTGGAAGGAAAGAGGAGAAGAGGATTACCAGCAGCAAGGTAGATGGGCTCAGTTACAGTGGCAATGAGTACACCATTGGGAGACCTGAAGGAACAGGTCATCATGGAGAAAATCTATCTATGTGGTTGCTAGGAGTCAAAAACAACTTGATGACAAATAATCAACCAATCAAATATATATATATATATATATATATATATATATATATATATATATATGGCGTGGTGGCTCAGCGGGTAAGATGCCAGGCTTGTCGATCGGAAGATCGCAAGTTCAGAGGTTCAAATCCCTAGCCCTGTGTGCGGAGTGAGCTCCCGCACTAGCTCCAGCTCTTGCCAACCTAGCAATTCGAAAAGCATGCAAATGCAAGTAGATTAATAGGTACCACTTCGGTGGGTAGGTAACAGTGTTCCGTGTGCGTCATGTGGCCACATAACCGTGGAAGCATCTTCGGACAACGCTGGCTCTTCAGCTAACAAACGGAGATGAGCACCAGCCCCTAGAGTTGGACACGACTGCACAAATGTCCGGGGGGAACCTTTACCTTAATATGTATGTATGTATGTATGTATGTATGTATGTATGCTGGGTCTTATGAGGGCATCATAGAAGAAAGCAGCTGCTGCTTCTCTAAGAGAATGTATGTTGGCCAAGCAGTCTTGGTTGAGAATTGTCCCACCTGTTGCTGAGAAATGAGTAAATTCAAGTATTTTTTTCTTCTATTATCCCATTCCTGGATTCACACATCACACCAAGCTCTGGTTTGCTTAACTGTGCTTGTCAAATTAGCCAGAATTAGGTGAGCTTACCCAACGCAGTACACCATAGCTTATAGCACAATAAATCATAGTGTACAAACTGCAGGGACTAGATACACCTATCATAGCAAACCAAAATGTAACATATCACCTTATGACTGGAAATGTCCTGTGGTGCATGCAGCAGCCAATGCTATGCTGTTAGGGATGGACAGTTCATCCAGTAGCCTAGAGATCCTAAATTCTCAATGTCCTCTACATCAGGGGTACCCAACCTGTGGGCTGCGGCCCACTAGTGGGACACGGCCTGTTAGGAAGTGGGCCACACAGCAGGTGAGCGGTGGTGGTCCGTGCGATTGGCTCCCACCTAAAAAACCCACCCCCCTGGTCCGCGCGATTGGCTCCCACCTGCAAACCCCACCCCCCGGTCCTCACGATTGGCTCCCGCCTGCAAACCCCGCCCCACCCGGTCTGTGGAAAAATTGTCTTCCATGACCGGTCCCTGGTGCCAAAAAGGTTGGGTACCCCTGCTCTACATCCTTTCTTACAATAGATGTATCATGGCTATGAAAGGAAAACTAAGCCTCTATAGTAACAGCAGTAATTCAAGCAGAGAGCACTGATACATGATCCCCCTACAACTTAAATGTTTTAGATTATAAACATGCAGCCATTTGTATGGCACCCTGGAATATTTAGCCATTGGACAAAACAGAGGAAAAATGAGGTTGATATTGATTTGAAAATATTATGCATACATCTTGTTTTGAAGTGATACTAGCAACCTATTCAGTTTTATGCTATAGCTTTACATTTTTCTGTAAGAAACCCAATATGGTGTATTCTCTTCCATTTAACTTTATATTTGACTGCATGCTTGGGACCACTGTAATTATTTTCATGCCATGTAATTCTCTTCAGTATGAAGCTGAGAAATCCCCAGGTTTACCTTGGCACTGTCAACGTTGCCTACTCAAATGATGTGAAAGCGAACATGAATTTGTAAGTAATATTTAAATGTGTAAGCTGACTTGAACCAGATTTCCCACATGGTTACAGATGTCATGGGTTTCCTGCAATGAATAGCATTTGGTTAAATATTTAAGTCAAGCGGAGACAAGTTATGTGTGCAGGACATTTTCCTTGAAATGTGGAATGGTTGTATTTTATGCCTTTGGACACTGTCCTATCTTTGCTACTTACATTTTAATCACTTAAGACAAGTGTTTTGTAAAACACATTGACACGTGATGCAAATGATTTGAATGCTTCCTTGAACAGTGAGGTGGACAGATCTCTGCAAAGAATGTCTTAGAAAATGATACCATTCAACAAATGGTACCATGTAAACATTGCCAAATTATATTCAGAGATGCCTCCTGAGCTTGGGGAGATTGATGATTTTGTGGGCCTTCAAAACTAGCAAAGACCTGTCACTCCAGCAGGATAGTTATTTTCAGTTTGCCCAGAATATTCCTGAAGTTTAGTGATAATATGAAAGTGCCTTGCCTAAAGGTCCTGGAAGACTTGGACTATATACTTACTCTTCTCAGCAGAGATCTCTTCCATCAGACCAGAACAGAGACAAAGCAAGAGGAAGCGTGTTTATTAGGACTGGAGGCAGAAAACAATTTGTTTCTACTTCAACACTTTACCAGGAGATTGAGTTGGGTGGGGGTGACTGGCATTCCTCAAGTGAGATTTATTTTATTTAAATCAGAACAGGGTATCTTCCCATTGAGGGTCCACCAACTCTATCGTTTCTCCTATACAAGTGAAGGGAAATAGTGCAGTATCCATTGACTTGAAAGAAATGAAAGAGAGTTCTCTTCTGAACAATGTCAAGATGTGACTATTCCTCAGGAATTTCTCCCATCCCCACAAAGCCACAGAAAAAAACAACATGGCATCATGAGTGGGTGAATGAAAATGGAAGTGTACTTTGGGGCCAATTTTAGTAAAAGCAGAAGAAAAGGAGATGACAGAGATGGGGCACAAAAATCAATTGAAAAAGATGGAGACTGTGGCCCATAAATGAATGCTAACCAACATGACAATTGAACAGATTTCAGTTCCTGAGATTTTCAATGTTCTTACTTGTTTTCAAAGAAGCATTCAAGAAATGCTACCACACCCATTCTTTAGATTTGTGCTGGTCAGAGATAGATGAGAGAGTGAGCATTGTAGCATAAAGAGAGGGGAGAGTTATTACAAAGGCTTTTTAAAACATTTGTTTTGTATTAAAACCCATTTTTTAAAAAATAGCAAAAATGCATGGCAATTCTTATAAAGATAGCAAAATATAGAAAAGGAAGACCCTAAGCTCCTCTTTGCAGCTGTGATGAAGATGATATCTTTTGTATTGTCGAAGGCTTTCACGGCCGGAGTTCAATGGCTGTTGTGGGTCTTCCGGGCTGTGTGGCCGTGTTCTGGAAGTTGTGGTTCCTAACGTTTTGCCAGCATCTGTGGCCAGCATCTTCAGAGGGCAGGAGCACAGATAGAAGCAAAATCTCTGAATGATATCTTTTCCTAGTTATTAGCTGTTGTCATTCCATCAGGCTGCACCAGAGGGAGATGGAAAACTAGATCATTCCATTAGTTCTTCTGAAAGACCAGCTCCAGCTTAATTTCTAGATTCATCTCTCTCTTCTGCTTTTAAGCTAAAACAATGTCAGGGTTACCCGAAACAAAGGCATAAATCTTAAAATAAAATTCCTGGTTGAAATAATGGATTGGTCCAGCTTTGTGCTCAGCTGTTTATGCAAATAGCCCAATATTGGTAACTGGCAGTTAAAATGCTGGGCATTCCATGAATGCAGAAGGAAATCAGTAAGGCAAAGGGGAATGAGTTAAAGATTTTGTTCTGTCCTAAGAGACTTAAAGGATTATTTCTTTGTAAAATAAAACTAACAGTTTTCCTATCATGTTTTTCTGGCATAATGCACATGTTAATCCTTAATTTCCTTTACCAGATACAATGTAATCCTTCTTGTACAAGAAACCGAAACACAAGTGCCATTGAGTGAACAAGACTTTTATTCAGAACCTCAATAACAACCTCACTCTTTAACTTCTAGCATTGTCCATTGTAATGGGAAACAAAAATGCAGGCTCCATATATAAGCCTAATATACGCTTAGGGGTTCCCTTTTATTTTAAACAGGCAAATTTGGTGCCCTGTTCATGATTTCCACCAACTGACTCATGGAATAATATTTTTTATTATTATTTTTAAAATTCATTTATTTAAGTGACTGCCTGAATAAGTCCATGCAGTTTTCTTGGCAACGTCTTCAGAAGTGGTTTGCCATTGCCTGCTTCCTAGAGCTAAGAGAGAGTGACTGGCCCAAGGTCACCAAGCTGGTTTTGTGCCTAAGGTGAGACTACAACTCACTGTCTCCTGGTTTCTAGCCTGGTGCCTTAACCACTACACCAAACTGGCTCTCATCATGTCATACTGACAGTTAGGGTTCAGGCATTCCAAACAATTTACTTAAACGTTATATATTCCTGACAAACTTCTGAAATTATTTTCCCTATAATTTGCAAATAAGCAACAAGAGAAAGTGGCTTGCATTATAGGCATCTTAAAATCTTCAGCTGAACCCTGGCAAGACTGAGTGGCTCTGGGATTCGGGGCCCACTAGTTCTGGGACTATGTCATCTTTGGTGCTGGATGGGGTGGTTCTACCCCAGAAAGACCCCGTGTGCAATCTGAGGGTCCTCCTAGACTCACGACTCCTGCTTGAGGAGTAGGTAGCAGTCGTGGCTAGGAAGGCCTTTGTACAACTTCTTCTTGTATGCCAGTTGTGCCCATTCCTGGACCAGCAGGCCCTGCCTACAGTCACTCATGCCCTAGTCACCTCCAGATTGGACTACTGTAATGTGCTGTATGTGGGGCTGCCCTTGAATAGTATCTGGAAGCTTCAGCTGGTACAAAATGCAGCGGCACAGGCAGTTATGTGTGCTCCTAGAACAGCACACGTTACACCTCTGCTCTGCGAGCTGCATTGGTTGCCAGTTTGCTTCTGGGTCCAATTCAAGGTGCTGGTTTTAAACTTTTAAGCCCTTCATGGCATGGGACCAGGTTATCTGAGGGACTACATCTCCCCGATTACATCAGCCCACCCCATCAGATCTAGCAAAGAAAGCATGTTGAGGGTACCATAAGCTAGGGGCATATATTTGGTGGGTCCCAGGAGGCAGGCCTTCTCTGCTGTGGCCCCTGTCTTGTGGAAAATTCTTCCCCCCGATATTAGATTAGCTTCATCCCTTTTGTCCTTCCAGAAGTCCCTCAAGACCTGGTTATGTCACCAGGTCTAGGGCTCCCAGGGAACCAGAGATATACTTAGATGGCTCCATTGCTGAGTTAGCTATATTTATTCTCTCTTGCCTAGGGTTTGTATATTTGTTTTTTATCATATTTATCTTTTATATTGATTTTTAGATTTTTATACTGATTATTTGTGTACAGTACATGTTGTTTTATTGGATTGTTGTAAGCCACCCAGAGTCACTTTTCTGTGAGATGGGCAGCTATATAACTATTGATAACTTTACCTTGCATGAATTTTATTATTTCCCCTTTAAAACCATTTAACTAGCCTGGGAGTAAGATCCTTTGAACTCAGTGATGCCATCTTCTGAGAAGACTATACATTAATGGCCATCAACAGTTTATGTACAGTATATCCTGACTCTTTCACCATTCAACGTCACTGGATTTTGCTGGCCACTAAGAAAGAGAGGAAAAATATGATAAAGCTTTATTATATTCCTGTTTGTTTATTTGTATGCTCCTATCTTCTAATTATTTTTTTTCCTTTTCCTGGAGAAGGATAAAGGGACTAATACTATTAAATTAAGGCCACAATGATCCAGAGTTCCACAAAACCAGACAGGATCCTTGTATGATCCTTGGTCAGTCCTTTTTTCAGTCCACAATCCCTGACAGATTTGTGGTGAGAATAAGTAAGGGAACCTAACAAGTTTCCCAAGAGTTCTTTTGAGATAGGACAAAGAAGGAAATTGTAATATATAATAAAAAGGGAGAGGAAAGTTTTATGCAAGCGTCTTCCTTATTCATTGCTATTACTCTACATCAGAAATGATGGGCAAGCACTTTACCTTGGCTTATTTCTCATCCCAGTTTCTTTCTTAGCTCTCCCACTAGACTGTTCTGGTTGGCTTGATTTGAGAAAATCAATTATGCTCAACAGCAAAGGGATGTGAAAGAAGACAGGTATACTAATATATTGTTCTCTACACATTTTTGAGAGCTATCTCTTTATTCTGAGATTCATTATGATGCTCTTCTTTCATTCTTCACTCTGATTCTCCAAAGCCAAGCTCTTCATATCTCATCTTATTATTTTTTTCAGTCTAATACTAATGCTGGACCTAGTTCAAGAAAGCTCAGATGAAGTCTGTTGTGACGAGACAGAGACCTTGAGCAAGTTGCTTTCAAATCGAGTAAGAAGGAAATGATTCTCGAATGGGGACCTCTCTAAAATGAGTGTTACAACACAATGTTTAAATTGTGAAATGCCCAGGACAGTTATGGGTTTCTGCCCGGCAAGGTTACTTCCATCCCGTCTCTGGCTCAGTCAGCAACATGCTTCACCTGATGAGCACCATAAAAATGCAAAAAAAAAAAGATCATAGGAACAACCTTCACTTCCAACATCAGTTGGAATTATAGCAGACAGTGGAAGGGGGTTAGACTTTGCCTCCTCAGGTGTGATCTGATGCCTCCCTAGTCCTGGAGAAAGGCTTCTCCTTATAACAATGGATATCCCACTCAGAGTTTATAAAAGCTCTGTCCATGTATGCATGTACTGTGTATATATGGGTGAATGGGTGAGTGATTTCTCTTGATTGAGGCTGTTTCACTGCTATCATGACAATTCCTTCTCACCTTTGTGTGGGTGATACTATTTTCTCTGTGTGTATGTTGTTGTAAACTGAGCTATTCAATATTATATCTAGTGTTTTAGAGAAGGAAAATGTCCACTTTATTCACAGGTGAGGTATCAGGCAGTGGAAATTGAGTGGACCACAACCTATATACAGTATACTATATGACTATGCATACAGTCCCTCCCTAAAAGCGGGAGACATTTGATGGCTGTGAACCATTCTCCTTATGTATATTATATTTGACTGCTCTTGACCCATGTAGGACTTCTGAACTTCCAAAAAAGAGTGGCCAAAGACTTCCCACAAACATTGAGGTATCTGCTGAGATTGTGGAGTGGGGGCAGGGTATCATAGATGACAGCTCCATCTCCAAATATGTACAAGCCAGACCCAATGTCTTTCTGTATCTTTAATGTTAAAAAGGAAGGGCAACATCTCAGAGACAGAGTTGCACATATATGTAATAATTCTGTGAAAAGAGAATCAGAATCCAAAGACATGATAGATACCAAAGGGGAGAACCATGCATGGAGATCTAGCTTACCTTTGTTTTTGTTCTGTGGTGACATCCTCATCCTCACTGCTCCATAAACTAAACAGTAATTCATCTCTCATCTCTTTGCAACTTCCAAAGAGAAAAATGAGACACACATTGGCTGTACAGGTCATTCTCCCTTATCAGTCTTTAGCATTTAGCCATGGGGTTGCAAAGGACTTTGGTCAAATGTCATCAAATGAGCCCAGACCAAGATTTGAGCAGAAGAACAGCCACCTCCTCCTTGTTGCCAAAATGATGATTCACTGAACAATTATTTTAAAAACAAACAAGAACTCTGTATGATAGTTTCAGTAAGCTCCCATGTGGCTGCAATGCTATATTGTTGTTGCTGCATTGTTGTCTCCCCCTCCCAACTCAAATGAGCACTTCAGAGTCCATTTTTCATCCTTCAAAGAAACAGTTAAATTGCTGCATCCCAAAAGGACTGCACATTTCTAGAAACAACACTCACAGGGGAGGGAAATAAAGGAAAATGACTGGTTTTCTGCTAATTACTCATATTAGGCCTCTTTGGTGGTCCAAAGCAATAGATTACTTCTTTTTTATACATATTCCTTCCATCTCCCTGTCACAGGATTGCTTGGGTGATTGCTAGTTTTGTTGTTTCAAATGTCATGTTCTTTCTATTCCCCCTCCCAAGAATCTTTAAAATTAAACATCGGAAAAGTGGAATATACCTGCCATTTAGATCAGCTAGAACAAAAGTCTATGGAAACACATTTCTACTTTGAAGAGGCCTCCCTGCTGAGTTTGTTTATCAGAAAATGGCAAGTTTTTGTTCCTAATGGGCTGAAATTTAAATAAAATCTGACCCTGGAAATAAAAGCAGCCATTATGACAAAATAAAATTATATATTTTATAGGCAAAATTGAATTAAAATGCTGGTTTCCTTTGGTTAAATTCTTTTACATAAGGAAATGAGCGCACGCTAGAGAGAATGAGATAGAAAGCTGATTGTTGGAGTAAGCTTTTAAAAAGATCAATAATCTGATGTAATTTATGTTTTGAAAAAAAAAAGCCAAGACTTCCATACAATATCTTAAATTATAACTACATTTGTGTTTTTCATTGAATTACAATTTGAACTTGGGGTGAATGAATTTAGAGAGATTCAAATGTATCTCCAATTTGGTTTTTGGATTGAACATTCTCCCCAATTAAAGTATGAGCCACTATCGGAACATGGATGAAGCGTAACTAACTGTTGCCCCTTTACTAACTATATGTAGCTGTTTTGATCCATTCTTTGTGAGCTCTTGACAATTGGCTTTATTATACAACCCATATTCTTCCCCAACATCCCTGAGATCATGAATCTTGGTAGGCCAGTTGTCAACATAATGAAGAGGCCTTGGATTGCTTGTTGATGGAGCTGTTATGTGAGACAATGGGATAATTGTATCGTTCACTGGTTCTCGGAAAAGGAAATGTATGCAGGAGGAAGGTTTGGGTAATAACAAAGCTGTCCAAGCTAAGACATCATGACTGAGGTAATAATAACAATAGATTTTACATCTGGCCTTGAATCTTAAGTACAATTTGTAGTTTGCCCACATAAGGTCTAAATAAAACTGCAGTTTGTAAAGAAATGGAACCATGGATCAGTCCACACATTCTCACAATCAAAAATCCAATACGTGTGTGTTACTAGAGCAAACACATTTCTATGGCCTCTTTCAGGGTGTGGGACAAGATGTTATGAGGATATCATATACACAGCATCTATTGCATAGTCATAATTTGCAAATGCTCCAAGGTAAAAAGGTTATGCACATCAAACTGAGGTACTGATACCATACTAGAATCCTATGTCAGGACTGCCTGATGTAACTCCAGCAACTGACCAATCTGTCTCATGTTGGTGTATATCTTGACTTGCTCCTGATTATGGAACTCAAGCCTTCCTACTACCTGGCATGGGAGAACATAAATTTCTTATGGTGCCTATTCCTGTTTTGTTTTGTTTTGGTCCTCATCCAAATGGGATGACCTGTGCAGGAAAACTAGATGAGGTTTTATAGAAATTGGTGCACGTGGATTCAAATAGCAGAATCTTTTGATCCTGGCAACCATTTACACAGAACATGACTGAAGCATTCTCAAAGCTTCCAGGAGTTTCTTGCCAGGAGCATCCATCCACAAACCTCCCAGTAGGATCAAAATTTGGGGATGGGGGACAGTACAGCTTCCAAGCGCAAGAGTGGAAGAAGGTAAAGATCTACACTTGTAATACTGACAAATTTACACAGTAAAAATTATAACATTATTAATGAATCGTTTACAGGAGAGTTAACTGAATGAGGAAGGAGGAGTAAGTAAAAAAATGAGCAGAATTAAATGTGACTGTTTTGAAATATTATGTGTGCATGTACTTTGTGTATGTGTGAAAGTAATGAAGGGATGTGATGGGGAGAAATGGAACCCTGGATAAAGTAAAGGAGAATCAAATGAGAATGGATGATGATGAATAAAAATGAATAAATCAGTCTTTCATAAGACACAAAGTTCCACACATTTAAATACTCAAAGAGAGTCTGGTGATAATGAGGTTGATTGCAATGACTGTGAATTTGCTTTCCGCATGCATCATGCTGGCCGCATTTGCTTTCTACAATCATGTGATCTTGCTTACCTCCCAAAAGCTGTGATTAGGAAGGCTGACCACAAGTGTTATTCAGATTTAAAGGTGGACCTGAAAGTTCCTGAATTTAGTACTCCCCCTTCATTACCCACCAAGGTAACTGTTTTTTCTCGAGTAAGTGCTAAGTTTTTCCCCTTTTTAATTTAATTTTCCATTATTGAGCTATCACTACCAAGCTACTGAGCTTCATATTAAAAATGGAGCTCCCATGAGGATTTTGAAGGTGGATTTTCCAGCTAGATGCCTCCATGCTGCCTTGAGTGAGTTAAAACCATCATAAACCATCCCATTTCTTGCTGGGTTGATGGCCGCCCAGTTTTACCTTAAAAAGGTAAAGTTTCCCCCCGCACATTTGTGCAGTCGTGTCTGACTCTAGGGGCCAGTGCTCATCTCCGTTTGTTAGCCGAAGAGCCAGCATTGTCCAAAGTCGCTTCCACAGTCATGTGGCCAGCATGATGCATGCGGAATGCTGTTACCTATCCACCGAAGTGGTACCTATTTATCTACTTGCATTTGCATGCTTTCGAATTGCTAGGTTGGCAAGAGCTGGGGCTAGTGCGGGAGCTCACTCCGTCACACGGGACTAGGGATTCAAAACTCCAAACTTGTGAAATTCCAATCGACAAGCCTGGCGTCTTACCTGCTGAGCCACCACGCCCCTTAAGTTTTATCTTAGTTCTTGCCTATTTCTCACAGCAAAGCTGTTAATGCATAATGTGAGGACAGGTTTTATTTATTTATTTATCAAATTTTGCCACCGCCCATCTCCCCCTGATAGAGGGACTCTGGGCGGTTTGCAATAGAGCTAAAAAATTAAGATACATTAAAACCACAATTAATACATAAAATATTAATATAAATACAGTACAAAATATAAGTATAAGTATAAGATAGAATCCAGATGGCAGTAAAAAGTTCTAATTCAATTCATGTGTATATGAGGACCACTTTATGGCACCAGCCATCCCCAAGAATGACTACTCCCCTTCCTGCCCCAAGCAAGATGGCAGAGCCACGTCTTCAACTTTTTCCAGAAGGTCAGGAGAGAGGGGGCTTGCCTCAGCTCTGGGGGAAGAGTGTTCCAAAGGGCGGGGGCCACTGCAGAGAAGGCCTGCTTCCTGGACCCCACCAAATGGCATTCTCTTGTAGACAGGGTCCGTAACATGCCCTCTCTGCATGACCGGGTGGGGCGGGTTGGTGTAATGGGGATGAGACGGCCCCTCAGGTAAAGCCCATGCCATGTAGGGCTTTAAAGGTAATAACCAACACCTTGAATTGGACCTGGAAGCAAACTGGTATCCAATGCAGCTCTCACAGCAACGGTGTTACATGCGTGGATCTTGGGGTACCTAAAATTGCCTGCGTAGCCACATTCTGGACCAGCTGTAGCTTCTGGATACTCTTCAAGGGTAGCCCCATGAAGAGCGCATTGCAGTAGTCTATATGGGAGATGAATAGGGCATGAGTGACTGTTTGGAGGGCTTCCCAATCCAGGAAAGGGTGTAACTGGTGCACAACACGAAGTTGCACAAAGGCTCTTCTGGACACGACTGCCACCTGCTCTTCAAGCAGGAGTCGTGAGTCCAGGAGGACCCCCAGATTCTGCACAGGGTCTGTTTGGGGCAGTGCAGCCCCATCAAGAACTAAAGATGGTAAATTTATTTTATTTATTTTTTATTTTATCCAACTTATATCACCGCCCATCTCCCCCCACAAGGGGACTCTGGGCGGTTTACAATCAAGTTAGTAGTTAAAAAACATATAAAATACTTTATACAATTTAAATATTAAATATATATATATATTTATCTGTATCCCGGGATACAGAGGATCCATTAACCCACAGCCACTCTGTCTTACCAGGGTTCAGCTGAAGCCTGTTGTTCCTCATTCAGACCCCCACAGCCCCCAGGCAATGAGAGAGGGTGGTCACAGCATCACTTACTTCACCCGGGACAGAGATGTATAGTTGGGTATCATTAGCATACTGACGATACCTGTCCTGTCCCAGCCCAATCACACATAACACACCAGGGAGGCAGTTGTAAAACTTTACTGAGAAATTTGTGAGATAAACTTGTGAGGTAAACTTTGCTGAGAAACTTGTGAGGTAACGAACAGGCAGCCAGGGAGTGTGAGCACAAATGCACACACTCTACAAAAACAAGCCCCAAAAATCCCACAAACTTGCCTTAAGGGAGTTTCACTTTCAAAACATGATTAGCCAAGTGAGTCCAAGAGTCAAGAGTCAGGTCACGAGGTTTTCTGATCAGGAATCCAGGCACATTGAGTCCGGTAAGCAGATGGTTGTCCCCAATGAACAGTCTTGGCTTGCGTCTCCCTTTTTATAGAGGCAGACCTGGGTGGAGCTTATTTAGGAGGGCGGGGCTACTTTCTCATGCGTAGCCTCTCCGACCTCCGCTGTTCCTCTCTCCTTTCTGCTCTCCTTTCTCTAGCACTGGGAGGGGGCGGCAGCTCTGAGTCTTCGTCCTCACTAATCAGCGGCACCTATGCCTGCTGCTCACTGACCAGGCCTGCCTCCTCTGACTGCTCAGGTGACCGTTTATCTAGAGCTGTCTGCTAGCCCTCCATCTCTACGTCAGAGGCTGGCCGCCCGTCCTCGTCTGACTCTGACTCTGAGCTCGAACCCCCCATGGACTCCGAGCCCGAGCCCCCCATGACAATACCTCATCCAGTGGTGATGGATGGGTTCAACTGAAGCCTGTTTTTCCCCATCCAGCCCCCTACAGCCCCCAGGCACTTGGACAGGGTGGTCACTGCATCACTTACTTCACCCAGGATGGAGATGTATAACTGGGTATCATCTGCATATTGATGATACTTCAGCCCGTGGTGATGGATGATCTCACCCAGCAGTTTCATGTAGATGTTAAAGAGGAGCGGAGAGAGTACCGAACCCTGCGGCACCCCACAAAGCAGGGGCCATGGGTCGGATCTCTCACTCCCTATCACCACCGATTGGGACTGGCCCAGGAGGAAGGAGGCGAACCAACGGAAAACCACACCACCCACCCCTAACTCCCTGAGTTGCCCCAAAAGATTACCGTGGTCAGTGGTATCAAAAACTGCTGAGAGGTCAAGAAGAGCAAGGATGGATGTACTGCCCCCATCCCGCTTCCACCAGAGATCATTTATAAGTACAACCAATGCTGTTTCCATCTCATATCCGGGCCTGAAACCTGACTGGAAGGGGTCTAGATAATCCGTTTCATCCAGAATCCTCTGGAGCTGCAACGCCACCATTTTCTCAAACCACCTCCCCTTCTTAGAGAGAGACTGGACGAAAATTGTCCAGTACAGTAGGGTCTAGTGACGGTTTCTTGAGGAGGGGGTGCAGCAGCGCCTCCTTAAAGGCAGCTGGGAACACCATCTCTCCCAAGTATGTATTTACCATTGCCTGGACCTAACCACACATCACCTCCCGAGCTGCCTTCACCAACCAGGAGGGGCATGGATCTAATTGACAGCTGGTGGCATTTACAGTCCGGAGGACCCTGGCCACTTCCTTGGGCCGAACAGGATCAAACTGTTCTCAGATAACCAGGTAAGTACGTTCCCCCGGCATCTCCACAGACCATGCTTCATGCTTGGGTTCCAACTTGGAACGGATCCAAGTGATTTTATCCTGCAGATGCCCAGAAAATTCCTCTGCATGGCCCTGAAGGTGGGTCACTGGGCCCACCTTTCCCAAAAGGGATTGAGTGACCTTAAACAGTGCCACTGGGCAGCATTCTGCGGATGCAAGAAGAGCAGAGAAATATTGACATTTCGCCACTCTTACCACCACAAGGTAGGCCTTAATAGTGTCTCTAGCTTGCGTTTGGTTGGGTTCGGTCCTTGTTTTCCTCCAGGGGCGCTCTAAACATCTCTTAATCCGCTTCAGAACCCTCAGCATCTCCGTAAACCACGGGGAGTGTTGGGGTCGATGGGACAAGAGAGGTCACACAGGCATGATGCTGTCCAAGGCCCCTGCCACCTCCCTATTCCAGGCAGCAGCCAGGGCCTCCACTGGACCATGGAGCAGATCCTTGGGTATAACCCCCAACTCCCTCTGAAACCCCACCAGGTCCATCAGTCGCTGAGGGTGGACCAATCGAATGGGTCCTGCCTCCCTGCAGAGGGGGGCAGCATAGGAGAATCTCAAGGTTACCAGGGCATGATCTGACCATGAAAAGGGGACAGATGTAACTCTCCCTTCAGATCACATTGCCACAGCTCTGACAAGAAAACCAAGTCCGGGTTGAGGCCGCTGTCCCGAATTGGGTCCCGAATAATCTGGGACAGGCCCATGGCTGCCATGGTAGCCATGAACTCCCGAGCTGCCTCCGAGGCACGCCCCAGGGACGGCAGGTTGAACTCCCCCAGAAGCATCAGTTATTTATCAGTTGGCTTGTTGCAGAGCCTGATGCTGATTATTGATGAGAGGGACTGACTGCCCAGTGTCACCAAGCTGACTTCTGTGTGTAAAGGTGAAGTAGAACCTGGGTCTCCCCACTCGTAGTCCAGCACCTTAACTGCTGCACCACGCTGGCTCTAACCCATATCATAAAGTGCAGAGCTTGAAGGACATCTGTTGTGTGCAATTTTCATAAGTCTCACTCTCATTGACATACATCACATTTTTAAAGAATGACATAAACCACAAACTTAGCCTAAGCTAAATGTAAAGATTTTCTAGCATAATTCTCAATTTGTACAAAAACAACAACAACAATATATTATAAAGCAGCAGCAGCAGCCAGATATGTTGGGACTAGAATTTCTAGAATTCCCAGCCAATATGGTCTACAAGTAACATCAGTACTGATCTCAACAGGTCATTTAGTATTAACAGATGGTAAAAAAAAATGGTTGGACTAAAATTTCCATTTCAGTTCTAGAGAAACATATTATCTAAAACTGTAGTGCTAATCTCCCAGCATGGTTGAAATCCTGTATTGGGAGTCACTGCAAATGTTACTTAGTTTCTGGACCCCCCCCCCCCACAAAAAAAAATCTTTAGGATAATGCCGTTGTCTTATGTGATGATCTCTTGCATATGATTTTCACTTTCTGTAGAACATTCAGTGTAGATGAGCTGTGGATGAACTGGAAAGAGGAAGAAAGAAACCATAAATGCAGTGAATTTATAATTTGCATGAAGAAAGTTCAAGTTGGATTGAGTGAATTTAATAACAGGTGATGGGAAAAGTATCTTCCCAAGACACTCTACAGTGTCAAAAAAGTTCAGTTTTTCCTAGGACTACCGTATCTGAGCTGCTAAATACAGAAAACCTGAACTTTCTGTGGCCCCCAAGTGGCAGACTGGATTTTTGCAGCTATGGTAGCCTAGCTTTTCCCAATCTGGCAACTCATGCCTGAATTAGAATAATTTTTTTCAGAACCTACAGATGTTATTTTTTAAATCTTTAAATCACACCAGTGGATTTGAAATTAATCAACTAGCACCTCAGTGTAACTTCCCTTAAGTGAGTGAGTCACTTACTTTATTAGAAGTAGGGAGGAATTCCATGTTAATTCTAATAGATACTGTAACTCATATTCATTGCTGAGTACAGTGTTAAACCACAAAGTGTCATCAAACAATTGATATAAATAAAAAGGGACCCTACTCACTGTAATTCAACACGATAGTTTTGATTTATAAGAGGATCCATCAGGACTAGCTACTTCAAGCAGAGTCAATCCACCTGAGGAGATCCTCATGGGAAAAGTTGCTTGTGGTACCCCAAAGAGGTTGAAGCCAGAAGGCACTGTTTTTTACTCATGGTGCCTTCTGGAAGGTAGTGAAGGCCATATTCTGTAGGGCCTCTGAGGACTGATTGGATGATCTGGAACTGAACTTTATTAGTTTAATTAGAATATGTGTGAATTTGGTTGGTATTTTATATTGTCTTATGATCTGAGGTAAATGTATGTAGTTATTTTGTATGTACTTCCCCCCCCCCCCACTTCCTTCCTAGCATTTTCCCATGGGTGCAGGGTCTTCTTTTCTGATCAACCAAATGTTGATCCATTGGTTGCAACAGGAATTGAGTGACTGGCTTGTCGCCCGAGCCTGACATCATGGGCTGAGACAGAGTGACTGGCCCAAGGTCACCCAGCCAGCTTTCCTGCCTATGGCAGGACTAGAACTCACAGACTCCTGCTTTCTAGCCTGGTGCCTTTAATCACTAGACCAAGCTGGCTCTCATGTACTTTTTATATAGATATAGATGTTTTAATTGTCTTTTGGGGCTGTTATCAGATGCTGCTAATAGATTTGGAAGCATACAAATGTAAATCATCATCATCATCATCATCATCATCATCATCATCATCTCTTTCATGGATATGAAATTAATATGGTGGAGGCAAATGTCTCTTTCATTATGAAGTCAAGAACGCTTTACCTGTGCTTTGAAATTAGGGTTGCTCATTTTACCATTTTCATTGTTGCCGTTAATTTTTCTTTGCATGTACCCTGTGAAAAATTATATCTCTTCCTTTCCTTGAGTAATAAATGAGCTTTTAGGAGGCTAATGGTTGGGTAGGGTAGCACAGCCTCACAGGCAGCTTCATGCTCACACCATCCTTGGGTTTGATGGACTCTATTTAAATGTCCTACTTCTGTTAACAGGAAAGGGTGAATGAATCCAGGAAATCTATTCATTTTCATGATTTCCTGCAGGAAGGATTTACAAAGACAGTGATGGCTTAGTTAAATTCGTGCTTAACCACTTCTGTTGAAATGATGTTTGGGAAAAATTGTGTGTGTGTGTGTGTGTGTGTTTAAGAACTTCTGGTTACATTGTTCAATTGTTATTTATTTTTAACATGAATGGGAGGAGAATCTTTGTTTTAATTGTGGCCTCAGCCTCTGGGAGAGAAAGGGCTTCTGTTTTCAGAGCTGCTAACAATTTCCCCTGACAATCATGAACCACATATATGTGGTTCATGACTATACGTTTTGAAAAGCAAGCCTCCTTTAGATTAGGATTCATACCCCAAATTTTAATCTTAACCACCTGGGTACAATACACAAATCAGAATGATCCATTCTTTTCTATGAGATTTTTAGTCCTCTTGGCCTCACCCATTGTCACCCAATCTCTGTTGTAATTCCTCAGTGATTAGAAAGAGTAATATTATTCTGTATTTCCCATTAGTTAAGTCACAAACCAAAAAGTAAACTCATGGTTAACTTGAATGTAGTTATATAAACCTTGATCATGAGTCTCCTAGGTGTAGCAATATTTCTTTTAACAGAAGTACACAAATCATCCCTTTTTGGAACCAAACAAAATCAGGCCCCATTTAAACTCTAGCAATATTCTGACAAGCGTAGACAACTTGTGGTCTATAAAATATCTTTACAACATCAGCCATATACTGTAACACAGCCGTTTAGGTTCTTAATAACATCTCCTTCCCCATTTTCATGGTTCACAAAAGCAGCAGAAACAGCATTATTAAGCCTGATGGTACTACATTCATCTTAGTGGGCTATCTATTGTTCTAGCCCATATAATGATATTTTATTCCTGTTCTGGATTTATCTCTTTTCCTTTCTCTCATCTTTCATCCAACTTGCATTCCATTATATTCTATATTCTTTTGATGTGTTCCACACCACAGTGTTTAAGAAAATTTTACTGAATTATTTGGCACAAAAAAATCTCAGTCCTGTTTCTTAGAAAGGTTAGACAAAGCCTTCACCATTCCAGTTATGTCTTTCCATTGGTCTATTGTAATTCCAAATACTTTTGCTTTCTTAAACTGAAAAGCATGGTACCAAGGAATGCATTATGTTCAGAATGACCTAGTAGTTTCAGGTAACAAGAATAATATTTGCCCAGGCACTTAGTATTTTCTGTACTGCGAAGAACGAATGAACAATATGCAAAGATGCCAAGCAAGAAGCCTCTTTTGAAATATTGTTTCGATATCAATTCCCCACTTTTCTGAGCAACAAGAAATGCCAGAACAAGAACTTTTAATTTCTTTTAGAGGAGGAAGTTTGGAGACTTGTGGCAATTTTGTAATTTTTTTTTTGAAATTTATAAATATATTCCAGATATATCCTGAGGGGAAAATGGGCTTTCACTCCCACTGTGGACAAATAATAGGAATTAAGTTTAACTAACATTAATTTTCCACTTAAAGAAATGATGTGAGTTTTTAAAAGATCTGTGACATAGCTGGAGATCATATCTATCTATCTATCTATCTATCTATCTATCTATCTATCTATCTATCTATCTATCCATCCATCCATCCATCCATCCATCCATCCATCCATCCATCCATCCATCCATCCATCCATCCATCTAAAAGTAAAATTCACTACAGCTTATGTTTTATCCAAATGCATCTTCTTTCACTAGTGCTTCTTACTCTGATTACATTATTCTAAACATAGTGTAAGTGCCAAGCTCAACGTGATCATTCCAGGAACTGGTGTGGCAAAAAACTTTGCATTGGTGTGAGTCCATAGACATTTGTACAATTAAAGAAGTTAACAAGCTAGACCCCAAAGCACTTTACATGTAAAATATTAAATCAAACTCTCCTCTGTCCATAAGCAGCCCCCTTTTTTAACTTTTAGAATTTGGAGGGGAAAACTCCCCCAATGGATATCTGACTCAAAAATTAGACACATAAATGGAGTGGACTAACCTGGATCTTCTTAACTCTAATATAGCCTGGGAATAAATGCTATGATTTTTATTCCGTTAGCCAAATTAGGCAATGCAGGGGAGGTAGAGGAAGAAATATTAGTTGATTCTCTTCCTTCTTGGTTTCCCAGTGGCTTCTGAAAACCTCCAAAATAGTGGAGAGAGGTGGATTAGCACCTTTTCAATCAGTTGAACTATTTTAAAGGGCCAAGCTAGATCATAGCTAAAATGCAGTATTAAAACTTGAGTGTAGGGAGGGAGAATCCTAATTTTTCTTCTCTGTCCTTTGTTTGGGAAAAATGTAACTGAACATTTGTAGGGGCAGGGCACATTTAAAAAAATGAAAAATTGTATTCATACCAAGGGATTTTTTGAAAAATAATCTCTTGCACAAGCAAATTGGGTGTAAATGTTTATAATAAAGGCAGTGGGGTAGAATTTTGTTCCTCTGCCTCATCATAGTTGTCACAATCTGAAATAGGTTATTGTGCATTTTTAATAAAATCTGGAAATGGAGCAGCATGCATAGGCTTTATATCGCTTCTGCTCAGAGATACTCCTCACATTGAAGAAAAAAATCTGAACCCAACCCAATTTGGACATTTGTGAAGCTTCCTAAATGTCTTTGAGCCACTACGTTTCTCAGCCCCTTGCTCCTGAATGCATTCCATCATGATTCACTGAAAACAATTCTGCTTTCCTTCTTTCTAAGGGTAATTTATCTAGATCCAGAAGCCAGATAGTTTGGTGATTGGAGGGGATTATTTGGGACTGCCACTGAATTCTGGAAAAAAATTGAGAGATAGAGATTTCAAGGTGTGAAATGTGCAAAGAGAAAATGCAAAATTTATCTTAGCCCCAGACACTTGAGTTGGCAGGCTGTACCTTCTAATCCTTGGAAAGATCCAAAGTGCCAGGAAAGTATTCAGTTCTTAGCTCATGTTTAAAAAAAAACAATTGTTCACTCTCTAGGTGGTTTCTAAGAATCTGTACTCACAGGAGTATAAAATGTGCACAGGTGCTTAAAGAAGTTGTATCTGTGTGTGTGTGTAAAATAAAGGGAAGATTTTTAAACCAAAACATCTGTCATCCAATTGAAAAATACATGCTGATGAGGTTTATCCTTGTTGAGTATGTAGTGTGATGACAACCCAGTTTTATACCTATGTAGGTACTCAACATGGAGTGACCAGATTTACAAGAGTAAATCTATATGAATGTAACTGTAATGGCTATGTTAAACCACAGCTTCAAGTAGTTGCAGTGGCACAATTAGGGCTACCATCTGAGCTGCAAAAACCCAGAGGATCACTAGAAGGGAACCTAGATATGGTAAAGGTAAAGGTTCCACCCGCACATTTGTGCAGTCGTGTCCAACTCTAGGGGCCGGTGCTCATCTCCATTTGTTAGCCGAAGAGCCAGCGTTGTCCGAAGACACTTCCACGGTCATGTGGCTGGCATGACACACGCGGAAGGCTGTTACCTTCCCACCGAAGTGGTACCTATTAATCTACTTGCATTTGCATGCTTTCAAATTGCTAGGTTGGCAAGAGCTGGGTCAAGTGCGGGAGCTCACTCCGTCATAAACTTAAACAGTTTAAGTTTGGGCTAGGGATTCGAACCTCCGAACTTGTGATCTTCCGATCGACAAGCCTGGCATCTTACCCGCTGAGCCACCACACCCCTAGATATGGTAGCCCTATTTAAATCATACTGGCCTTTCATATAGATGTTTTCCAGCTCACTTCATGGTTCAATGGCAGTTGAGGCAACCTATTAGGGCCCATTGGCATGAGTGTTATTGTTGTCATTCTTCGTGTTCTTATTGTTGAAATTCCCATCCTACATTCTTGTCAAAAACAATCTGAAAATGTGAATATAATCACAATTAGTTCCTACTGATTTCAGAAGAGTGACTCACTTGGTTTGCATTAAGGTTCGCACAGAATATGTATATGTACATATGTACACACACACACACACACACACACACACGGAGAAAATTGGGAAATCATGTTTCTTTTAATTTCTGTAACAGGTTTTTAAAATTGAACATCCATTTCATTGGCATATTTTGTTAACTTGTTCTTTTTTTTTTTCCTCCAGAATCTGAAACATACTCCAGTTCCTTTTTTTTCCCTTTGAAAATTAAAAGCTTCTACCTTAAAGAAGTGAATGATACATTATCTGCCTTCTCTAAATTGAACCCATTTGGAGCTATTTGCATCCTGTGGAAACCTACAGCTGAGTGCTGTGCTCAGAGGTGTAATGACTGGTTGTCACAACACGCTGGAGGTGGCCCCATAACAAAATGATCCCCTGTCAATCGCCTTTTAGGAAATGCATTGGCAACCTGTAATTCGCCCCCAGGATTAACATCCTGCCGGAGTTTTGTTAAATGGCACTTTCTAGGAAGTAGATTTGGTGAACTTGTGTTTAATCATGTTTTAAGAGGATTTTTTGATGGAAGTTATAGAAAACGTCACATGGGGTTAACAGTGATTTGTCATTTGTTTCTAATTAAAGGACCTAATCTTTTATCACTGGAGCAGCCTAGTTTTTATAATAAAGGCACAGATGTGAATGGAAACATATTAACGAGATGTCATACTACACAGTCATTTAGTGTTTTGTTTAACTTAAACATAGCAGAAAATGCACATCTAAGTAGATACTCGACACGATATTCAAACAGGATTGTAATTTCCTGCATTTGCAGACCCTTCAGTAATATTTGAAGTTGACCTACCTTCCACTCCTTATTGTTCAATTTAAAACATCCCAAATTCCACAAAAACATCACAAAAGAAGGGACAGTATCAACCGTGGCACTGTTTTATGCTTCCTTTCACCGAAGTTTTCTCCCTCTCTCCTCCATTCACTCCACCAAAGAATAACTGTGTGTTCCCCTAACAGTGGCGTATTTCTGGAGTTGGTATAGAACAATGGCATTGTGATAAGTCATTGCATTTTTCCATGAACCTGAGATCTCTATCTACCTAAAACTGTTAATACTCCTGAACTAGACTCTTCCCATTTGCTGTTTAACATCTCAGCAGAACAGCACTGTATGTTCTTTTGGATTTTCTCTTTACTTAAGTTGCCAGCTGTATCATTATGATTCAGGCATCTCTTCATATCTCTTTTAACATTGAATATTTGTATCTTAACATTTAAAGTAACAGGGTTTTTTTTTACATTTTTTAAATAAAAAATCAATCTTGTTTATTTCCTGGGAGATTGGTTTATCTCCCAAAAGAGAGAAGGAATGGCTGAAAATTTTAGTCAGCATGCCCTATGGTACATCCCCAGAAGGAACTACTGAAATTATTTCCTCCCCACTCCTTTTTTCCTTTCATTTTGACCTTTTAATTGCCGGGAGAGCAGCACAAGATCTGAGAAGCCTATCTCCCTCCCACATGGGGGGGGGGGGTAGAGGAAAGATGCCATGGGAGGTGTCCCGTGGAAAATAGGTGGTGGCAGCAAGAGTTATTAACCTCCTACTACTAAGCCAGGCTGGGGAGATCCACCCTGAGGTTTGAGGAGAAGAGTTTCAGATCTCCAGTCTTCTAGTCTATGGACTCAGCTGTCTGCTATTTCTTACCAAGTCCAAGTGTGTGGACTTCAGTTCATAGAATTCTCAGGAATGCTGGGGGTTTGGGGTAAGGTAGGGGAAGCCTTCTAGTATTTGCTGAAAGCCATATTTTATATTATACATGCATAAATTGAAAAAACTGGAATATAACAAACCACAGTGAAGAACAGTGAAGCAGGGAATTAACTCCTCTTGAGAGAGAGAGAGAGTTTTTTAAAAATCAAATCATTCAGAAAAGTCTGTGTTGTACCTGAAAGAGGCTCAGTAATGAACACATTAATCCAATGTAAACCTCTCATGATCCTATCTATTTGTCAGACAAAACTTAAGAAAGAATCCCAAAAGTTAATCTCTGATCATTGGGGATCACATTGAAGATAATGTGGCAAGTCTAGTTAGGGAGATACTATTATCAGTGGCTACATTGCACTTATGAACTGAAAATAGGCTTGCACATTAATCCTGAATTTAGCATAGTAAAAAGCTCAAATGGTAAAATTCAGAAATGCAGAGTGTGGTGGCGGCCTTATGTCATGAGGTGTCATTCTTGGTAAGAAGTAGAAGATGCTTCCTGGACAGGGAATGTGTGACTGGAGCCAGGACCCTGCATGATGCCACTCACCCACCCCAATGGGAAGAAGGCCAGGAAAAGCATCCCTTCAAAGTAGGGGAAGGTGAGACCTGAATCCTCTCTGGGTCTTCTTGGACTGTTGCAGGAGTCATTGCTAAGAGCACAAAGGCCATCAAAAGTCTCGGTGCCTGGGTCTCTTGCGTGGCTCTGTTCAGTGCCAGCAGTTTGGCAGAGATCAGAGTGTCCAGGCAGAATGAGTGAGTGCAACCCCTGCAAATTTGCTCATGATCCTCCAGGGAGTCACAGCCCACAGTTTCAGAACCCTTGCTCTGTGTCATATGGATGGTAGCACCTACTGTAGGTGACATTGACTGATCTTGGAAAACCTTGCAAAGTTGACCTGGTTCATATTGGATGGAAGACTGCCAGAAATCTCAGGATGGAGTTTCATGCTTCCCAGAGAGTAATTGAAAAGTACATGGACACCTCTGCAGCACATCTTATGTATAATGTTTAATGAAGGTCATTAATTATTTGCCCATTCAGAGTTCATAGCTAGGGTACCTTAGTGTGAGATCTTCCAGATCTAGTTCCATTTCTATACAGCCAGTGAAACTATCAAAGGCATACTGATCCCCTGTGTGATATTCAGAGAGAGCTGACACTTACATAGTTGTCCAGTGAAATAAAAACAACAAGAACAAAGAAATATAACAAAGAGAAAGGATGGAATAATAATAAAAATCCAGCCACCCCGTTTCTTTCCTATCAGAGGTAGGCAACCAGTTGATACAGTCAAATTAGCCGAATTACATAAATGGCAGTCTGATGCTTTTTGCTGGTTCTTATCTATGGTGGTTAAGAAAACACAGGATTGTTTCTTTCCATGACCACAAGTCCTACATCTAATTAAACTCTTGTTTTAAGCAATGTTGAAATTTGGTTGTTAAATAATCATAAGGGAAGACTGTACTGGTCACCCAACATGACATTGGCCTTCTGACAAAATCTTCAAAGGTCTTTTCATGTCTCTATGAAACATTAAATCTATCCTTTATCCACTGAAGAAGCTCCTTGGATAAGGAGCGAAACGTTTCCACTGAGAAAATAGAAATCCAGTTGACATGATTCAAGCTACAGACAATTCCACCTGGATGACTGAGAACCTTCATAGACATACTATCCTTTACTTGCTGTGGAGCTTTCAATCTTTAGTTATCTAGGCTTCAGTTGGAGTAAGCAATGTGCTAGGAAGCCTGAAATGCCTGATTCTTATGAAGAATTATATAGGTGCAACTTAAAGACAAACATGCTATGCTACTGCACTTTCCTTCATAAGCTGGCAGCAAAAAGTTCAAAAGAAGCTTCTTAAGCAGTAAAGAAGTCCTTGAAAAGAGGAAAGACAACTTGGTAATGAAACCTGATGCTCCCTCCCCCACAGTACCCAAGAAAGCTACATGGTCTGTTGATAAATATTTCTTTAATGCATGTAATTACTGGATCAGCAGAATAAATGTGGTCATGTCCTTGTAATTAATACATTGTCAAAAGTTCATTTAAGTATAATAATTTTACTGGGAAAATGCTGTCGATGTTGTTCCTGCAATAATTTGTTAAATTAAGCGCAATAAATATGGTGCTACCATGTGATATATATTTATTTTTAAGCTTTTCCCAATACTACCAATTCAGTTAAATGCATTCGAGAGAGCTTCCTTACACCCCACCCTACCCCAAGCATCCTTCTTAATTTTTTAAATTTTAAATTATGCTAAAATAAGAGGGGATTACATTACATTTTTTGGAATCTGAATAAACCACTTAGCATTGCATTTCTAGCTGGCAAATAACTAAGTATCACATTTCTCTGGCTAATACTTAACTATTTGCTGGAGTTTGTTTTCATGGTGCTTCTGGTCCAAAATAAATAGATAGTTATAGGGTTGGGCTAAAGTTCAATGCTACAAGGTGAACACAAGAAGGATGAACTGCATTGCAATCCACTCCACATGAGGCTGCCCTTGAAGACCATTTAGAATCTACAGCTGGTCCAGATGTGAGCAATTATGGGCATGCTGAGATATGCCCATATGATGCCACTGTTCTGCAAATTGCACTGGTTATCAGTTGGCTTCTGGGTGCAATTCATGGTGCTAATTGTCAGCTATAAATCCCTTCATGGTAAACCTGTTTGAGTGGTGGCCTGTCTCCAATTGTTTCTGCCTATCTCGTGAGATTGGAGAGAGTAGGTGTAGCTTGGGTCCCTTCAACAGTCAAAGAACATTTTTATTTATTTATCAGGTTTGTACGGCTGCCCATCTCACACAAAGTGACTCTGGGAGGCGTACAACAATTAAATAAAACAATAAATATATAAAAACAATCATTATTAAAAATGTAAAACAGCCATATTAAAATATACAGTACAAACCACCAGGCACAAGAGAGAATAAATTAATCACAATGTGTGATGGAATGTGAAGGTGACCTTGGAAGAAGGAGGGAAGAGATGCCACCTAGGGAATGATCAGATAAAAGAGAAAGGAGCCCACAACAGAGTAACAGCCAGAGAAAGAAACTTAGGAATGACCCTCCCTAATTACCCAAGTGGTAAATAGGGAGGGCGGGAGATTCGTACTTTCAGACTTGCAAGATGCTGTTAATGTAGCCTTAAATAAAATAGAATTAGCTCATCTAGTGATGTTTCCTGTCTGGTTTACCTGGGAGGGCTGACACAATGCTGGAGCCATTTTAGAATATCACAGGTCCCCTGGGACCCCCAGGCCTGATGATATAGCCAGGTCTTGAGGGACTTACATAACATTAACAAGGATGGAGCTAACCTCACTTCAGGGGGGAGAATGTTCCATAAGGCGGGACCCGCAGCATGCCCTCTCTGCCAGATCTAATGGGACGGGCAGATGTAATTGGGGAGAGGCAGGACCAAGGGAGCCTTCTTTGCCATGGCGCCTGCTCTCTGGAATAGCACCCCCCAGACATAGCTCCCACTGTTCAGAAAGTCATTGAAACCTGTTTGTTCAGCCAGTCCTTTGAGCAAGAGCCCCGTAGGATGTTTGGTTGGTTATAGAGAGTTTGCCATCTGGACATACAGTATATGATCTGTATATTTCTGTATCTTTTTACTCTTTCCACTTTTTAAAGTGTAAGCCATCGGGAGTTGTTTGGAGTCAAGTGGCCTCTAAATTGTATTAAATAAATAAATATTCTTTAGAAATTAAAGACCGATATAGAGATGGCTCCATTGAGAAATTTCAGGAGACTGGGGGGAAAATTATATTAACATCAATCTTATAATATCACAATTTTCTCCAGATGCTAGCAGCTTCTAATAAACAATCCATTTTGATTCAGGTCAAAATTGCATCTAGTGCAAATATAAGGCATTTATTTGCAATTTAGCCAAACTTGCTTTAATTAACAGATGAACAGGATTTATACTGATTCCTACATTAATGTTATAAAATAGTTTCCCAACATTTCTGAATAGAGGAAGTGGAATATCCTATGATGTAGGAAATTGGCATTAATTTTTACTCAGCATTGGTATTTACAAGAATACTAACTTCTGCTGTATTTTTTAACAGTGCATTGTGTATGCTCACGTATCTGTGTGTGTTGCCTAATTTGGAAAACAAAAATTACAGACCAGCTTGCAAAACTGTTTAAAAACATTTTCTAAATTTAAATTTAGAGTAAAAAAAGCAGCTAAAAAGATACAAATATGCAAAAGGAGTAACTCCTAAGCAAAAAAATAATAATGAAATTAATTAATAGGGTTCAACATCCCATCATTTTTGTTGTTGTTCAGTCGTTTAGTCATGTCCGACTCTTCGTGACCTCATGGACCAACTTAACAAGCTAAGAGATGAAATGGCCTTTGACAACAAAAATTCAGTACCTAGTGCCACCGAATGACAAAGTGGATGTCAGACATCTCTCATTGGAGAAAGCATTCCAGAGCTTGGGGGCCTACTGATGAGAAGACCTGCCCCCAGGCAGCTGCCTATCACACCCCAGTGTGAACAGACACTCAGAAAGGGTTTCTGATGTTGATCAGTACATCATGTTCAGGTGGGAACATATAAGCATGTAAGACACATAGATAGCAACGTGTATGTAGCAATGATATGTAGCCCCAGGCCTTAAAACTCAAGGGCTTCAAGTTGAGACTAGTCAATAGTCCTTATTCCTGGAACTGTCTGAAGGAGGGAAGGGATTTAATGATAGAAGCCTTGGAGGAGAAGCAATCCAAAACTTACCCACTAAGCTCTTTCCTTCTATCAACTTATCCTCCCCTGAAGTTCTGGTCCTTGGGAAAAACCTAAAGATAGTGGTCAGAAGGTGCTGTGGTGAGTGAGAATGAGAATGGCTTGTTTGGACATGGACAGAAGATAGTCACTCTCCAGTGGCATGGCCTGGGTTTACATGCAGCTTCCCCAGGGGACTGAAAGTTTTCAATAATTCCTGATTATTGGTGTCACTTACTTCTGCTGCTTTGGGGTTTGGGCTGTAGTTGAGCGGCAATAGAACCCAGTCATTTGTCTTGGACACTGTTGCTGCTGTGGAGCCACCATTTTGGACTTGCAGAGCCAGTGCTCAGCAGAGAGAGTGGCCATCTGGAAGAGAGACTTTGGGGCTAGCAAGGCTTGTTTTTCAGCTTCTCTCTTCTGGCTGTGGAATTGGTCAGTGGGATCAGGCCAGGAGGACAGAGGAGCTGCCAGATCCTGTAGCGGCAGGCTGGATTATTGCCACTGGGTGCCACTGATGGAGGGCAAGAAGTTTGTGGGGTCACCTCCAGCACCTACCTGGTACCTGGGAAAAGGGGGTGATTCTCTGCTCCCATGAATTGGTGGATACTGCTTCAGGTGGGAGGTGAGGTACGGGTGTGTGGAGGCCCCATCTAAGGTGAGTGCCAGAGGGAACTGGGATCTTGAACTTCCCCAGGACTAGTGAGAGAGCACCTGGGGCCTGGAGGTTTGCAAGGAGGTGTACTGTAGAAGTTGGAAATCTTGTACTCCTGTGTGTGGAGCTGGGGGAACAGACTGAGGTGTGATAACTGGCATGGGCAGTTGGTTTGGCTGGGATGGATGCCTTTTGTTCTTAGGATAGAAGGCAGGAGCTAGTAATCCTTTTTTTTCCCCCAAAGTTTTATTAGAGTTTTTAATATACATAGTTAAAAGGTAGAAATGAAAAACAAATAGAAATACAAATCAAAGAAAGAAGAAAAAGAGTGTAGAAAAGTAAAGAAAAAAAGAAAAAGATAAAGCATGGAAATTGGTCAACTTCCGATTTATCTCTGGTCATAGTAATTTTAAAAATTTATCTTACATGCTAGTTCTATATATAACATTCAAAAACATTTCCTGTCTAATATATCAATTTATATATATTTTAATCTTCAAAACCCCATATAAGCTTTGCCCCTCCTGCATGTTGCAAATAGTCTGTTCATGGTTTCCACTCTTTAAGAAAGTAATAGTTTGAATTTTCTTTTAATAAACATGTCAATTTATCATTTTCTGCCATATCCATCAGTTTTAACATCCAATCTTGTAACGTAGGTAAAATTTGATTTTTCCAATTTTGTGCATATACAGGAGCTAGTAATCCTTGATGGAAGGAGGTCGGCAGTTCTATCCTGGTAGTGTTCAGCCAGGGGAGATATGGTGGGGGATGTCAAGTAGGCCATTGCAAGGGAAGGGAGACCTCCAATCTGGTGGTGATCTCCACTTCTAACCTGTCTATCCCATACTGGGGACCAGGTGACTGGATTGCTGGTGCCATTGCCCTCAGGGTGCTGATGGTTAACGCCAAGTCTGTCTGCAATAGACGATCCTCATCATGATTTGTTATTTGATGAAGCAGCAGATCTGGCATATATTACTGAAACCTGACTTGGTGAGCGTGACAATGTCACCGTGTGGGAGATCTGCTGGGGAGGAGATAATCTTGTGATCACCTGTCTGGCTGCTGTGACCATTTTCCAACAAAGTTGCTCAGATCTGCCGAAGTCTTGATTCTGCATAGACAGACTTTGGTGGTAACCGGGACATTGTCTTACCCTGTTATCTGAGACTCTTTCTGGTCTGTGACCTCTGAGGAAGTGGATAAGGTACTGTCTTGGTTTTCTTCTGCTACTTGACTTTTGGACCCTTGCTTATCCTGGCTTGTATGGGAAATGGGTAGCATGGTTACCACTTGGATCTGGCATATCGTTAATGCCTCATTGCAGGAGGGGAGTTACCTACAGCCTTGAAAGGGAGAAGAAACACAGAAACTAATTATCAGGGGAAATTAGAGTAAACTTTTTTTATAAAATAGAAGACAGATTTTGATGCAGTTGCAATATAAATATATGTAATAAATTTACCTTTTATATACAGTATTTATTAAAATACCAATGTGAATACCATTAATTTTGAAAAAAATAAAGGAACATGTCTGGCATAATTCAAAGCCAACATTCTGCTCTATTATAAATTGGTATTCTGCTCGGGATGGCATGTTAAATAAATATTATGTTTCGAACATACAGAAGTGAATAAAACCAAACCTCGGTGCCTCTAGGCTAGAATTTAGGCTGCTATATCCAGTAATGTCAAAATAACACTTATATCTGCTTCACCAGCATATAAATGTTACTTGACCCCAAAAACGGCTCATGAAGCATGTCTGACATCCTGTAATTTAGCAAAAAGATACATTGGCAAACATCATTTGGATAGAAAGATTTAGACTCTTACAAGAAACCATTAAAAACACGATTAGGGTGCTTTAAGGGAATTGGTTTCTGTACGTTTGCATTATCTGTTTGCATCGTGTTGTTACATACATTAAAAGGGTGCTATTTTGGATCTCAGTCTCAAGTCAGAGTCTTATCAATTATGCACTTTTCAAATGTTGTAAAACAATTTTGAAAACATTTTTCTCTATCCATCTCTCCCTCTCCATCTCCCTCTCTCTTATATAGAATTACGTCTGTCTTTCAGGATCTCTGCACCCCACTTTGGGTCTCCCTTCTTCTGGAGCACAATTCTTTTGGTGGGTATTGCAGGAGGGATGGAGAAAAAGTGGTCAGCCTAAATTACACTATCTCTCTCTGTGTGTGTCTTATCTGAGTGTGTGTGTATAAACATTTGAGTATTTTAAGTTGCCTTTTTTTTAGCAATAGTTGATCTCTGCTGTTACATTTGTGTTTTATTTTAATGCCATATTCATCCCAATGGAAGACAAAGGCCCTCCCATCCAAGCAATTACTTTGGGAAGCTCATCTTACATTCCCTAAGAATGAAATATTAGAGACAGAGCTGTGGAAAATGGAGAAGGTAAAGGTAAATGTTCTCCCCGCACATTTGTGCAGTCGTGTCCGACTCTAGGGGCCGGTGCTCATCTCTGTTTCTTAGCCGAAGAGCCAGCGTTGTCCGAAGATGCTTCCACGGTCATGTGGCTGGCAGGACACACACAGAATGCTGTTACCTTCCCACTGAAGTGGTACCTATTTATCTACTTGCATTTGCATGCTTTCAAATTGCTAGGTTGGCAAGAGCTGGGGCGAGTGCGGGAGCTCACTCCGTCATGCAGGACTAGGGATTCGAACCTCCGAACTTGCGATCTTCCGATCGACAAGCCTGGCGTCTTACCCGCTGAGCCACCACGTCCCTTGGAAAATGGAGAACCCTCCTGCAAAAAGGCTGAGCAGGAGCCTCCTTACTCTTGTTTTTTTCTTGCTGCCCTCCACCATCTTAGTAAATGGAGATGCTCTAGACATTGGAGCAGTGTTTCTCAACCTCAGCAACTTTAAGATGCATGGACTTCAACTCCCAGAATTCCCCAGCCAGCATGCTGGCTGGGGAATTTTGGGAATTGGTCCACGCATCTTAAAGTTGCTGAGGTTGAGAAACACTGCATTGGAGGATTCTGCAAAATCAATTGGTGAAAAGTCTGCACTGAATACCCTCAGCCTCAATCCCTAGAAAACAAGGAAAACAGTGCTACACTGACTGAATACAGGTTCTCTGAGATTAAGAACCACCAAACTCAGTGTGACTTACCACAATGTAAACATGTGTACTGTGCACACACTTTAGGGATATAGTATCTGGGGTGCAAAAATCCAGATAACTAGATGACAGCAGAGTTAGTGTTTTCTATATCTTTGGGGTCATCTTGCCCAGATCTTTGCATCCCAGAAATTATGTTTCCATTGTGCAAGAAGCAGGGAAAAAGTGTTTTCCCTCATGTTCCAAGGATCTCCCACTTGGTTGTATATTTATCTGGAATGTAATCTTTGGGCATATTTACCCAGAAATAAGACATTGATCTCAATGGATACTTACTACAGGAGAAGCATTGATATCTTCATGCTTAGCGAACCAAGTTTTTTGCAGTCTTTCTTTCTTTGCATGTGTGTGTGTGTGTGTTCACACACTTGTATCTGTGTGTGTGTGTGAGAGAGAAACAGGATGGTTTGTGTGTATATCTGAAGAAGGGGGATCAATTAATTTTACAAATGTGGTATCTTATTTTACAGGCAATTAATTTTTAATAGCAGGTAATAGTAATTTGTAATTGGTAATTTGTAAATAGTAATGGCGCGGTGGCTCAATGGGTAAGACGCCAGGCTTGTCGATTGGAAGATTGCAAGTTCGGAGGTTCGAATCCCTAGCCCCGCGTGACGGAGTGAGCTCCCGTACTCGCCCCAGCTCTTGCCAACCTAGCAATTAGAAAGCATGCAAATGCAAGTAGATGAATAGGTACCACTTCGGTGGGATGTTAACAGCTTTCCGCGCACGTCATGCCGGCCACATGACCGTGGAAGCATCTTCGGACAGCGCTGGCTCTTCGGCTAACAAACGGAGATGAGCACTGCCCAGTAGAGTTGGACACGACTGCACAAATGTGCGGGGGGAACCTTTACATTTACCTTAATCTGCTTTGCAAAACTAAGGGGGAAAGGAGACTTTATGAAGTGAAAACACTCCAAAATCACATGAGAAAGAGAAAGTACATTTGGCTAACACCTTGTTCAACAGCCTTTCTTGAAGCTTATGTTTTCTTGAAGTTTATGTTTCCATAAACATTGGTACTACCAGCATGCAAAGGGGGACTCTAAGAGTACTGAACAGGAATTATATGAAGACAATAGCCATATTGAAATACTGTAATCTGATATATGTCTTCTTAGAAATAAGCCCCATTGACTTCACCTAAGTGGGTGAAGGAGGAAACAAAATGATTGGAAATTATATCAACTATCAATTATATAAAACAATTCCAAAGGATTTAACGCTATTTCTCAAATTTAGTTTAAATTTTTAAAAAATATTTTTTAAAAATGAAATAATGACAAGCCCATATGAACAATCCATTGCAGGTCAACCCCTTCTTCTATTTCCTTTAGCTAAGCCCCATGTCTGAAAAGCCAACTATTCTTGATGTCTTCATAGATTCTAAATATTGCAGATATAGTCAAAAAGAATATAGGCACCTTTAAGAAGCAGCAATCTATCCAGGATCATGTGAAGAATCCTGTTGATATCAGTCTAAAATGCAACCATAAATAAAAATAAGACCAAACAATATGAGTTAATGTTCCCAGTTTGAATTATATTTCCGGCAGTAAATATGATTATAACCATTGTCTAAACATTGTCTGAAGCTTCTACTTTATATAAATAATAGGGAAATAGTGGCATGTTGTTTTAATGTAACCTCCATTGATTTACCAAGATTGGCCATTCAAGACCATTACTGCAGAGGTCATATAAATAATATCAACTTTATAAATTTTCTTCAAGCTTCTTTTTTTACCCTACAGTCAGTGATGTGAAACTCATAAGTATGGAATGGTTTTCAAAGTAGTTTTATGCAATCATTTCCTGTTTATTATGATATGGCATATCTGGTAAATTCTAACTTTTCTAGGATTGAATCTTGAGAAATAGTTGTTCAAAGCTTGGACTTCTACTTTTAAAGTTTTTCACACTGTTGTTTTAAATCTGTCACTCCATAGCCAGAACGGAAAAGCATTCTTGTGCAACAACCTAGTGAAAAAGAAATTCCATTTGACTCTGAGAGCAAAAAAAAGTCAGCAAAACTTAAGGTCTCTTCTCCTGTGCCAGATGTTACTGAGTTTACCCACTGCTTTCATTACTTAGATGTTCCCACTTCCCAGGGTGTGGGATGGTAATGTTTTTAGAACAACCTTTTATTCCTCAGACAGAATAATCTGTTTTTGACTGGCAATAAACACTTCTGCAGCATAGAAATCACAGCATAGTGTATCCATCTAGTGGTGGATCAACACTAGTTCACAAATTGTATTTCTTCAAGTAGTTTCTAAGCCAAGAACAATCGAGCCAGAAGGATGGGGGATGGGGAAGGGAGGGAGGGAGAGAGAAGCATACATGGGTCCATCCTCAGGCATTTATTTATTTTTCTTTCACTATTTCATTCATATATGGATTTCAGTTGCTTTATAGCTGTATCCACATGCATAACTATCTATTAAATCTTACATCCATTAGTGTATCATTTTATAGTGACTACTTCCTGAAAAAGTACCATGAGAGTTTTGATCAGAGGATTCCCTATTCTCACAACACGCTTAACTGAGTCATGGGGAGAGTGGAAAGTTGTGTGAAATTTCTAACTCACACAAACCACCCAATTAATTAACTTGAAAGGGTCTGAGTTATCCCATACTGGGACTTGCTACAGGCTAAATTATCCACTCTGATCAACTAATCCTCCTTTGTATTGTGTGCTCTACTCATTTCCAAGAATTCATGTCCTAAAAAGACTTTGCAACAATGGGGACTCTCTAGGAACTCCTATCTCTGCCTTCTTTGTAGTTTCTATCCCCTGCCTGGTGGCCCTATGAAATGTTGAGAAAAGTAATGAGAGTAAGCCCCTGCATAATCTCTCAGGGGTAGCATTGATTTCCATGACGCCAAGACAGATTGACTGATTGATTTCTAGGAAGAAAGAAAAATGCAAAGGCAGGAAGAGGGAATGACAGCTTTCCAGCATCTTTTGCTGTGCTTTAAAAAAATGGAAACACATGGCAGACCCAGCCATCTTCTGTTGTATGCTACCAGCAGATGTCTTTTCACTGATGAAGGAATGGTTGGATCATTTGTATTGTGCAAACATGGTGTAGAGGAGTATGGAGATAACCTTGAAGAAGGAATGTGAGAGCGGTGATATAAACACTGGCTCAGCCCAGAGAAAGAGGAGGGGGAGATAAAGAAACACACATTTGTTTGTAGGCAAAGAAAAAACTTCTGGCAGGGTTAGATCCAGAGATGATGTTAAGAAATGACACCATCTCAGTATTCACCTTAAGACAGATTTAAGACAGATTAATTTAAATAATAAATAAAAATAAAATTGCATAGAAATCCATATATCAAGAGAAGATCTTGCAAAAGTAGGCACACATTTTTATATGGGATTTTTGGCCCCAAATGTTTTATAACATTTGTTTGTTTATTTATGTGTTTGCCAATGTCTGTGCTGCCTCAGGTAACTCCAGGCAGCTTACATAATATGGTTAAAAACCCAGCAAGTATTGACATCCTGACATGGCAATAGGATGGAGCAAAACTGTGCTTCCAAAAATACTGGAAGTGTGGCAAGTGAAACAGAGTCAGCCTTAGCAGTTTGCTGCATTATTCAGTTTGGAATCAAGCAGTCAGACCCATCAACTATTCAACAGAAGCAGCTAGAGGAGGAAAGGCCTGCTTAACATATCTCACACTTGCTGAGTTTCATCTTTACCTCCTAAGGTGAGAAGCAGATGTTTTCTTTATAATAGTGCGTATATGTTTTGTATAAAATCCACATCTTTAAACAACCTATTTAAACCCCAGTACATCTTTGCATTTTAAATTTAAAAATAAAGGGAGGAGGGGGGAGGGGGGAGAAGAAACCCTTGGCATAACATGTAGAGCCAGATCAGGGAAAACCAAGGCAGGGAATAAACATACGACAGTCACCAGGATATATGACAGAGGAAGTGCAATAGATCACAACAAGGTCCTAAATCAATTTTATTTCCACAATTCCAGCTTCATAAAGAGGTGGGTGGCAGTAAACCAATTATTATGCAACTTAATGAACTAATTAGCAAAATCAGAGCAATAATAGTACTGGGTATTGACTGACTGATCTGAATATAAAAAGTAGAATTAGGCTTCTCATACCGAAGTTTTCGGTATTTGTGTGTTGCATAATCTATGGTGTTCTCATAAGAATTATAAGGAAGTCAACCATTTCATATGATACAATGAAGTTTAAGGTATTTGGGATATTTATAAATACTACACTTTCAACCAATGTAATGTCAAGGAAATGTACTTTTGATAATGAAGCAATATAATTACTCATCATTGTGATCCATAAACATCGAACTGAACACCAACACTGAAGTTGGTGAAGAAACTTCACAGAACTTTTGGAAACAATAAATTTAAGAAAAAGCAATGTCTGATTTACATTATAATATTGTATTGATATGACTCGGGGCTAGCTTTGTTTATTTTCTTTTTTTTTTAAAAAAAAAAGCACTGTCAAAATACATTTTGAAATGGAAGGAGGGGTCTATCACACAGAATATTTGAATTGTTTCAAAGAGGAAGAAAAACCTAGAGCAAGACTGTTAGAAAGAGAACATTTCCAATACAATTTGTCACCCATGCATAAATCTTGCTGACATTTTCAGTCACTTTAATAGCCTGCCCATTTTATAAATCAGTAGAAACTTGCACAGTTGCAAAAAAAAGTGTATATTTTGAACATCTCATTTGCATACTTTACCAAAAGCCAATGAGGCAGTGGAAGGCAACACTGGTGATCATAATAAGTGTTTGGGAACAGGCAGAAAGATCACTAATGGTTTGCCTTTAGGGATTTCTGTACTCCATAGGGGATGAAAATGAGAAGTATTTTTCAAACAGTAGGGGGTAAAGGTTTTAAAACTAGAAACACATGGAGTGATAAAGATGCCAGTGCCACAGGGTGCATAGTGGGGGGAAAAATTACAATGTAAAAAAATTGTAATTTCAGCATTAGGCAGTAATAATCATGTTTCATCATTGTTATTAAAGCATGACCCTTAAAGCCACATAAATTAGATATAAGTTTTGGAAGAAGTTTATTAATCTTCCATGGGAATTATTAGGAAACTTTATAATCATGGGAAGAACAGATTTTCACAGAAATACTGTATGTATTTTTTCCTTTTCTGGAAGAAGATCACTTTCAAGAAGTTTCTACTGGTTCTGCTATATTGGGACACATAACTTTTTGCATACTTATATTCACTAGCAGGTAACAGGAAACTCATAACTTTTCCTCCCAAGCTCATAATGATTTGGTGTTAATCAATTTAAGCAATAAAAATGTAGCAATTTGTACCTTTAAAATTGGTGAAGAAGAGCTATGTACTGGCATTAATTTAAATGAACCTAAGCAATTAATAAATTGTCTTAGATCATGTGGAAAATTGGACCACAATTATTGTTCAAGTGCATACTCAAGATAAATTAATGAACTACTAAATACTGAATGTAGTGAAGCCATATCCATTAGTCAGTGCTCTTTTGGGGATGAACCACCTGTAAGCTGTCTATAGAACTCTACTTTGTAACACATAGCTTTCCAAAGTGTGTGTCGCGACACACTACTGTGTCGTCTGCGGTGTCTTGGTGTGTCACGCTAAAACCCGGAATTGCTGATGGGGGGAACCGGAAGAAGCAGCACCCCTGCCAATCAGCGCTGCTGTCACCGCGGCAGCAGCAGCGGCGGCGCTGATTGGCGAGGGTACCACTTCCCCCCATCAGCACTTCCGGGTTTTAGCACGACACATCAGGACGCAGCAGGCCGTGCTGCCGCTGCCGCCGCCACTGCTGCTACCGCCGCCACAGCCGTTGGTGTGTGTCGCCAACGCGAAAAGTTTGAAAAGCTCTGTTGTAACATAATAAGGCCCAGTGTAGATCAGACTGAGGCCAATCTAGTAGTGGATTTTGCTCCCACAGAAGCCAACCTGATGCCTCTTGCAAGCTCATAAGTGGGCACGTGCTACAATAGTCTTCCTTTAATGTTCCCCGACAGCTGGTCTTTGATATTGGAGGTAATATTTGTCTGTTTTGATCAGGAGCCATTGATAGTCTCTTCCTCCATGAATAGATTGAGTCCATTTGTAAAAACACTAAAATGATTGGTCACCCCAACCTGAGGGGGAAATGATTTTGTGAAGAAGTATTTCTTTCTCTCCTGAATTTCACACCATTCAGCTTTACTGGATGATCCTCACACCTAGAATGATGTATGCATAAATGCTACCACACATGATTTTACAGAATATATGCTTTGAAGGCTTGAAAGTATGCCATTGCATCATCATCATTCTGGAAGGAAGACAAAGGGACCTCTGGGACTCATGCCCTGGTCACCTCCAAAGTGGATTACCATAACACGCTCTACATGGGGCTGCCCTTGAAAAGCATCTGGAAGCTTCAGATGGTGCAGAGTGTGGCTGCATGGACAGCTATGTGTGCCCCCAGGATGGTGCATGTCACACCTCTGCTCCATGAGCTGCAGTGCTGTCAGTCTGCTTCTGAGTGAAATTGAAGGTGCTGGTTTTGACCTTTAAAGCCCTACATGGCATGGGACAGGTTATTTCAGGGACCGTCTCTTCCTGATTACATCTACATCAGGTACAGCAGAAGGGGTATGTTGCAGGTCCCATCTATTAAGGAGTTCCATCTGACAGGACCCAGAAGACGTGTCTTCTCTGCTGTGGCTCCTGCCCTCTGGAACAACATTCACCCTGAGGTGAGGTTAGCCTTCCAGAAAGCTCTTAAAACATGGTTTTTACAGCAAACTTGGGGATCCCAGGGGGAGCCTGCGAGGTGGTTGTATTATACGAGTTGATTGGTATGCTCCTGCAATCTTGGTTTTTCTATTTTTTCTATTTTTATTTGTACTTTAGTGTTTTAATGATTGTCATACTGTTTTAATTGTCACTGTGATTCTATACTCCCTGAAGTCACGTTCTGTGAGATGGCCGGTTATATAAATCTGCTGAATAAAATGAATGAATGAATGAATGAATGAATGAATGAATGAATGAATGAATGAATGAATGAATGAATGAAAACAGCGAACTATAAATAATTACAAATAGAAAACCATTTAGTTATACAGATGAGTATCTCAAGCTGGGGGGAAATCCCTCCCCAAGCTCTTAAAATGTAGGTTTTGGAACAATCTTTTGTTTCCTAAGCAGTCTCTATGAAGTAAACTGACTTTGGATGTTCCTTCATAAGGACTAGATTATAATACTCTTGCCTTTGTGGTGTTGACATTCACGAATATGGAAGAGCTTATACTTTCTTCTCAATAATTATGAAAGACTTTAAATGTGTCAGGATGGAGCTTCCTGCCAGCACAGATATGGGGGATGGAAGTAGTCTGGCATTCCTGCAGGGTTGTTAGGAATGTTTTCTAACAGTAGTCTGACATAACTGCAAAGCCACCAGGAATGTTGATTAGTATCGTTTAGTCGAACGGGCTGGCGCCAAGATCAGCCTGGATGGGCTATCAGCTTGTTAGCGAAGGATTGGGGCTGAGTAGTATGGAACCGGGGAGAGCGTGGGGAGGGGCTGTCATGGGGGTGGGCTGGCACAAGGTAAATAATGTAAAGGCCATTTAGCACGACTGTCCCTCATTCTAGTCTTTGCATTGGAATGGATCACTTGCTTCAATAAAGAACTCTTTCATATCCTTGATGGCTTGTTGTAAGAGTTTCTGAATTAACAGCTGAAGGATCAGAACCATCACAAAATGGTTGAGTTTCAGTAAAAATAAGCAGGATATTTTTCTATTTAATGAATATCTTTGGTACATATTGCTAGACCATTCATTAACTTTTCTTTATAGCTATAAGAACTCCCCACTTCCAAGTGACAAGTGCTAGGATGCATCAAGACCCGTGGGTAAGTCCAAGATAGTGGATGTGTGCTTTATATTGCTGTATATTGCCCAGTAGCCAGAATTCCTCTGTTTTTTTTAAATATATCAGAAAGAATCTTATCCCCTTACCAACTTTTACCAACTTTTACCAACTTTTACCAACTTTTACCAACTTTTACCAACTTTTACCAACTTACCAACTTTACCCTTATCCCCTTACCAACTTTGCTCAGACTGAAGAAGCCCCTTGGATAAGGAGCGAAACGTTTCCATTAAGAAAATAGAAATCCAGTTGACATGATTCAAGCTACATCAGAAAGAAGATTATAACTGAGGAACATTTCCACTGAAGTTTCATGCAGATTGAAACTTAAGGAAGAGACCATATTGTTTGCCACCATTAACATTCACATTAACACTGGATTTATTTTTTGGACTCAGATACATTCATTGATGCAAAATATTTTACAAATTTGAGTCCCATTTAAACCGGAATTATTTTTATTGGGAATATGGGAAGAACAAATGGGAAAACAATTTGTAAGAATTATGCAATATATGATTACAGCAGCACGACTTGTATATGCCCAAAATTGGAAAAATTAGATTTTACCTACGATACAAGATTGGATGTTAAAATTGATGGATATGGCAGAAAATGACAAATTGACATGCTTATTAAAAGAAAATTCAAACTGTTACTTTCTTAAAGAATGGAAACCATTAATGGACTATTTGCAACATGCAGGTGGGGCGAAGCTCATTTGGGGTTTTGAAGACTAAAAATATATATAAATTGGTATATTAGACAGGAAATGTTTTTGTATATTATATATAGAGCTAGCATGTAAGAATTTTTTTTTTAAATTACTAAGACCAGAGATAAATAGGAAGTTGACTAATTTCTATGCTTTATCTTTTTCTTTTTTTTCTTTACTTTTCTATACACTTTTACTTCTTTCTTTGATTTGTATTTCTATTTCTGTTTCATTTTCACCCTTTTAACTATGTATATTCAAAATTCTAATAAAATTTGAGGGGTTAAAAAAACTGGATTTGTTGTTACTGCATCGCTGAAAAAAGACTGAAGTCATTTCTCAGGATATGAATGACAATACATTCCTTCCTACTGTAGAGTTGTATAAGCTTCAAAATAGAACCATCCAATGAGAAGGACTGCTACTGCTACTGATGTGATGACAAAAGGCAACAGGTAGTTGCTATGCTCACTTTGTTGACTAGGATTGTAATCCTGTACAGATCTGCTGCACAGAAAGCCAGTTTAGTGTAGAGGTTAAGGCGCCATGCTAGAAACCAGGAGACTGTGAGTTCTAGTATGACCACAAGGTCAGTGAGTGACTGTGGGTCAGTGACTCTCTCTCAGCCCTAGGAAGCAGGCAAGGGCAAACCACTTCTGAAAATATGCCAAGAAAACTGCAGAGGCTTGTCCAGACAGTCACCAGGAGTCAACACTGACTTGAAGGCAGCAAAAAAAAAAAAGGTCTGCATAGACAGTTCATTGTGTAAGGGCAGCACAATGATAAGATGTTTGCCAGGCAATGGTTTTTGTATTACAGCAGCTACTAGAAATGATGCCAATGGAATGCAATGCAATGTGTTTCTGCTGCACATCAGTTTGAAGTATAGAAGCTTCTATTCTTGGTTGCTAAACCTATCCCTGTAAGTCTTATGGCTGCCTGAGTTCTTGGCATTGCCATTCTAATATAGTAGGTGTGAATATGTGTTTTCAGCATCATCCATAGCAACTCTTATATCCATATCCATATATAATATCATGCTGTTTATACAGAGCACATCTGGGCTTTTTTGAATTGCTGGATGGCTTATGTTCAGTAAAATACATCAAAAGCACTTTTTCACTAATTAACCTGTATCCCTTAATTTTTTAAAAAATGCAAACATTTATTCCCATTAGCTTTCAAGCAGCTGGTATAGGTAAGAGAAAAATCTGCAGTCCCGTTCTTGGAGTGGGATTCATTTTGCTTGTTTTTGGAGCTTTCACTATCACCAACACATCTGTTTAATATGATGAATTTTTAAGATCCCGTTAAACTAGCAAATCTGTGTTCTTCCACATAATGAGTTTGCTATCAAGGTCCATTATACTGCATTCTGCAAACAAACAGATTATAATGTATCACTTTTCATCATAAACAGACCATTTAGGAAAAGGAGACTCGAGCACATGTATGAGAACAGGTGGGCTGAAGGAGTTTGCCAGACTGCATTTCACACCCAAGAAAAAGGCTGCATCTCACTTCTTCCTTTGGCCAGCAGTCAAGTCAAAACTTCTAACAACTGGGACCTCAGCTGGATTAGTACTGAGCATGACAACGCTAATGGCACTCTAACAATTTCTTGGTGAGATTACTGCAATTTGTATTTCTGTACAAGGTATTTATTCTTTTAAAAGAAAACATCACCTGCCAGATAGCTTTACTCTCTCAGTTTACCGCGAGATAATTCAAACTGAGAAATGAATAGAAACGTGAAAACCTAACTACAGAATAAGATCTTTAGTAGCCTACTGGGTGAGCAGTATGGCAACTCATGTTACAGATATTGGAAGGCTAGTATCGGCAGAAAGGGGTAAATGAGTAAATGTAATGCCACTGAATTTAGAAGAATTCGGCACTATATCAAATTTGGACTAAAATATACATTTTTCTTCTCACAATGAGCTAAGAATAAATTTAATCTTGACACAACTATTCTAGTATGTTACAATACATTTCCCTCCATCCAAAATAATTTAAACAGAGGGTTGTGAACCAGATTTACATGAACCCCATATCTGGAGATGAAGTGTTTAGTTTGGACAGATCTTTTGGTACACTGGGACAAAGTGATTTTCAAGCCAAAACAGTTTTTATTTAGATTTGGGCTTCCACAAATATATGTATCTCTAGAGTTTGGGACATCATGGAAGAAAAAATGATGGAGTGAGTTTTATTCAGGTACTGGTGATTGGCAGGTGTACCTTAGCAGTCAGGCAAGTATAGCCAGTCCAAGCCAGCATTACAATTTGTATGCAGTATGCCATTTCTGGGCCATTTTTTTTTCTAACTTTCCAACCTATCTTTTGTCTTTTGTATCTGCCCAATAGGTTGCTAATTAACCCAGATCCAAAGAGATAATTTGAACATTCTGATTCCACTTAATTCTCAGGAGCAAAATCATTATTTTTGAGTATGCCTTCTCTAAGTTTTCTAGTCAAATTAAACAATGCAACATTGAACTTAAGGTGCTGGATTTGACTGGGGACCCAGGTTCATTCCCCTTCAACCACAAAACTTACTGGGCAACTTTGGGCTACTCACTCCTTCAGCCCAATCTACCTTACAGATAAATGCTCTTCACCATTATATCTTAATAGACACATACAGGAAACCAAAGTTCGCCTTACAGAATATGTTGTGAAGAAATTCCTCACCATCATTCTTGTAGTGTGAAAACAATTGCTGGCAAATTTCATCTCTTGAAGCTTTCATCACTGCTGTTCAGCATGTGAGGAACACATTTTACACAAACCTTCTAATATTGAAAAACATCAATAATGTGACTCACACATTCCTGTGAAATGCCAGGCTTAACAGCAATTTCCCTTTGAATCAAACAATCAAATGTCCTTAATCAGTTCATCAACCTTTGTTATACGAAACTTATTGGTTGCTGTCACAGGTTGTCCACTTCATTCTTGATCACAAAAATCAGCTCTTACCGGTTCACTATTTTTACATTTTTGGCCTAGCATTGCACAGTACACACAACCTTTTATCACAGCAAATTTCCATCAACTGAAATGAAAGAACAGATGCTCAAGAACACATCAGAGTTTCTAGTACATCAGTGCTGTCATTTAATGACAACTTAAAGCATTGGAGGCATTACTTTTTATTCAACCCTCTTATATGCAAAAAATGTAAAATATAACCATATGAGGTAAAAGCATACAGTTTGTTCTAGTGATTAAGGTGCTGGGCTAGAAACCAGGAGTCTGTGAGTTCTAGTTCTGCCATAGGCATGAAAGCTGGCTGGGTGACCTTGGGACAGTCATTCTCTCTCAGCCCAACTCACCTCACAGGGTTGTTGTTGTGGGGAAAATAGGAGGAGGAAGGAGTATGAGGTATGTTCGCTGCCTTGAGTTATTTATTAAAAATTATAAAGGCTGGAAAAAATTAAATAAATAAATAATGTGAGGATCGCAGCTGCTGCTACCTTACTCTCAGTAATCCACAGTACATGCCATTCGGATATACATACTGTAGATTCTGTAACGAAGGAGAAATGGCCTGCAATCCAGCCAAAGGCAGGAATACTAGCCTAGCGTTCAAACAGTTGGAGAAAACAGTTGGAGAAACTTTCTCTCTCCCTCCTTTGTCATTGCCCTGGCTAGCAGTCATTTGTTGTCATGACTACCAGGCGAGATGGCCCTCACTGTCTCACCTCTGCTTTGATCTTTCCAGCCAGGCTGCAATTAAGTCTCTGTAAACAACTGGTGGTATTCAGCTCTTCCCCCACTCACTTGCAGCTATGTTTCTAATGCTCTCTACTAACTAACTAACTAAATCTGTCAGGCAGATGGACCAGATGCCATTAACTATAGCCTGTGGAACACTCCAGTTCTGACAAATAATAAATAAAATCAAAGGGAAATTGATAGAGTATATTGCTATGCACATTTGTAAGTACTGTAACCATCCTAATCCTACTATCTGCTCTTGCAGGACAAATCCAGTTTTCCTTGCTGAATAAACATTTCTCTTTACCTTTATCCATTTGGTACAGAACTCCATAATGACTGTGATAATAAAATTAGAGGAACATGCTTGTACAGTGCCTTAAGGCCTCAAAGAAAAGGTCAACTACCAGAGCAATCATTCAATAGCTTAGCCACAAACTTATCTATGAAGCTGGACTTCCAGGGAAGGTATGGCGAAATGAAGGTGGCTCTGTTGAAAGTGGAGCCAACAACTGTGGCAAAGGCGAAGGAACTGGTGAGTAGACCAGTCCCTTGGAACCTCTCCGGATAAGAAGAGGACAGGAGATCACCCACATGTGCTCCAGATGGCTGCTCCTTACAAGGAGACCACAAGGCAGTAGTTTTCCCTGGGTTTGAGCACCGGGAGATGACAGGATCAGCCATTTTGCTCCCAACCACAGCAGAGCCTTTTAAAGGACACTAGGTTCAGAAATCTCACTTTCTAATCACTTTTGGAAATTGCCTATTAACTATCTTAAAGCTATAAGAGACCTTTGGAATGACAGGTTTGAAAAGTCTTTATCGGGTGAGTTTAACTTCAACGCTGAACAAAAGAAAAAATAATTTCAAGCTTAAGAACTTGAAATGATCAGCAAAAGAAATTGAAATGATCAGCAAAAAGCTAAACAAGATTTTGATCTAATAAAGTTATAAATGGATTAAGGGACAAGATATATTTAGAATATTGACTTTTATTATAAGATTTTGGAATTAGCTATAAAAAATAAACAACTTCTCATGGGAAACAGAATTATTTGGCTATCCTGGCTATTGCTAGTCATAATGGAAGATAAGTGATAATTCTAGAAACTGAACACTAGAGGGGAGTAAAGATTTTAAGTAGAAGAAAAAAAATACAAGCCTGATGTCAGCTAATACTGGTACTTACAAAATGACACAAAACATAACATCGGAAATATTAAAGGAGATCTTTGAAGAATGGAGCCAGAAGTTAATAACTACAATATCAACACTGTCAGTAATGGTGTATGCTTCTATGGATAGACTATGTCTAAAAGATGTTAGTGAAGGAATGACAGATGTGGACCAAGTTTTATCTGAACAAGATAGAGAAAGTACAGAATGTGGAACTACAAATGACAGGCCAAGATAATGATTTGGAAAAGGTTGCTTTACTGGATATACAAAATAAACTGGCTGAAGTTTTAAAAATTAAAAAGGAAATACAAATGATAAACCAAGAGATGACCTGGAAAATGTTTTCTTATTGGATCTACAAAAGAGGCTTGTTAAAGCCTTGAAGAAATCTGTGTGATGGGATAAAGAAGAATTGAAGAGGAATCAAATCCTATGACAATATTTGATTGAATTAAGGATTAAGAATGTTAGAAGTAAATGGAAGGAATATACAGTTGGTTTATTTGATCAAGATTAAAATAGGATTATTTTTTTTTGCAATGTTCTGGTAACACTTTATGGACTTGTTGCTGACACCAGGATTGAAAAGTTGATGGTTTTTAGATTTGCTTATTGATAAGGGATGGGATGTGGGATGAAGAAATATCTGTTTAACCTTATAGGGAGTGAAGATTATTAAATTTGTTTATACTTGTGATGAAAATTGGAAGTCACTTCTTTATATATTTCTTTTCTTTTTCTTTACTATATTCTTTCTTTTCTTTTTCTTCTTACCTTTTCCGTTTTTCTGCACTTCTTATCCTTTCTTTCCATTTTATTTCCTTTCTCTATGTTTAGTTTGTATTAGTTTTTACTATTGTAATTACATTTCTCAATAAAAATCACATTTTTTAAAAAAAATTATCAATGAAGCCAACTGTGTTGAGAATACCTGAATGAGGGCTACAGATTTTGACAAATAAAAGTTCAGTCAATATCCTAAATGAATTGTTCCATATGTATGGACCACTGGTGCTTTTTGAGGCTACTGATGTTAGTTTCTGTCATGGGCAAAAATTAAATGAGGTGGAGGTAGAAGTGGAAATAACAGTATAGCCTCAATAATCTTGTGAGATTTAACAACCTCATGAGATTTTGAGCATTTTGTTTAAACTTAAAAATCTTTTTTTAAAATAAGCACCATCTGGGTTTGGTTATATGTACCATGTACCATATGGTTTACAGGCACTGCATCTCAGGCCCCAACTAACGTGTTAATCTACAAAAAAAATCTGATAATAATATAGTAGCCCACAAAAAGGAAAAAATTAGGGACTACTGCTCTAAATCATATTATTGCAGGGTTGACTATACATAGCCAAGATGTAACTGTTTGAAAACACCCACATTACATATGCACAAAACCTGAATAATTGCACCATCCTCAAAATCAGAATGTATTTTTATTCTTGAACACACACACACAATTTGCTACTGAATAAAAGAAATGAAAATTATATTGCTCTTTTTGTAATATGCCATTAATTAAAATGGATAAGATTGTGATCCTATGCACTGCTACTTGACTTATTAAATATTTATGTCTTATTCAAGGTTATTTTACACATATATATGAGACAGTATTAGAGAGAGAGCTTTAGGGCAGATGATCCAATCCAGAAAGGATTTAGAGATCTATATTTAGGCTGACTCCAGCAAAGGAGATCGTTACCTTGTCGTGGTGCTGGAGCTTGAGCACCTCAATGAAACCATGAGCTAAACCGTGAAGGGACACCCAAGACGGGAAGGTCGTGGCAGAGAGGTCAGACTAAATACGATCCCTGGGGAAGGTAATGGCAACCCACCCCAGTATTCTTGCCATGAAAACTAAATGGATCAGTACAACCAAAGATATGTCGGTATACCATCGGAAGATGGGACTCCCAGGTCGGAAGATGGTCAAAATGCTACTGGGGAGGAACAGAGGATACGTTCAACTAGCCCCAGATGTGATGACGCAGCTAGCTCAAAGCCGAAAGGACGGCTAGCGGCCGACGGTGCTGGTGGTGAACGACGAATCCGGTGTTCTAAAGATCAACACACCATAGGAACCTGGAATGTAAGATCTATGAGCCAGGGCAAATTGGATGTGGTTATTGGTGAGATGTCAAGATTAAATATAGACATTTTAGGTGTCAGTGAACTGAAATGGACTGGAATGGGCCACTTCACATCAGATGACCACCAGATCTACTACTGTGGACAAGAGGACCACAGAAGAAATGGAGTAGCCTTCATAATTAATAATAAAGTGGCTAAAGCAGTGCTTGGATACAATCCAAAAAACGATAGAATGATTTCAATTCGAATTCAGGGTAAGCCATTTAACATCACAGTGATCCAAATATATGCCCCAACCACAGATGCTGAAGAAGCAGAAGTAGATCAGTTCTATGAGGATTTGCAGCACCTACTAGATAATACACCAAAAAGAGATGTTATTTTCATTACAGGAGACTGGAATGCTAAGGTGGGTAGTCAGACGACACCTGGAATTACAGGCAAGCATGGTCTGGGAGAACAAAATGAAGCAGGACATAGGCTGATAGAATTTTGCCAAGACAACTCACTGTGCGTAACAAACACTCTCTTCCAACAACCTAAAAGACGACTTTATACATGGACTTCACCAGATGGTCGACACCGAAATCAGATTGACTACATCCTTTGCAGCCAAAGGTGGCGGACATCTATACAGTCGGTAAAAACAAGACCTGGAGCTGACTGTAGTTCAGATCACGAACTTCTTATTGCAAAATTTAGAATCAGACTAAAGAGAATAGGGAAGACCCACAGATCAGTTAGATATGAGCTCACTAATATTCCTAAGGAATATGCAGTGGAGGTGAAGAATAGATTTAAGGGACTAGATTTAGTAGATAGGGTCCCAGAAGAACTATGGACAGAAGTTCGCAAGATTGTTCAGGAGGCGGCAACAAAAAACGTCCCAAAGAAAAAGAAAACCAAGAAGGCAAGATGGCTGTCTGCTGAAACACTGGAAGTAGCCCAAGAAAGAAGGAAAGCAAAAGGCAACAGTGACAGGGGGAGATATGCCCAATTAAATGCAAAATTCCAGAGGTTAGCCAGAAGAGATAAGGAATTATTTTTAAACAAGCAATGTGCGGAAGTGGAAGAAGACAATAGAATTGGAAGGACAAGAGACCTCTTCCAGAAAATTAGAAACATCGGAGGTAAATTCCAGGCAAAAATGGGTATGATCAAAAACAAAGATGGTAAGGACCTAACAGAAGCAGAAGAGATCAAGAAAAGGTGGCAAGAATATACGGAAGATCTGTATAGGAAGGATAATAATATTGGAGATAGCTTTGACGGTGTGGTCAGTGAGTTAGAGCCAGACATCCTGAAGAGTGAGGTTGAATGGGCCTTAAGAAGCATTGCTAATAACAAGGCAGCAGGAGACGACGGTATCCCAGCTGAACTGTTTAAAATCTTGCAAGATGATGCTGTCAAGGTGATGCATGCCATATGCCAGCAAATTTGGAAAACACAAGAATGGCCATCAGATTGGAAAAAATCAACTTATATCCCCATACCAAAAAAGGGAAGCACTAAAGAATGTTCAAACTATCGAACAGTGGCACTTATTTCACATGCCAGTAAGGTAATGCTCAAGATCTTGCAAGGTAGACTCCAGCAATTCATGGAGCGAGAATTGCCAGATGTACAAGCTGGGTTTAGAAAAGGCAGAGGAACTAGAGACCAAATTGCCAATATCCGCTGGATAATGGAGAAAGCCAGGGAATTTCAGAAAAACATCTATTTCTGTTTTATTGACTATTCTAAAGCCTTTGACTGTGTGGATCATAACAAATTGTGGCAAGTTCTTGGTGGTATGGGGATACCAAGTCATCTTGTCTGCCTCCTGAGGAATCTGTATAACGACCAAGTAGCAACGGTAAGAACAGAGCACGGAACAACGGACTGGTTTAAGATTGGGAAAGGAGTACGGCAGGGTTGTATACTCTCACCCTACCTATTCAACCTGTACGCAGAACACATCATGCGACATGCTGGGCTTGAGGAATCCAAGGCTGGAGTTAAAATCGCTGGAAGAAACATTAACAATCTCAGATATGCAGATGATACCACTTTGATGGCTGAAAGCGAGGAGGAGTTGAGGAGCCTTATGACGAAGGTGAAAGAAGAAAGTGCAAAAGCTGGGTTGCAGTTAAACCTCAAAAAAACCAAGATTATGGCAACGAGCTTGATTGATGACTGGCAAATAGAGGGAGAAAAAGTGGAGGCAGTGACAGACTTTGTATTTCTAGGCGCAAAGATTACTGCAGACGCTGATTGCAGCCAGGAAATCAGAAGTCGTCTACTTCTTGGGAGGAGAGCAATGGCAAATCTTGATAAAATAGTTAAGAGCAGAGACCTCACACTGACAACAAAGGTCCGCATAGTTAAAGCAATGGTATTCCCTGTAGTAACCTATGGCTGCGAGAGCTGGACCATAAGGAAGGCTGAGCGAAGGAAGATAGATGCTTTTGAACTGTGGTGTTGGAGGAAAATTCTGAGAGTGCCTTGGACTGCAAGAAGATCAAACCAGTCCATACTCCAGGAAATAAAGCCAGACTGCTCACTTGAGGGAATGATATTAAAGGCAAAACTGAAGTACTTTGGCCACATAATGAGAAGACAGGATACCCTGGAGAAGAAGCTGATGCTAGGGAAAGTGGAAGGCAAAAGGAAGAGGGGCCGACCAAGGGCAAGATGGATGGATGGTATTCTGGAGGTGACGGACTCAACCATGGGGGAGCTGGGGATGGTGACGGCCGACAGGAAGCTCTGGCGTGGACTGGTCCATGAAGTCACGAAGAGTCGGAAACGACTGAACGAATAAACAACAAATTTAGGCTGAATTGAATATTTTGAAAGTTCTTAACACAGTTCTTCTCCAGTTTAAATTCAGATATAATTGCTGACTAAGAGGGCTAATATTTCAGATACCTACTCCTATTTACTCTGAAGATAATAGCTGGAAACACAATGGAAGTTTCTCTGTGTATTTTCTTGATATATGAGAAAAGGTTTTGCAACAGCTACAACACCTGCTTGATTGCTTTTGACGTGCTATGTTGCTCAGATTTAGTTTATCATCTCTTTTTCTGTGTCTTAACTTCCAGTTGTTAAACTCGGGAAAGGATAAATGGTTCAAGAAATAATTATGCACTGCAGTCAGTCCAATAGATATATGTGAGAATGGCAGAAGAATAAAGCCATAGTAATGTCCACCCTCTTATCTTAGTTACTTCAAATATACGAAATGGGGGGTTGGGGCTGTTTCACGCACAATGAATGAAGTTAAGGCTTCAAACTAAGCCAAAATAAAACTGATGGGGCTAGTTGTATGCCTCTGTATGGACATGGGAACCTGACAGCTACATGCAACAGCAAGCCCTGCCCCCCAATGTTCTTCCTTAGAGCTGAATGGGCTTTCACAGAGACCAGCTCTGTAAAATAAACTGGCACACTGTGACACCAGAACAGTTTATTCTCAAACATGAAGTTGGTACAAAAGAAAAGGAGCAACTATGGGTGAATGGTAACAGAGTCCAGTGGATCAGCATGTACTGAAAACAAAGCCGAGATCTACCCATCAATTGTCTCCAAAGTCAGTCCCAAGGAAGATCTTTCAGTAGGGATGGCGAAGGCAGCTGAAAGCCTTCTTGGCAAAATTGACTGCTACGCAAGTCACCTGGTCTTTGCCATAGGTTCTTTCCTTGATTCAACTGTAGCACACAATCCACTTCAGATGCGCTCCTAGCTGATGTGATAGCATACTTTCCTATTACCTTAGCATGTGTCTGGGGACAAAACAGTTGTCTTCTCATTTTGGACTCATAAAATGGGATTCCTAAAACTGCTATAAGGGTATCATTTGCCAAATGTTGATATGGAAATGCCAAGGGGATGTAATCCAATGTTTAGTGTAAGAAATGCAAATCTCTGATTTGACCTTAGTATATGGTTAGTATATGGTTTAGTGAAAATCAGGACTCTTGATAACAGACTAACACATTTTGTTAATAGTATAAACTTTTGTGAGCTATAGTTCACTTGGTCAGACGCACGGTGTGGCTAAACTAATAAACGATTAAAATTTGGGTAGGCAGGGGGAAAGGGAGGGGAAAATCAGGGTGGTTATGCAGTTAATTTACAAGTATTTTCCCAATTAACAATCATACTTAAAAACCCATTATGTCTATTGAAATCTTCTCAGATAGTGGCTGTTGTGGGTCTTCCGGGCTGTGTGGCCGTGTTCTGGAAGTTGTGGTTCCTAACGTTTCGCCAGCATCTGTGGCCAGCATCTTCAGAGGGCAGGAGCACAGATAGAAGCAAAATCATTTTGCTTCTATCTGTGCTCCTGCCCTCTGAAGATGCTGGCCACAGATGCTGGCGAAACGTTAGGAACCACAACTTCCAGAACACGGCCACACAGCCCGGAAGACCCACAACAGCCATTGAACTCCGGCCGTGAAAGCCTTCGACAATACTTCTCAGATAGTTTCGGCAGTTATAATGCTCTGATACTACTTTGTCCTTGTTTTGAGTCCTGATGTCAAAGTTGTGCCCATTAATTCTGTTGTGCAAAGTGTGGCCTGTTTGTCCTATGTAGAACAGGACAAAGTAGTATCAGAGCATTTTAACCTTCCAGGACACTCTATTACAGATCTCAGAGTAGCTGTTTTGAAAAATAGAAACTTTACCAGCACAATTGAATGAGAGGTTGCTGAACTCACATGCATCAAAAGCTTTCAGACCAGAGAACAGCAGTCCTGTCTCCTTTTGAAAAGATAACATCAACCCTGTGATTTGAAAAGCAGTTTTATTTTAAACAAGAATAAGGAAAGGTTAAATGCTCAAACAATTACAATGGAATAAAGCCTTTAGCACTAATAAAAATACAAACAATGTTTCCAACATCAGTCACCTTTAGAATGCTATGGGAACCTCTATCTGTCGTAGGAAAAACTTCAAGGTGGAACAAAACATAGAAGAATGCAAAAAGACAATAAACATATGACACAAAAATCAGATGCATATTTCTGGAAACAATTGGCAGACACATTCAAAATACCAGCAACCTTACCAGACCAGCATATCTTAAAATGAAGTGAAATGAGTGCAGATCCTGGCCTAAATTTTTACTTTACCTCCGGGAGGGGGGATTTCCACCCCCAGGTCACTTCTGCAGATATCGAGTTCTAACTAATCTCTGATTCCTATTGATTGTGATCTCAATCAAAGCTTTAGAAGCACTTCTTCTTAGCTCAGGTTAACTCCCTAGAGATTTCTGGGTCACAGTTTGGAGACTCCGGTATCTTCAGTACAGATACTTAACTCTGCTCTTACCATATGCTCCAAGCAAATCAGCTCTCTCCCCTGGAGTCTTTGCCTTCTCCCCACCTAAACAGGACTTATTCTCTGCTAGTAGTATCTGTGGTGGATGGGTAGGTAACACAATCAGTATATTGGCAGGCAAAACATTATGATGCAAGCTCTGGCCCTTTTGAACACATGTGCCTGCTTCACTCCTACTGCCGTTCCTTCCATTGAAGCATTGTTTAGCTCTCTGTTCCTGGAAATGAGGTCACCAAGGCCATGTAGCTGTTTCCAGTCTCCATTTTGCTTACAACTTTCCAGAAAACTTGCTTTCTTCATCTTCCAGGTGTTCCCTCTCATTGGTCCTTTCTCAGGTGATCTCTTGGCAGTTCTAATTCCTTTGTCTTCAATGCTTCAAGGGAGATGCTGGGGGAAACCTGCAAATCTATATCTCCCCTCCCTCCCTCTGCTTGGGACTTACCAGGAATTAGCCCCCCCTTTTTCCTCTTTTTTTTGGGGGGGGGGAAGGTTTCATTGCTGCCAGTATGTAAAAGTGGTCAATGAACTCCTTTGCCTGTATTCATGCTTGCATCTGAAGCCATTACAGATTCTCCTGCCTGAGTGAAAGGAGGTTTGCCCATTTTCTATGGCATGGTTGTATTTTGGTTGGCTGCTTCCAGACTATATATGATTTATAGCAGAGCTTCCCAAACTGTGTGTCGCAACACAAAAGTGTGTTGCCACACACAGTCTGGTGTGTCGCCACGCAACCTGGAAGCGCTGATCATCATCAGCGCTTCCGGGTTTTCCCGCGGCGACACACCAATGGCAGCGCGGAAAAAACCAAAAGCGGCAGCAGCGCTTCCGGGTTTTTGCATGCTGCCACAACGGCGGCAGTTCCGGGTTTTCCCGTGGCGACACACCAACGGCGGTTGGTGTGTCGCCACGGGAAAACTTTGGAAAACCCTGATTTATAGGATGTTATAGAAGTTAACATAGGATGTCAACCAGAAGTTATTTCCCAATGCTTTCATGAGCAAGAATAATCCTCCTTCGCAAGGATTCTTGAGGCACAAATGACCAGGGTCATATTAGCCTATTTCAGACACATTATTACCTAGTTCTCTGGAGAAGGCTTTAATGCTGGGAAAGGTGGAAGGAAAGAGAAGAAGAGCATGACCAACAGCAAGGTGGATGGACTCAAGTTACAGTGGCAATGGGTGGATTGTTGGAAGACATAAAATAGCAGGTTAGGGACAGATTGTCATAGAGAAAATCTATCTACAGTATGTGGTCGCTAGGAGTTGACAGTGACTTGATGGCATGTAATCAATAAATAATAATATAACTCTACTATGGTTGGATCATTTACTCCAATTAGAATTGGTCGGATTTATAAGGCCATCACAGCAGAAACTGCTTATAGTTCCCCACTTCTGGTAAGTAAAGGGAGCTGAGCTTATCAGTAGCAGCACTGGCCCTCTGGAATAGTCTGCCAGTGGAAAGCAGATTGGCTCCATCCCTAATTGCCTTCGGAAGATGCTGAAAAACTAGTTTTGTAGAGTGTCCTAGTTTAGATTGGATCATCCATTTAACTTATCAACAGGTGACCTTTTTATGATATGATGGTGTTATTTAATTGGTTTCATTTGTACTGTGAATGTTTTTGTACAGTTTTAATTTGTGCAAGCTGCCAAAATTTGTTTTTGATTGCACAAAATGCAATAAAATGAAAAAAACAAATGCATGCATACATACTCTGGAAGTGGGCAATGCTTGCCTCTAGAACAGATTGGAGTTATAGATAAGCATTGGTCACCTTGCTCCCAGCATCTTGGGAAGGACCAAAGGTCTTTCTCAGGGAATCTTTGTTGTTGTTCAGTTATTAAGTCGTGTCCAACTCTTCGTGACCCCATGGACCATAGCACGCCAGGCCTTCCTGTCATCCACTGTCTCCTGGAGTTTGCTCAAATTCACGTTCATTACATCGGTGATGCTATCTAACCATCTCATCCTCTGCCGTCCCCTTCTCCTTTTGCCTTCAGTCTTTCCCAGCATCAGGGTCTTTTCCAGTGAGTCCTCTCTTCACATTAGGTGGCCAAAGTATTTGAGTTTCAGCTTCAGTATCTGTCCTTCCAATGAGCAGTGAGGGTTGGTTTCCTTTAGGATTGACTGATTTGACCTCCTTGCAGCTGATCATTTCCTGTACTTTTGTTTTTCACCTATCTGCTTCATAGCAGTTGTATGATGATACTTTTAGAATTGTGTGCATACAGTACATGCTTTCTTTTATGGGAAACGTGACAATGACTTACTTTGAAGGAAAACCCAGTGACTACACTGACTACACTCCCTCTCTCAGTCCCTGACCATCAGCTCCATCACAGTCAAAAAGTGGCATCATTATTGCTTACTGCTACTCTTTTCCTTTGCCTAGGAATAACTTCATTTATCTGTCTGAAATTTGCCAAGATTTTCCTCACCAATAGATCTATTTTGGCTGCAAATTCCATATATTCTATCTCAAAACAAAAAGGTTTGACAAACAAAAAGCCATAGAGTATTTTAAATACATATTGCTTGATACTTCCAACATAATTTTTAATGACATTTGAAAAGCTTTATACTGTACCTTAATAATGATTTTACAAACCAAACCCTCCCATAATGCCAGTTTCATCATGACCTTAATGCTATGGGTTATAAACAGGCTCATGCATTCTGGAAGCCCAGAAATGAAACTATAATTATTAACCAATCAACAAAATCAATGTTAAATAATATTTGAGACTAATGGTGCACAGGGCAATCAAATACTAAACTGCTGGCTATTTATGGGAAATGCAGCACAAAGAATATTTGAGGCTAATGACATACAAAGCAATCAAACAAGAAGCACTGCATCTTTAGACAATTGAATGCATTCTGTTCAATGAGGAAAAAAAAACAAAGATTGAGTTCAAAGGAAGATAGGGAAGCAGTGGATTTTGAGTAGTGATTCACTTTAATGGAGCATATACAGAGTTCACCTATTGGCAGAGAGAATAGCAGCAATTTTGGCGGTGATTATGTGGCCAGAATGTGCCAACACTGAAAAGGAGTTCCTTGTTTTAGAAGGCATATACAATTGGAACATGGAATGTCAGAAGCATGAACAATGGAAGCTTTGAAATTGTTGAAGCAGAAATGAAGTGTACTCAGATATTTTAGGGAAAAATGAACGTAGGTGGACTGGAATGGGCTACTTTAAATCAGTTGACTATGTGACATACTATTCAAAGCATGTAGGGGAATGAAGTGGCAAGGGCATAGAAACATGACACTGTTAGACTGTGCTCAGCTGTAATCTAACAAATGACAGGATTCCATTTATTATCAATGTTGCACAAGTGTATGCCATGGTAAAAGACATTGAAGGCTGTGGCAAATTGCAAGAGGTGCTAAATGCAACTTTAAGAGAGGATGTAATACTGCTATCAAGTGATTGGAATGCAAGAATTAGAAAAATAGGGGAACCTGGAATTACAAAATTTGAATTGGACAAACATAATACAGTAATACATGAGATACGTTAATAGAGTTTTGCAAAGAAAAATCTTTGTTTATTCTCCACACCTGCTTCAAGCTACATAAGTACAGACTGTATGCATGAAGACAAGATCTACTACATAAAAGGAAATAGAAGAGAGTAAAGTGCAGTCAAATCAGCCTACACCCACTCAAGTGCAGACTGTGAAGCAGATATGAACTATCAGTGTCAAATATATACAGTAGGTTAAAGAGAATAGACATGTCATCAAGATTTGGCCTGGAGGATATATAAGCAGAAAATAAGATCCATGTAAGAAGCAGATTTAGTACTTTTTAATTATGCAAACCTGAGGAGCTATCAGAAGAGACAGGAGGCCATGTGACAACTGAAATAGAAGGAAAAAAACCCCCAAAAATTCAAAGAGGAAAAGATCCAAGTGGCTTTTAGAATGAATTATCATGATAGTCAAAGAAAAGCAATGGATGAAAGCCTTGGGCACTTAGAAGAATACACAACTGAACACAGATTTCCAGTGTTAAGCTATAAAGAATAGGGAAAGAGATCTCACCCAAGAATGTCAGCAAATTGGGTCTAGAAAAGCAAATAATGCTCTCCTGTTTTACTGGGCAACCCCTCCTCCTGCAGATTAGATCAGATGCAGCATCTGATCCATAGGTATGTTCCTCATAAAAATGCCCCCCCACATACGCAGATGAGGAACTGCAATATCTGATCTGTGGGGGCGGAGTTGACAGCTTTACAGGGAGAATTCATTCCCTTTCCTTCAGCTTCTACTCCTTCCCGCTGCTTTTGCCACCCTTCCAAACCATGGCAGGCTGCCGAGGTCGTAAGAAAGACTAAATTGAAGCCTTCAAATGATGGAACTAGAGATAGTTAGTAAGGGTATCACAGACTACAAGAAGAGCCACTTAATCAGTCCTGCATTACATAAAGCCTGAGTGTTCCCTTGAGACAATTATTAGCAAGCAGAAACTCACATCGTTTGGGGATGTGATGATGGCCTAGAAAAAAATATGTCTACGCCTGGTAAAATTCATGGAAGCAGAAGAAAGGAAAAACAACAAATAAGCTAGATGTATGGGATCATGATAATTACAGAAATGTCTTTGGAAGAGCTGCAATTTAGGGATACAAGTCAAGGAAGCAAAATGCATGGTGGTCCCTCACTCTCCCTTCCCCTTCCATAATCTTTATTCTCTCTCAGATATATATACCCACCAGTCTCAACAGGAGGATGTTACCCTGGGACCAAAGCGAGAAGATGGCAAATGCCCAGAACTTAATATGCAGCCAAAGACTGGAACCCAGAAAGCAGAACGTAAAGAGAGGCAGGCAGCCAGATTGAGGATTCAGAGTATTGTAGGACACTATAACAGAGAGACCAGTCTATGGTACTGAAAACCTCATATGTTTCCAAATCAGTGCAGACAGTATGGGAAATAAACAGGAAAAACTAAAGACTTCCAAATTCAGGAAGACAAATATGATGTAATAGGCATTACTGAAACTTGATGGGATGATATTCTTGACTGGCACATAATACTGAAATGCAACAATTTATTCCAGAGCATGGAAATCCTGAGGAAAATATTTAGATGAGAATAAAAGGTGAGAGAAACTAAAGGGATGCCATTGTGGGAGTTTATTATAGACCATCTAGGCAGGCAGAAGATTCAGTTGAGGGCTTTCTACATCAGATGACCAGTCTTTCAAAGACACATGCAACAGTGATAATGGGAGATTTCAATTATCCTGACATCTGATGGGAATCTAACTTTGAAAAGAGTCAGAGATCCCACAAATTCTTGTTCTCTCTTGTGGACAATTTGATTTGTCAGAAACTGGATGAGTGAACAAGGGTTCTAATATCCTGGACCTAACCCTTACCAAAAAGGAAGAATTGGTTGAGGAGCTGAAGTTGACTGGCACTTTGGGGGAAAGTGATCATGTTGTCCTGGAATTTGTAATACCCAGAGGAGGAGGAATTGAGAAGAGATGGATTTCAGAAGAAAGGATTTGGTGAATTATGGGAGAAGGTAGCTTGGATCTAATGGTTTGAAATCCTGAAGGAAAAAGTGTCCAGGTAGGATGGGAAATTCTACAAAATGAGATACTGAAAGCACAATTTCAAAGTAAAACGAAAAATAAGAGAACTCCAAAAAGGCTAAAATGCTGAAAAGAAAGGGGATATACAGTATGTATATGTATGTATGCATGTATGTATGTACATAGGAAAAAGGAAGGGAACATAACCAAAGAAGAATACAAGGTAGTCTCCAGAAACTGTAGGAACTCGACTCAGAGCGGAGAGTTATAAGAGATACCCAAAGTGATACCGAGGAGGAGGACAAGGAGGCATTACTAGTAGTAATTGTTAGGATTATTAGAAATAAACTCTAAGCTATAGAGGATGTAACAGCATTCCGCACATGTCATGTCGTCCACATGACTGCGGAAGCATCTTCGGACAACGCTGGCTCTTCGGCTAACAAACGGAGATGAGCACCAGCCCCTAGAGTCAGGCACGACTGTGTGGGGGAACCTTTACCTGCTTATAGAGGGTGTAAGTCCATTATGAGGAGAAAGTGGTGAACTAATGGGTATTGGTGAGAAGGCAGAATGCCTTTAAACTCTTATTTTGTGTCAGTCTTCTTTCAGAATGGAAATGGAGCCCAAGCTAGTCATTGTAATGTTAGCGATGGAAGAAGGAAACTGCACCTTAGGATAGACAGGGAGAAGGTAAGAGAGGGCTTAGTTAATTTAAATGTCTTCAGGGTCAGATACATTACATTCCAAGGTAGTGGAAAAACTAGTGAAGTTCATTGCAGAACAAATCTTTGAGAGGTCTTGGAGGAGGTCTCAGAAGGCTGGAGGAAAGTGGATGTCATCCCCATCATCAAACAGTGGAAGAAGGATGAAAACCACAGATCTGTCAGCTTGCTGTCTACACTGGACAAGATCTTCAAACATTATCAAGCAGCATTGGTAGCAGGTGTGCTACAATTTACAGGAGCCAGCGTGAGTTTCTGCAAACAAATTGTGCCAGAATAAGTTTATATCCTTTGATAGAGTTACCAGCTTAGTAAATCAGAAAAATGCCATAGACATAGTGTTCATGAATCTTAGCAAAGCCTTTGACAGAAGGACTCATGAATTTCTCCTTCATTAAACATTAAAATATGAACCGGATGATACTTCTGTTAGATGGACTCACAGTTGATTGAATGATACACCTAAAGAGTGCTCATTAGTGGCTCCACTTGAGCTTGGAGGAAAGTATCAAATAAAGTGCCAGAGAGCTCTGTCCTGTGCTGTTCAACATTTTTATCCATGTCATGGATGAAGGAGTTGGGAGGACATTTATAAAGTTTGTAGACGTCACAAAGCTGGGAGGGGTGATTAATACTTTAGATCAGCCTTTCTTAACTTGGCTTCTCTGGAACCCTTGGGTTCCGCGAGAGTTTGTTATTGAAAAAAACAGTGTTTTGAACGTTGCACAATGCTAGCACTCGCAGTGGTGGGAATTGTTACATGTCACTCAGCTGCCAGCCTGCCACTTTGCTGTTATTGTAAATGTTGTAGAACATGGATTGTGCAGGATATAAGTGAATTGTATTGTGAAGTTTTTTTATTTTTTGTGATTGTTATGCAGGAGTTCCCTGAGACCTGAAAAGTATTTCAAGGGTTTCTCCAAAGTAAAAAGGTTGATAAAAGCTGCTTTAGATGAAAGAGAGAGTGTTTTAAAAGATCTAGACAGGCTTGAAGAATGAATTGTATAGAATGGAATTTCATAAGGAGAAATGTAAATCTCTACATCTGGATAGGAAAAAAGTAAGGCACCACTATAGGTTAGGGGAGATCTACCTTGGCAGTAGTACATGTTAAAGAGATCTGGGTGTCTTTGTTAAACACAGGGTAAACAATGAGCCAGCAATGTGATATAGTTGCTAAGAAGGCAAATGCCATCTTGAGGTGTATTAACAGGAAAATTGTGGGAAGTGATTGTTGCACTCTACTCTTCCCTGGCCAGACCCTACTGTATTTGTGTCCAGTTCTAAAAGGTTAAAAAAGGAGAGTGACATATTGGAGAAAATTCAGAGAAGGGCTATCATTGATGCTGAAGAGTCTAGAAATTAAGCCGTATGAGGACCAGCTAAAGAATCAAGGTATGTTTAATCTACAGAAAAGATGATTAAATGGAGATTTGATAGCAATCTTTAAATATCTGAAGAGCTGTCATACCGAAGAAGGAGTGGACATTTTCTTTATTGTCCCAAAGGGCAGGACTGGAATCAATGGGTTAAAATTTAAAGCCAGGAGATTCAGGCTAGTTACCAGGAGGAACTTAACTCTCATCTATACCTCTAAGGTGTCTTCCAACTCATTGATGCTTTGAGCCTCTTTCAACATTCAAACATGTAATGATACGCTCCTTTCTTTCACACAAACCCTTACTGGGGAATGTAGAAGCAAATTCTGGTCTACCATTCCTATGCTGCCACTCTGAAGGTAAGACCTGAAAACACTTTTACTCTGCTAGCTATACTCAGTCCTCATCTTTTCTGATAAGAAGGGCACCTTTCTCAATTCAAGCTCTCTTTTGTCTCTTTTTTTTCTCACTTGCAGATCTTCCTTGTTTTTAAATCTTAAATCTTTTCAGCAGCAACAGCTACAGTACATTTCCCATCTGTTCCCCACATTAATTTCATTTGTTAAATTTAAATCCTCTTTTTTCCCCCTCCAGGCCCCATAGCAGCTTCCATGGGGGTCTTCCTTCATTTTATCAGCACAACAATTCTATGGGGTAGGATGGGTGAAGAGAAACTGAATGCCCCAGTCATCCAATGAGATTCCATGGCCGAGGGTGGACTTCAATCAGGGCTACCCCAGTCCTAGGCTAACATATTAATTACTACATCACATGAGCAGCTATGCTTGAATTGCTATCTTTAGAGATATCCACTTTTAAGTTTAGCATGCTGCTGAGTAATTGAAGTCAGGATGAAACAGATGGAATAAGCCAGGTTGCTTCTGTACTTTTATTGTAGAGAAGAAAATTTTCACCACGTGTTGGGAAACAGCAAGTATTTTAAAAGTGTGCTAATGATTGCATATGTTGGTTTGGTAGCACTTCCCCTGTATAATTTCTGTGGTTTCTAGCTTTGTGCATGCTCATGATTCAGTCTATTAAATGTGCCTGCTTTTACTTTCTTCATATTGTACAAGGTACAGTCCATAAAGGTTTTTCTTAAAATGCTGAAGATACATTAAGATAATTGCAATACCCTAATTAGAGTTTCTTCTAAAAATGGCTGATCTACTCATGTTTTAATAGATGAAAGATTTTAGAGGGGTTATGGCAAAACAGTTACAGTAATCAGAGAAGAAAAAGTGCTGAAGGTATCATGAAGCTCCATAATTAAACTGAAGCTTACAGCTCAATTATATTTGAGCATCATTATGCATAAAACATCAGTAGGCATCATCAGGAATCCAATAAAAGAGATTCCATCAGTGTTAAAAGCCAAAAGGTAAGCCATAATACAGATTGGGCTAAATTGTCTAAGCAAAATATGGGGAAAATGTGAGTAAATTTAAAGTCAATTCTTATAGTCTCTCTAGTCTGATTAATGTATGTGACATTAACATAAGCCTTGCTTTGTGCAAAACATAATTAATTGATTTAGTGAAACGTTGGAGTTGAATAATTGACTATAAAGGGGTGGAAGAAAAGATGCCATCAAGTTTCAGGGAATTCTAAATTCTACTGAAATCGCCCCCTCTCTCTCATCTATCTATCTATCTATCTATCTATCTATCTATCTATCTATCTATCTATCTATCTATCGTCTGTTTGGACACATTGACCTTGATATTTATTCTCAAGTTCCCTCTCTGGAGATTTACTCATTAGTTGGCTAATATGTTCCTGCTTTTCAGTTTCACTGTGTAACTCCTTTGTAAATATGTGGCGAGCACCAAATAAATATGCTGTAATTGAATGGTCAAGGTGATTAAAATGAATTGTAAATATACATAATTACTCAATGCAAACTGTCCTTTCTCTCTCTCTCTGGTTCTTGGTTGATGATTGTTTTGTATTAAATGGTAACACTATAACATGTTTGCCATTGGCACCTCAGTGAACAGAGGTTTAAAATATATTAAAGGCGCTTATAAAATGTTCATAAAGTAGTTATTATATAGCTCACAGAATATAAATCTATAACAATGCAACCAAGAGGTCTTGAGAAATTGCCATTGGCAGCAACATAAATTGCTGTTTTAGAAGGTGTGGATTGAACTGCCATCATACCATCTCCTGCTCCTTCATAGCATGGTTCTCTGGTGAAAACAACCAACAATCAGAGATCCACATTGAACAATGTTTTATGGAAATTTATGTTCTGTAAAAGAAAACATTTGCTAAGTATTATGGTATCTTTTGACATCCCAATTTATTTTTAATTTATAGTATAAGAGAATTGTAGCTTGATATTCCACATGTCCAGCATAAATGGCATGAAATGCCAGGAGACAGGGAGGGGACATTGCCCCCACTTTTGATCAGTCAAGTAACAGCTCCTCTTTAAGTTCTGAAACCAGCATTGATTTAGGGGCAGGTCAGCAGTGACTGGAGAAGATGAGCGCCCATCATTCAGACTCCAATGTTTAACTTGAGTTGAAATGGCCTAGCAAGTATTGAATATTGAAGATACTGGTACCACCATAGGTAAAATATGAATTGCCACTGGCATTCAGTTTCCTTGCAGCTGCAACAAACTTCAGAGAGCTGAAGGAAATAAGAAAAAAAACTCCTCAGCTTTGCAAATCTCAGTATCAGAGACAAATCTGAGAGATTCCCATGGAATAACTATGTTTAAATTTGACATGTTTATTTTAATTTTCTCATCTACCATTAAAAAGTACAGGATATTGAACCCTAGGAAGAATGTAACATTAATAACAACAATCTTCCAAAGTCAACAGAAGTGGGGAAATTAATAAAACTAATAATCTATCCTTTTGTAGGCCTATGGTTTGGCATTTCAAGAAGTACATTCTGTAATTCTCTGACCTGACCAAGTAAACTGAGGATCAACTGCCCTAACTTCAGGATTTTGCTTTTGTTTTAATTTACTCCAGAAGATATTGTTAGTATTTTTTTAAAAAGGGAATGATCATTGTTAAATAATAGGATTTTGTTGTTTCAACTAGAAGGCTCTCCTTCTCCTCTTTCATTTTTCAGTATGTTCCTTTTATTCTGTGGATTTAAAAATATTTTTTAAATTGTGATTCAGTTGGTATGTTCTAGAATTTAAGAAAAAGAATATACTGTATTTCAAACTGAAATAATTTACAACCAATCAATATTTAATACATTTCATAAATCAAAATTTCCCAATTTTCAGTACTAAACATTTATTTAATCCATATCAAAAGAAAACATGGGAATCTCTTTACTTTATATTCTGTTTCTGTTTATTTGATGACAAGCGAACAATGGCCATGGAAGTCATCGATGCATTCCAAACATTTTTTGCTGTCATCATAAAAATCTGACTTTAGCAGAATCTGTCTGGAGTTGGACATGCCTTGGGTGACCTTTAATGCACATGTGGATCCCTGGTGATTTTAAGAAGAAAAATATGTGTATTTTTTAAAAATAGAAAAGTATGTAAACAGCTTAAGTGACAGAAAACTCCTCTCTGGAGGATGTCACTCATTCAGCCTTTCTTAACTCTCAGAGGCAGAAGTTCTCTGAACTTGTCTTTTGTTTATGTTTAAGAGGAAACAGCAAATGTAGCCAGCCACTTTAACATTCCGATTAATAGGAAAGTCAGACATTACTCCCCACTCCCATCAAAATATGCCCTTTTCACAGTCTGTTTCTACCTCTTTTCAACATGGAATATGATTTACATGAAGGTAAAAAAGTGAAACTTCTTGGAGCAAATGTTATGTTGTGAAAATAAGCAGCTTTGCTTGGAAGTATGCCCTATTCATTGTAAGGGTCTTGTTTCTCTCAGCTGTGTGTATTTATGTCTATCCTTGCCACTTTTAGTACTAGCATGGGACAAATAGAGGCTTGCAGTTTGACAGATAGTTTGCTTGGCTCTGAGTGGCCCAAAATAGGAACTGTGGACCCACTGAGTGCGATGGAGGAATGAGGACAATCAACCAGGAGACATTCTGTAGGTCTTCAATGCTATGCCTGTGTGTACGTACAGTATCACCCTTGCCAGGTTCTCAACTTTTGAGGCATTTGCAAATTCCTCTGAGCTCAGTTATCAGAACAATAAAAGCTATTCTAGCTTTTTATTAATATCTTTATTATTTATTAATATTGTTAATAAAGATATTTGGAAAAAGAGGAAGCTGGATGGAGCTGTAAGTCAGTTAGCAGGAATAGGCTGGAACCAAACAGAAGATGTGTGTGTGTTAGAGGACATGCAATAGCAATATGCACAGTGGAAAAGTATTGTTTTTATTTGTTCCTTTTTTAGCCCCTCTTTCCTCATCCAGGAAATTAAGGCAGTATGCCTGTTTTTCCCCACCTCCTATTTTCTCCTCACACAACAACTGGTGAGGTAGTCAGGCTAAGAGACAATGACTAGAATTAAGTCACCTAATAGGCTTCCAGGGCTGAGTGGGATTTCAACCTGGGTCTCCCAGTATCAAACCTAACCTCTACACTACATTTGGGGAGAAGGGAGAAGAAATTTAAAAGCAAGAGTGGCTGGAGAAGAAAGACAATGGAAGCTGGGAAAGGATAAAAGATGTACCCATACGTTTGGAAGAAAATTCTCCCCAGTCAAAATGGTCTTTGTTGAAGAGGACCCCATCCTCTAGAAGGCCTAACTAAAGGATACCTCACACCATCTCAGGTCCTCCTCATATTTAGCCAGTCATATTACCAAGAACAACATAATCCTGCTTTCCAATTTTTCCACTTACGTTTGCTTTTTTTTGAAAAAAAAATATATTTAAAAAAAAATCTTTAACAACTTAAAATAGAAGTTTAACCTTTTGCAATGTCAAAACACTAAACATTGGCATTTGCATGTACACTATCATTTTGTGATCATGACTAGGATATTACCAGACGTCATAAGGGCCACAAAATGTTTGAACTCGCAAAACCTAACCTATTGTCTTACTCCATCCTTCAGTCTCACCACCAAGCCTTATGTTTTCAATATAGGGAATAAGATTAGAAACAGGTTCCAGAACAAGGACGAAGTAGAGGCCTTGTATTCCAGAAAGTGATGAGGTTGGTACTTTCTATCACATAAGTGTCCTCTTTTTCGTTCTGCATGCAAAAAGAGTGTGTAGAAGTTCAATGTTCCTTTTCTTCCAGATTAAGGTGATGGAATTGGGCCAGCCCTGCCTGATGCCGTAGTACCTGTTAAATTGTTTATTCTTCGTAACATCACAGAATGGGATTGCAAATTACAGTTAACATAATAGTTTCATGCTCTGTGATTGTTATCACCTAGCTGTAAATATGAAGTTGAATTGAATGTTAGTAGGACATCCTTGAAGGTAGTGAAACATATGGAAGTCTTGAAAAGAAGGGCAGAATTGTCTACAGATAGAATAATAAGTCTTCATCAAAAGATATTATGGAACAAAAAGGGAAAGTGTAATGCTTGAATTTCTGAAGAAGACCTCCTGTAAAAAGTTTGGAAGACACTCAGTCTCATACTACTTTGTGAAGTAATAGTATAAAGACATGTTATAAATCTGTAGTTTCTGTTCTTTCTGTGGAACAACCATTCTTTGCAACTTCCACACTTATATTTATTAGTGCGAGCTTTCCTTAAAACACAAACAAAACCGTATTTCATCTCATTTTATTTCTTCCAAAATGATGTTCTTAAAGTACATCTTGCAGATAGATTATCTGTCCCTCACAGCAAAGCTTCACAATGGGAGTCTAATAATTGCTTTTTTTCTAATTTCACTAAATGAGTTATAATTATTTTATGTCTGTTTTATGGTTACTGAATAGTATTAACCTAAGCTCTAATTATAATATAGCTTTCAGAGAAATGTATGGACACTGAATTGATGGACTGCCAGCTTATGTAGGAACATCACATAAAGCAGATATACAGCTAATAGTTTAAGGCGTAGCCTGTTAAAATTCAGGGGCACAGCTCACTCATGAATAAGTAACAGGGTGTAAATTCATTGACTAGCTTTTATAGCATCCCAGATAGAGACACGCACCCATGATTACTACATGTAAAAACCAGTGTACAATGGCATCTGCTGATTTGATTGGAATTATTGATTACCATTTGATAGCTGTATTAGTCAATACCTCAAGGATAATGACTAAATAGCATCCAGGCTCAGCTATTACAGGATGCATCATCCGTGATTGAATAAATATTACAAATGCTACCTGTCGCAAGTCTTTCAAATGTTGATTGAAACCTTCAAACAAAACAGGAAAATAAAAATTTAGCAATCGTATGGCAAACTGAAATCAAAGGGTGAAGCTTTGTTCATCTCTTCATCTTCATACTAGCAAAAGTTTGGTATACTGATTTCTGTCTGCCACACAGCTATTCATTTCTTTGTTGATTGTTTCTTTAGCTTTTTTTCTTTAACCAAGCCCCAATTCCTTTAAAAATCCTCAGGATGGCTTAGGGATATGAATGGGAAGGTAGGGTATCTGTCTCTATCATGCTATTTTTAAGCATGGGTCTACCATTCTTCTGGAGAAGATGTGATGAGCTAGGCTGACCATATGTCCCATTTTGAATGGGACAGTCCCGTTTTTTTAGCATTTTTCAATCGTCCCGTCATTTTCATAAAACTCTCAATTTTGTCCCCTTTTTCAAACCCGGCGGGAATGGCGTGGAAGGAGGATCCGAGCCTGAGTGTGGACTGGGGGGCGGGGTTTGCAGGCGGGAGCCAATTGTGTGGACTGGGGGGTGGGGTTTGCAGGTGGGAGCCAATTGCACAGACTGGGGGGTGGGGGACCCCTGTCTTTTTCATGAATATGGAATATTACATAAGACCCCATCCCGTTTTGCCATCCTGAAATATGGTCAGCCTAGATGAGCACCTGATGATCTCCCTCCCACTTCAGCCCAAGCTCCTACAGTGTACTTACGATTTATCACTCTAGTTAAAAGGGAAAACAGACAGAACTCTTACGAATTTAATCCCAGCTTCCATATATACAAAGCTGAAAAGTCCTGCAAGGGAACAACAGTTTTGGTAATAAGTGACCATGCCCAGCAGCACCCGGAAGTAGTTCATATTACACACACAATGGTGTAGGGATAGGCAGGTAATTAAAAGTATGGTCATATAAAACTTTTGTTGGCAGAAGCAGCAGAGAATTGCAATGAATTTATTTTGGCCAGAACCAGCAACATACAGGTGGCAGAACCTGGCTACCCTTCCTGGTTTAACTCAATCTTCTGCACAGCACAGGAGTTGCTCCATTTTTTAAACACAGGTCTTATGCTCTTTCAAAAGTGCTCTAAACCTGTGTGTAGCAAAAGGTCAGGCATTATGAGGGCAGAGGCATCTGCAGGAATCACGTGTCCAGTCTCTCTGGCAGCCAGAACTAAAATGGCCATGGATAGCAGTGTCCAGTGAATGGCAGGGGGCATTTCCATAGCAGCCCCAAGCCGCCAGTAAGAGCTGGGCAGATGTCACCACGAACAATCAATAAGGAATTGTAGATTATTCATTTACAAGACTTACGTTGGCAGAAGAAGGAAAACTACTTTAAATGTGGAACAGCTAAAGACCAATTCAAGCTGCCTTTACAATGACCTGGGAATGAGATATGTCCTTCAAAATAGTTAGTGGGGTGAGTTTGTGCCACTTTTCTCTGCCAGCCTCTTTCTCTGTGGCATTGCATCATAGTGGACCACCATCTTCTGCTGCTTCTGCTAAATAACTCTCTGATACAACCAAGTCCTACTGTTTATTAGGTGGTCTTTCTCAGAAAGGGCCAAGCTTGCTAACCTGCTGCTCTGATCTCACAAAACCTGTTGGTCAGGAGTAGCAAAGCTACACCACTCCATCAGGGCACATTGATAGGCATTCTTTGGAATCCTGCCCAGAAAATACCAAGTTTTGCCAATTTTGTGTGTGTGTGTGTGTCTGGAGACCCATCAAAGCCAGCGACCTTTCCTAGGAGGGGTCAAAGATGCCATCCAGTTATGCCTCTTTCCTGGCACCCCAGAAAGCCCTGTGATCAGAGGAGGCAAAGCATAGCATTCTACAAAGGGAAATCAGTGATAGTTTTTCAGTTCATCAAGCCCTTGCACTTAGGAAAGTAAGCACCTATTTTTTAAATCTTTTAAAAACCTTTTTATTTTTACCTGGAAAAAAGACTTTCTGCATTGGTTCAGCCAAACTTAGGCTTTTTGCTAAACTTGTTGGAGGCTGGCATGCTGCCCCTTCCCCACGCTAACCCTGTTTTAGAAAGATGCAGGAGGAATATTTTTTAAAAATGTATTGTATAGAAATGTTGAAATGATCCAGTTGAAGTTTGAGACAGTTAATGTATTTTAAAGGTCTGCCATCCTTGCTAGTTTCATTCCATTCTGCCAAAAAACTGAGCAATTGGACAAATCTTATTTTAAATCAATCTTAACATGACTTGAATTTAACTAGTTTACCACCAAACCTTGAATCAGAAACAGAATCTGAACTGAATATGGTTGGTGCGCACAAGCTTTGTAATAATGTAGAGCAAGGCTTTTCAAACTGTGTGTCACGACACAGCACTGTGTCGCCTGGGGGCCCCAGGTCTGTCACGCGACAACCCAGAAGAGCTGATGGCGCACCGCCACCGCACACGGCAGCAGGCCATCAGCACTTCCGGGTTGTTGTGCGACACACCAGGACAACGACGCCACCACACTGCCGCCACCGCCACAACGCTCAAAAACTTGAAAGTGCAGCGGCAGTGGCAACCCAGAAGCGCCACCTTTGGTGCTTCCAGGATTTTGCGCCCTGTGGCAGCCACGGTTCTGGGGTTTTGTGCACCGCAGCGGCGCTTCCGGGTTTTTGCACACCGGCCCTTGGTGTGTCGCCAACGGCAAAAGTTTGGAAAGCCCTGATGTAGAAACTGGACATTACTAGAAAATAGTCAATCATGGAGCAATAGCATAGGTGGACTTTAACTTATTCCATTCTATGATAGACCATGACATTAAGTTGTGGGGAGTGGGCTGTTACAGTCAATCCAAGGATTTGATGGTAAAAGCCAGTCCCAGTTGTAGAGATCAAAGGGCTGTTTGAATTAGCTGCAGACTAAACAAATTAAATGTGCAAAGCACACCTGGCCCTTATCTGGTCAACTGCTAAATCTTGGAGCATGAGAAACTAAATAAAATCTATCAGCCATTTCCTGGACAACAATGTGAACCTTCTTGTAAGTTTATTTTTCAAGTCTAAGTATCTGAGTCCCAGTTACTTAAAGAATCATGCATTTATTCTAGACTACCAAATAAAAATGTAAATTGTTTACAAGCTTTAGCTGGGAATGAATTATATCTCCTCTTCCTTCTTCTCCGTCTTCTTCTCCTCCTCCTGCTGCTGCTGCCAGGAACGCCAAGCAGTAGGTCTTGGGGGTAAGGGGAGAGATCTTGGAAAGAAATATGATGAACATTGCAAAGCAAATATAATAACAATAGTTGTCAAATATTTCAACTGTTTATGCTGAGCCGCACTGGAATTTGTGTATTTCTCTATGCTAGGAAATGTATTTTAACAGTTTTCAATTTGGTTTGTCAATAGATCCTGGTTTCTTCCTACAGGTGTCTGCTGTTATTATTGGACCACAGGAAATATTTGCTTTACTAAAGGGTAGCATAACCTTTGTTTAAATATGGGTGAACTAGGGTCACTGTAATTATTTGCTTTATGTCACATTTAAGTTACCAGGAAGGCCTTTGTGTTACCCTTTATTATATAGCTGCTTTTAAAAAATGGAGGAAAAGGCCCTATTGGATCTTGCATCTAGAAAATAACGGATAGAGCCAATCACTGTTTGCATCATGGCTTTTGGAACTCACTATCACTATTACATCCCCCTGCCAGTTGTGTTTTTGATGGCTAGAAATCAAGATCAAGAAAGTGAAAAGTTTCTGAAAACTGTTGGAGAGAAATACAGACATCCACAGTGAAAAAAGATGGAGAAATGGGTTTCAGAATAATGTTTTAGTCTGAAAAAAGGCATGAAAGATGAGAAATATTTTTGCTACCTCCAAATCCTTCAAGATTCTAGAATTGTTGTTGTTGTTTTAATCTGGAATGTACTAAGCAATAAACTTTAAGATGGAACCTAGGAGATATGAATCCCGGACAGCTTGATGGCTTGTATTATATGCTATATTAGGTTAGTGCTTTGTGATCTGATTCATTCCAGGCCCAGTTCAAAAATCCCTATGCACTGGACTCTCTGGAATCATTGCTCTGCCCAGTGATTGGTGATTCTACATTTGCAGAAGAGATGCTATGGCTTAATGACAAATCAAGGACTGTATGTGATTTCTGGAAGTCATATTTCCAGCCTGGAATCTGCTATGACAAAATGTAATAATGACCATGTGCAGCATGGCTATGGAAGCCTTCGCTTTTAAAAACATTGTGCAATGCTCAGATTCTTTTGGGCTGCCCTTAAGTTGTTTTGCATCTGCTAAAGATTTGTGTACTTCCACAAATGCTGGGGCTTTCCCTCCTTCTGCTGATACCAGCCCTTTTGTATGTGGATGGTGCAATTCTAGGTTACATAGGCATTAGCTTTCATTTCTAGACCAGGGAAATAGGGATAACAACAGTAGAAAATCAAAGGCATGGGAATTAGAACCGAGAAGCGATAATCCATGGTGCAGCATAATCACACCACTCAAGGAGACTTTAAAAGGCATCGGACATACTCCTGCACTATTTGGGCTACCCTGGCAATGAAAATTGGATTAACAAGCCATCTGAAGTGCAGTGCACAGGTAAGATCAGAACATGGTATGAATTGCCAGTAGAGAAGTTAGTCTTTCTGCCACAGGTAATATGGATGGCTGCATTTAGCATGTGCTCAGCTGGAGAGGAGCTGTAATTTCTACAATAGAAAGGCTGCCTGCTGACAAGATCACCCTTTATTTTCATCTGTATTGATTTGTAGTGCTGTTTCTGGTCTAATGCTTTCCATTTGGAAAAAAAAATATCAGATGGTATAAATAAAGCTGCCACCTCTACCTTTAGACAATAAAAGTGGCTGAGTTAATGATAAGGGGGTGGGGGAAATAAAGGCAACCATGCCAGCATTAAATTCTGGTATTTATATGTCTGACAGATGCCATGTGAGCTCCCCAACTTGTAATATCCATGTGCCACTGTAACCACTAATTGTACAAATTAAGGTATCATGCTGTTTAGTTCTAGGGCTTTGGGTGAACCTATTGCTTCTATGCCATTTGTGTAGCACTGGGACTGTAGCTGGGACCTCATGGATAATGAATGGCTAATCTTATTTGGGACGGGCCACTAGTAATTTGGCATGGATGCCACTATTTTATTAGAACCGAGCAAACATTTAACTATTAGGATTCACCTGAAGTAGATCCATTTAGATCATGCTGAGAGGAAAAAGGCCTAATTTACTGGCAGTGGATACTGGAGTATGGAAAGCTTTCAGGGGAAAAAAATGGTAAAATATGTTCGAATGCTTTCAGGAGATGAAATCCAATTTTGGATTTATGCAGGGCCAGCATGGGATGTGCAAAAGAAACCCACTCCAGCTTATTGAATTTGAGCTAGTTAGATTATATGCCTGAACGTTTAAGAAAAAAAAATGTAGCCTTTGTGAGTCCTTGGTGGTATGGTTATAGTTCCAATTGCTATTGTTTATTCTTCATTTTTCAATATGGCTGATTTCCAAAATTAAAATAGAAACCTGTTTAGCACAATCTAAGTTGCTGATGGTTATTTGCCCATAGCTCACAACTTGCATTAGGTAAAAACCAGACAGTTTCAAGGAGAACTTTCTATTCTGGTTCTGAAATAACTTGGCTGGCCTTGGATTTTATGCTCCTTGACTGGGGGGAGAAAACCATTTACTGTTCCACTTCAAGCTGCCAACTATCTTAAGGTGGTCCTGGTGTCATCTGGTAATTCAGTTTCATCCTCATCTACTGCTAGTGATATACCCTAGTTATCTGTGAACTGCACTGTATTATTTGGCTTTGCTTTTAATTGAGTATGTTCTATTATGTTAATTTAATTTGAATTTATGTGATTTTTTTCTTGTTTTGCCATATTTCTGATTTATTAATTCAAACTCTCTTACATACCCCTTCTGTCAAAAGGCTATAAATCAAATAAATATAATTTAACATAAATTAAGATATATAAACATAACACTAAAAAGATGTTTCCTATTTATTCTCAGTTTCTGTTTGTCCTTATATAAATGTCTGGAGATTTTTTTCAAAGAAGAAAAAAAAGGAGACGCAGTTTAAATCCACTTGATGTTCAAAACCTGGCATGCAGATTGTATATGACATAAACTCTCTCTGGTCTTACACATTTCAATATTTTGATTTTCATTTATGCACACCTGCTATGAAAAATGACAGGTTTCAGTTTAAACTTATCTGGGCACATAAATAAGTGGAATGGACAAACATGAATTTTCTGGATCAGTGAAGAAGAAAGCAGAAGAGGTTAAGATTTATTAGAATGCCTAGTTAACCACTTTGTTAAACTGCGTGTTTTCTCTATTAACTGATTTTGGTCTTATCTTAACCTGTTCCTCTAAACAACTTCCATTTGAAAGTCATCAAAATAAAATAAAAACTGGTGCAGTTTCTATTAGTGATTGCATTACCAAGACATCCAAAGGTCAGGAGAGAGAATTGTTATTTTGAGTCCATGATATCTGTGAAGGAAAGCTATAGAGATATTTCTATATGACCTCACAGCAGGAGATTATGACATACTATGGATGATTTCTACTGGCAATACTCCTTCATGTGAAAGGATACAGGGCCACTGTAAGTTACATGTACATATAATGTGGAAGGGGACAAATCCTGCATAATTTTCGTAGCAATGTTTTATTCCTGTAACAATAATGTAATTCAGTAAAACAAGTGAAGAATTGGATCAGAAACAAAATCTGTTCAGTGAAACATGGAAGATGGAAATTACAGTCCTCGTTTGATGGCCTGTCATTTGAGCAGGTAATAATTATTTAAATTAATAATAGGCTAAGCTATGTACCATGAGAATACATGCTAATAATGACAAACATGAAATTTCCATTTGCCAATAGCTCCTTTTTTATCTAAAAGGCCTGGTAAATCAATTCTGATTTGATGTGAATTGTCAAGTTGTTCCAGTTCAAATAATCAGTTTGATTCAGCAAATCAATTTTATTTGGATGTCGGAATCAATTCTCTGACTCATTTTCTAGCTGCTAAAACTGTATGTGTATGTACATAAAAGACATCCAAATTGATTACAATTCAATTGTACGTGTTTGATTATTTGAATCAAAGTGATGCTTTGATTTGGAAATGCAGTGCATTTCCAAAATTCAATAAAATCATCTTCAAATAGAATCTCAAAATTTAATAATCACACAACTCTAATATCTAATTCAGACCTTTCTTCTTTGGGTATACTTGAAAGCTGAGCAGATATTTCACCATATCTTAGTTCCTGCTGGCTCCAGGGGTCCACTTGGCAATATGAGTAGATCTGGCAGGAAAGGCATGGTGCAGGTCCCATCAATTAAAGAACATCACCTTGCGGGACCCAGAAAGTGGGCCCTTTCTGTTGCAGCGCTTACCATTTGGGACACCCTACCCCCTGAGATTAGATTCACACTGACCTTGCTGGCCTTTAGAAAAGCCTTAAAGACCCGCATGTACTCTCAGATGTAGGGATTGGGAGATTTACTTGGAACACATGGCCATTCTTAGTTTATTAGATCTGTTTTTAATCTCAGCAGTGATTATCGGTTTTATAATCATGGTTGTTTTTGAGTTTTATTTGTATGGTGTTTTTATCTGTTGCTAGCCACCCAGAGTCATTATGGTAGGATGGGCAGACAGATAAATCTACATACATGAACAATTAAGTGCATCCTCTCTCAGATGCCAATTCTTAAAGCTGAATTTACTCAGTTCCCTTGATCTCTCTTTAGAGGACTTAGTTTGCAGCTTTTTCCTCCTCTTCATTGCATTTCTTTGCACTTTTATTTGAATTCCTCTTAAAGTCCAGAACTGAATACACTACTGACCATGCAGTTTAGGACCACAAGAACCATAAAAGTCTCACAGAATCCCAGACATCACTAATTGGCAGCTGGAGATTCATAGGATCTATATTCACCCTCAGTAGTCTGTAGCTTGAATCATGTCAACTGGATTTCTATTTTCTCAGTGGAAACGTTTCGCTCCTTATCCAAGGAGCTTCTTCAGTCTGAGCTCCTTGGATAAGGAGCGAAACGTTTCCACTGAGAAAATAGAAATCCAGTTGACATGATTCAAGCTACAGACAATTCCACCTGGATGACTGAGAACCTTCATAGACATAATGTCACCCTCAGTAGATTATTCATGGTTCATTTTCTTTTATTAAAGCTGCAGATTCCAGTCTCAAGTGTATGTGGCTCATTAGAGGTCCTTGAAGATGCCTGAATTCTGCAACATCTGGAAGGAGCACCCACCTAGACCTTAATGATGAACCACAAATGTCCTAACTTAGTCTGAGGGACATACATGGATTCACATTGTTGCTCTTGATGAAGAGAAGTGGGGTACCACTTTGTTTTGTGGCTGTGTGTTAAAGGGATGCTACAGTTAAAGTCACAACAAAATGACACAGTCCACTGAAGCATTCTTGGCTAGTAACATGCAGCTTGTGGTGTCTTTCAGTTCAACACTTCTTGAAATTCATCTTTCAAAAAATGTGAAATGTAGCATTTGATGAATTATCTTAAATTCCAGTAGTACCTATTATCCAGAAAAGGGGATGAATGTAGTCTTTAGGTGCTACTAATTAACTATGTTGTGATGCTGCAGACCCCCTTAATTTAATTATGACATTCATTGAATATAAGCATGGTGAACTGTGCTGCGATCTTGCCAGCTTATCCTATTTTGAATTCAGACACATTGGGTAAACAAGATTTCATGTTTTGAAAGGGTAAATAGTTTTCTAGAGTTTTCTGAGGCATGCTTGAATCTTAGGTGCTTATTGCAAACACAAATTTTAGACCATGGTTTGTACATACCAATTCCCACCCTTCTGCTCATACAGGAGCGTACTGTTGGTTGGCCATCTTATGGATGCTGCTGTAAATATTTGCTAGCTATGTGGCTGTTTTTCAAATTATTAATTATTTTATACCAAGACCAGTTTGTTGGAACAGCACTTCTAGCAGCACTGAAGCAATCTCAAATAAATGAGAACATGTAATGAAACAGCGCCCTGGCTGTCTTCTCCAGCTTGTATAATAAACATTCCCATCCTGTCTCTGGGATTGGACCAAGGTAAACTGAGCTAAGGATTAACTGACAATAGCAAAGGCTTCATTTACTGAAAAACCACACGAGGAGTTCCTGAGCACAGCATGGATAACCAAAATACTATCAACCGTGTTTACAGTGGACTCAGTCAATTTATTAGTTAGAGTGCTTCATTATGTAGAAGAGATGCTGCCAATGATAGTCTCCTAGTCAAAATAAACAGGCATAAATTATTCCACATATACAATTTGTGGTGAACAGTTACTTTGCTATTTATTTAATAATTGACCATAAATGGAGTCAAAGTGCAAAAGGGAAAAAAAACTTCAAAAAACCAGCTCACTAAGGGCTTTTTGAAAGATTGATAAATAATGTGGAATCTCAATTAGGCTTTAGAAGGAATGCAGATATTAAAAATTTGGTCAAGAATCTAATTAGCTGGAGGTAATTAAACAGTCTCACACGGGGTCATTAATCTTTTCCACAGACCTTTGATGTTTTGCACACTGTCTTCTAGTCATTAATAAAATTCATAACACTCCTCTTTGTGGTGTTTTATCATTGTGTTTTTTCTCTCTAAGAGCATAGAGCAAGTGTCATTGTATCACAAGGGCCTTACTTTAGTTAATTTCTTTTTTTTCCCCTTCCTGTTTCATAGACTTAACCCTTTCTTAAATGAAAAGAAAATCAATTTAGGCCACAGGTTTGCCAGAAGTGCCTCTGATCTATATATTGAAATGCAGCATGTGTGCCTCATTTCCAAGATTCCAATGTGAAAAGGAAATCCAAGCAGCAGCTTTCCGTTTGTGCTTTGTAAGTTCACTGTCCATTTTATTTCAATTACCAAAAAAACATGGAAGGAAAACATTTTTTTCTTTCCCATTAGTCCATAATAAGTTTGGGTGCAAATATAAACTGCAAGGGGAAGAAAATGATGGGATGCTAAAATGATGGGATACATTAGTTCTCCAGAGAGAGACCCTATCTATCTTCAGTAAACTTACAGTCCCTTTGTCTTTATGTCCAGAATGAAAAGCTGTCCATTACATAGACAAGCGCGAAAGCATTTTCCTCAGAAGATCCCCAACAGTTCATTAAGGAACATCAATATTTTTAACCCTTAGAGACCATTTGGGCTCCACTATAAAAAAGCCATGTGCAGCTGATCTGTTCTCAGCAGCCTGAAACCCACCAGTTTCCCGCCCTCCAACTGGGCTGCTTGTTAACCTGGTGACATAAGCATGGCTGGAGACATTGACACAGTCTTTTCTTTCTCTACTGCTACAGTGGCCTTTCCATAATTGGCCAGAAGAAGGTAACTATACAGAAAGTAGCTGCTTACCTTTAGCCAGTTTGGTCTAGTGGTTAAGGCAACGGGCTAGAAACTAGGAGTCTGTGAGTTCTAGTCCCGCCTTAGGCATGAAAGCCGGCTGGGTGACCTTGGACCAGTCAAAATCTCTCAGCCCTAGGAAGGAGCAAATAGCAAACCAGGAGACTGAGAGTTCTAGTCCCGCCTTAGGCATGAAAGCTGGCTGGGTGACCTTGGGTCAGTCAATCTCTCTCAGCCCAACTCACTTCACAGGGTTGTTGTGGGGGAAAATAGAAGGAGGAAGGAGTATTAGGTATGTTCGCTGCCTTGAGTTATTTTTAAAAATAATAAAGGTGGGATAGAAAATAAATAAATAAATAAAATACACCATCATGTATGTAATTGTGCCTTGGCACTCTGGAAGATAAGTATGGTATGGATACTTCCTTGTTTCTCAGTGGCCCTGTTTTAGCCACAATACTGTTGACATTCATCCACTGGGTTTATTAGAATAAGTGATATGACTCCCTTTAAATGGCCCTACACATTTGATGTTTTAAACTGTAAAATTATAACTTCAGAGGTAAATTTCTGGATTACAAGACTAGGACATTTCCTGCTGTATGGCAATTAGTATGATCTAGAAACTTTTGAAACTTCTAGACACATGCAACAAATAGGTTTATTAAAATGCATTTGTTTTATTGCTAACTACCAAAGGGCTTTGTGTGTGTGTGTGCATGCGTGTGTGCGTGCATGTGCGCGTGCACCTTCGAGTCAGTGTTAACTCCTGGTGACAGTCTGGACTAGTCCCTGCAGTTTTCTTGGCAAGATTTTTCAGAAATGATTTGCCCTTGCCTGCTTCCTAGGGCTGAGAGTGACTGGCCCAAGGTCACCCAGCTGGCTTTGTTCCCAAAGCAGGACTGGAACTCACAGTCTCCTAGTTTCTAGCCTGGTGCCTTAACCACTACACCAAACTGGCTCTCCACCAAAGGGCTTAGCTAAAGTTTATTCTACAATATGTCTATGAAGGTTCTCAATCATCCAGGTGGAATTGTCTGTAGCTTGAATCATGTCAACTGGATTTCTATTTTCTCAGTGGAAACGTTCCTCCTTGGATAAGGAGCGAAACGTTTCCACTGAGAAAATAGAAATCCAGTTGACATGATTCAAGCTACAGACAGTTTATTCTACAATATCTTGATGTAGCAATTCAGAATACCATTTGATCATTTACATAAGCAGTTCATCATCTGCCCTAGCTTCCATTCCGTTTCTATGCCCAGTGCAGAGTGACTTTAGTCCTCTGCACTTTACCTTGGGGGTCAAGTAATTCAAGGAATGCCTCTTCCCATATATACCTCCCTAGATGAATACCTCAGCTTAGAAAAGAATGGAATAACTTTATTACGGTCTTTGACCAACCTTTCAAGAAAAGAAAATAGTTTAATTCAACAATTCATTGTCAGGAGAAAGGAAAACAATAAAATAATAAAACATTATATCTAATTAAAAATTTTGCATAATTGTATAGCTTGATAAAAATATTTGGCCACCAGGTATGTGAGTGTAGAATCAGCATCCCTTAAAAAGAAAGAAACGTAAAATCTATCAGTATGACCCACAAATGTATAAATAATTGGGGAGATCAGAGCATGTCTTGGGGCATCATAAAAAGGACACCGTATGAGGACATGGGCAAGAGTTTCTACCTCCCTGGGTCCACGAGGGCAAAGTCTCTGTGAATAAGGAGTCCCATGAAATCTTCCTGCCAGCAGTGCTGAAGGGAGGGCATCAAAGCGGGCTCTGGAAAAGGCCCATCTATATTTGCTTAGGATTAGATTGTATAGATACAATATCTATACAATACAATACAATATCTATACAATCTAATCCTAAGCAAATAGCTCAGTTTTAAAGTACCAATATCCATACCAGTAAGGAAAGACTAAGAAAATAAAAGAAATTCATCATAGATGTTAATGGCATGAATAGTCATGCTCTGCCAGAATTGGCTCTGTTGCAGTCTGGGGTGGGAAGAAAGAAATGGGGTTTTCCTGCCTGTATTAACCTGCCTTCCATCAGTTGCCTGATAGTACAGATATACATGAGGAAAATGCTTCTAGAAAAAAAAATAAAGAGAAAATTGCATACAATATACTGTACAGTATATATATTAGGCATAGTTTCATTTAAGAGAAGCATGTTCAAACTGAAGTTGATGTTTTTTAAAAAGCATATATTAGAGATATTTTTTTTTGTTGTTGTTCAGTCGTTTAGTCGTGTCCGACTCTTCGTGACCTCATGGACCATAGCACGCCAGGCCTTCCTGTCCTCCACTGTCTCTCGGAGTTTACTCAAATTCATGTTCATTACATCGGTGATGCTATCTAACCATCTCATCCTCTGCCGTCCCCTTCTCCTTTTGCCTTCAGTCTTTCCCAGCATCAGGGTCTTTTCCAGTGAGTCCTCTCTTCGCATTAGGTGGCCAAAGTATTTGAGCTTCAGCTTCAGCATCTGTCCTTCCAATGAGCAGTCAGGGTTGATTTCCTTTAGGATTGACTGGTTTGACCTCCTTGCAGTCCAAGGGACTCTCAAGAGTCTTCTCCAGCACCACAGTTCGAAAGCATCAATTCTTCGGCGCTCAGCCTTCCTTATGGTCCAACTCTCACAGCCATACATTACTACTGGAAAAACCATAGCTTTAACTATACAGACCTTTGTCAGCAAGGTGATGTCTCTGCTTTTTAATATGCTGTCTAGGTTTGCCATAGCTTTCCTCCCAAGGAGCAAGCGTCTTTTAATTTCATGGCTGCAGTCACCGTCTGCAGTGATCTTGGAGCCCAAGAAAATAAAATCTGTCACTGCTTCCATTTCTTCCCCTTCTATTTGCCAGGAAGTGATGGGACCAGATGCCATGATCTGGGTTTTTTTAATGTTGAGTTTCAAGCCAGCTTTTGCACTCTCCTCTTTCACCCTCATCAAGAGGCTCTTTTGTTCCTCTTCACTTTCTGCCATTAGGGTGGTATCATCTGCATATCTGAGGTTGTTGATATTTCTCCCGGCAACCTTAACTCCGGCTTGTGATTCATCCAGCCCGGCATTTCTCATGATGTACTCTGCATATAAGTTAAATAAGCAGGGTGATAATATACAGCCTTGTCGTACTCCTTTCCCAATTTTGAACCAGTCGGTTGTTCCATGTCCGGTTCTAACTGTTGCTTCTTGACCCACATACAGGTTTCTCAGGAGACAGGTAAGGTGGTCTGGTACTCCCATCTCTTTAAGACTTTGCCACAGTTTGTTGTGATCCACATAATCAAAGGCTTTAGCGTAGTCAATGAAGTAGAAGTAGATGTTTTTCTGGAACTCTCTTGCTTTTTCCATGATCCAGCGAATGTTGGCAATCTGATCTCTAGTTCCTCTGCCTCTTCGAAACCCAGCTTGCACTTCTGGTAGTTCTCGGTTCACATACTGCTGAAGCCTAGCTTGTAGGATTTTGAGCATAACCTTGCTAGCATGTGAAATGAGCACAATTGTACGGTAGTTTGAACATTCTTTGGCATTGCCTTTCTTTGGAATTGGAACGTAAACTGACCTTTTCCAATCCTGTGGCCACTGTTGAGTTTTCCAAATTTGTTGGCATATTGAGTGCAGCACTTTAACAGCATCATCTTTTAGGATTTTAAATAGCTCAGCTGGGATACTGTCTTCTCCGCTAGCTATTTTAGTTTTTTTAAAAGGTAGAGAAAGTTGTATAAATGTAAACAACTGGTTATTGAGTATATTAAAAATCACAACATTCAGTTGAGGAAATACGATTAATGGGGAATGCTGTGCTTGTTTGTCATTTCTTAAATATGGCTTGCAAGGGTTTCTAACAAATTCCACTATGACAACCATTTCAAGCATTAAAATGCACATTCTTTAAACTTTTTATGCTTTCCATGACTTGTGGAGCTCCTTTGAGATAACTAAGTGATTGTCACTTACTGAGTTATGCATGACAAGACTTCCCACAACTTTACTTACTGTTATTGTCTTTCAGTCTTGAAGAGGGTTCAGGAAAAAAAAAACAACCAACATTTGAGACAATAATGGGAAAAGGGCTTTCCAGATCAGCACTTATATCAGTGAAGTAGCTTCAGCTCTCAAAACCTCGATCACTTCTCCTCCGCAAGTCCTCTTAATTAAATGGATAACACTGTGTTTCTCTGCCTGTTTTAAAGGGGGTGGAGGAGGTGTTCATATACATAAAAAGAAGAATCAGATGTTTGTACAATGTAGCTCTAACCAGAATTGTTTAACTTTGTTTCCTATGGGATACAAGTAGCTCATTAATTAATGCCTGATGAGTTCTAATGCAAAGAGTAATGCCACTTAATATGTATATTGTAAAGTTGTTTTCGTTTTCAAAAGCACTTTCCAGTTATTAATTAAAGACCTAAGTGTGGCTTTTAAGCCATGGCTCACTCAGAGGTGGGGTGGGGGGAGGGTAGTGGACAGACTCCAAGAGATGCTCCAAGAGAGGGGAAAGAGTGTGATGGATCTATGCAGAAAAAAAAAGAAAATGCTTTCCCCCCCTCAAGATTAGACAAAAACAAAGTCCTTATGAATTATAAGAGAAGGGTGACATAACAGCAGGGTCTGCGGGTGTGTGTGTGTGTGTTAAAAAGTCAAGATGGTGGTCATGCCCATGCAATTGAAGGCTCTCCTCTTGGGATGTTCCTGTAATGTCATCACATGTACAAAACGGGTGAGACTTGGCAACTGCCATCTTGACTTTTTTACCTGCCCCTCCCCCACAAACTCCCCTGTGACATTATATAAAAGCATTCACAGAACTTTCTTTAGTTTCAAATTTTCCTATAAAACTGATATATCACTACTAGCTGGATGTTGCTGGTTCAAAGAGTCCAGCCCACCTACCCTTCCCTTTGTCTCTCTCTCACAGATACACACAGACACACCACAACCAGTGGATCCTTCTTCACAAAACTACAGCTGGACACTTGACATGAAAAATGGCTTATTAGCTCATATTTGGTGCTTTATTAACATTCTCCAACTAGAAGAAGAAAAGGTGGTGACAGAGATACTTTTGCGAAAATCTGCTGAGGACCCTCTTGTTTTCTGTCTGTCTTCAGTCTATATTTATAATGTCCATTGATTATCTTGAATAAGAAATCCATTGATTGATTGATTGATTGATTGATTGATTGATTGAATGATTGATTGGTTCATTCATTCATTCATTCATTCATTCACCAGTTTATATCCCACAAACTCCAGAGACTCTAGGCAGTTTACACAATAATAATAGCAAGATGATGATGATGATGATGATGATGATGATGATGATAAATTAAAAGTTCCTTGGTGAACTTGCCTTATTTTCATAGATCGTTTAATTCCCCAACAATGTTAAGCAAAGTTTCTGTATCTGGGAACATTCTCTGGAAAAGCATCCCCCCAGAGATAAGGACAGCATCCTCTCTCCTAGGGTTCCAGAAAGCTTTGAAAACCTGGCTTTGGGCCCAGGCCTAGGGTTGATGTTTTATTATTTGTTTAGGGCTCTTGTTTTGTTTTGTTTTGTTTTGTTTGATTTTGCTGTTTATAAGATTATTTTAGTATGGGCTGTCCATCTGATTTGATGTTTTTATCTGTTTTTCCCCCCTCTAGTTTTGTACACTGCCCAGAGTCCATTGAAGTTCGGTAGCTAATAAATTCTAAACAAACAAACTTCAGAATGGATTCTGATGATTTCAGCCCTGCTTGGGCCACATGATATACAGAATGGTGAACACATGAGTGCTCCAGATAACCTACCTCTTGCCCACAGTGCTGCCAGGTCAGTTTCTTGCAGACACTGCCCCTTCAGTGCAGCTGATGGCAGGAGAAAGCCCACTTGTGCACCATACAAGGCAGATACTTGCAGTGAATGTGCAATGCCTACAAAGATCCAACATTGTCTGAATAACATTGGCCAGGACTGGAACTTAACTAGAAGTTCACCTCTTGAGCATTAATCAGATCAGGATGCATGATCTGTTGAGAAACCTGGATATTACCATGAATAGTGAGAAACGATTAGTGAATTTCTATGGTTCAGTTATTAAGGAACCACTGCAGCTAACATATAAACTGCAGGCTATTGCATCTTTTCAAAATATTTCATCTACTTTTGATACAATGAAGCTGATGGAAGAGGCCAAAAGCAGAACTGGAGCTAGTGTGCTATCAAACACGCTGACAACACCAACTCTAAGATTCATCAGAATTGTTTGATGTGCAGGTGTTAGGTCAGTATTAGCTTGTGTCCCCCACCCATGGGTTGTTGCATTGCAGGGCTTACTATTTCTGAACTATTCTGCCTAGCCCCCTTCAATTTTCAGAACTAGAGTCTCCCTCTTCTTGAAGTACTTTATTGCTTAATTTGATGAATGTACTCATGCATGTTCATATTTGTGTTTCTGCAATTTATAAAACAGAAAACCCTGTAGATCTTTTAAAGCAGGCACTTAAACTGATTATTTCCTATTCAGAAGTAACTGTCCCTTATTCTTGGAAGTCTATGCAAAAACAAACAAACAAACAAACAAATGGATGGATGGATGGATGAATGAACCTTTGCCTCACGCAGACATATAACTTTGAGAATAAGTGAGAATACTATAACTTCTATACAATTCAAAATTTATAATTTACCTGATGACTAAGATGAAACTTTAAGGTGTTTGATATTTCATAGATGGGGGTTATGATTGTTGTTGTTGTTGTTGTTGTTGTTGTTATTATTATTATTATTATTATGGTCAGTCACACAATCAGCAGAAGTTTAGACTGGATTTGGCATTTTGGTCCATCTATTGAGTCCTTCCCAAGGACCTGGGATAGCCAGATGTTATTGTTTAATAATATTAAAGGTATTGTCGCAGGATGGAAGCTGTTCCAAGTAAAGCTGCCTTTTGCATTTGACTGATGGTGATTTTGTCAATTCCGATGGTGCTCAAGTGGTGCTCCAGATGTTTTGGAATTGCACCCAAGGTGCCTATTACTATTGGTACTATCTTTGCTTTCTTTTGCCACAGTCATTCTACTTCTATTTGCAGGTCTTTGTATTTTGTGCTTTTCTCCAGTTCGTTCTCTTCTATTCTGCTGTCTCCAGGTATTACAATGTCCACTATCCAGACTTTTTTGTCTTTCTTATCAACAACTGTTAAGTCTGGGGTGTTGTGTGGCAGATGCTTGTTTGTTTGAATTCTAAAGTTCCAGAGCACGATGAAGATGATGATGATGATGATGATGATGATGATTGTCGGTTGCCCAGTCATCCAGATGTTTGGACTGGATTTGGCATTTTTGTCCACCTATCAAGTCCCTCCCAAGGACCTGGGATAGGCAGATGTTGTTGTTTAATAATATTAAAGGTATTGTTGCAAGATGTAAGCTGTTCCAAGTAAATCTGCCTTTTGCATTTGACTGATGGTGATTTTGTCAATTCCGATGGTGTTCAAGTGGTGCTCCAGATGTTTTGGAATTGCATCCAAGGTATCATCCTCATCATCAATCATCCTCCTCATCATCATCTTTTCAATTTCAGCACTCTCTCATAGTTGCTTGGTGTGTTGCAAAAGGTATTTAACAAATGGTAGAGGGAATACACAGTTGTGCAATCTTTTCATCATTTCTTGTCTCCTGTAAACTGTTCTTACCAGAAAAACTAGTAGTGGGTGTTCCCCTTTCTTCACACAGAGAAAAGGTAAAAGCCAAATTCCAAGCAATGGTTGCTTTCAATTTCCTTTATAAATGTAGTTATAAAAAGTGGACTAAAGAGGGCAGGAGATACACTTTAGAAATAAAGTGCAAGTCAATGAATAATCATGCTCTATGAGGAAACAATAATATACATTGCAATGTATGATAAAATGATTTATTTTCAATAAAAATCTGTAAAACTGTTTTAGTTACTTTGACATCTTGATTAACTGAGTTTCAAAGATATCTCTATGTGTTGAACCTTCTTCAGGCTGATTGTTTCTAATATTTTATTGCATCTGGTACTGAATATGTATGCATTAAAAAAAAACCTGCACTACTGGAATTTTACTAGATTTGTCAGGGACAAAGTAGATTAATTTTAGGCCTCAACCAGGCAACATTTCTCTGACAGTAAATGAAATCTAGGGTCCTTCACTGTTCACTTTCTACCCACTATCTTATTTATTCTTAGGCATTATTAGATGACGATAGGGGCAGAAAGAAAAATCCATTTCCTCAAATATCATCACATTCTTAAAAACAGAACAAAATAGAAAAGAAAGTAAACTTGACAGCTCCACCAGAAAAAGTTTTTGTGGCATAAATGCAAATATGTTGTTGTTTAGTGGATGAATGAGGGAAGGAGAAAAATAGTTAATGACATTCAAAGCCAAATTAATACAGAATCTTTTTCCTTTCTGTTTGTGTTTGTATCTCCAGAAACTTTCTAATTAATGTAAATGCTAATAATACTATTCATCAGGAACATATCCAGTATTTACAAATAATAACTTTTCCCCTCCTTTTATATGCTATATTGGTCTTTCACTTAATTCATTTGTACAGCATTAATTGAAAAACAATTGTTGTTTTGAAAATCTGTCCCTTAGCACTGCTTATGTATCTGTAAGTTACTTCTCACAAGACAAGGCTCTTTTATCTGGAACTACATTTATATTACATTTTTTATCTATTCATATTCTAATGCAACATGTATGAATAAGTAAACTTGGGATCATAGTTGAAGCCTGCCTTTGTGCAAAATGCTTAGAAACAAATGGGATTTAATCATGAACAATGCATAGTGGAATTGTTCTTCTCATCTTTCTATTGTGCCCTAGTCACACCCAACTTGTGTCTTGGGCTATCTCTGAAGCTGAGTTATTTGGGTCATATCCACACTTTCTACTTGCCAGGATAGGCTACCCATAATTTCTTGAGTTCATATATGGGTGACATTGTCTTCCAAACACAACCAGTCCACTGGAAATGTACCTCTGTGTGTTTTGAAGCCTGCTTCAAAGGTACTGCTTTCCATTCTGAGTCCTCTCAAACCCTTCTGAATGGTTAGTCTATCATGCTCCAATCCAATCTAGTGACATCAGCAGATCCAAATAGTTAGTGCCTCTGGCATGCTCTCTTCCCTCCAGCTGCTGTTTGCTACTCGACATGGCCATTTCAACCTGGGCTCCTGGGCTGCTATGCTCTCTGCTGGTCTACAGCTTGCTTTCCTTCTTCTTCTTCCAGTTGATTCCACATGGCCTGTAAAGAACATGGAGTCCAGGAAAGTATCTGGGCCACCATGTTATCCCTATCTTTTATTCCAGCACATCTCCTAGTAGGCACCCTTTTGGTTTCTGCCCAGAACTAGTAGGGAAGAAAAAATACCTTAAAGGAGAAGGTATGCACTGGAAGACTCCCCACACAGGACCAGGGCTTGCCTTCCCTGCATGAACAGGAAAGACAAGAAGCAGGGTAATCACTATTCAGGCCCTGCAATAGCCATAATCCAGACAAAGCACCAACCTGGTCCCATTGCCAAAATATTGTGATCCGGAGTGGAATTTAAATCAGGATCAATAGCCAGAGCAGCACAGGAGAGAATCAGCTTAGCCTGCTATGTGGAATTGTCCTCTGTCTCATCCCAACTTACAGTCCTGTCCACATGATGGTTGTTTTTGGGAAAATTTTGGAAGCGGGAGTACATTGTATACCATGGGATGTACTGTAAATCTAGCTAACTAAATTATATGTTACCAAGTTCTTACACTGAGCAGGGATTTGGAAGCATGATCTTTTCTAAATCAAGTCAGTATACTCCCCAGTGGAAAAACATTCTAGAATGGATGATTAAGCAGTTGGTTGGTAAGCATTTAGAAAAGAATGTATTGCTTGGCAGGAGACACCATAGGCTTATAGAGAACAAGACAGGCCAAACAAACCTTATTTCCTTTTTTGATAGACTAATTTAGTTGAATGGGAATGTTTTGGATAGACATGGTGCACCTTGACTTCATCAAGGCATTTGACGAAGTCTCCAATGAGATCTTAGTAGATGGCAGAACAGGGGCTGTACTATGCTACTATTAGATGGATAAAGAGCTAGGTAACAATTGTAGGTAATTATAAGTCAGTGACTTCTGTCTTAAATTAGAGGTGCTAAGTGGCATACTCTAGGTCTCTCTTCTTGGATGAGGGGTTAGAAAATACAATTATCAAATTTGCAGATGGCACAAAGAGATAGGGGCAATAGCAACCCCCTTAGAAGACTATATCAAGATTCAGAAGGATCGAGTCTCCAGCCAGACTGCAGCTCGACAAGTCAGAATTTTTCAGAGTGTTGAAGACCTGGCTAGCTTTTCCCTGTTTGCGGTGGTCTACAGAAATTGTAAGACCACCAAAGCTTCTCCTTGAAGAGAGGAGAATCAGAAGATTACTCACTGGGTCGTTGGAATTGCCACCTCCTGTTCTTTTTGTAGTTTCCACCATGGAGAGGACAGGGGGGTGAAAGCAGTGAAGCGACCGGAGGAATTTCAAGCTCTACAGGGAACGTAAGTCTCTTGAGAGATATCAGAGTGAGCAGCTGGCATTTAGATCACTTTTATTTTATTTTTTTTTAGATTGGAATGTTTTATCATCTAAGGTCTTTCTTTGGACTTTGTTCAAAATGTTGGCTAATTTTGTGTTTTCTTTGCTATAATTAATTTTGGTGGAAGTAACGATGGACTTTATATTTGAAGTATAGTGAAAAGTTTGCATTTTTTCTACCTTTCTTTTGTATTAGAGAAGATTCTGTCTCAGATGGGAATATAAGATTTATTTCTCTTACTTTCTTATATTGGATGAAACTTTTCTCCTCAGCACAGTGAAACATTTGTATTTTTTCTTTTTTATCTTTCTTCCTTTTTCAGAATGGATTTGTTTTATTCGGAAGTACAAAAGTCTTTATTCAATATCTTTTGAATATATTTTGCTGGACTAACTATTAACTTTTCTTCTTTTATTTTAAAAACTTTTTACTTGAAATATAGCTGGTAATTTTCCACCCGAACAGATCAGGTGACCATCAATTCCCTGAGAAACTGTTTGTTTTGACTAGCTCTCGCAGCTTGAAGAACAAAGAGGGGGGTGGGGAAGAATGGCACTCCTAACAGCAATTCGAGAATTTTAAAAAAAAATAGTGAAACTCTTTTAGAAATTAAGAAATCATTGGAATCTTTAATGATAGTTTACCAAAGTCAGGAACAAAAGGAACAAAAGATAGAATTAGAAGCAGAAAAAAAATTTTTTTTTGAAATAGAGGAGAATCAGGAGAAAGGGATTTTAAACAGATTGGTCCAGAAAAACATTCTGATACTCTATATGAGACAGACAGCACAACAGGCTACACACTATAATTTTGGTATAAACACATTATGGCAGTCGAGACAGGGAAAAGATGGAAAGGTTAAGAAAAACATTCTACATGAGATACAGAATAGAACAGGTTGTATGTGGTGATTTTGGCATAACCTGAATAAGAGATTTAGTGTGATATGGGTCATAAGGTTAATGGAACCATGGATTTTGATTTTGATTTTGGATATTGAGTGTGTAAATGTATCAAGTTTTAACTAGTAATATGATTGCTGGGAATATTAAATGTTAAAAATTGATATGAGAAACTGTATGGATGTATAAAATGTGATATTTTAATTGTATGATGTAAGGTTATAAAATTAGAGAGATAAATATAAATTGTTAGAGATTATATGAAAATTAGAAATTTCTTTTTATGGAGATATATGAATGATCAATGCTACTATAGGATGACTTATTTTTATAATTATTAGTATGAATATTATTGAGAATTGTTGTTAGGTTATGTGTTAGTAGAATAAGTAGCTATAAAAATTTTAATTAGGTGAATATGTAGGAAGATGTAGAATATGGTATAATTGTAGTCTAAACATAGATTATGTTTAAACTAGTGTTATTACTATGGACATATATGAATAGAATATATTTCATTTTATTAGAATTAAAATTAGGCCTTTCCTTGTCTATGAAGGTTCTCAGTCATCCAGGTGGAATTGTCTGTAGCTTGAAACATGTCAACTGGATTTCTATTTTCTTAATGGAAACGTTTCGCTCCTTATCCAAGGGGCTTCTTCAGTCTGAGCAAAGTTGGTAAGGGAATCCTAAATATGTTCCTAGGTAGCTGTGTGACCTTACACCTGGGGCTAGGTCATGGTTATATTGAGATGTAATTTTTAAGTCCTTTTATCATCTAATGGAGGGTCGTTAAAAACACCATGCTGCTGTTGACAGCAGCATGGTGTTTTTAACGACCCTCCATTAGATGATAAAAGGACTTAAAAATTACATCTCAATATAACCATGACCTAGCCCCAGGTGTAAGGTCACACAGCTACCTAGGAACATATTTAGGATTCCCTTACCAACTTTGCTCAGACTGAAGAAGCCCCTTGGATAAGGAGCGAAACGTTTCCATTAAGAAAATAGAAATCCAGTTGACATGTTTCAAGCTACAGATAGGCCTTTCCTTGTTATATATATGATTTAAAATTAATTGGACTTTACCAAGGATATGAATACAGATGTAAAAATGGAAAGAGTGAATAAATAATATTAAACTGATGCAGCCAAGAACATTTAAACCGACATTATTTCAAGGAGTGGAAACTACAGATGGACTATTAGAGAATATCAAGAAAGGTGAAATCTACATGAAGATCGGAAGATTGGATTATAGAAATTGAAGTGTATATGACAAAGAAAAGTTTCTGTGTATTGTATGAAAGACTAACATTTAAAGCAAATTATTGTATCTAAAGACCAAAGACAGATTGGAGGCCATCTATTTCTTATATTTCTTTTCTTTATTATTTTTCTTGACTTCACTTTTCTTTTACTTTTTTCTTACTTTGTATTTCTATCTTTATTTCTTGTTCTAACTTTTAATATGTATTTTAAAATTCAATAAAATTTATAAAAAAAAAGATTCAGAAGGTTCTTGAGCTGGCACAATGAGCAGAATCCAACAAGATTAATTTCAACAGGGACAAATGTGAAGTCCTTCATTTGGGTAAGAAAAATTAAAGGCACAAGTTTAGGTTGGGGGAGATCATATTGGCAGAAATATACATGAAAATGATCTGAACATTGTGATGCACAAAAGCAAAGCAAAGCAAAAAACAAATAGATCCCTAGGATGTACTGACAGAAGTATAGTGTCAAGATCATGAGAGGGCATCAGTCCTTCCTATTCTGCATTGGTCAGCCTACACATAGAATATTGCATCCAGGTCTGGTATCATATTTTAGGAAAGACTAATAAATCCAAAGGAGATGAATGAAGATGAAAGGGATCTGGAAGAAAAATCTATGAGGAATTATTAGAGGTACTAGGTATATTTTGCCTGGAGAAGAGAAGACTGCAGGGAGACATAATATCCAACAGTGGATAAGGAAATGGTGGATTCTCCTTCACTGTTCTGTTCGGAGTATGAGACCACCAGAACTTTTTAAGGAAATAATTTTATTTACAATTAAAACTATTTACAAATGGTAAAGTCCTTTAAGCACATAACTGTAATTTGACTTGGATCAACTGGACTACACAGCAGGTAAGCTTGAAAGCTTGGCAGCTCTGCAGTACACTGGCTAGCGTTCACAAGTTGAACAAACCAAGGTCCTCTGAAGCAATGATACAAGGCTGACTGGAACTGCAGAACTAAACTGGTTGCACTTTGAGACAGGATCCTCTGAAACACTGAGGCAGGACTGGACTGGATTACAGGACAAGGCTGGACTGGATCCACTGGACGAGGTTCCTCTGGAGTGATAGGGCAACTCTGGACTGGAACTGCAAGGCAAGGCTGGACTGGATCCACTGGATGAGGTTCTACTAGAATAACAGGACAATACTGGACTGGATTTACAAGGCAAGACTGGACTGGAATCACTGGATAAGGTCCTTCTGGAGTGACAGGGCAACCCTGGACTGGAACTACAAGACAAGGCTGTACTGGATTCCCTGGATAAAGTTCTTCTGGAGCAACAAGACAATGCTGGGCTCGATTTACAAGGCAAGGCTGGATTGGACCCACTGGACAAGGGTCTTCTGGATCAACAGGGCAATACTGAGGCTGGGCTGGCAAAACTAGGCAAGGTACTTCTGGAACAATGAAACGCGACCACACTAGATTAGCACAATAAGCCTGCCCGGGAGTGAACTGATAAAACTTAGCTGAATTAGCAAGGGGTTGCTTGACTAAGGCTGCAGGATGAAACTTGGCTGAAGAAGCTGGGCGAGACGGGAATGAAGCATTGAGAACACTGTTGACTGGAGTCCGATGAAGGACTGCGAGATAAGACCTCTTTTGACTTGGTGAAGGAGTGGCTTGAGATTCCGAAGCAGCTGAGGTCAATTCCGAAATGATGAAATGCTCTTGCTCTGGTTCCGCGGTGGCTACAGGGCAGGACTCTGAAGACTGTTCCGGCTGGACTTCTCCCGAAGAAGCTGTTAGCTCAGTGGAATGTTTGTCACCAGCAATCGGATGCTTGCGCTGGCGTCCTTTTATTCTGTTCTCCGAATGCCTTCTATCCTCAGGAGACAATCGGGTTTCCTTCTGCTTGGCACGCTTCTCAGCCCTCCTTTCTCATGCATTGATTGGTGCTTTAGACTTTGTTCCTGGTTCTGGACCAATCAGCTCCTCAGGATTCTCCTGCTCTGCTAGGTCATCCCCGGGTCCATTTCCCTGCACCTGCTCATCACGAGTCTGGTCACGAGTATCGCACTTTTGACCCTGCACCTGCTCATCACGAGTTCCACTCACTGGTTGCTGCACAAGATAAGTTTTGTTTCTCTGATAAGTTTCATTTTCCCCTAGCTCAGAGTCAGAGTCAGACTGGACTCTGACATTCACCTCCAGTTTAAGCAGAGGCTGGATGGTCATCTATCAAGGATGCTGTAGTGGATTCCTGCACTGGGCAGGAAATTGAACTAAATGATCTCTAAGAACCCTTACAAGCCTTTTATCCTATGACTCTAGTTGTAGTGTGGAAATATTGCATGGTGCCAAGCAATTACCTTATTGCCCATGACTGAAAAGAGGGTTGCTGAAAACAAGCACATGCTTTCTCCACTCCACTGGAGCATACATAGGACACATTTATTGTTGCTCAGCTTCCCCCACCCTCTGATTCTCTGCCATTCTCCCAACCATAAAGCATGGCTGTTTTTCAGTGTTCTATATGAAGTTTTGCTGATGTTATAGTGACTGATTTTTTACTTCTCTTAGCCACCTGGCAAATCCTTATGGATTAAGGTTGTTTTTCTTTAAGAGAATAAATAAATAGTGCTGCTCCTTTTTTGCTCTACAGCAATGTGATGGGAAAAACCCACTCTATTAAACACAGTCCCTCCCCTCCAAAAAGTCATATGACTGATCTGAAAATAATGAATGATCTTCCTCAAGTTTCTGTCACCGCTAGCTAATATTTCCCTGGCTTGAAACTAGTTCTCTGCCTCCTATGTGTTTGCTGCAACTGTGGAATCCTAAAACAAATGGAAATAATGTTATATAATCAACTAGACATTTAGTTCTAATGCATTATAGTTTGCTTTCCCTCTTAATAAACTCCTGCAATGCAAAGATGGTTATACCTGAAGAGGTAAATTATGTTTGGAGAAATCGGGCAAGTTATTGAACTAGCGTGGTGTCACAATCTGTCTCTGAAGGCTTCCGTTTTTCTATCTCATTCTTGAGCTGCTTAAAAAAAATTCTAATTTCTTTTGATGGTGTTTTTTAAGTTTAACTATAGGGAACTAGAGAGAGAAGGACAAGGAGGGGAAAGTATCACTTCTAATTAAGGAGACACATGTAATTTCTTAAAGGAAAACTATTTTCATACACAAATTATGAATTTATATACGAATTATAACCTAGATATTAAAATGAGGCTGAAGTCATAGGCAACCTCACTTGCAAGTTAATTATATCAGTAATGTTGGGACATCCTTTATGTAAAATTAATTTCTAAAAATGCCTTCATATAAAATATGCACTAATTTCATTTTCAAAATTCATTGGAGAAATCATGTGTGAGCATGCACACCCACATTCCAAAGTCATTTTTCCTTTCAGTATTCTCCTCGTGCTATTTTCAGATAATTTCATGGTCACAGGTTTACAGTTAAGAAGAGTCGGTCATTTTGCAAAATAGAGCATGTTAAAATATGTATGTATGTATGTATGTACATTAAAAAAGAAATCCCAAACTCTTAATGGGAATGACCTGACAAAGCTGACAGTGACATTTGAAAGTATCAAAAAAAGGGAAACCAAAAGTTCTTTCCTCCTTTAGTAGAACAGCAATTTTATATGCTTATTATCAGAGCTAAATTCGGTACGTCAGCCACTGATGGCTTCTATAGACGTTGCATAAATTAAAAGTTAACATGAAGAATGCTGCTGCTAAAAAGCAGCGGTTGAAGGCCCTGCTGGTTTTTACAGTGGAGAGTCAGCAAGCCAAAGTTTATTTGACATGTTCCAAATCAAAAGGGAATAAAACCAACGTTTTCAAGAACTATATATGCAGGAAGGAGAAAGAGAAGACAGAGAGAGATTGCTAATGACTGTAAACAACACTTGGCAATAAAGAACTTTGGAATACTTTTTTTTTTTTTTTTTAAACTGCCAGAACACGGCCACACAGCCCGGAAAACCCACAACAACCATCGGATTCTGGCCATGAAAGCCTTCGACTATACATTGAACTTTGGAATAGCTTTTTTCTCTTTCACAACTTTCTTTTTCATGTGACTGATTTCTTCTCACAAGCATCTTATCCCATGGTTTTGCTTCTCTGAAAATAATTCCCTTGATGACTATGTGAGCAAGGAACAAAATCTGAACCTGGCATCCAGTTTTATCTTTTCTGTAAGGAAACAAAATACTTGGAGATGAGATGTATTATTTGCTTTGGGGTGAACCTATGAGCTCATATTTTGTGTGTGTCCCTCTCTCCTATCTGCTTGTGAAATCTTGTGCATTTGTTCTTTATTTTTACAATATGTTGAGCAAAGTGGGGGTTGGGGGTTGGAGAGGAAAGAACATCACATCCCTAAATTACTCCTGTGGGAGTCTTCCTTGAAACACAACTGGATGTATGAAATGAAATTTGATTGCTGGCTGTTGTAAGGCTTTGTTTGTCTGTCTGTTGGCTTTTATTTTTATATAACCAGCATACTTTATTTAGTGAAGCACCTTTCAGTTCAGGGTTTCATACATCCTTGGTGAGCAATGGTTAATTATTTTTGTGCTTTGACACGTACGTAAATGGGTTTTGGAGTTTATAAAGTCATGATCCCCCTTCCTCTCTATTACAAACACCCTTATCATAGCTCCATAGATCTAAGATTCGCCAATGTGAAGACAGGAAGCAAAAAGTCTACATACGTTGTTCCCCCTCTTTAATGGTAGCAGCTATTCTGCCTGTCAGAAGGAACACATTATATGTGGTTCTGCAATTCATCTCCCTGGTTTCCACTTCTTATCTCACAGCTGTCTTGATTTCAAAGCATTTTTCCTGTTCATTCTTTGCTCGTGGTACCTTCCGCTAAGCCCTAAGGCTGTGCAGCGCTTCCGATTCAAAGTGTGCAGAATGGCACACAAGAGGTCCTTTGCATAAGTACAACTAGTGCCCTTTCCTGGACCAGGAAGCCATTCAGACACTCACTCATGCCTTAGTCACCTCACAAATGGATTACTGTAATGTGTTCTACATGGAGTTGCCCTTGAAGACCACTCAGAAGTACAGCTAGTCCAGAATGTGACAGTGCAGGCAGTGTTGGGCATGTCTTGTTATACCCATGTGACCCCACTGCTTCACAAGCTGCAATGCTTACCAACTGGCTTCTGGATGTAATTCAAGGTGCTGGTTTTCACTTATAAAGCCTTTCATGGCATAGGGCCTGGTTATTTGAGAGACTATCTTGTCCCCAAATGTTTCTGCAATTGGGCAAAGTGGGCATACTCTGGGTACTTTTGCTTAAGCACTGTCATCTTGTTGGGCCCAGGAAGTATGCCCTCTGGAATAAAATCCCCCCTGAGATCCATACGGCTCCCACCCTGATGTCCTGTCCTGACTAAGACCAGAAGCAGGGAAGGTGTGGAATAAGTTTTTATTTACAAACAAGGCACACACATATAACTAAATTAACATGAGTGTCACAAGGTGCTCACAAGGTTCATGTGGCTTACGGTGGTTCATTCCCGGTTGGTACGCACACGGGCAGCCACCACGTGGCTGCAATACAAGGTTCTGGTGCGGGACTCAGTGTGGCGGTGAGGAATGGTTCTGGTGCAAGGCTCTGTGTGGCGGCGGCAAGGCGAGGTTGGAGCTTGAGGCTTGGTGTAAAGGCAGGGCAGGATTCCGGCACGGGGCTCGGCACAGCGGTAGCAAGACAAGGTTGCGACTCGAGGATTGGTGTGAAGGCAAGGCAGGATTCCGCCATGGGGCTCTGTGTGGCGGCGTCAAGGCGAGGTTGGAGCTCGAGGATTGGTGTGAAGGCAGGGCAGGATTCTGCCATGGGGTTTGGTGCAGCAGCCGCAAGGTGAAGCTGTGGCTTGAGGCTGGTCCCGGAGGCAGGGCGAGGTTCCAACACAAAACGAGGCACAGCGGTAAGACTAGGCTCAGTCACAAGGCTCAGCTGGTTAGCGAGGCAGGGTTCTGGCATGAAGGTGGGCTGAGCTGGAAAGCAGGACTCTGGCATGGCAGCAGGGCTAGGCCTGAGCGGAGGTGCTGGCGTGGCGACAAAATCTCAATTCACTTCAGGTTGCGTTATGGAATGTGAATGGTTGTCTCCAGCAACAGTTGCCCGCTGTGCTCGCCTTTTATCCCTTTGATTTTTATGCCGTTTGTGAGTGGGGACCAATTGCACCTCGCGTTGCTCTGCCCGCCTTTCCCACCTCCGTTCTCGCACACTAATAGGTGGAAGCGAGTCTCCTTCTGGGCTGCCTCCAACCAGATGTTTAGAAGCTGATTCAAAATTCGAACCATACTCGTCCTTTCCCGCTTCAAATGCTAACAGCCCTTCTATTTCGAAATCAGACTCATCGGACTCAGCCTCCATCCTGACACCTGATGACGTTCAGAAAGGTATTACAGACTTGGATATTCTCCCAGGTTCTGGGGTAGAGCGAAGGCTGAGCCCTTGCTGGATGGGCTTCTTTTGGTTATATGTGGTCTTGGGGAGTGTTCACGATTCTTTTTTGTGTTTTTTTTTACTTTTATTTGTAAGCTTTCCAGATTTGCTAGAAGTCGGACAGCCTCTAAATTGCATAAACAAACAAAGAAACATGTTGTACTATAGTACCTCTGCAATGATATTCAGTTATATATCTCCACCCTGGGCCATCTGAGTGATGCCACGGAAGTCCTGACTCACTGCCTGGAGGCTATGGGGGTGTGGATAGGGGAACAACAGGCTCAACCCTAATAAGACCAAGTGGCTTTGGGTTTAAGAATCCCTGGTTCTGGGGACTTTAAACCTATCATTCTGGATGGGGTTGCATTGCCATCCTGTGTAGAATTTGGGGGTCCTCCTGGACTCACGGCTCGGGCTCGAAGAGCAGGTGGCAGCCATGGCCAGGAGGGCCTTTGCACAGCTTCTTGTTGTATGCCAATTGCACTTGTTCCTGGACCGGGAGGCTCTGCTCACAGTTACTCATGCCTTAGTTACCTCCTGCTTAGATTACTTCAACATGCTTTACATGGGGCTGCCGTTGAAGAGTATTTGAAAGCTTCAGGTGGTACAAAATGTGGCAGCACCAACAGTTACTGGTGCCTGTTTTTTGGCACATGTGACACCTCTGCTCTGAGCTGCATTGGCTACTGATATGCTTCTGGGTACAATGCAAAGTGCTGGTGGTTACCTTTAAAGCCCTTCATGGCTTGGGGCCAGGTTACTTACGGACCATCTTTCCCCTTTATCTACCTGTCCTGTTAGATCAGGCAGGAGAGGCCTGATTCAGGTCCCTGTTCACCACAGTTTCATCTGGCAGGACCCAGGAAGAGAGGCTTTTCTGTCATGGTGCCCACCCTCTGGAGCATCATCTCCCCAGAGATCAGAGTTCCCCCAACTCTGCTGGCTTTTCACAATGCCTTCAAGACCTGGTTTTGCCACTGAGCCACGGCCCTGGTAATGTGGGTGAGCCTATGTCTATGAAGGTTCTCAGTCATCCAGGTGGAATTGTCTGTAGCTTGAATCATGTCAACTGGATTTCTATTTTCTCAGTGGAAACGTTTCGCTCCTTATCCAAGGAGCTTCTTCAGTCAGAGCAAAGTTAATAAGGGAATCCTAAATATGTTTCTAGGTAGCTGTGTGACCTTACACCTGGGGCTAGGTCATGGTTATATTGAGATGTTATTTTAAGTCCTTTTATCATCTAAAGGAGGATCGTTAAGATCACCATGCTGCTGTTGAGCTTGTGAAATAGTCTTAATCTTCCTAGGCACAGAAGACAAAGCAGGGAGGAAGATGGGGGAAAGATTGTGCCTGAAAGCCTTAAACAGGGTGAGCCTGTTTCTTGGCTGTATTGACTGTTATGTGTTGTTGCTCAGCTGCTATTTTATGTTATTTATAGTCTTAGCTTACTGTTTTTATTTTGCTTTTATTTGTTAGCCACCCAGAGTCAGGTATTTGAAATGGGCGGCCATACAAAATAAATAAATAAATAAATAAATAAGCAAACAAATAAAACAAACAGGCAAATTATTCCTTACATTCTTTTCCTGGGATCGTACTGTAGCTGCGCAGGGCAGTCATGCAATCCTGCAAAAGATTCAGTTGCTTTAAGGAGTTCAAGACAGGTGTTAGATGAGCACCCTTCACTCTCTGAAGTACCACACAGCTCTATTAAGCCCCTTTAGAAGTGTTTGCCCAAGCTCTACTTTCTCTGTGACCATAGTCACCTCTCAGAGGTTACAGAATGTTATGTATTTTATGATTTTGAAAGAATCTAGAATATTCTGTTTTAAAAAGTCAGGCTGAGAAGCTTTTTTCTGTTGGAGTCAGGAGGGCTCATGGTTTAACTCCCTCCTCAGGAATGTTAATTGCTGGTGCCAAAGATCTGGCTTGAACTGACCAATCAGAGTATCTCTTGGTGCTCTGTTTCCAAATAAGTTAAGTGGTGAGCTGAGTCAGGGTGGTCACATGTTAAACTTTGACCACTCAGGTAATGCCAAGTTTTCTTGTACAGAGGTAAAAGCTTTATATTGTAAATTTCTTCTTTAGTGTTAAGCTGCAGCTGTCTTCTATTAGTATGTAAATAGACCATGTGCTCTCTCAGCTGAGAGGCAATGCTATTAAGTTTCTATTTCTTTGTTTTAAAATAAAAGTAACTTTTTTTCTACTGCAAATGCTCAGTTTATTTTTTGATCTCTCAATATGTTTCTATGACTCTGATCTTAAATTAATTAAAATACAATACAGAAATATGAGCAGTTGAAATGTAAAAGATCAGGAATAAATGTCATGATGAGTCAGAAGATAGCTAGTAGGAGGTCTAAGGGGAGATAAAGACTCAAACCTAAAGACTTTGGTCAAGTTCCACAAAGGCTGAAAATGTATTCTTCTTTTTACAATTTTTAAAAAGAAGATAAATAATATTTACAAGTTGTCAATGGCTTTGCTGGATTCCAATTCTGCTCCAGTTCAGCAGCCTTCAAGATCCTTGAAGAGCCAGTTGACTAGTTAGTATCACTAAGGAGTCAGATTGTATGCAAATGGATGCTCTTTATGCTTCCATATTTATACATTACTAGTAAATCATCTAGTTAGGACATTTGCTCTCTTTGATTTCCCACGTTTTGACATTCATCAAGAATTTGACCAACAGCTAAAGTTGCTAGTCTTATACCAGCAAGACGTGATAAAAGGAGAAGTGATGTTTTACAAAACATATAGTTTGTGGTATTTAAATGAATACATATTTCATATCCCAGGAGATGAAATGAAGCTGATATTGTCTTGTTTTCTTTCCCAGTAAAGAGCTCCTGCTTTAACAGGTATAATTAATATGAGCACCTCCCTTGGTGTCTATCAGGCTTTTGTTTTACCTAAATACCCATCATGCTCTTCCCTTTGGGGGTAAGTAATGTTATTGAGAGCCCAGAAAAGGAATAAGAAATAATAAGCCAAAGAAATCAAAGGCATGAAATAAGGGGTGTGGTGGTAAAAGGTATCCCTGCCCCTGTACACATGTAAGATGCATTCACTACCAAACCTCTGAAATGTCCCCCTTACATACGAACTGCTTACAGTGCCCTTGTAAGAAAACATTGCCATCAAGCTGATGTGACCCTGACTGGAGACAGGAAGAAGACTCAGTCAGGAACCCGTGGCCCAGTGTTTCTATTCACTGACCATATCTCAGAGATAGTATGGCTAGTATGTTGACCTAGTTACTAGGTCCTAGTAGGAAGGGATAAATAATAATAAGACCACACAGGTGGGTTTATCTGAAATATACCGATGTCACGCTGTGATTTCCACTGTGTCTGCCTTTTTCTTTGTCTTGCCCTTGCAATGTAGTGGGCCACAGGTATATAAGCTCTGCTTCTGCTTTTGCTCATGGCCACTCAGCAAAGTATTAAAACTTTGCTGGGGGTCCAATATATACTGTATTATTGATTGCGTGCAAAAAAAATTGTGTTGTATCTTCAAAGTGATTTGGTTGCTTTACGTGAGCCAGGTTTTGTCCACAACAGGGGAAAAACAGAGCAAAGTTAATTAAATCTACTTTGAACCAACATCTTTCACTATCTCTCTCTTTATCTTTCTACCCCAAAAAACCATCCTTGATTTTGCACCCATACATTACTTTATATAATGCCTTTTATTCTTAAAACTGTCACCTCTGTCCTTTTGATGATCTGTCCAACTAGTCTTCTTAGTTTTCCCCTTCTTTTCAATCAATTCACTCTCCCTTCATATTTTTGTTTTGTTTTAACTAGTGGTGTTTAAAGACGGTATCAATTAAATAAGAATAACCAGTAGAACCTTAACTTTTTCAAATAAAAACTACATTGACATATGTAATTAAAGCCTTGCTTATTAATTGGATTTATGGGGGGAACATTATTAGCTTAAGAGGAATAAGGGCTTTGCTCTTTGCTAACATTGACTGCCTCTCTGTCCCTGCCTCTGTGTCAATCAGGAAGAAACAGTAGCATTCAAAAGAATGTGTGGCTTTGAATATATATATATATATATATATATATATATATATATATATATATATATTCTGGTGAATGTCAAAGCCACTGTCCTGGATGAGACCCAGAGCATCCAGGAGTACATCAGTAAGACGGCGCCTAAAGATGAGCTGCTGAGAGAATGCCTGAGGCAGCAGCAGACATCGAAGGAAGATCAAGCAGAGGAAGTGCCATGGCAAGACAAGACCCTGCATGGGATGTACCATCGACAGATAGTTAAGGTGGCTGACCTTGGGAAATCCTACCAGTGGCTAGAAAGGGCTGGACTAAAAGACAGCACTGAGGCACTGATCATAGCAGCACAAGAACAGGCACTAAGCATCAGATCCATAGAAGCAGGGGTTTACCACACTTGACAGGACTCAAGGTGCAGACGGTGCAGAGAGGCCTCAGAGACAGTCCAACACATAGTGGCAGGGTGTAAGATGCAGGCAGGAACAGCATACACTGAACGGCACAACCAAGTAGCTGGCATTGTGTACAGGAACATCTGCACAGTGTATGAGCTGGACCCTCCAAAGTCCAGATGGAAGATTCCACAGAAGGTCGTGGAGAATGGCAGGGCTAAGATCCTGTGGGACTCCCAGATCCAGACAGACAGGCAAGTACTGGCCAATCAACCAGACATTGTGGTAATAGACAAGGACCAGAAGATGGTGGTGGTGATAGATGTAGCGGTGTCAAGTGACAGCAACATCAGGAAGGAGTATAAGAAGCTGGAGAAATACCAGGGCCTGAAGGAGGAACTGGAGAGGATGTGGAAAGTGAAGGCCAAGGTGGTCCCAGTGGTGGTAGGAGCACTTGGGGCTGTGACTCCCAAGCTGGGAGAGTGGCTCCAACAGATCCCAGGAGCAACATCAGAGCTCTCTGTCCAGAAGAGTGCAGTGCTAGGAACAGCTAAGATTCTGCGCAGAACCCTCAAACTCCCAGGCCTCTGGTAGAGGACCCGAGGTTGAGGAAGACACATACCACCCATAGGAGTGAGAAGGGAATTTTATATAATAGCAACATAGGAATAACAAAAACAGTATCTGTTAACAAACCAGATCATTTAAATTAACAAGATGAAACACCAAATGATATGATTATTCAAAGAGGAAAAAAGTTTTTCATAAACAGAACACATTTGAAGAAACTTCCTTGCGGTTCTTGTTGAAAAAGAACTTGTGCACGCTTCTAATGTATACATGTGTGAGTTGTCCTACTATTTTACACATTTTTGTCTGCACTGTTTTCTAATATACACATTTCTATGTCTATCCTGTCCTAACATATCCTTCTTGTGTGCGTTTGACTTACACACTATATTGCAGAATTCTGAAAACTGAGGATTTTGTCCTTCATCGCTCTTCCAAGTTCTTCTACAGATCATCAAGTCTGAAATCAATGTGTGTCTAAACATTCTGAAAGACCAAATTTTAACAACCATTTACAATTCTTTGAATTCTTTGATATTAACTGTTCCCTTCTCCCCCTCCAGAGTTTATTACCATCAGCATAACAACAAGGACCTCAATATATGGGCCTGGATTTAAGGGGGCTAATAAAATAGTAGGAAAAAAAATGAGATTAGCAGAATAGATTGATATCACCTTCCTACCAGATTTGCAAGCTCCTTGAATCAGGCTCATTTTCCTTATTGACAACAGAAAGTAGATACCTTTAGCAGAGCAAGATAAACCCAGGAGCTACTGAATAAGTAATGAAAGCTAATGAATAATTTAATCTCAACACTAGAATACCTACAATAAAATATATCTTTGTGGAACTACAAGCATTTTTGGAATTTAATAATATGGAGAGATATGGTTTGAATTTGTATTTCCCAAAAACATTTGTCAAATAATTATCTTTCTCCAAAAAACAAATGACCAACTTCTTCTATAATCTCTGAAATAATGAAAATGTCAGATTTGGCATGGGGGAAAAAATCAGAGCTATTCTGGTAGTTCTTTTGGGTTAAAAAGGAGAACTTGGCTGTTCTCCAAAGACCTGTGTTGCATTGTTGCTACACAGCACAGATTGAAATGCTATCAGGTATATTCACCTAAGCTACCCCATTCTCTGCAACCCTTTTTTTTTTTTTTTAAAAAAGGTATTTTTATTCACGGGGAAATTGGAATGATTTAGCTGCATCAGCATAGCTTTGGTATATCAATATATCAGCATATGGCTAACTAGATTTCCCCGGGGCATATAAAAAGTGATGATCCCACACATACCTTTATTACACCTCAGCAACCATGCCAAGCAGTATTGCTTCATGTCATTAGGGGGCAGATATCAATTCCTGCATGTTTGCAATGGCAAGAAGATACACCACCTGGGGAATAGACCATGACCAAGCTGGGCTTGCTTTGCCTGAACAGAGTCCGAGGGGAGCTGGACTATGGTGAGTTCCTGCCCCAGATCAGCAGCTAACCCAAACCCTAATCTTTTAAGCCCCTGGACTACATTAATAACATAAATGAATTAAACACAGTTGTTCTAGTTGGAAAGTGACTCACCCAAAAAGGTTGATTTAACAAGAGAGGGAGGCCAGGAATTACCTAAGCATAAAGATAGTCACTTTTTGCAGCTGGGAAACAGATGACTTGCCTCTCTGCATGAATTCTTTTTCAAGGCTAGGCTGGGAAAAAAACAACTCCATGTCTTAAGACTTCTTACCCACCTTTGCTGTAGGAATGGCTGTATCCCTTCTTCCAGGGGCTGGAAATTATTATTATTTTTTTTAATTCCACTCATAGGAATATCAATTTCTCAATCTCCTGGAAGAGACTGACATTCCCATTGCAGGTGCAAGCCACTACAGTGTGCATGTCTTTCTGAGAAATACCACAAGGAAACTAAGCACTTGCTTGGAATTTTGGAGAAGAAGAAATAGGTTGTGCAAGGGAGGCCCAGTTTCTCTTGCAGCTGCAGCAAAAAGGGCAAGGAGGTCCAGTGCTCATCAATTGGAGCTGAGCAGATCCCTGAACTTGACCACATCACCTCAAGGCTCCTCCTCCATGCACACTAAATTGTCTGCCGGGGACATGCTAATTTCAGGCTTTCTCAGCAGTGGGTTAGCCATGTGATGGAGGTAACGGCATGAGGACATGTCCCCTTCAAGTGCTTGGTTGCTGGGCAGTGTTGTGCTGCAGCAAGCAGGACATGTGGATGAGCCTGTGTTCTCTGGAATGTGTTCTGATATTACCAGGCAGCAAAAATCTTTGTATCCTGTAAGCATAAACTAGAAGCTCTATTTACTGAATGGATGAGAGGAAATGTGCATAGAATCAGTCTCTTTCCTTTAGGATGTACTGGGTTGCCTTCATAGGATGGGGAAAATGCATAGACCTAAACTGTTCCAGAGCTCCAACATACTGTATTTGGGATACCTTCCATCAGGCATATGGCCAAAACTATGTTACCAACCCTTATTAATCTTCATTGTCATTGTTCAGTCCCTAGTCACTTTCATCTCTTTGCGATCCTCTGGATTTTGCCAGGATTGGCTGTTGGTAACTTCTTTTTTTGAATTCTTTTAGGCTCCTGCTTGTGTTATCAATTATAGTACTTAGCCATCATGCCTTCTACCAGCCTCTTTTCTGATGGCCTTCAATTTTTCCAAGTGTCATGGTCTTCTCCAATGACACTTGCCCTTTTCAAACTTAGATTATAACAGACTTCTACAGTGTGTCTAGTGTCTACTACACTTTTATATTGGTGTCTCTACCTGGAAGTCCATGATATATCACTGCTGTTTGAAATAAATGTTATTTTTGGTCTTCAAATAACACACAGGAGAATTATTAGATTTTCCAAACAGGATTTCAAATGCAAGATCCTGGTTTGATATAAGCCTTGGCTGACCAGTGCAAAGGCAGATGATGCTAGCCTTGTCTTCAGCAACAATAATGTCTTTTGTATATAAGAATATGCATTCAGTTTAGTGATTTTATGCCTTAACTTCTTGAAATTATTATAAATGATATGAGGAGCTATTATGGCATAAATCTATCTATATTCTCATCTATATGTTTTAAAAATTAAAATTATGCTTTGAGGTATATCCTCCTCACAATATATGGAGAATTAAGCAAGCAATTTCTCAGAGCAATAATGGCTTGTTTAGGGCCCCGCATATACCGAGCTAAAAATGAATCCCATAAATTACATGTAAGTTCTCTCTATGTATCAGGAAGGATTCTGAACACTTTGCATTTATTTACATTTGAATCCCAATAAATTTCAGACTGCAGAATAACTTCTTGTGCATGAATATTACATAAATATGCATTCCTGTTTCCATATGCAGAGGAGCTCATTTACAAAACCAACAGACAATTAATTAATTAAGGATGTTCAGGAAGCAAGGTACTGTATGTTGTCTCCAACAGAAATAAAAATAACACAGACATTAATTAATTAATTGACAAGGATTTATATATAACCTGACTCCTAAGACTCCGGGCAGTTTACCAGTAAGAATAAAATAAGACCAGATTAACAGATGTTCTATATTAATATTACTAGTCAAAATAGAACTGTATTCAGTTTAAAAACAGTCATAGGCCCTACCAACTTTGACTCTGGTTGGTTAATCCTACACTTACTCGGAATCATACAAGGGGGCCAGGCCAACCATAGACTTGCTTATTGTTTCACATCCCATTTATATCCTCATGTTAGAGTTTTGGTGCTCTTGATGTATTGTGGATAAACATCTAAAGTGTCATGCTCCTCAATCAAATGTTCCCAGAACATTTGATTGTGTTCGCTTGCATGAATGTAGTGAGAGATGCTCTGTGTTAGAACCTGCGAGTCAAGAAAGGAAGTTGGGAGGGGGGATAGGCCAGGAGTGTGAAAGCATGTTGTTTGGACTTTCTCAGGCATTCAAGGATGAACTGTTGGAGACATCTGTACGAAGCACTGCTGGCTGGCATGAAGAGGGGCTGTGAGTGAGAAGGGGGAGGAGATGCCTAGCTCTTTGAACTGTTAACTGGGGGAAAACAGTGGGAATTTCCATTCCCAACTTTCTTGTTGTTCTGTGTAGTACTTTCCATTAAATAAGATTTCTGCACTTCTATTGTATGAGTTTGATTTAATTGGAAACTGAGTATAGCAGTCATTACACAAAGCAAGGATGTTCCTCCCCATTTAGCACACAGGCAACCTGCGTGATTTAGAATCCTGAATGACTAGCATTTAAATTCTCATGGAGCAGGCTCACTGCTTCACATTTCTGTCTCAAATTCTTTGAGGACTATAGGGCTGAGATACAACAAAGAGGATGATTATGAAAATCACAGAATACCTGATAGGGTTGGGGTGGAATAACATACTGGTACTATTTGAAGTGATGGATTCACCACATGCAAAATTTTGTTAAACTTCAGGAATGCTTGTTATAGTCAAACCTCACCTTGCTTTTTGATGCCTCTATTCCAAACAACCCACAGATAATTCGATTCAAGGCTAATGTTACCTTTTCATTTTACAACAAACCTGCAGTAAGCCTAAACAGGCTAGTGTGATAGTATCTCCTTTGATCTGCAGCTTGTTCAACCCATTTCCTACTGTGCTGGCTTACAATTTCATTTTAATAGTTAAGTAGCTTGGACATCATTAAAAGAACTGTGTCTGGAGGCAATGATATGGTCCTGATCAGTTTGTAAAGCAATTCCATGGAAAAGTTCACAGCTTAAAAAAAATGGAAATGAAATTATTTTTTATACAATGAATGAAGAATGAAAATAATTTCTGGGGACTTGGCCCTCTTCTATTTTGATTAATTCACTGTTGTCCTTACTATCTACTTTGTAGGGGAGGGAAGGGTTGCATTGCAACTGGGGGTGTCACAATGCATGGGTGCAAATTGCATGCCTGCATGTATGTCTGATCCATCTTATTTTGCTGGGAGCCATGCTCTATTTTCTATTGTCTTCTAGGTCTGCACAAATCTTTCAAAAGAGGTATTTTGCAACAACACACAGGGAACACATATGAAGCCCTTGTTTTTGAAACACCAAAGCAGCCATGTCATTTCCAAGGCTCATGCAGCTGTTTCAGAGGTTGCTCCCATCTGTCTCCTGAACCTAGGCCAGCTACACTACTCTGGATGTTCTGCATAGAAAGGTGTAATGTTGCATTATTAATTGGCATCTTACTTTATCATAAAGATAGAAAGGGCCATTTAAGCCATTAAATCCTTGCTTAGAACAAGAATCCAAAGTAAAATGTTCCCAGCAGGACTGTCCAATCTGTTTCAGCACATGTTACACCTCCTAGACCCTCCTAGAAATCTGAACATAATTTCCATCCCCAAACCCTTATCCTTCCTTTTTTGTCCCTAGCATTTTTAAAACATACCATATTGTATCAGGAGGTTTTGTTGCACTTACCCATTGGAAGTCCAATGAAATATGAGCAATACTCTTTTATACAACAGGCTAGAAACCAGGAGTCTTTGAGTTCTAGTCCTGCCTTAGGCATGAAAGCTGGTTGGGTGACCTTGGGCCAGTCACTCTCTCTCTCAGCCCTAGGAAGGAGCCAATAGCAAACCAGGAGACTGAGAGTTCTAGTCCCGCCTTAGGCATGAAAGCTGGTTGGGTGACCTTGGGCCAGTCACTCTCTCTCAGCCCAACTCACCTCACAGGGTTGTTGTGGGGAAAACAGGAGGAAGAAGGAGTATTAGGTATGTTCACCGCCTTGAATTATTTATAAAAATAATAAAGGTGGGATAGAAAATAAATAATAAAATAAAATAAAAATAAAAAATAATAAAATAAAATAAAATAAAATATAAAATAAAATAAAATAAAATAAAATAAAATAATAAAATAAAATAAAATAAAATAAAATAAATAAAATAATAAAATAAAATAAAATAAAATAAAATAAAATAAAATAAAATAAATAATAAAATAAAATAAAATAAAATAAAATAAAATAAAATAAATAAAATAATAAAATAAATAAATAAAATAAAATAAAATAAAATAAATAATAAAATAAAATAAAATAAAATAAAAATAAAAAATAATAATAAAATAAAATAAAAATAAAAAATAATAATAAAATAAAATATAAAATAAAATAAAATAAATAAAATAATATAGTAAAATAAAATAAAATAAAATAATAAAATAAAATAAATAATAAAATAATAAAATAAAATAAATAAAATAAAATAAAATAAAATAAATAAAATAATAAAATAAAATAAAATAAAATAAAATAAAATAAAATAATATAGTAAAATAAAATAAAATAAATAAAATAATATAGTAAAATAAAATAATAAAATAAAATAAAATAAAATAATAAAATAAAATATTAAAATAAAATAAAATAAAATATAAAATAAAATAAAAAATAAAATAAAATAAAATAAAATAAAATAATAAATAAAATAAAATAAATAAAATAAAATAAAATAAAATAAAATAATAAAATAAAAAATAAAATAAAATAAAATAAAATAATAAATAAAATAAAATAAATAAAATAAAATAAAAAATAAAATAAAATAAAATAAAATAATAAAATAAAATAAAATAAAATAAAATAAAATAATAAAATAATAAAATAAAATAAAATAAAATAAAATAATAAATAAAATAAAATAAAATAAATAAAATAAAATAAAATAAAATAAAATAAAAAATAAAATAAAATAAAATAAAATAAAATAAAATAAAATAATAAAATAAAATAAAATAAAATAAAATAAAATAAAATAAAATAAAATAAAATAAAATAAAATAAAATAAAAAATAAAATAAAATAAAATAAAATAATAAAATAATAAAATAAAATAAAATAAAATAAAATAAAATAAAATAATATAGTAAAATAAAATAAAATAAATAAAATAATATAGTAAAATAAAATAATAAAATAATAAAATAAAATAAAATAAAATAATAAAATAAAATAAAATAAAATAAAAAATAAAATAAAATAAAAAATAATAAAATAAAATAAATAAAATAATATAGTAAAATAAAATAAAATAAATAAAATAATATAGTAAAATAAAATAATAAAATAAAATAAAATAAAATAATAAAATAAAATATTAAAATAAAATAAAATAAAATAATAAAATAAAATAAAATAAAATAATAAAATAAAATATTAAAATAAAATAAAATAAAATAAAATATAAAATAAAATAAAAAATAAAATAAAATAAAATAAAATAATAAATAAAATAAAATAAATAAAATAAAATAAAATAAAATAAAATAAAATAAAATAATAAAATAAAAAATAAAATAAAATAAAATAAAATAAAATAATAAATAAAATAAAATAAAATAAATAAAATAAAATAAAAAATAAAATAAAATAATAAAATAAAATAAAATAAAATAAAATAAAATAAAATAAAATAAAATAATAAAATAAAATAAAATAAAATAATAAATAAAATAAAATAAATAAAATAAAATAAAATAATGAAATAAATAAAATAAAATAAAATAAAATAAAATAATATAGTAAAATAAAATAAAATAAAATAAAAAATAATAAAATAAAATAAAATAAAATAAAATAAAATAAAATAAAATAATAAAATAAAATAAAATAAAATAAAATAAATAAAATAAAATAATAAAATAAAATAATGAAATAAATAAAATAAAATAAAATAAAATAAAATAAAATAAATAAAATAAAATAATAAATAAAATAAAATAAAATAAAATAAAATAAATAATAAAATAAAATAATAAAATAAAATAAAATAAAATAAAATAATAAAATAAAATAAAATAAAATAAAATAATAAAATAAAATATTTTAAACAATAACCTACAGGTAACTTAGGGGCTAACAGGACCACCTGCTTCATGTCGAAGTGGTCTGTCTGACCTGTGCAGGGTACAATCTTATTAAATGAGTTGGATGATGCCCACGATCATAATATGAACGGGATAGGGACATGCAGGCCATCGGTGATGGTCTGTTCCCCGCCTGATAAGGATTCAGAAATAGTTGGGAAGTGGGCATGCAGCCCTCTGGTCCACAGAAGGGGTGGTAGGAAGAAAATTCTGCTCTAATGTGCATTGCTGCAAGATAAATTGGGTTCTAAAATGAACTTAATCATTTGTTGCTATTTCTGTAACATTATCCCTTACCCTTTCAATAAAACTTGTTTTAAACAGGACTCATTGTTTTTGGCTAATAAGAACATCAGCTTGTCCTGTTTGTCTGTGCAAACAGTAGCTCTACCATACTGAGGCTTTTAGCCATGTAGAGGAGACCTATGAGCAGTCATCATCTTTTCAGACCTTCTCAGCATCTGGAAAATGAAGCAAGGGCCAAGCAAGGTGATACATTATTAGGGGCAACACCACCCTGAAGCCTACTATGGACATACTAGAATTTGAATATAAAAAAAGAAATCAGTGCTTGCTTGTTGGAAAAAAGAAAAACAAACCGGAAGGAATTTAAGGAGATACGCACACACTTTAATTAATACATTAATCCTTATAGAGCTGTCATTCATATGTTGCAAAAGGAGAGGCTCCAGATTTTATGTGGAGCAAGGAGAGTGGAGGAGAAGGGCTTTCAAGGAGTTTGCACTCACCTGAGTAACAGTGTTCACTTACCTAAATGCAACATTTTTTTGCATGTAGACCTCAGACCCTAAAACATGCCCTAGAGAAATGCTGTCACTCAGTACCGACAAGACGGAGAAGGAGGGACCATCTGTTTAACTTGGGATAAGGTCACTCCTCATTTTCCTATGGGTTCGTATCTTATCGCTGTTTCTGTTGTAAGCACTGTGCTCCTGTTTTATGAATGGATTTGTTATAAGCTTCAACGGTGAATATTCTGACTGTAACAGAAGGGAAGGACATAAATCTTCTTAACTATAGTCAACCACATTAAAAAAAAACTCCAGAAACAGAGGAGGAGAATTAGCGGACCTGTAGAGGAGATTGTCGTGGATGTCCATTCTCAATCTGAGTTTATGAATCACTCAGGGTAGCATATTGCTACGAGAAATGCTATTTGATGGATGTTCTTCTGAGCCATTTTTTTTCACCACAGGTCTGGTTCCCCAATAAGGCACCTATAAGAACAAAATCAATCTGCTACTCTGTATATGTAGATTCAAGCTCAGACAGATGTATATCATTAGTTCCCACCGTGGGAAGGAAATATTATGTGAAAGCCATACGGACTACCTATAGCTCTGCTCCATTGGAAAAATAACATGCAAAAGGAAATTTGAAAGCAAAAGGAATAAATAAGGAAGCATCCGCTGTGCAATCCCCTTAGGTATTATACCTTCCAGTATGTACCATCTGATTGACATACTTCTCCATATGCTGAGGAGGAGTAACAACTATTCCCAACTAACCAACAATTATGCTTTCTTATTTCCCTTTAATCTCCTCAGACCTCTCATAGGATTTTAGTTTGGGGTAGATGAATGTCCCCGTAATGCTTTATCTGGGGCAGCTTTTGCAAAATATTGTAGGTTTCAAATTCTACATTTAAACCACTACATATTAACCTATATAAATTGTGAAGTTTTTTTTTCTTATGTGCACTGCAAACACACAATATATATATATATATACACACATATTTTCTTTTCCTGTGCAAAAATATGTTCTAGGTAACATTTGCTATAGAGTCAGCAGTGGTGAACTCTGTTTAAAAAGAGAAATATAAGATAAGACGCCAGGCTTGTCGATTGGAAGATCGCAAGTTCGGAGGTTCAAATCCCTAGCCTCGCGTGACGGAGTGAGCTCCCGCACTAGCCCCAGCTCTTGCCAACCTAGCAATTCGAAAGCATGCATTTCGAAAGCATGCAAATGCAAGTAGATGAATAGGTACCACTTCTGTGGGTAGGTAACAGCGTTCTGCGCGTGTCATGCGTGCCACATGACCACGGAAGCATCTTCGGACAGTGCTGGCTCTTCGGCTAACAAACGGAGATGAGCAACGGCCCCTAGAGTCGGACACGACTGCACAAATGTGCGGGGGGAACCTTTACCTCTAATGGTGTATATGATGGGAATCCTTCTTACTGTATTTCCCAATCTGTACCTCAGACAGATCACAGAAATCTTTGTGATTTTTAATGACAGTGACTAATAAATAAACCCTAGAAAGAAATTCATAAAACAGGGATTAATAATGTACCTTGTGACTGAGACTTTGTTTAATAGAAAGTAGACAATTAACAACAAAGAGTCCTTGATGATAAGCTTCTTGCAATTCAGGAACTCTAAACCAATGCAGTGGGTAGATCAAAAGGTGTCTGACTAAACAAGTCAGTATTTCCACTCCAGTGCTGGATATCAGATTGAGTTTACCAGAGAAGAACCAGTGTCTAAAATGAGACTGAGTTGTTCGGGAAAAGGCATGCAATGGCATGTGTTCCTTCTTCATCCCATCAGAAATAGCTTTCCCAATGCATTCCTACCCTCAGGCTCAGTTGCTAAGTACTTATTGTGAATTGATGCTTAATTAACTCCCCCTGCCACCCTCACTCCAGTAACCACTCATTGCTATAAGAATCCAGAGTTACTGGATCTTAGTTAAATTGCCCCATGTTTAGTAAAGTAAATATTGAAAAGTTTGTTATCTTGTTAATGAGTCACATAATTTGAATTGTTGCTGAAACATTATTCTGCTAATGCTAAAATACCACAATAAGCTTTCAAGGGTTCCTGCTGTGATAATGATTTAAACGTAGGTTTGGACAGAAAGTTTGCATCTTGCTGAAAGTCAGCAAGGTAATTAAGATGTGAGGTGAAGCTTTAAATGTAAATGGCAAACATCAGTTATAGATCTGAAAGGGCAGGCAAACCTTTTTCTGAGATTCATTTATTTCTCCACTCATTTTAAGTTTGCATTAAGTTTAATTTTCTATCCTGCTATGTGCAGACCACGGACCGTTTTGCATAAAACTCAGGAAGGAAATCTCATAGGGTTGGCACAATGCAAAAACGTTATTTCATTGTGGTTGGCATAGAAGATGTTCCTCCTGAATTGCCTTGCACCACAATTTTACTTTATCTTTGCAATTACACATTTATACTTAAGCATTTATTATTAAAATATTTATATCCCACCTTTCAACTGTGGTTTCCAGGGCAGTGCACAACATGAATTAAAAATGAATAATACAACAAATGTAGTTAAATGAAATTAAGGCAAGAGCAGAGAATGCTGTTTAGAACAGCAGCATCCAATCAGATCACAAAGCTGAATCAAAAAGTTAAATTCTGTGAAGACTTCGATGTCTTCAACTGAATTCTGAGAGCCATCAAAGAAGACAGGGTGTTTCCTCTGAGAAACCATCAATAAAATAACTTCATCCTTAGGTTGCCAGATGCTCAGCTTCAGAGCATGATGGCATTTTGGATAGGACTGCCAGACAGACTTGTAAGAGAGCTCTTCAGTATCTGATCTAAACACCTCTAAGACTTATTTTTTTCAGAAACAAACTGTTAGTGAAGTTATTTAACTACTTAGCACTGTGAGACGTGTTGCCTACTGCAAATATTAGATAATAGGCTTTTTCTTGAAACACAGCAGGTAAAGCACTTACTCTGCCTTAGCTGATATTGAAGACGATAAATAGGGTCAGATCAGGTTAGTGTTTGAATGAAACTAGAGTGGGACATTGAAAAAGATCCTGGAAAAAGGTGATGGCAAATTATTTCCAAACAATTGCCCAGGATATGTGATGATAAGAATTCAAGTTTGATTTCAAGGAGACTTTACCTTGCCTGCATTGTAAATTGAAGGCTTGTCGAACGGAAGGTTGGCAGTTCGAGACCCGAGCGCCACATGATGGAGTGAGCTCCCGCACTCGCCCCAGCTCTTGCCAACCTAGCAATTCGAAAGCATGCAAATGCAAGTAGATAAATACTGTAGGTACCACTTATTAATAGGTGGGATGGTAACAGCGTTCTGTGCGCGTCATGCCGGCCACATGACTGTGGAAGCATCTTCGGACAGCTCTTCGGCTAAGAAATGGAGATGAGCACGACCCCCTAGAGTTGGACACAACTGTGCAGGGGAAAACCTTTACCTTTACTTTAAGGTGTCTACAAAGGCAGACCCAGGTAAAATTAATTGTAATAGTCTAAGCTGGATGTGATAAAGACCTAAATGTTTGGTATCGTAAAATCCCTTTTTTCCAGGAGAGTGAATTACTGATCTACCAGAAACAGGTACCTACTATGTTTCATGGCCAATTTCATATCATCATTGAGTTGCAAATCTCAGTATCTCAACAGACAAATTCCTGTTTTCTGGTCAACCATTAGTTGTCTCATTTGGGCAGGGCACCTTTGTCGGCTCTGCTTAGGCTGCCTAGAAGCACTCCTGGAACTGATGGCGAAGAGAGACAGTGGATATTAATGACACTTTTTCCAAATCCCTGGACACTTTCACCCAAAGGCAACTAACCTCAACTTCCACAAGCCATTAAAACTTTTCCCTTTAATATGACAAAATAAATGCGGTTTGGCAAGAATGAACAAGAGGTATGAAGTGATTCAGGAACCCTTTCCCAATTTTCAGTCATAGAGATTGTATTGTCTCTGTGTAGACCTAAAATATGCTCTGAGAGCTTAAGATATGCTCTAAGAACTATCAGGAAATCAATCATTTTATCACCACAAGCAAGCAGATAATGTTAATTGTTCCTTCTAAATTTCAATCTTACCAAGCAATGGTCTGAACAAAATAGAAGAGATATTGAAACCTCTTCATTTCCATATTCTCTAGCCAAAAAACCTTGAAATACCCTCCCTCCAAATTAAGTGTTGGATTAAGCACTGATTGATCCACTTTTTTTGGTTGGGGGGTTGTATTTCACCTTGAAATAGCAAGCTACTCCATATTGGAAAGCACTGAGATGAAAAATGAATTATTCCAAGATGAGAAATGGGGTACAAAAGTAGCAAAGGAATCCCTGTTCTTATAAACTATACACATAGTTGATATTGCTGAAATAGGAATTGGAATTCTGTGAAATAAAGTACCTGAAAAAAGCAATAGAATAATGAAAAACCTTCTTCTGATACTAGACCTATATGATGTTCAGACTGATCCTGAAAAGTCCAACTAGTTGTTGTTTGGAACAGGTTTCTATGAAATCTGTGATGTACTGCCCTCAGCATGATGCCCTTGACTGACAACAGTGTATCAGTGCATCAGATGTGTGACCCACGGATATCAGCATGATCTGCTATTGCCTGCACTTATGCTTTAAGCACTGCGCTGTGCTGATTGTCAAAACAGGGGTCTGTTACTTCCATGGCCAACAGATATTTAAAAGGCGCGAAATGGTGAAACCTGATAATTGTCCCAGGTCCTTCATTTTCCAGGCCAATTCCAATCATGTTACATTCTAGGTCTTTTGTTATATACCTAATCTTGTTCTCTTGTATTTTCTGGCAGGGCTATCAGTCAACAAAGGGGAACAAACCTATCTGAATAACATTTAGAGAAAATTAAGCTGGTTGTTTCAGCCTAAATACCTTTGGATTTGCAAAGGCAGCTTGTAGACAAAGGAGACACAGTGAAATGCGCTGCAATAGATTTCTCCATTCATAATGACAGGAACATCTCTCTCAATATTACTTAGCTAATGAAGGAATAGATCTGCTGTGACATTCCTAGGAGGCTCATTTTCTTGAGTACAGTAGTAAAAGTTAGCTGATGAATGACCTAAACTGCTTAATGCTTCTACTTATAACTCCTGAGCAGCAAGGCGTATCTTGGAGAGTACTGGAGGAGCTATCCTCAGGAGGCCCGAGTGTCCTTGTAGGTTGTCAGAGTCAATGAACCAGGTTTATTTCAAATGGCTCCTTAAATGAACATTTATTTTGTGCCAGTAACACGTTTTTGATTAACAGCTCCTTTTGACTAATTTGCTTCCCAAAACAGCCCAATAAAGGAGTCGTTTAAAACATAATTAAAAGCATGTTATTGCTAGTAGTTAATACTGATTAAAACGGGCATTAAGACAATTATCGCTGAAGGAAAGTAAGCACTTTGAAGTTAGTATGGGATCCATGCGTGCCATTTCATCTATACCATACAGTGACGGGCTGCTTCCGAGGTTTCTTAGAGTCCTTGGTAGGAATAACTCTCTCAAAATTTGCTCACAACCACTAGTTTTTTTGTAAAAGCCTTCAGCAAATTATTATTATTTATCTTGGACTCCCTATTGACATACCAAACAGGAACAGTTAATGTAGAGCCACTCCAGATGTGAATCACACCCACCCCACCTCCACCCCCCAAAATGTGTGCTTTGCAAGACATCCAAGTCTGTAGCTTGAATCATGTCAACTGGATTTCTATTTTCTCAGTGGAAACGTTTCGCTCCTTATCCAAGGAGCTTCTTCAGTCTGAGCAAAGTTAGTAAGGGAATCCTTAAATTTAAATCCTTAAATACGTTTCTAGGTGGCTGTGTGACCTTACACCTGGGGCTAGGTCATAGTTATTTTGAGATGTTATTTCTAAGTCCCTTTATCATCTAAAGGAGGATTGTTAAGATCACCATGCTGCTGTTGAGCTTGCGAAATGGTCTTAATCTTCCTAGGCACAGAAGACAAAGCAGGGAGGAAAATAGGGGAAAGATTGTGCCTGAGGCCCCCACCTCTATTCAAGGAAGGATTTTCCAAGTTGGCATAAATGGATTCCTTGAGCCCTCTCTCAAACCACCTATCTTCTCTGTCTAAAATGTGAACATTAATGTCCTCAAATGAGTGTCCTTTTTCCTTTAGATGAAGATAAACTGCTGACTCTGGTCCTGTATTGTTACTTCTCCTGTGTTGGGCCATCCTCCTGTACAAAAGTTGTTTGGTTTCTCCAATGTAGAGTTCAGAGCACTCCTCACTGCACTGGATTGCATAAACTACATTGCTTTTCTTGTGTTTTGGAGTTTGATCTTTGGGGTGTACAAGCCTCTGTCTCAGTGTGTTGGTGGGTTTGAAATATACAGGTATGTGGTGTTTGCCACTAGAACACCATAGATGCCAACATTAGGTTCACCAGAGAAGACACCAAGGACAACAGACTAGCATTCCTAGACTGTGAAGTCCTCATTGGGACCGGTGGCAAACTAGAAATAGGGATCTACAGGAAACCCACACACAGAGATCAATATCTGATGTTTGACTCCCACCATCCACTGCAGCACAAACTAGGAGTCATCAGGACATTGTCACACAGAGCAGAAACCATCCCCACCTCCATGGATTCCAAAAAGAATGAAAAGCAGCACCTGAGTACAGCTCTGAAGGCCTGTGGATATCCAAATTGGGCCTTCACTAAATCTAAATCTACCAGACCTAAAACAGCGACAGATAGGGCTGAGACTCAGAGTAAATGGAAGAACCTGGTCATTCCTTACAGGGCTGGCATGTCTGAAAAGATAAAACAGATATTTGGCAACCTTTGTACAGGAGGATGGCCCAACACAGGAGAAGTAACACCACAGGACCAGAGTCAGCAGTTTATCTTCATCTAAAGGAAAAAGGACACTCATTTGAGGACATTAATGTTCACATTTTAGACAGAGAAGATAGGTGGTTTGAGAGAGGGCTCAAGGAATCCATTTATGCCAACTTGGAAAATCCTTCCTTGAATAGAGGTGGGGGCCTCAGGCACAATCTTTCCCCTATTTTCCTCCCTGCTTTGTCTTCTGTGCCTAGGAAGATTAAGACCATTTCGCAAGCTCAACAGCAGCATGGTGATCTTAACGATCCTTCTTTAGATGATAAAGGGACTTAGAAATAACATCTCAAAATAACCATGACCTAGCCCCAGGTGTAAGGTCACACAGCCACCTAGAAACATATTTAAGGATTCCCTTACTAACTTTGCTCAGACTGAAGAAGCTCCTTGGATAAGGAGCGAAACGTTTCCACTGAGAAAATAGAAATCCAGTTGACATGATTCAAGCTACAGACAATTCCACCTGGATGACTGAGAACCTTCATAGACACAAGACATCCAAGTGTTCAGGAATCAGAAAGGGCTGACCTGTTTCCAGACTGGAAATGAAGGTAAGACATAATTCTTTGTTCTTGTTTCAGTCTGTTAAGTCATTGTGGTAAAGGTGGCTTTATCTTTGGACATTTCTTGGCTTATTTTTTATGAGACACTTAAAACCTTAGAAGTTTTAAATTCTCTTTGAGTCAGTGACAGACTAATTAAGGTTATGTCCCTATGGCTGACTATACACAACTCTGGTTATGTAGATATCAACATAGCATACATATAGTAAACGTTGAGGATGGCTGATTCATTGTGCTTACTTGAAAATCACAAAAATGTCTCTCTGAAATGACTTAATAGGCAAGTGAGTTGGTAACTGTGAGTAAGCCTTCGACAATACATTGAGTTGGTAACTGTTCATATGAGACACCTTCAAAAGTGATCTATCCCTGAAATACAAGGTTTTTTTTGCATCTCCTCTAATTACTTCCACTGTTCTGCTTCATCTAAACTGAACTAGAAACTTAGCTGAGTCTTAGAGAAACTGAATCTTGATGGTTAGTAAATCTGAGCCAAAACTAACTCCCTTATTTTTTGTTAGTTTTTTTAAACATGCTTATTATTTTGTCAATTTATTGACAATGATTGTGAATATGATCATTTTCTCCTACATTCTAAAGAAACTTCCTTTCCTTTCCTTTCCTTTCCTTTCCTTTCCTTTCCTTTCCTTTCCTTTCCTTTCCTTTCCTTTCCTTTCCTTTCCTTTCCTTTCCTTCCCTTCCCTTCCCTTCCCTTCCCTTCCCTTCCCTTCCCTTCCCTTCCCTTCCCTTCCCTTCCCTTCCCTTCCCTTCCCTTTCCTTCTTTCCCCAGCAATTTCCTTGGCTCCACTTGAGTTCATAACATTATATTTATTGGTACTGACAGCTCCATCACATGAGATCTAATATCATGAGATCATCAGCAGAATCATGCATTATCCCTAAAGCTAATCATATTAAATGACATTGGGCTTTCTCAGTTTAAGAATAAAAGAGTGCTAATCTTCTTTCAAACAAAATAACATTTTAGTAACAGATAAACTAAATTCAAAGCTAATATAGACATTAGGAATATTCAGCACAGTCCTGATGATTATACAGCAAATATGTGTCTTTCGGTAACTCACCACCTACCCCACCTTGAATTTAAAAACCCTGTGGAGAAGAATACTTTGCTTTTTTAAGCGAGTAAACTATCAAGATTAAGGATTGTTTGCCCCAAAAAGCTGTGCTGTAGAAATCATGTTCTATTTTGTTTACACTTCCAAATAATGAATAGAACCAGAAGGGTTGAGGTTAGAACAATTCTCCATGAACAGAAAAAAAACAACCTGATACAGAATAATAATAAAAATAACAATACCAATAACAGCACTAATAATGACAATGAGTCCAATGTTTTTACGAGCTATTTTTGACTGGGAGAGACTGTTTCTTCTTTGTAGATGATTTTTGAGGAGTGAAGCTTTCCAGGTTGGAAGGGTCCTGCTTCACTTTGTTTCTTGTCAGCGTTCCTGGCCTGTGCTGCCAATTTGTTCCTTCTGCAAAGAAAATGAAAGCGATTTGGATTTAATTTTAAGCCTACACAGACTGTAATTTGCTAAAAGGAAGTGCCATACTAGTAAATCCTTGCAAACAAAAAGGTTGTTATCTTTTGCACATTTGTTTGGAAATAGGTTCCCTTGGAATCTGGTGGACTTACCCCAAAGAGAGTTTAGCGGACTTACAATGTCACATCCCCTCTCTATTGGACCAAAGTACCATTTCCTTTTCTTTCTGAAACAGCTTCCTTCTTTTTGTACAGAAACTTCAAACACTTGGTAAGGGCAATGCTTATATTACTTTTCCCCCTCTTGTTTGGTTCAAATAAGATGAATCTACTCTAAATGAAAGGTCTGATCCACATACTATTTAGTCAGATTAAATATAAGCAAGGCTGTGCTTTTGGATCCATTTGGAGTGTCATGCCTGTCATTAATCATCTGACCATTTACCATCAAGTAATGTTCTAAGAATAAGGGGTGTGGTGGCTCAGCGGGTAAGATGCCAGGCTTGTCAATCGGAAGGTCGCAAGTTCGGAGATTCGAATCCCTAGTCCCGTGTGACGGAGTGATCTCCCGCACTAGCCCCAGCTCTTGCCAACGTAGCAATTCGAAAGCCATGCAAATGCAAGTAGATTAATAGGTACCACTTCGGTGGGTAGGTAACAGCGTTCTGCATGCGTCATGCCGGCCACATGACCGTGGAAGCGTCTTTGGACAACACTGGCTCTTCGGCTAACAAACGGAGATGAGCACCTGCCCCTAGAGTTGGACACGACTGCATAAATGTGTGGGGGGAACCTTTACCTTTAATGTTCTAAGAAAGAGCAGGGCATATTCAGAGAGACTTCTCTTTGAGACTGGCAACAGGGTTTGTACAAATCCAGTAACAGGTTTTCCTGGCAAAATTTTATTGAATGTACCAGGTTTGGATTTCAGAGTCAGAGGTTATGTGTAATGTTAAGTTAGGAGCTGGTATATTATCTCTTTGGTATATAATAGGTTACCTGGTTGCTTCAATCATTGCCTCTGCTGTCAGATATCCCTCAGACAGCCTTTGTAAAATTACTCCTATTGGGCTGTTCCTTGGTTACATCCAAACTTATATCAAAATTTTATAAACAGATAAAGGGTATTATTAAGATGGATATTAGTTATGTTGAAGGATTTAGAAATAAGGAGAATAACTTATACTAGTGAATCTGTGATGAAGTTTTTTTTTTAAAAATGGAGTATATTATTATGATCTTAAGATGAGACAAATTTAACAAGAGCTTTTTATCTTTGTTGATTGGACTCCTCAGAGAATGTAAAAAAACGGATTGCTTACCTACCCTACTACAAAAAGTATAATATGGAGGATGGAATGCTTCTTCCCAAAATTCTTAATATGGTATGACAATAATTATTGCTTAAAGATGTAAGCAATAATGATGGTTGCTACAGCAAATCAACAAAAATGAAACTTGGAATCTACCATTATATGAAGAACGTTGGATATATGATGTTGGGAAGATAGACTTAATCCAGATTAGTAGGTGTGGATTATAGATTATCACTTTCTATTTACAATCTCGTACTTTACTGGAGCAGTGGAAAGAATGATGAATAGTATACTATGGGTTCAAGGTTTAATTAATTATTTTAAGAATTAGGCCCAATGTTTGTTTGTTTTGGAATGTAATATATTTATTTGTGATCCCTTTTTTTTCTTTCTGTTTTGTTTTGTTTTGTTTTGTTTTGTTTTGTTTTGTTTTGTTTTGTTTTGTCTTGTCTTGTCTTGTCTTGTCTTGTCTTGTCTTGTCTTGTCTTGTCTTGTCTTGTCCTGTCCTGTCCTGTCCTGTCTTGTCTTGTCTTGTTCTTCCTTTTTTCATAAAAATAATAAATAAAATCCCCCACAAATTTAATAATCTGTTGAAACAACAACAACAAAAAAGAGCTACAAAGTGAAGTTAGTCTTTTGTGCTGTTCCCTGAGAGCTATTCTTGGTCCCCATAATTTCACTGTTACCCTTTTGCAGCAAGACCAGCAATGGCAAAAAGGTGCTCTGGGCATTGGCTCATTCTGTGAAATATCTCCAGGGACAGTTGGGTCAGGGAGTTGCCCCCACCTTCCAGCTGCATGAGCTTGATGCATGTCATACCAAAAGTAAATAAACAGAATTAATCCCAAGTAAAATGTGTGTGGTAATACTCTTGCCCACATCCAATGACCACAGAAATGGGGTAGCTCCTGCAGCAACCTGTAACATTCATTTAAACATGAACATAACATCCCCTCCAAGCCAACATGCTGAATATTTTATCTGGTGGCATCTCACTTGGTGCTCTGTTCAGTTCTTTAGAGAGACAAAAGTAGCATGGTGGCAGAAAAGGCTTTCTAGGGACCACAGGAGAAGAGACGGTGTCATCACATCAGCCTGAAACCCAAAAGGTCCTTCTATATTTATACTTCCTAGAGGTCAACTGAGTTTATCATCGACATAAGGAGAGACACAGCGTAACAGATTTTACTCACCCTGAGGCTGTCATCTGTTGGTTTCAGACTAATCCTAGCCCAGTCTGGAATAGGGTTGAGATGAAGGCAATGTCATGGGGTCACAGCAGAAAAAAAGATGTTACCAAGGCTTGTTTGTGCTGTAGTTGGATGCAAGTGGGGGCATGGAATATGTGCTTGTCTAAATTCTGACCTTTCAGGTTCTAGAACGCAGAAGCAGAAGTATATACGTCTGTTGATTGAAAAGACAATAGCTAAGAATATATTAGAAATGGGTTTTTACCTAGGGTTGCTTCCTTTCATAATATAATGATGAGTTCATATTTCTGAAAATCTACACTCAACTTCCTCCCTGCCTTCCTTTAATGTTTCTTACATCTTTACCTAGTCATACCTGTTATAAGACAATTTTGTCATGAGCAAATGTATGAATTCACATTGCTTCCATAGTATCTTCTTTTGAAAAAGAGACACGCAATCCATTGTTTTATTTTGGGGAATACTCATAGTTTTCTTTCTTTACTAAAAAAAATCAATTGGAACATAACAAAATAATGTAGAGATTTCATTTTTTCCCTTATACCTTATATTGAACCCCAGTAACTGCTAGATGACCAATGCTTGCAAATATATAATTTTAGAAGCTGTTTCTGACATAAAACATCTGAACAAAAAGTTGAATAACAGGGAACCAGATGAGAATATATTAAATATTTTAATATATTGAGAGATGACAGTCTCTGTGTGTTTTACTGTGCAACTCTATTAATGGTTATAAGAATCACTGAAAAAGGGGGGGGGAAAGAAACATGTTTTACTGGGAGTCTTGTCAGCCCATTTAGAAATGTAGCTTGTTGTTTTATCTTCTAATTTTAGGAGTTTTCCCTTTACAGGAAAACACAATTCTAACTGTAATAGGATAGCTTTTATACCCAGAGAAGAAGAATAAGAAGATGCGGTGGCTCAGTGGGTTAAACCGCTGAGCTGTAGACTGCCGATCGGAAGGTTGGCAGTTCGAATCCCCGCGCAATGAGGTGAGCTCTCGTTGCTAGTCCCAGCTCCTGTCGACCCAACAGTTCGAAAGCTTAGCAAGTAGATACAGTAAATTGGGTACCACCTTAAGTGGGCAAATTTGCTGGCATCCTGTCGGGAGTCAGCCACCGAACGGAAGATCTTCAATGGCGGCGGCGACGATGGATCCTGAAGCAGTAACATCTACAGGACGTCAGCAGCCGGCTCTGACGCAAGGCATTGTGGGACATGTAGTCCAGTAGCCACGGAAGAGTCGGTTCCCTTACCCCTTCCCTTAGCGCGCGGATTAATGGATGTAATGTATAAAAAAATTGAAATGTATACATGTATGTAAGCCACCTAGAGTCCTCCGTTAGGGAGGGGATAGGCAGGGTATAAATATCAATATCAATAAAATAAATAAATAAATAAATAAATAAGTTCTGTTATCTTTTCCTGATCTTGTCTTTTTCTCTACCTTCATGCAATAAAGACATGATTGAATAGAATCCTAGAAATACATATTGTTATTAGGAATATACTGATATCTGATCCAATCTATTTTATTGTCTGCTTTGCAGGACTGATTTCCAGTTCAGCTAATTTCCCTATAGTTTTTAAAATCAGAAATATGTACAAAAAGCAAAGCAAAACAAAAAGTGTATGTGCAGAAATATGTGTATGGACTTCAATAGTGCAGAAATACACTTAGCATGCTGATGCATAAATCCAAAATTCACTTTCTGTCACTCACATTATTCTTAACAATTAAAAGGCTAGTAAAACTTTGTCATAAAGTAAAATTGAAAGGAATTGCCCATCTCACTATTAAATTAATTGAAGCAATAATACAACTTATTAAGGAAAGGAAAGGGGCGTGGTGGCTCAGCGGGTAAGACGCCAGGCTTGCCAATCGGAAGATCGCAAGTTCGGAGGTTCGAATCCCTAGCCCTGTGTGCGGAGTGAGCTCCCGCACTAGCTCCAGCTCTTGCCAACCTAGCAATTCGAAATCATGCAAATGCAAGTAGATTAATAGGTACCACTTCAGTGGGTAGGTAACAGCGTTCCGCGCGCGTCATGCGGCTACCTGACTGTGGAAGCGTCTTCGGACAACGCTGGCTCTTCAGCTAACAAATGGAGATGAGCACCGGCCCCTAGAGTCGGACACGACTGCACAAATGTGCGGGGGGAACCTTTACCTTTACCTTTACCTTATGAAGAGGTCCACATTTATAAATATGCAAAGAGAATGAAAATTACAGTACACTTTCTATATGAATGTTCCACTAATATATACACTTCCATTACTGGACATAATATTTAAAATAATAACATAGAGGAATCTCTTAAATTACTATAATCACCATAAAAGACAGGTGCAAAGATATGGAAAAATCTGATATTTTGCTCTCTTTCTTTCCTTAAAAAAGGTAAAGGTTCCCCCCACACATTTGTGCAGTCCATACTGCACTCTTCATACTGAAACAGTTTATCCTCTGCAGTGCTTCCTTGACTGAAGACATTATATCACATGGTCACAATGACATTCCAGGAAGTGCTGTAAACAACATACAACTTATGTAGAAAGAACCCCACTCTGATGTAAAGGCTTTTCAGTCATACATGCCTTCCACTGGATACAACCTACTATTGTAGTCTGACTTTCATGGAAATACGAGATCTCATTCTACTTGTTTTTAAGAGAATAATGCCCAGTACAAGAGCATGCACAGAGAGTGAAACAAAAGTTTAAACTTGTGTAACTTTTCTAGAAATTTTACTATATTGAAAAATATTATTATCAGTTTACATTACAGTGTGTTTGTATTTCTTTCAATCAATTGGAAATATGACTATTTCATAACCTAATTCATCCACGTTCTTATTTATGCTTTACTTCTTTACATTATCGCTGTCACAAATTCTATCAGGAGCCAAAGGTTAGTTTCAAGTGTTCATTTGCCCCTCTTCAAAATCAACCCAACAGTGTTTAGCTGTAGGGTCTCTTCGACTTGTTGATTTTTGTCCTATTCTGAGACACAGATGGGCTATATAAACTGAAACAATCTCTCTGTTTAAATTCTGCAGACAGATCTTTTCATTCTGTTTGCAGCCAAGTAACAATACAAACATGTCACAAACATGGCAGTTGACATGGTGCACTGTCATTGTAAAACAGTATTTCCAAAATCAGTTTCTAGGTCATCCATTTAAAACTTACCAAAAACATTTCACTGTTATGGGTATCTATTAGTGAACAAAAATAAGCTATTATTTTTTATGTAAGGAGTGATATATATTTTTTATAGCTGTTTAGTTAATCATAAAGTTGTACTATTGTAGATAATTTCCTGAACAGCAATAAAGTGGGAAAAACGTAAGCAATATGTAGCCTGAGAACAAAACACAACAAGGCAAATTGAAAAAAAAATGAGCCTCTGAGTCAATCTTGCTTAGATGTGTTTATAGAGCTAGAATAATCGATTGGCTTCTAGGAGTTTTGACATAAACCTCTGAGTGTGTGTGTGTGTGTGTGTGTGTGTGTGTGTGTGTGTGTGTGTGTATGTATGTATGTATGTATGTATATATATATATATATATATATATATATATATATATATGGCTATGGCTATGGCTATGGCTATGGATATGGATATGGATATGGATATGGATATGGATATGGATATGGATATGGATATGGATATGGATATGGATATGGATATGGATATGGATGGATATATATATATCCAAAACCTTTCTGTAAAACAAATATTGACAAGAAACAATGCAATAATTGTGCTTCCCATCTGTGCTTATTCTGCCCAGAGAACCTAGACAGCATTTCCCCTTGCTTTTTAAACTTTCCTCCTGTCATGCTCCTCAATCAAACATTCCCAGAACATTTGATCGTGTCGCCTGCATGAATGAAGTTAGAGATGATCCGTGTTAGAACCTGCGAGTCAAGAGAGGAAGTTGGGAGGGTGGACATGTCAGGAGTGTGAAAGCATGTTGTTTGGACTATCCCAGGCATCCAAGGACGAACCGTTAGAGACATCTGTACAAAGCACTGCTGCCTGGCACGAAGCGAGGCTGTGAGTGAGGAGAGGGAGGAGATGCCTGGCTATTCAAACTGTTGAACTGGGGGGAAAAGAGTGGGAATTTCCATTCACAACTTTCTGGTTGTTCTGAGTACTACTTTCCATTAAATAAGATTTCTGCAGTTCCATTGTATGAATTTGTTTTAATTGGACATTGAGTATAGCAAACATTACACCTCCAGACACTACTGATCAAGAGTAAAGAGGATAACCAGCTTCTCAAGTGACAAAGATGAGGAAGGCTTTCCCTTCCTAGAATGAGAGCAGGGGAAAAAACCATAATGCTCAGAACCTGAGATCCTACATCAGTAACATGGTTCTCCCCTCCTCCTTCAATAGTGCAGAAATACACTGAGCATTGTGATGCATAAATCCAAAATTCACTTTCTGTCACTCACATTATTCTTAACAATTAAAATGCTAATAAAACTTTGTCATAAAGTAAAATTGAAAGGAATTGTCCAACTCACTATTAAATTAAGTATAAGCAATGTTAAAACTTAGTAAGAAAATAAGAGTGCAAAAATATCAGATTTTTAATATATCTTTTCTATATCTTTGCTTTTGTATATAGACTTTTCTATATCTTTGCACCTGTCTTTTATGGTGATAGTAATTTAAGAGATTCCTCTATGTTATTATTTTAAATATTATGTACAGTAATGGAAGGACATACAGTATATTAGTGGAACATTCATATAGAAAGTGTACTGTTAGCACTGTGAAAATAATGAAGTAATTGCCAGAGGACAGCATGGCTTTCTGAAGAACAAGTATTGCCAAATTAACCTTATCTCATTTTTTTAAATGAAAACTTTTTAGTAGATCATGGAAATGCTGTAGATGTAATATATCTTGGCTTGATGATTGGCAGGTAAAAGTTGAGGAACAGAAAAAGAAGGCCTACACACTGTTGTCTCCTACTACTCAAATACTCTAGAAAGATCATCACCAGTCACAAAACTGGACAACTGACTTCATGTACTGGGTATAAGTAATGGGTACCAACCTCTGTATTGATGAGAAAATAAAGGATATGTTTCTTAGAATCATAGCAATGGGCATTACTCTATAAAATCTATTACAAAAATTAATATTATTCTATTCATTGACTGTAATAAAGACATTCTGCATGTGTATATATTGTTCAGAGAATGTACAAAATCTTATTGTTGTTGCACATGCTCAAGGCATATTAAGAGAGTTTATATCATGACCAGGCTGTATGCATATTTCCTTCTTGATGGTGACTCCATTTCTTGGAGAATGTGCACAATGTTACAGACCTACATTTTAAATTTATTTATGTCTGTGGATATGTATACATATTGTGTATATGTGTGTTTATGTATGTGTATTCTATAGCTATATCTACATCCATAGCTATAGCTATAATTATATAGCATAGCATGCTAGTAATCAGCCGCCTTGTTAAAAAACCTGTTCTATACATCTTGACAACAATCAGCTTGGATAATATAATCATGCTTTTGTATATATAAACAGAAGCAACTATAAAGCAAGAAGGTCCATTAAGCCTCTAAAAAAAACCCACTATCCAGAACCAAAAATAATCTACTTGACAGCCATTGATATACTCTGCACATCACCCTCCAGTAATCTAGGAGACCAGAGACTCTATAATCTACCTAGAAAAAACAAAACAATATAGGAAGATTCAGCAAAGATTTCTGTGAAGTGGTCCAGAAAACCAAACACCCAGTTTTCTAAGACATGCTATAAAATCTGAGACGAAAAAGAACCACCCTATGTTTTTCTACTGGCATGTAAAGGTATTCCCTTCAAGGCAACAGTCCTTTCGATAAATTAAGAAGATCTTATGCCTGCTGGCCAATTGAAAAATAAGACTTACAATTGTAGGAAGGAAATAATAAGTTTAGCGTGAACAAATACTAACATATCTACAGTAGCTACAGGGAAAATAAGATATATATTGTACACATGCACACACAAAAAACCTGTAGGACAACTTTACTTCCAGTAATCCGAACATCAGCTTACACATGAAGTTCACATAATTTTGGCTACTATTGCAAATGCTGAAAGCAAATTTACAGTTCAGATTTAGCTGAGAAAGAATGACTCTGACCCACCAATTTTAGGATAACACGAAACTGCAGTCCGCTAAGATGTCATTTCTGGTGAACCTGTCTCCCAATAGGGTTTGAAGAATGACTGAATCAGTTGAGAATGTTGTTGTACGTTTCCACAACGGAGCCTTTTTAATTTATTATGCACCTATTTTGACTGGAGAATTACGTCATCACAATGCTTGGGAAAATGTGAATTTCAAAGGAAATTGAGTTTCAGTTGTATTATTTTTAAAGTGTGAAATGAGGTAAGAAATGGATTACCATCCCCACCCCAAATCTAGCAGAAAGCACTCACTCGCTCTGTATTTCCCCACAGACTGCAGAGTTAGCTACTTGAGTGAAATGCGGGCTGCTTGCTGAGAGGTCAAGTGCATCCAGGGTTTACCCTGCAGCTGATGCTGTTTTGGTTGCCCAAGCAATGATGCATCTGCCATCCTTCTGAGATTAACTACATCTGCATTGCCATGTTTTCTGTCTCCTCTGACCTGGGGCACAGAGATCTGAGTGCATTTCCTAACCCAGGTCTCATTAGGGGGATACAATTAGATTACCAATAAATGTGGTTGACAAAAGGCACATATTATGTCTCATTTGCATTAGTGGTAAAAATGGCTTCAGCCTGAAATTTCATAAGGCCACTTCTTGTCATTTGTCATGTAAAGTATCTCATAAGGAAAGGAGCTGCTTATGAGGACCCATTTTAAACTCCTGGATACACAATAATACTTCCTCCCATTCAGGGTGTATCAGCATCTTTCATCTGTGTGTTTGTGTTTCAAATTCTCACTGTATCAAAAAAGGCTTTATAATGTCAGCTTTCTGGTACTTATTAAGATTATGAGATGGCAGGGCTAATGCAACATTTTGAAACGTTTATGACAAAAACCATTTTTCCAAAATAATTTGGAATCTTTGCTTGGTCATAAACAGCAAAAGTCATGTAAATGTCCTCTTGGTTATAAGAGTACTTCTTAAATATTTCAAATGACTCAATGACCTTTTTGTTTTTTTTACTTTCTTTTCAACAATTTTATGTACTACAGGACAATTTTAGAGGTTATATTGCTCCAATCATTTCCTTTAATGCTGTCCTATTTAAACTGACTCAGTGAGATATTTTCTCAGGTTTTCTACAGAAATGTTATATGCTGACATAATTTTTTATACTAACTGATATACTCTTCTATCCAACACTGTTACAGTTATCCTGTAATTCACAAGCATTTCTATTGAAATAAGTCATTCATTCCTTTCTCTCCCACAATGGCCTTTTACAATATTGTCACCTTGAATCATACCATTTAAAGGTATCCTATAGAACAGTGTTTCTTAACCTTGGCAACTTTAAGATGTGTGGACTTCAACTCCCAGAATTTCCCAGCCAGCCATGCTGGCTGGGGAATTCTGGGAGTTGAAGTTTATACATCTTAAGGTTGTCAAGGTTGAGAAACACTGCTATAGAAGTATAGGAAAAACTGTATCCCTGACCTTATTAGACTGCATTTTTAGGTTTCTGTGCAGCAGAGGCTCCATATTTTTGCCTTACTAAGGTGACTGTGGTTTAAGTAACTTGTGAGTGGCAGATCTAGTACTATTTGTGGTACTTTGACTCACTGCAAATCCTAAACCTAGTGTGTATTGAGGCAACTAAGTCTTGTTGATTCTTAAGTGGGATGAACAATTCTAATATGCTCTCTTCCTGATTCAAAATATTTCCTGAAACTCCTGTATGTAGTCCAGGAGGACTGTCATATACCAAGAAGGACTTTAAAAGCCATCTTGTGGTTCTTGCTTATGCCAAACACATTGGTCAAGGGGGGAGAGGGTGTCAGTGACTGCTAGGTCTGCTCTCAAATCAGAATGAGCCTTGCAATCAGACCACAACTGAACCAATCATAGCATGTGGGTGGGGTGAGGAGAGACAATTTGAAAAAAAGGGAATCCTTAGTTTAACTACTTGGTCACCATACTGTTTCCCATCTCACATCTTTAAACATTAGAAGAGCAGGTTTTGTGTGTGTCTTATCTACTTATTTAAAGACTATTTATTTTAAAGATAATATGATTGAGTTGACTTCTAATTATTCTCCCTGCCCTATACCTTTGATTGGTCACCTCATGATTGGATGATTGTAATGTGCTCTACATAGGGTTGTCCTTGAAGACCACCCAGAAGTCACAGCTGGTCCAGAATGTAGTGATGTGGGCAATGATGGGGAGGTCACATTATGTGCATATGACCCCACTGCTTTGCAAGCTGCACTGGTTTACAATTGGCTTCTGGTTGCATTTCAAGGTCCTTGTTATCGCTGTTAAAGCCCTTCATGGCATAAGGCACCACTTATTTCCAATTGTCTTTGTCCTGTATGATCAAGCAGGTAGTGTGGCTCTGGGTCCTGTTGATTAAACAGCATCATCCTTTGGGATCCAGGAAGTGCACCTACTCTGTTGCAGTATCTGCATCTGGAACAATATTCCCCCCATAGATTCATAGATTCTCCCACTCTTATTACATTTAGGAAATTACTAAAAACCTGATTATTCTCCCATGCCTTGTGATAGGGTGACTGTTGAGCCTCTTTTAATTATGTTTGGTTTATAGTTGATGTATTATTCTTCTGGTCATCTGTGATCTTTCTTTATATGCATTGTTTCTTTTTATTTGGAAGCTGCCCAGATTTGTCAAGGAACCAGGTGGCCTCAAAATTTGAGAAGTAAATAAATATATCTCCTAAATTGACAAAAAATTAGCTGCTTTCAAACCCAAATATCTGGCCACAAAATGGGTCAGGTACCTTGTGTATCCCTAGTTTTTAGTTGCAAATGGAGAAAAAAGGGAAGGGAAGATGCTTGTTCTGATCTACAAGAGAGGTGAAGAGTCTGAGGCACCAGGTTTCATGTTGTCCCTTGAAATTTTGTTCAACCCCCAAGTGCCTCTAAAAGTTATCACACAGATATAACTTTTAATGAGACAGAAGGGAAAAGTTATTAAGGTTATAGAGAGTAATCATATTAACTGCATATAATTAATTTCATTTAATTTTAATTAATCTCCAATTTAAATCAACATATTTTTTAAAAAAATTCTGCTCCTTCTGACTGCTGTATTCTGCACACGTTGAAGAGTAGAGGTCCTCTGGATATTTTGGAGTATTTATAACAACATAATGAAAAACAAGCTGCTTTGATATTTATAGATGCTGAAAAAGCGTTTGACAATTTAAATTGGTCTTTTATGTTTAAAGTATTGGAGACTATGAATTTTGGAGGAAATTTCATTAAGTGGATTAAATCAATATATACACCACAACATGCAAAAATAATTGTTAATGGAGAATTTAGTAAACCATGTGAAATACAAAAGGGTACAAGACAAGGTTGTCCTTAATCTCCACTTCTGTTTATATTGGTTTTAGAAGTCTTGCTTAGAGATATTAGACAAGATAATGGTATTCATGGCATTAGAGTTAAAAAGGAAGTTTATAAATTAAGAGCCTTTGCTGACGATCTAGTCATTACCTTAGAGAACCCACTGGATGGGATTGAGTTATTGATGCAGAAACTGAAAGACTTTGGGTCGTTAGCAGGGTTCAAAGTTAATTTACAGAAAACAAAAGTCTTGACTAAGAATATGGATTACCATCAACAAGAGAAATTGAGAGAAATGACGGGATACTCTATGGAGAAAAAAGTAAAATATTTGGGAGTTTATTTAACATCGAAGAATGTCAAATTATTTCAAAATAACTATGTTCCACTTTGGACAGACATTAAAAAAGATTTAGATTGATGGGGAAAGTTGCAATTATCATTATTAGGTAGAACATCAGCGATCAAAATGAATATATTACCACGAATTTTATACCTCTTTCAAACACTACCTATATTGACATCAGAGGAACCATTTAAACAGTGGCAGAGGGATATTTCTAAGTTTATTTGGCAAGAGAAAAAACCAAGAATAAAATACAAAGTTTTGCAAGATTCAAAAGAAAGAGGAGGTTTAGGTCTCCCGGATTTGAAATTATATCATGCAGCCTGTGGTTTGGTATGGCTTAAAGAATGGATTGTTTTGAAAGATGAAAAATTATTGAATTTGGAGGGTCATGAATTAAGATTTGGATGGCATGGATATTTATTGTATGACAAAGCTACAGTTGATGTGGATTTTAAAAATCATTATATTAGAAGATCTTTATTGAGAATTTGGAATAAATATAAATCAACTTTATGTTATAAGAGACCCTTATGGATTTCCATGCAAGAAGCATTTTATAGAACAGAAATAAGAAATAAGGACAAGTGGTTGACTTATAAGGATTTTTTAAAAAAGGAACAAGGGCATTATCTAACAAAATCAAAAGAAGAACTTGCTTAAGAAGGGTATACATTTCAATGGCTTTCCTATATGCAACTTATAGAGAAATTTAAATTAGATTAAAAAAAATTGGAATTTGAACAAACCAAATCAGAATTTGAGATACAATTATGTGAAACAGATGAACACTTAATTGCTAAAATGTATAAATTATTGTTAAAAGGAGAAATGGTGGAGGAACAAGTTAAAGACTGTATGATTCAATGGGCAAAAAATATTGGCCACAATATACAATTGCAACAATGGGAAGATATGTGGACTAAAGGATTAAAATTTACTTTGTGTTATAATCTAAAACAAAATTTTTACAAGATGATGTACCGATGGTATATGACCCCACAAAAACTTGCAAAAATGTATGGGAATATTTCCAACTTATGTTGGAAATGTAAAAAACAAGAGGGGTCTTTTTACCATATGTGGTGGACATGTAAAATGGCAAAGAAATTTTGGATTGAGATACATTCACTGATGCAAAATATACTACAAATACGAATACCATTTAAACCAGAATTTTTTTTACTCGGAATTTTGGATGTACAAATAGAAAAACATTTTTTTAGAATAATACAATATATGATTACAGCAGCAAGACTTTTATATGCACAAAATTGGAAAAACCTAATTGTACCAACGATACAGGAATGGATGTTGAAATTATTGGATATGGCAGAAAACGACAAATTGACATGTTTATTAAAAGAAAATTCAAATCGTTATTTTCTTAAAGAGTAGAAGCCTTTGACGGACTATTTGCAAAAAGCAGGAGGAGCAAAGCTTGCATGGGGTTTTGATGATTAGATTATATATAAATAGAACATATTAGACAAGAAATGTATATGAATGTTATATGAATAGCCAGCATGTAAGAACAAATTACTTTTCTTTACTTCTATGACCATAGATAGATCGGAAGTTATCCAATTTCTATGTTTGTTTTCTTTCTTTTCTTTTGCTTTACTACACTTTTCTTCTTCTATTTCTTTGATTTGTATTTCTGTTTCTGTTTCATTTTCAACTTTTAACTTTGTATATTTAAAATCTTAATAAAATCTATGGCAAATCTTGATAAAATAGTTAAGAGCAGAGACATCACACTGACAACAAAGGTCCGCATAGTTAAAGCAATGGTATTCCCTGTAGTAACCTATGGCTGTGAGAGCTGGACCATAAGGAAGGCTGAGCGAAGGAAGATAGATGCTTTTGAACTGTGGTGTTGGAGGAAAATTCTGAGAGTGCCTTGGACTGCAAGAAGATCAAACCAGTCCATACTCCAGGAAATAAAGCCAGACTGCTCACTTGAGGGAATGATATTAAAGGCAAAACTGAAGTACTTTGGCCACATAATAAGAAGACAGGATACCCTGGAGAAGAAGCTGATGCTAGGGAAAGTGGAAGGAAAAAGGAAGAGGGGCCAACCAAGGGCAAGATGGATGGATGATATTCTGGAGGTGACAGACTCAACCATGGGGGAGCTGGGGATGGTGACGGCCGAGAGGAAGCTCTGGCGTGGGCTGGTCCATGAAGTCACGAAGAGTCGGAAGTGACTGAACGAATAAACAACAATATATATATATATATATATATATATATATATATATATATATGAGTAGAGGTCCTAGCACACCATTCAAAGACCAAGCAGACTACTTAAATACAAGATGCTACTTCTCTTCTTCAGCCAGAATCCGCTCAGAATCCAGTTTGCTCCTCCTGGAAAGGAGTGCTGTTAGTTCCTCACTTTCATGAGATGAGGAGGGATAGGATACAGAGACACTGTCCTCCAGAGAGCATTTGGAGAATAAGGTTATCTGTTTGTAAGAGATTGTGGGGAGGCTGGCAAAGGAATTGAAGAAAACAAGTCAATTGGCAACTTTCTTTACAAATGGCAAGAAACTTGAGAAGGAGCATTTCATATCATTCAAAGAGAGTCCACCTTAAAGAACCCATGAGAAATGAGGGTTGGAAAATCTGTTGAAGCTTCCAGGATTCTGATTGTACCTGGCATACCTATTATTTATTAATTTTAGAATTATTGGCGATGAGTTATTTTTCTTATCTCATGTTTCTTTGGACTGCATCCTAGTTGGGTTTTATCATGGAAGAAAATATTTCATTCAGAATTCTTGCCAATTTTCTTTTCTTATGTACCATGTTCTGTTTTGTTTTGAACATTATTCCCAAGTAGTTTTACAGAATGAAGACTTAAACAGGCTGGGGAATCAGCAAAATTTGGGCAGGAACTGAATTGTGTGAACTTCTTTAAGTTGAGGCAAAGCATTGCATTTAAGTTTATGTCTCTCCAAATGGAAGATGATCATACATAAAAGCAGAGATAATGATTTTTCTGTCTTCCTCAGAAATTCATATGCTCACACACAAACACCCACAATGCACCAGCAAGCTGACTGATCACAGAAATAGTATGAGAGGATGACATCAGAGGCTATATAGAAAGAGAGAAACCATTAGAATCACCTCTGTCTTGTCCACGAGTCTCAGAAAATACTACTACCAATGGAAACAGACTTTGGGCTTAATCCTGCTATATTTTTCTATCTTGTCTGAATAGAAACTCTGCTATTGAAACAAGAGCACCATGTGGTTCCATCCATTCAAACTATCAGGAAATAGTTTAAGTGATGTTAAAGAACTGGTTATTTGTAAGCCAAGTGACTTATCTTTAATCACAGGTGAAGAAAACTCCTGTGAACAGGTGATAGATGTTGTAAATAGAACAGTGCATAAGGTGAACTTGATGTGAAGAAAAACATTTGAAAAGTTGTTTGGGAAGAAGAGTTTCTTTAAAAATAAAACCACAATTTAAAGACAATCTCCTTTATTTAACTAAAATAATAAAGCTGTCCCTCACTGTAATGACAGATGTGACAAAAGATGTACATCTTGGCAAAAGAAGTATGAGTATTATTGGGCTTAACCCTTCTAGAGAATTTCACAGGGTGGGGGGAGAGATTAATTTGCTCATTCCTGTTTTGAATTGACTAAATTATTCATCCAAAAGCCATCCTTTGGTGCCACCTTCCTCTGGGAAAATGACACTTTTGAACTTCTAAACAGAAATTTGGCCTATATATTTATTTTCTCCAAAAGGCAAATTTTAATAAGAAGAAAGCCTGCTGGACAAATAAACAGAATGAAAATATTGAAAAGACTTGCAGAAAAAGCAGTTTTGGGCTCATCTAATTAGCCATTTCTGCCAAAAGGCACAGCAAGGGAATAGATCTCAACAATATGACAGATTTTTTTTAAATTCTCCACTGAGCTTGTCAGTAAAAAGAAACTTAATGTACACCCTTTTCTCATTGACTCTGTAGTTTCCTTCTTGTTTATGTGAACAGAGTGGCTAAATAATGCCCCTAGGAAAAGTGATTTTGCACCGAAATCTGCTATTATTATGTGGGCTTCCCTCTCCCCCCCAAATGCTGTGCATTGAAAATAAGAACTGAGTAAGGAGAAACAACTGCAAGGAATCAGTGACATTCTAACCTCTATTATGGCCTGATAATGTAACAAAGTATTATTCACCATTTCCAAGCAAGCAAAGATATGCAAATCCTCATAATGGGTCATTCTCCTGTATGATGAGAAAGATTAGCCTTCTTCAGGTATTTTGACTCTCACACAATGAGGGGAGACTGTTCTGCCCCCTGGGTCATAACTCCATGACTAGCGATCATGTGGAATTGCACTGGCAAGATAGATTATTGTTGCTCCTATGCCCAGTTGAGCTTGCTATCCCTTTCTTGTCCAAATTCCATGTTACTGTGATGCCTGAATACACCAGGATGTAGCAGGAATAGATTTGATAGCTTGCTTCTTTTCGAGTTGGCGGATGATTCCCTGAGCAGTGTTCCCTTTGCCAGTTTGAAAGGCAGCAAAGGTAGAGGAGTTCAAACCCAAGTTCAGATGGGATGTTTCTAGAATACTCAATGCACTTAAAGGCTTAGATTAAAAGTATATGGGTAAAATATTCATTTATCCCAAAAGTCAAATGCTGGCTGGCTGGGGAGCAAAAGACTAGAGGGTACATGTGCTTGCTAGCATGCTCAGTCACCCACCCACAAATTGCCCATCTGCAATTCCAATATGGAAAGACATTTTGAAAGGAAGTAATAACTATTTGACTGCCACAAAGAAGCTGTTACTTCATTCCTTTTGCATAGGAATTGCAATAGTCAAATTCAACTGGAGGATAGAAATCCAGACCGTTTAAGAATATATAAGACCTGGTCACCAGAAACACATTAGTCCTCTCACAGAAATGGACAGTTCTCTTCTCTTCTTTTGTTTCTCAGCTGTTGAATATTCAGTATAACACATGTGGACACATTTTATTTTTCTGGACTCAAAACACTAAGGTACCAATTGGGTGCCTTTATCACCTAAAAGCATCTCAGTGGTTCAATAAGAAGCTATGCAATGGGATTAATAGAAGTGGCAAAGCTGCAACTCAGTGGTCAAGCATTTGCTTTGCATGCAGCAAAACCCAGATTGAGTCCTCAGCATTTCCAGATAAAGCTGGAAACTGCTGCTTGAAAGACCGGAAAGCTCCTGCCATCCAACATCAACAATACTAAAGCAGATTGACCAATTATTTGATTCAGAACAACACAGCTTCCTGTCTTCCTGCACTCTTGCACCAGGGAGTGAATAATCTTATAAAGCCATCCATATTCCAGCTAGTATTCATGGTCTCAACAAATTTTCACAACATAATTGCATGGGTGGAGATGATACCAAGGAGAGTCTGGCCACCATAAGCTTCTGAATGTCTTGCAGCCATCAACACAGTTCCCAGAAATGCTCATGGAGACATTACCAGGAACTTAAGATGGTAGGCAGCAGGCTTATCAAACTGATATTTCCAAGGATGAAATTTCCAAGGGATAGTATTCACATACGTTCCCAAGCAGTTCAAACGGTGTTTACTTAACTTGATCCCACATTTTGTAGACATTATAGTTAGGGTTAGGGTTAATGTAAGCAATGCAAAGTTGGATCCTTTCCAATGGCAAGTAGAAAAGAAGCAGGCAGTAGGGAAATGGGAGATGGGCCTGTATGTGGAAAATAGGGGGTGCAGTGGGGATAATTCAGCAGATGGGAGCTGTCCTTAGCTCCAATGCATTCCAGAATCAGCAGCTCCTTCTGCATCTCACTATTATCAGATGCATTTACTGATGTAACTAGATGATGTAAATAAATATGTGGTATTGTTATACTTCTCCCCCCGCCCCCGAAAAAAAAAAAGTTTGCAAAAAGCAATTATCAACAGTTAATTCAAGGCCAAACTGTGTGGAGTGAGGTTTTACAGAATTATTCCTTGGCAGAGGAAACTTTATATGTAAGCAACATATTGGAGTCTTGAAACCTTTCAGGTCCTCTAGTTGCTATGTTAATATTGAGTGCTATTGGAAAATATACAGTACAGTCTGGAAGTGGGATAGCTGATAAAAGCATATCATTGGCAGCACTTCATAATTCCCTTTAAAAAACAAGAGCTGGACACCGGGTCACCCCTCAGACTGAAAAGGTATTATTAATTACAAAGATGAAGAAAGGTACAAACGAAGCAGCCTGAAGAACTTTGTTCCGCAGAACAAGTTGTTTCATTTTTCTTATCAGCTTAGTGGTGCTTTGGTTTGAAGTATCCACAGTGCACAACAGTGAATAAGGAGAGATGTCCCACATGGCCTGCTTTTTAAGCAATCTGATCTACCTATGTTCTAAGAAGCATAAAGAGGAAGCCTACATTTCTTCTGTGCAATCCTATTAGAGAAACTGGCACAGGGTTAAGGTAGTGCTTCATTTAAAAAAAAATTAAAAAGTGATTTCAGAATTTCTAAGTTATATCTGCTTTACAAATGCTAGGCAATATTCAAAAAGATTACATATTTATTTAAAATAACAGCATTTTAAAGACTCATAAAACCAAAAAATTATCATCATTATCATTATCCTAGCAATGTTCGGAACAGACCCATTAAAACATTACAGGGTTAGTGGTCTTACTCTCAAACACAGTTAGGGTAGGAACTCTTGTCATGCTCAAAGGCACCCTTTTCCTTATAATTAAGTAATGCATAGGGATATGGGAATCTGTCAAATTCAGGTTCCTTTTTAAATTTTCTCTTGTTTCCATATTAATTTGTAGGGTTTTAAAAAGTCTGCTCATAACTTTTAATTTACATATGTCGATGAAGGTTCTCAGTCATCCAGGTGGAATTGTCTGTAGCTTGAATCATGTCAACTGGATTTCTATTTTCTCAGTGGAAATGTTTCGCTCCTTATCCAAGAAGCTTCTTCAGTTTGAGCAAAGTTTGTAAGGGAATCCTTAAATATGTTTCTAGGGTGGCTGTGTGACCTTGCACCTGGGGCTAGGTCATGGTTATTTGAGATGTTTATTTCTAAGTCCCTTTATCATCCAAAGGAGGATCGTTAAGATTACCTTGCTGTTGTTGAGATTGCAAAATGGTCTTAATCTTCCTAGGCACAGAAGACAAAGCAGGAAGGAAGATAGGGGAAAGGTTGTGCCTGAGGCCCCCACCTCTATTCAAGGAAGGATTTTCCAAGTTGGCATAAATGGATTCCTTGACCCCTCTCTCAAACCACCTATCTTCTCTGTCTAAAATGTGAACATTAATGTCCTCAAATGAGTGTCCTTTTTCCTTTAGATGAAGGTAAACTGCTGACTCTGGTCCTGTGGTGTTGCTCCTCCTGTGTTGGGCCATCCTCCTGTACAAAGGTTGTTTGGTTTCTCCAATGTAGAGCTCAGAGCACTCCTCACTGCACTGGATTGCATACACTACATTGCTTTTCTTGTGTTTTGGAGTTTGATCTTTGGGGTGTACAAGCCTCTGTCTCAGTGTGTTGGTGGGTTTGAAATATACAGGTATGTGGTATTTGCCAAATATCCTTTTTATCTTTTCAGACATGCCAGCCATGTAAGGAATGACCAGGTTCTTCCGTTTACTCTGAGTCTTAGCCCTGTCTGTTGCTGTTTTAGGTCTGGTAGACTTAGATTTAGTGAAGGCCAAATTTGGATATCCACAGGCCTTCAGAGCTGTTCTCAGGTGCTGATTTTCATTCTTTTTGGAATCCATGGAGGTGGGGATGGTTTCTGCTCTGTGTGACAATGTCCTGATGACTCCTAGTTTGTGCTGTAGTGGATGGTGGGAGTCAAACATCAGATATTGATCTCTGTGTGTGGGTTTCCTGTAGATCCCTATTTCTAGTTTGCCACTGGTCCCAATGAGGACTTCACAGTCTAGGAATGCCAGTCTGTTGTCCTTGGTTTCTTCTCTGGTGAACCTAATGTTGGCATGTATGGTGTTTATATGGTCCGTGAAGGCCTGTACTTCCTGGGACTTGATTTTAACCCAGGTGCCATCCACATACCTGAACCAGTGGGTGGGTGGTGTTCCCTGGAATGTGTTGAGTGCTTTCTTCTCCACTTCTTCCATGTATAAATTGGCCACAATGGGTGACACAGGAGAACCCATGGTACAGCCGTGTTTTTGTCTGTAAAAGTTACCTCTGTATGAGAAATAAGTGGTGTTGAGACACAGGTTCAGAAGATGGCAGATCTGGTTTGGGTTGAGATGGTTTCTCCTTTCAAGGGTGCTGTCCTCTTCTAGTCTCTTCCTGACCGCGGATAGAGCATGAGTGGTGGGGATGCTGGTGAAAAGGGAGGACACATCGAAGGAGACCATAGTTTCATCTGTATCCAGTTTCAGGATCTTTGCTTTGGAAACAAATTCTTCCGAATTATGGATGTGGTGGTCAGAGTGTCCAACCAGAGGTGCTATATGGTAGAGAGGTGTTTGGCAATGTTGTATGTTACCAAATTAATGCTGCTGACTATGGGTTGAAGGGGTGTTCCTTCCTTGTGGATCTTAGGGAGTCCGTAGATGCAGGGGGTGGCTTCTCCATGATACAGACGGTGGTAGGTAATCCTATCGATGGAGCCATCATGTTCCAATTGTTTAAAACTGTCTATTACCTTTTTCTTGTAATTGCTGGTGGGGTCTCTTTTCAGTTTTTCCTATGTATGGTGATCCTCCAAAAGTGAGGTAATTTTATTGTGGTAGTCTGCAGTGTTTAGAACCACTGTACATCGTCCTTTGTCTGCAGGTAAAATGGTGATGGTTTCATCTTTGCTGAGGGCTGTCAGGGCTCTCCTCTCTTGGACGGTAAGGTTGGGGGGAGGAGGTTGAGCACTGGACAGAGCTGCAGATATTTTAAGCCGGAGTTGTTCTGCTTCCTCAAAAGGTAGGTGGTTGTTTTGGATGGCAGATTCTGTGGCTGTAATGAGCTCCACAACCGGAACTTGCTTGGGAGTGATGGCAAAATTAAGACCTTTGGCTAGGACTTCTCTCTCTGGTTGGGTGAGTTCTCTGTCTGAGAGATTTTTCACCCACATGTTCTTTTTGTCCTCTGTGGTCCTGTTGTTGTTGTTCCTCCCAGCGGTTTCTCCAGTTCCTTGTTTCTGCTTGCTGCGGGAAAGAAGAATGTCAAATTTCTTAGTTTGCCTCTCCTTTGCCTTGTGATGCTGGGCCAGCTGTACTTTATTGCCAAGCTGAATAACTCTATCCAGGACTGGGTCAGGAAGGGTGGCTGTGATTTTAATGTACATGTTTTTGTAACCACTGTTGTCTTCTACAGTATATAATTTGTCTAATGTACTCATGTTTGCAGGTGATTTTTCCTAGCAAACTGCCTGTCACAGTGCATGTCTCCTTACCATCTGAACTCCTGTGGGGACTTTGTCCTAATATTTATGTTTTTCATTAATTTTTTGTTGTTGCAAATTGCATTGCAAAAATTCAGAATGAATGTTACTATTTAGTGTGCTCTGATTTATTTCGAGGTTTGAGAAGGGCCGATTAGCCAAATTTGTAAAAAAATTAACAAATCCTCCACCCATTAAACATACCATTCAGAGAGAATACTGAAGTTACATCATTGGCTCAATTAAACTTTGGTTGTAGAATATATTCCCTTAAAGAAAAAAAAACTTGGTCTTTTTCTCTTCTCTTTGAATTCCAAGATGGCAACCATCAGTACCAACCACTAAAAGAGAGAGACAGAGAGAGTTAGTTAATTTTCAGGCTTCAAGACAGAACCTTTGAGAGAACTGGATGTGAATCATCTGAAGTATCTGAGGCTCTTTCATCCCTTGTTGCTTAATCCCTTGATTAGAAGTGTTAGTGTTCTACTGGAAACTATCTATACAGGGCTGCTTAATAAATGATGTGTTCATGATCTTTTAACATCAGTGACAATTTGTTAGTCATAATACACTGTAGAAGAGAGCAACTCGGAAGCTGTCTGAGCCATTTTAAAACTTAAATTACCCACCATAAAGTGCAGAATAAAAAAACATAAAGAGTTTCTTGTAATACAAAATTCATGGAGACAAAACTCTAATTTCCTGATGGATATATGATATTAATGTAATGGATACCTCAGTGTAGTTAAATTGCATTAAATGGTTATTCATGCTTGAATAAACTTCAAGAAAGTGAGTACTGGTTGAAATAGGATAATATTTAGTTCTGCTAAATTATATGTTAATTGGTATTTTCTCTCTTGTAAAAGGACTAAAAGGGCTTAATAAAATATATGCCAGAAATATTCAATTATTATTTCTTCTTCTTCTTCTTCTTCTTCTTCTTCTTCTTCTTCTTCTTCTTCTTCTTCTTCTTCTTCTTCTTCTTCTTCTTCTTCTTCTTCTCCTCCTCCTCCTCCTCCTCCTCCTCCTCCTCCTCCTCCTCCTCCTCCTCCTCCTCCATTAAGAGTTTAAACAATTCAAACATTCATCAAAATCTATTTTAAAATGGATCTTTGGGACTTTTAAAAGCCAATGATCACAGTTGTCAGTTGTATGGAAGTTTGAAAGGCAGAACAATATGCTTAAGAAATGTATAGCAGCCCCTGGCCATCCATTTGAAATTGTAGTAAGCAGTTTCTACCTAGGCATGTTGGCCATTGCCAAAATGTAAGCAATGTATAGCCCCCTCTATATCACAAAGAATATGTTTCTTATAGTACCATTTCAGCACATAGCAGACATAGGGAATATTAACATGTGGCAGATAAAGGGGATAAATCTTTGTGATTCATGTAGAAGCACTGCATGAACCAGAAAGGAAGGTGTTGGGTAAACCTTGAATAATATATGCTTACACATCTTTCAATGGTTATAATTCAGGCAGTTATTGAATGATTATACCATTTTTATTTTTAGATATGGTGATCTTGTGGAGTCCACACCCCCAAATGTCACAATAACTTGACTTCTGTGGTAGGCAGGATGGGAATGCTCTTTGTTGTTTCATCTCAGACAGCAAAATGTTGTGGTCTAGCTTAGCCACTGACAAATTGAGAAATTCTGGGATGCTTTGAGTGTTCGCTGTGATAGCAAAGGCTGTATAGAAATCAAATAACTAACATGATGATGATGATGATGATGATATAGAATGTTTATGTCCTATTGCAATGAGTCCTTGATGCCCTTAAAAAGACCTGCTCAATGTAATAATTTGGATTGCTTGTGTTGCTGGATGCCTGTGATATTCTGCTACTAGTCAATTCTAGATTTACTACTAAGTTTCATCTAAAGTGATATTTTAAACCACACTATGGTTCTTGTAACTCTTTTAATGAACCAGCAATATTTCTTACATGATAGATCTCTTTATATCATATGTAGCTTGAATCATGTCAACTGGATTTCTATTTTCTTAGTTGACATGATTCCAGTTGACATTTCCAGTTGACATTTCCAGTTGACATGTCCAGTTGACATTTCCAGTTGACATGATTCAAGCTACAGACAATTCCACCTGGATGACTGAGAACCTTCATAGACATCTTTATATCATATCAAGTTAAGCTGAATATTGAGTTTCTTGCTCAATATCTTAAGATATCCAAAATATCTTAAGAGTTTAAAACAAAGCAAAACAAAATCAATTTTATCAGAGAAGTTCAGATGGAGAATGAAGCACCAAACCAGTGAACATGGTAGACACAACCTTAGAAATACTATGCTAGTATATGAGGCTTTGGCTTAGAAAAGCCCTGTTGAACTCTGTAGAAATTATTTCTGAGGAAGTATGAAGAGGATTGTATTGGCAAAGTTCTAAAAGACAAGCAGATCTGCTCTTACTACTTCTGATTAAAAAATGGGACAAGATGGCTATCTTTCTCTTTATGCTTAATGAAGAAATGCAAAAGGAAATAATATAGCTGGGCAGCAAGTGTTAGAACTGTCCATATTCATCAAGGGCAGAATAGGTGACAGCAAAGCATAATGGGGAAAGAAGGAGTTCAGAAGGTTTAAAGATTGGTTCTTATGGATGATCCCTTTTCCAAGACATTTGGAATTTCCATTGAAGCAGGAAGATAGTTGTGCACAGTAAGACATAATTCTGGATAAGCATATATATGCAACAAACCTTAATTATAATATTACATTTTTCTACTAAGGATAAGGAAACTAATAACTAGCTCTGTTTTTAGTGTGATTTTTAAATGTCTTTTTGAGTATACTTCAAAGCTCAGCAAGCCCTCCAAACAATGTGAATACTTTGTGGGTCTTTTTGTTAATGAGGACCCTTTCACCCCCAAACAAGATCACTATCCCAAGATTTTAATTAATTACTAAAGTTAAAAATAAATCAGATGAGGGTCCTGCTTGATAATCCTCCTAGGCTAGCTTTCATTCCTGCTAATACAGCCCACAGTAAGATTTAATTTTAGCCATAATTATGAAAAGTTTGAAATTAAATCTTACTGGGGATGTGTTCTCCATTAATACGGACAAAAACTGATCTAGGGGGATTATCATGAAGGACAGAAACAAGATTTAATTTTTAACTTTTTAAGTTAATTAAAACATGACAAAGGATTCTGTTTTGGAAGAGAAATAGCCGTTGCTGCAGTAAGTGAAGACTACTGAGCAGTATCATGTCATGTTCAGAAGCTACACAAAATATGGAACATGAGACGCAGAAGCTCGGTGCCAGCATTGTTTCCTTCATTACACCATGTGTTTTGTGTTCATTTCTTAGATCTTTGGTGCCTCCCATTCATCAGTATCTTGCCATGCTTCTGAATCTAAGGGTCCCCAGAAATAGAGGGCATGTCTATTTATCTGCCCTGTTCCCAGAACTGTTTATAGAATAGGAATAAAAACATTGTTAAACCCACACTGAAAAAAAGCCTTTTTTTAAGTCCATGAAAAGTTAGGTAGTATCAATATTTCCTTCTAAGCTTAATTTGCAATTTTTTCTCAGCCTCTTAGGCTTATTCTTCTAAAATGTCAGAACACAGCTTGTTGGAGGATGAAAAAAGTTGGATGGCAACAAAAAATGCACAGATGCAAAATTTGGAATGTCACTAGGCTTTTTTCTTTTTTTCTTGGCAACTGCCTAGACAGGTCTCTGCAGCTGTCTTGGCAACATTCTCAGAAGCGGTTTGCCCTTGCTGACTTCCTAGGGCTGAGAGAGAGTGACTGGCCCAAGGTCACCCAGCTAGCTTTGTGCCAAAGGCAGGACTAGAACTCACAGACTCCTGGTTTCTAGTCTGATGCATTAACCACTGCACCAAACTGGCTCTCAGCTTTTTTCTACAGCCACCATTTCCAACTGCTGGCCATTCTCTCTCTCCCCTGCTGACCTCAAAATGTAAAAGGTAAAGGTAAAGGTTCCCCCCGCACAGTTGTGCAGTCGTGTCCGACTCTAGGGGCCGGTGCTCATCTCCGTTTGTTAGCCGAAGAGCCAGCGTTGTCCGAAGACGCTTCCATGGTCATGTGGCCAGCATGACACACACGGAACGCTGTTACCTACCCACCGAAGTGGTACCTATTAATCTACTTGCATTTGCATGCTTTCGAATTGCTAGGTTGGCAAGAGCTGGAGCTAGTGCGGGAGCTCACTCCGCACGCAGGACTAGGGATTCGAACCTCCGAACTTGTGATCTTCCGATCGACAAGCCTGGCGTCTTACCCGCTGAGCCACCACGCCCCTCTAAATGTATTGACCTCAAAATGTACCCAGGAACAAATGTTATCTTTGCTTCCTTTATTTGGAACCTGTCCTCTCTCCCATCTAAACATCCTTACCAGGTTGGTGTGTCACTAGGTCCCTTCTCTTCATTTTCAATTTTATTTATGACTATAGGTATAAGGCAATAATATCTGATTCTAATAGTATTTCATCACAGAAGTCATTTTTCACATGCAATGAGATTGTGTAATACTGAGTTGCTGAGAGCTGATATGTAACAGTTTATCATAGTGGACTTAAAACTTTTGCATGGGCTTAACATACTCCACACTAAGTTTTGTCAAAGAAATTCTGCATGACTGCTATTGAAACCTCTGCACCATGTTTTAGGATGTACATTCAGGATACTAGTACTAGTAAGATGTCATTGTCAATTAAGTTTGGTTTCAATCAGAGCAAGATTCCTCTCCCCTCTGTAGGTTTTTACGTCCTGTGAACATCTGCTGTTGAAGATTTGAGACTTCGACTGCTTTGGGGTTGGGCACGGGAGACTCTAGAGTGAAGTCTAGAAAAACTTAATGGGCAGCCTTGCACTTTCACTCATTGAAATGACTTTTATAGTCAACATTCCTCTGTGACAGTGATTTTTTTCCTCATCAAAATCTGCAAATTTCTAACAGTACAATCTTACTTATGTCGATGAAGGTTCTCAGTCATCCAGGTGGAACAGTCTGTGGCTTGAATCATGTCAACTGGATTTCTATTTTCTCAGTAGAAACGTTTCACTCCTTATCCAAGGAGCTTCTTCAGACTGAAGAAGCTCCTTGGATAAGGAGTGAAACGTTTCTACTGAGAAAATAGAAATCCAGTTGACATGATTCAAGCCACAATCTTACTTATGTCATCCTAGAAGTAAATCCTGCTAATTTCAGGATTAGAGTTAAGATTGGGGTTAGGATTAAGTATGATTGGGGCCACAATAACTCAACCCTCTACTCCAGCCCAGTATGTGGTTTCACAATCACTAATATATCATACATGATTGTTGACCTAATGTGTTTATTCATTACATAGTATATTTTATAACATCTCTTAAGTTTTGATAGATAGCATGTAATAATAGTAACAATTGACATTTATGAGATTTTAAAGTCTGGCAACATTAAAGCAACCCAAAGATAGTAAAAAGTCTAATTCAGAATCTGAATTTGAAAAGTGACATTCTGAAAATCTGATTTTTCTTGGAAATATTTCATTTCAAAATGAGTGTGCAACATTTCCCAACTTTTAAGTGTTTACAAATATTAATTCCAGTTCCTATAGTACCAATACTAGCAAGAAATGGAAAGTTAGCTCTCACTGGGTTTGCGCCAATATTTCACCAAAACGTAAAACTGAAGGTCCATGCTTAGAGAATTCCAAGATATTCCAAAGAATTACAATATGACTGGGAAAACTTCCCAAAGAGGGTCCTACTGTTCTGTACTGTAGTACTGTATCTGTACTATTCCCCCATGTTCTGTATAAATCAACTGAGACATGAAATTAACAATGACAGATTGTTCCTAGCACCATCAGTCCAAACACATTGTGTCCTTAGACTGCATGTCCTTCCTTCATAGATTTTTGTGGGAAAAAGTGCTGAGAAAATGGAAGAATAAGGAATTTGGACAGCATACTAATTTGGAAGAAGTCCATGCCTTTGTTGAGCTTTTGAATTCACAATTTTGGAAAGTGCAAACCTGTAAGACTGATCTACCTATCTCCAATCTAAAGTGAGTAGTAGATTCTCATAGTAATCAGGGCTCCTGGCTTCCTCCATCTGTGTCCCCTTACTCATCACCTTTCACTACAAGATTAAATCTCTTTGTGTCTGATAGGTCAGGGACAACTCATTTAGAAGGATTTACATGCAGAAGAAGCCTCCCACAGCTGACAGTTATGCTCTACCCATGGAGACCAGCTAATCCGAATTGTCCCCAGCAAGACTTGGAATAGGGGAGTAGGTGTGGGTCTGCTCACTGCTTCTCCCATCTTGAATTCAAAACCTTCTGATGGAAAAGTATCACACAAACAGGATTTATTTATGGATGTATTTCTAAGATAAATTAGTGTCTCTGTAATTCTCTGGATAACATACAACATGCACACAAATAAAATTAACATAAAAACAACAACGAATTAAATTAAAACTAGCAGTGAAAAATAGCAGGAAACAAAATAGGCATCTCAAAAGAATCTTAAAGTGTATTTAAATGCTTAAATTGCAAAATTGCAAGAGATCTATCAGAGAATATTAACATTTTTATCCGATACCAAAAGGTAACAAAACAAGTGGAAATATCATAGATACTATTGTAGAAGTCATTTCTTAAGTATTTTACCATGTAAGAACAACCAGAATAGGACAAGAATATAAATGTTTTTGAGGAGATGCTCCTTCAGATATTGCAGTCCACACCATAAGGAGCCTCATATGTTAATATCAGTATTTCAGTTGGGCCCAGAAATGAATCGGAAGGCAGTAAAAATAACTCAACACTTGTGTTATAATCAGTCAAGAACTAAGTACTTACTAATTGAGTTATTAAGTTGATTTCAGCGAGGTCAACTCTAAATTTAACCCAGTCTGAATCCAATGCATGGTAAATTGGGAAAATTCCTTTGGCTTACTCTACTTCCATTTCTGTTGACCCTGAAGAGCGCTTCACTGAAGAAGTCTGGCTTAGATTAACACCCGGCCATTGGCCATATGCCCTTAGGATGTCCCTCACCATTCCCTCCAAACTTTTTGGCTTGACTCTCTCAGATGATGGTTGGATTGCATCTACAGTATGTGGTGATTACAAAGCTTCAGATTTTCCAAGTGATAAACTGGATCCCAGAAGGTGTCCTATATATTTATTTGCCCATCAATGAAAGGAACAGCACACTGGTCTATAGGAGGAAAAAGTGTAATTCATTTAAAGCCGCTTGATTACAGGGCCCCTGTGTCTCTCTTCCTGGCTGGGAGCCAGAATACACTCTGAAATAACATTTGGAAATGACCTTTGCTCTTTCATGTAGTGTTTTCCTTAGCTTGCTTTAAAATTCATCATGTTATTCCATTTTCTTCTCTTTATTTATTTATTTTGAAAAGGCAGTCACCTTATTTCTTGGTAAGCATTGATTTTCACGGTCACAGTGGCTTCCAGCCAACATCCAATGTGGCATCTGAGGAATGCGGCAATGATTAGGCAGAACAAACTGAGACCGCAAAACCATGCCATTGATGATCTATTACACTCAGACATAGGGACAAAAGAAAGCATGACATATCTTCTTATGCCGGCATCCCCCTCTTCCACTTGCTTTTGGTCATATCTTCTCTGTTAACTTCTATTATTTCAAGTAGAGGACATCATGTAACTTACAAGAGTCTTTGTTGCTGTGGAATGGTACTCAGGGGAAATACAACAGAACCTACTTTGGTCAAAGCAACAACTTGGAAACATGTTGAAAGCCATTTTTCACCTTAATAGTAAATAAAAGACTCCCTGGCTAAATGCCCACTGCTGTATTCCTATAGTATAAAGCTGAATGTATTTCACGAAAGTTGTACCACTTAACAATACTTGACATGTTTGGTTTTACTTACATCAAAGAATGTTATTATAGCTGACCTTTTGGGCATAATCATTTCCCCTTATTTTTCTTATCTAGCACAATCTAGTTCTCCTATACTCCTTCACTGTACTCCTTCATTTTTGTAACTATCAGAATTAATTCACAGACTGAAAGAAAGCCAGAAGGTAAAAAAACAATTTTCTTGTTTTTTATACTCACTCTGTCCTGCTAATATCTAGTTCCCTTAGCATAAAATATCATTTTGTCAGCCTGATATATAACTGACAATACAGGAAAATGTACATTTGTGGAACCTGAATAAATGTTTTGAATTGATGTCCAGATATTTAGTCCCTTTAAATTTGTTTACAAATTGGAATGCATGTTGATGGACTTTTGGGTATATAAGGATCAACAAACAGGAGCCATGCAGATTAGAAAAGAAATTGGACCCTTATTTATATGGCTGATTACATTTGGAAGGTCCATTTTTATATGTTGCCAAGATCTGTCATCCAATTTACTGAACTGTTTTTCCCACCACCTAAGCCAAGAAAGAAATTTCTGTTTTTCCACCTCATTCTCAGGATGCTTTAGAATTTCTATAACATTTCTCTTGGTGATGCATTTTTTGTTTATTTTATTATTCTGCAATGTCAGAGAGTGTGGTACTTTTTTTCTTGCTCTATCAGTCAGCAGCCTTCTTGCCTTCCATATTTTCTCATATGAAAAAGTCCCATGGGAAGAATTCTTTCATTATAAATTCACTTGGGATTTAACACAATAGTGAAAAGCTCAGGTGATGAAAGACCGATGACAATACAATCCTCTCTTTCATTGGTAGTTCAAACACTGCTTGCCCCCTTCAAATGACAAAAAGATAAGAACATCTAACTCATCTATGAGATTTCCCCCAATATTTAATTTTTCTTTGCATTTTTTTTCCACACAGTTTGTTTCCAGTCTAAATGAGAATAACTGAAAAAAATGGGAAAGGTGCAGCATTAAGTCAGTTCTCTCTAATGCACAGAGGAAGGAACCATACTGTAGAAAGGATAAATACTCTTATTTGTTAGCCTTTCTCAGAAGCTTTGGCTTCAATTATCTCCTGCCTTGGGTACTATCCTTCTCAAACTTTCCTAGGAAGAGTTCATGTTGGCTCCTTCTTCAGTGAGAAGTGGCCAATCACTTATTCTCTTTTGGTATCCCCACTGATGCTAGTGGCCTTGGCCAACCCCAGACTCTCACACCAGCATGGCTCATCCAGGATAGTTTGTTACCTAAAGTGAAGAAGGAGAAAGTACCGCTTTGTATTCCATGTGCAAACATTTCATTGGACAGCCAATTAGAACTTTCTTCAATTGCACTGATGGAAGACCATCCTGTCTCTCTTTTGAACACAGCAGATCGAGCAGAGCTGGCCTCAGTTGTCCCTCAGTTACTTACAGCCACTTCCAACATTTAACATCTGAGTTGTTCACCTATCTCTGTTTAATGGTAGACTAGCTTTATCCTCTAGATTCAAGCACCAGATTGCCTTGCACTGAGTTTTCATCCTTTTGCTCCATTTTCCATTCTTTTCAACTTCCTCCTTCTGTCTCCCCGATTAGGGCATCTGTGGTCCTATACCTTTATTTCTTTGAATGAAGAGCTAACTGATTTTAAATATCAAAGTTCAGGTCCTATCATTACTGACCAAATTTCAAATATAAAAGCCTTCTTAACAATCCTGTGATCTTTTTCTGAGAAAGGAAAAATATAATAGCTTCATCCTGAAAGGCGATCCAGGGACTGATTTTCAACTTTATTCCATTTCCTGGAGGATGGAGCAGTTTCAGTGTGTGTGTGTGTGTGTGTGTGTGTGTGTGTGTCCTGCATGAGGGAAGAGCCCTCTGCAAATCCCTACAAACTGGATAAAGTGTACCTTATTGTCCACTGATTAATGGAGGCCAAGGAGTAATCTCTGATTAATGATTTACTTATCAAATTACATTGACTATCTGATTAAATCTTGTAGGCCTACTAACTATTACACTGATATAAACACAGACAGCAGTTAAGAGTACTAGCAATTATATCAGATTAGCCCCAGTTACATTAATGAGGCTAATGTATGTGGATTGGTATCTTATGTAATATATGGCTTTTTATTAGTTAGCATAACCATGGTTTATGGGGAAAAAACTTCAGTGATGTAGTGGCAAAGATTTTAAATTGTGATTATCCAATGAAATTCTGCATTTCCATTAACATTAAAACCTCATGTCCTTGAGATTTATAGTGTCCGAATATATCAATTGATTTACAGTCTAGTAATCCTTTTATCCTCATTTATGTGCAACATTACTTGATGTAAGTGCCAGAATGTCTCCATTAATCGAATTCTAGAGTGTTGGACTAAGAAACAGGGCTGAGAAACTTTCGGACTGTATTATAAATACACTTTGAAGTAGAAAAAAATAGAAAAGAAAATACAGCAATCTTTGGTGCCCACTTGGAAAATACATACAGTAATGGAGTTTATTCAAGCACCTCATGTTTAAGTACTAATAGCTGTTTAGAGTGGGTATACTCATATATTCAGTTATGCACATTTAAATACCATGGATTTCATGGCAAGAAGTTGAGAATTGGATTGCAACCTTTGTTAACTGATTGTCACAATTACCTGAGCTGGAAAAAAAATGTGGGACTACTTTTTAATTTTGTTATGTAATATAAATCATAAAGGAACCAAATAAACTCTAAAAGGAATGAGGTTGTGGTCTTAGATGGTTTTCAACTACTGATCAGAGCTTGTGAGCACCTTGAGTTTCTTTTAGTTACTACAAGGAATTGATGGAAGAAAGCTAAGTGCTAAGTGCTAACAGATGGAAATCATCTGGCTATAATTCTGGGTCACTGTCATTATAGGTGACTACTGGTGACAGTATATCATTATGTACTGACATCATATATAAGTGCTGAAGTTATTTATGCAATAGTGATGGATACATGGCTAGTGAAGATCACAACAACTTTGAGAGCCTAAGATAAGTACAGGTTCAGATGTGGCCCTCATTGTTTAACATCCTTCTACTTCTTACTCTTCTAAATAAATGGGATTTCTGTAACATCTTAGTCAAAGCTGGATAGCTGTCCCTCTCCGCCTCTTCCTCCTCCTCCTTTTAATGAAGTGACAGTACTATCCTAGTTCCCAATTTGCCAATTGATTACTTTCACTGGAATCTCTTTTTAAAATAATCAGGTTAAGACTACAACATGGGATCTATCATTTAAAAAGATGTTAAAAAAAGAATGCTTTAATTTGTTTGAAGATAGTGAATCCTCTTAAGAATTTCTCTAGATTTATCATTTTTGGCTACCTACTTTCAATTACTTACTAGTTGTTTAACCCTAAGCAGGTACTAACAAATTCCATTTTAGGTGAAATATCATAATTGCAATTTAGAGGTGGGCATAAGTCCTGAGAGAAATGTCATGAATGTTATCAAAACCCTTTTGGCTTAAGGAGCAACGACAAATTAATTTGAAACTTTTCACTGTCAACTCATAAATTTCCCTCGGTATGTGTTGTATTGACACAACCTCAAGTTACATCCATCCATCCATCCATCCATCCATCCATCCATCCATCCATCCATCCATCCATCCAATTTATGTTATATAAATTTATATAATTATATAATATTAATTCTATTCTATTCTATTCTATTCTATTCTATTCTATTCTATTCTATTCTATTCTATTCTATTATCTTTTTTGTTGTTCAGTCATTTAGTCATGTCCGACTCTTCGTGACCTCATGGACCATAGCACGCCAGGCCTTCCTGTCCTCCACTGTCTCCCGGAGTTTACTCAGATTCATGTTAATTACATCAGTGATGCTATCTAACCATCTCATCCTCTGCCGTCCCCTTCTCCTTTTGCCTTCAGTCTTTCCCAGGGTCTTTTCCAGTGAGTCCTCTCTTCACATTAGGTGGCCAAAGTATTTGAGCTTCAGCTTCAGGATCTGTCCTTCCAATGAGCAGTCAGGGTTGATTTCCTTTAGGATTGACTGATTTGACCTCCTTGCAGTCCAAGGGACTCTCAAGAGTCTTCTCCAGCACCACAGTTTGAAAGCATCAATTCTTCGGCACTCAGACTTCCTTAAGGTCCAACTCTCACAGCCATACATTACTACTGGGAAAACCATAGCTTTAATCATATGGACCTTTGTGTATTGTATTGTATTGTATTGTATTGTATTGTATTGTATTGTATTGTATTGTATTGTATTGTATTGTATTGTATTGTATTGTATTGTATTGTATTGTATTGTATTATTTGTGGGATAATGCTGGCTTATAGGGTTAAGGTGCAGAGTAAACAGACAGAGTGCAGCTTTTATGGCTAAAATGTTTACTTGTAATAAAGGCAATAAATGTATATACAGTTACATTATTGCAAAAAGGAAAAACAAACTTACAAGCAGAGTCTTGTGTAATGTTTCCATTGACAGATATGAAGGGGCTCATGCCATGGCCTACACAAACAGCCACGCATAGCTACGCACTTCCCAGTCTTCAGAAGTAGAACACACACATGAACATGGCTAAAAGACCGGACAGAAGTCAAGAAGGCATAGACCCATAGTTCACAGCTGAGATATACACTTGTTTCAGCTTTCTGATTGGTGGAACCTTAGGATCAGAGGGTCACAAAGCTTTTTCAGATTTACGAAGCCTAAATCGTTCAGGATTGCACATAGTATAACCTGCCATGAGGTGGCGGTGTCGCACCTAACCAAGCATACTGTCTTCTATCCCATGAGAGTTCCCATGGGATAGTTTTTAGACTGAGACATAACATCACGTGGTGGCAGCCACCTGCATCTTATCAGTGAAGTTGTTTTGGGAAACAGAAAGTAAAGAAAGCAATTTGCAATTCACAGGAAAACCCTGACACCCCTCCCAAATTGCTTTTGGCACACTGTAGCAATATTGGAAACTGTCATTTTTCAGGAACACAGAGACACAATATATTTTATTACAAATCATATTTGCTCAAGTCCCAGCTTTGTGATCATGGTTGCATGTTTTTCAATGGTCAAAGCTTTCGTGAACACGTCTGCCACATTTTGTTCTGAGGCACAATATTCTAATTGTATGAGACCTTCTTGTACAGCATGTCTAACATTCTTATACTTTACATCAACATATTTTGTGCGACCTCTCACATTTTCTGACAGAGCAAGACCAATACATGGTCTTGAATCTTCATATACAGTGTAAGGCAAGTTTATGTTTACAGTTAGATCATGAAATAGTTGATTACACCAGCGTAGTTCATTTACTGCCTCACTGAGGGCGGCATATTCTGCTTCCACGGTGGAAATTGCCACTGATGTTTGCTTTCTGGACCGCCAGGCAACAGAAGACCCGGCAAACTGACACAGAAAACCACTCACAGATTTTCTATCCCCCTCCTCTGCAAAGGAACTATCAACATAGATCACAGGCATTTCAGGCTTAGTAGCTGACACCTTAAGGCAGAGATTTGCTGTGCCTTTGAGATAACGTAGGATTCTTTTCAATCCTTGCCAGTCTCGCATAGACGGTTTGGCTACCTTACGACTTAGCACTCCAACTGGGTAAGCTAAGTCAGGATGTGTCCACTGTGTTAAGTGAAGTAAACTACCTACAGTAGAGTGATATAAATCAGGGTGGGGGCAAGGTTCCTCACATGTGTCACTATTATATATCATATCATATCATATCATATCATCATATCTATATCTATATCTATATATCTATATCTATATCTATATCTATATCTATATCTATATCTATATCTATATCTATATCTATATCTATATCTATATCTATATCTATGTCTATATCTATATCTATATCTATATCTATATATAAATCTAACTAGTGGAACTCTGAGTGGTGAACAGAAAAACATAATACAGTTATCCAAACCAACTGAAAGAAAAATCAAGTAAAACCAAGTTGAGTATGCCTGTCTGATATTACCAACATATCACATACACACCCACACCACAGCTCTATTAACATCCTAACCACAGTGCCTGGAGGAAAATCCAAGTCTTCATAGCCTTCCAGAAGGCCAGCAGGGTGGGAGCCATCCATATCTCCAGAGAGAGGCTGCTCCACAAGGCAGGCACCATGACAGAGAAAGCATACTTCCTAGGACCCACCAGGTGACACTGCTTCACCCAGAGGACCCAGAATATGCCCACTCTGCCAGATCTAGTAGGATGGGCAAAAATAATCAGGGATAGAAGTAACATAGCCCCATGCCATGTATGGCTTTAAAAGTGACAACCAGCACCTTGAATTGCACTCAGAAGCCTACTGGGACCCAGTGTAGTACATGTATCAGCTGTGTTATATTAACATACTGTGGTATGTTGAGACTGCACTAACTGAAGCTTCCAAATGCTGTTCAAGGACAGCCCCATGTAGAGTGCATTGCAGTAATCCAATCGGAAAGTGACTAGGGCATGAGTGACCATAAGCAGTACCTCCTGATCTAGGAAAAGTCACAACTGGTGCACAAGATGTATTTGTGCAAAGGCTGTCTGGGCCATGGCTACTACCTGCTCTTCTAGCAGGAGCTGTGACTTTAGAAGGACCTTTGATTTCACAGAGTGTTAACCCATCCATACTTAATGATCAAAGATCACTGGGGGGGGGGGGGTGAGCCTAAAACCCATAGCCACTTAATCTTGTAAGGGTCCCTCCCCATCCAGACCCATCTGCATCAGGTATGTGCATGTTGCAACCACATTATGAAAATATCAGCCCCCAAAACAGTCTTTTGCAACATAGAACTATCAAGAGGTTTTGTCTTGTAGTTCCCATCAGCTAACAATGCTAATGTTCAAGGATGATAGGAGTTGTAGATAAAAAGAATTGGAGGGATTTAGGTTGGAGAAGGTTGTCCTAAACCTTAAGGCATGGCACAGCCCATGGTCTTTGTGTGTATGTGTGCATGCACACACACATTTGTGTCAGTCTTGAATCCTGGTGACTACATGGCCAAGTCTTGGCAGCATTTTCAGAAGTGGTTTGCCACTGCTTTCTTCCTAGGGCTGAGAGAATGACTGGCCCAAAGTCACCCAGCTGGCTTTGTGCTTAAGGAAGGACTAGTACTCACAGTCTCCTGATTTCTAGCCCAATGCTTTTAAACATTAAACCAAACTGGCTGCTTGATTTCACTTGATTTAAAATGTGTCTAATTCTCTTACTGGATTCAATAAAACTTAAAATGGGTGGATCATACCCACAATTCATTGATATCACCAGTGTTGAATTCAAAAGCCAGAAATAGAGAGTGGTACTTTTCCCCTCCACCCCCAGCTGTAGATTCTGCTGCTCTAAAGTATACAACCGTACAAGGCAATGCTTTAGTCACAGCATTGGTAATTGTAATTGCACAATTGAAAATATAGTAGATAATGCAAAAATCACTAATTGCAACTAGTTCATCTTTAGAAAAAGACCATATTGGAAAAAGAAATTGCTTATTCAGGGGAAACAGTCGTATACATCTTGAGCATTCTTAACCAGTAGCTCATCACCAGGACCTCCCTACACCCCCCCAGAGCAACTGGTGGTCTGATGGAAAGGCCCCCATGCTGCCTTTAAATCACATATGTGGCACGGGAAACAGAACAGCTATTAAAATATATTTATTATTCATTATTAGAAAATTGCCTACATGTGGTGTTCTAGAAAGCAGAAACTTACATTTTTGTTGACTCATTAAAAGTCCATAGTGTGATGCCCTGCAAAACCCAAATTTGTATTTATAGCCTTAATTTTAAAACTCCATTTGAGCAATTATCTTGGAGCATTAAATGAAGAAGGGGAAAAAAAAGAATAAAGGTAACATCATGATGGCACAATTTGCCTAGCAAACAAGCTTTTACGTATCCCAGAAACACTGGAAAAGAATTTGATTTAATCCTGAAAATCATAGGTGAGGCCATGGTTAGTAAGCTGTGCTACTACTGTCAATGTGTTAATAAATTGTTGTTTTGTATTCTCTGTGCATTCCAATTTTCTGTTTAGTAAACACTTAACACTCTAAGGTCTGCCAGGAAATCAGATGATATGAAACCAATTTAGCAACTTAATTTGTATTATGTTATGCAATGCTACATCCTGTAGCAGACACCAAACACAGGGACTGATGCTTTCTTATCAAGACATTCTAGTTCTCATCAGTTTGCTAATGGTGTAGTGGGTTTTAGGAAAGGGACTATGGGTGAAGAAAGAGGTGATGTAAAGATGACACACAGTGCATTCAGCATCTACTGTATGCTGGCAAAGCCATTTTCTAATGGAATGAATTGGAATGTTGATTTTAACCTTCTGTCTTGCCCTTCACATACTTGTTCCCTTTCTCCCTGGCTACATCTGTCATGTATTATGAATCTACTGTGCTCTACCTGTATTCTTCAGAATGTTCTCAGGTCAACTTGCAATGTTCATGGCAGAAGAAAAAAATAAAAAGTTGCAGGATGGAAAGAACCTCCTGGTCAATGAAAGATGATGTATAGGCCACACAAGCCTAAAGAACCCATCTGTCTTCCTTCTTTCAAATGCCTCTTAGCCCTTTCTCATTTCATTGCATTTGATGGCAAATTGGAGGCCATGTATGACCTCCAATATTTTCCTAACTATGTCAGATGCTGATGGTGGTCATCATTTGGGGCAGATGTTCACATCCACATTTAAGTAAAACTGCCCAGGACTTAAAGTGAGTTCCCTCTATAAACAATCAAGAGAAAATCCAGCCAATAGATGCCTATGATGGAAGCAACACAATCATTTGTCAGGCACCTGGCTGTGATATACTTTGTTAACTTTTTCTAGCTGGCAAGAAGAATCAGCAATATTGGAATTGAGGAAACAGCTACTTTTGACTAACTGATATTCTAATCTCTCAATCTGGTTATGAAGCCAGGAAGTGCCAATGCTATCTTGCTATGCCATGCCAATGCTATCAATGACATTAGTAATGGTGGTATTATAACAGGTGGAATATGGTTGAACTGTAATGTACATGTGTTTGGGTATGTTGCTCCCACAACATACACAATTAACCTGTGACAATTTTTATATGCAACAGAAATATAGAAAGTTGTCTTATACTTAGGGCATTGGTCTAGCTCAGTGTTTTTCAAACCCGGCAACTTTAAGATGTGTGGAATTCTGGGAGTTGAAGCTGGGGAATTCTGGGAGTTGAAGTCCACACATCTAGCTGAGTTTGAAAAACACTGGTCTGTCTAGTCTCTACTCAACTCTATATGTTTCAAATTAGACTCTTTTCCAGTTTGTGCTTAGAAATGTTAAGGATTAAACCTGAGACTTTAATCTACAAAAGTTGAACTCTACTGTGATAGTGGTAGTGGTGATGGTCTTCTTTTTCCAGTCTTCTTTTTGAAAGAGCCCAGCAAGATACACAGAACAATAAACGTAGAGCATTTCTGTACAATTCCGAAAGTCAAAATGAATACATATCACCAACCAACTTGGGTAATATAATCAGTCTCTTTAGATTGCCATGAGGCAGCTGCATGTTAATTCTGAAAAGAGTTAAAGAAATTAGTGAACTCTGCAGTTCTGTGGTACGTTTTTTAGGGTATTTGCTATCAAAAAAGTAGTAAGGTGTGTTTTGAAAGACATAGAGTTTTGTCAGGAGAATGTACTGGTAATGTAAAACAATCTCAGACAGGGAGGTAAAACATGGTTTTTCTCCATGTTCTCCTCCTCTGAAGCTGGAACATTTGGTTTTATCATATAATTGAAAGGTTGATGGAAAGCTACCTTGTCATGTTGTATAACTGAAGTAATATATACATTACTGCATCATTTTATCTATCCCCGGGAGCTTATGACAAACCCATTCTTTCAAGGTAACAATCTTCAAAGCAATGATTTCCAATGGGATTTTATTAATGCTTCTGTACTTGCTGCTTTGTTACCATGTAAGCTGTTACATTCCATATGTAGGGAAAATATTCAGGTATAAAACTAGATAATCTGTATCCCTTTGGAATCAGAAGTCACTTTGACAAAATATTTTACCATGGGAAATCGTTTCTTGAGAGATGTTTGCTCTGATACATTTCCATTATAATTATATCTGACTAGCACTGTGAAGTTTTGATAATTTAAAGGTATTCTCAAATCTGACAGCTCTTCTATAGTGAATTATGCATCCTTGGCTCTTAAATAGTTCTGCTGGCATGAGACAAGCTGAGATGAAGTTGTCTTTCTAAAATAATTGCTCCATGGAGCATCTATTATACCTTCAGAAAAAAATGTATTACTTGACTTCAACAAATTACAGACTAGCCTATAATGGGTATTTTTGATAGCTATTAGGATTTTTTTTTCCCTAGGAGAAAGCGAAAATAAAAACCTGAACAGTAAAATGCATATTGATATCACTTTGCCATGTCTTGTACATTTCAACATTTTCTGCACTTTTATTTTAAAGCATAACATAATTGCTAATTACATTAACATTTATATTACAGCACTCTCCCCAAGAATCACAGTATCAGAAATGTAATCTTTACTGAAGGTTTCCTTCATTGTTCTAATATACTGTATAACTTGGTTGTTGTATTTTGTTATTGTTCCTTTGCACATAAATGAATGCAATAATACTTTTTGAGTTATGAGTCAGTAATATTGACACATTTAAGTTCTCATTGGCCATGTTCTCTTCTTTCATCATGGGGCAGCACATGGTCACAGTTGATTAAATATGTAGCTAAGGTATCATGACTGGGAGAGAGATCAAGGTTTTGATATTATGTAAAATGCATCTTACCTGTATGATTTTATCTAGCAGACTGATAGTGAGAAAAATGATTATTTATTTATTTATTTATTTATTTATTTATTTATTTATTTATTTTTCTTTTCACAGAAGTCACTACTTGTTTTACCGGGTAAACATTCTGTTAGACTGTGGGCTCATCCTCATTGTCCCATGTATCGTGGTATGAAAGTACTACAATACACGTTGAAGTGGTCATGTACAAGAGTGTGGTTCTGCCCACTTTGCTATATAGAAGTGAGAGTTAGGTATATCGAGAGAAACAGAAAAGTATTCAAAATGAAAGAGGTGAGAAATTTAAAGAACCAAAAGCCATCTATGAAGTGGTGCATGAACATAGTGGAAGCAAAGATGGTTTGCAAGGATAGAAAGATATGGAGAGATATAGCAAATGGGGTTGCTGAATACTAGTTTGGCCTTTCCTTTCCTTTCCTTTCCTTTCCTTTCCTTTCCTTTCCTTTCCTTTCCTTTCCTTTCCTTTCCTTTCCTTTCCTTTCCTTTCCTTTCCTTTCCTTTCCTTTCCTTTCCTGCTTAGAGACACATAGATGGGATAGCAAGAGAGAAGGGGGAATATTTTAAATTTCTTGTATAATTTCCCCCAAATTTTCTAGTAAAGCAGCCAGTCTGCTTCAATACATTGTCTATACTGTAGGGCTATAATTATTACATAATATATCAAGAAGACTCTCAAGAGATAGCATCACAGGAGATTATAGGCTGTTTTGGAAAGCCATTAAGGATCTATTAGTTGCCAAAGAGTTCATCCATAATTTCACCTAATGTCCTCTCTAGAGCTTCCCATCGTTATCTTATGTTATATAGCAATGATAATTCAGAGTGTTCAGGCGCCTCTTCAAACAATCCATAGAACATTTGTGCTTTGTTCTCTAAGGTGAATGATTATTTTACTGAAGATGCTCATTAGAAATATCCTGTGCTTTGCACTTAGAAGTTTTCCCCCTTTTTCCTTCTACATTATTTATTTTATTAACATTTCAGAAACATTAATTTTAGTTGAATTATTAGTTGAATTATTTTCTGATGAACCCAAACCTCAACAAGAAATAGGCACCCCCAAATTACAGTGTTCCCAGTGAACTTATAGTACAGTTAATGAGTGCCTGGATATTAAGGGGTATTTTGTGGCTTTAGTGTAGTATTTTTTTAATGCCATAGAAAATACATATAACCTGATGTGTAATTTAATAAAAACTCCTTATATGTGGCCATCTTGGGTATTCAGTCCCACAGTGAAATAGAAAAGGATGTTATTGTTCAGTCGTTCAGTCGTGTCCGACTCTTCATGACCTCATGGACCATAGCACGCCAGGCCTTCCTGTCCTCCACTGTCTCTCGGAGTTTACTCAAATTCATGTTCATTACATCGGTGATGCTACAGTATCTAACCATCTCATCCTCTGCCGTCCCCTTCTCCTTTTGCCCTCAGTCTTTCCCAGCATCAGGGTCTTTTCCAGTGAGTCCTCTCTTCTCATTAGGTGGCCAAAGTATTTGAGCTTCAGCTTCAGCATCTGTCCTTCCAATGAGCAGTCAGGGTTGATTTCCTTTAGGATTGACTGGTTTGACCTCCTTGCAGTCCAAGGGACTCTCAAGAGTCTTCTCCAGCACCACAGCTCGAAAGCATCAATTCTTCGGCGCTCAGCCTTCCTTATGGTCCAACTCTCACAGCCATACATTGCTACTGGAAAAACCATAGCTTTAACTATACGGACCTTTGTCGGCAAGGTGATGTCTCTGCTTTTTAATATGCTGTCTAGGTTTGCCATAGCTTTCCTTCCAAGGAGCAAGCGTCTTTTAATTTCATGGCTGCAGTCACCGTCTGCGGTGATCTTGGAGCCCAAGAAAATAAAATCTGTCACTGCTTCCATTTCTTCCCCTTCTATTTGCCAGGAAGTGATGGGACCAGATGCCATGATCTGGGTTTTTTTAATGTTGAGTTTCAAGCCAGCTTTTGCACTCTCCTCTTTCACCCTCATCAAGAGGCTCTTTAGTTCCTCTTCACTTTCTGCCATTAGGGTGGTATCGTCTGCATATCTGAGGTTGTTGATATTTTTCCCAGCAATCTTAACTCCGGCTTGTGATTCATCCAGCCCGGCATTTCTCATGATGTACTCTGCATATAAGTTAAATAAGCAGGGTGATAATATACAGCCTTGTCGTACCCCTTTCCCAATTTTGAACCAGTCGGTTGTTCCATGTCCGGTTCTAACTGTTGCTTCTTGACCCACATACAGGTTTCTCAGGAGACAGGTAAGGTGGTCTGGTACTCCCATCTCTTTAAGAATTTGCCACAGTTTGTTGTGATCCACACAATCAAAGGCTTTAGCATAGTCAATGAAGCAGAAGTAGATGTTTTTCTGGAACTCTCTTGCTTTTTCCATGATCCAGCGAATGTTGGCAATCTGATCTCTAGTTCCTCTGCCTCTTTGAAACCCAGCTTGCACTTCTGGTAGTTCTCGGTTCACATGCTGCTGAAGCCTAGCTTGTAGGATTTTGAGCATAACCTTGCTGGCATGTGAAATGAGTGCAATTGTACGGTAGTTTGAACATTCTTTGGCATTGCCTTTCTTTGGAATTGGAACGTAAACTGACCTTTTCCAATCCTGTGGCCACTGTTGAGTTTTCCAAATTTGTTGGCATATTGAGTGCAGCACTTTAACAGCATCATCTTTTAGGATTTTAAATAGCTCAGCTGGGATACTGTCTTCTCCGCTAGCTTTGTTGTTAGTAATGCTTCCTAAGGCCCACTTGACTTCACTCTCTAGGATGTCCGGCTCAAGGTCAGTGACCACACCATCGTATTTATCAGGGATATTAAGATCTTTCTTGTATAGTTCTTCTGTGTATTCTTGCCACCTCTTCTTAATCTCTTCTGCTTCTGTTAGGTCCCTGCCTTTTTTGTCCTTTATCATGCCCATCTTTGCACAAAACGTTCCCTTGATATCTCCGATTTTCTTGAAGAGATCTCTAGTCTTCCCCATTCTATTGTTTTCCTCGATTTCTTTGCATTGTTCATTTAAGAAGGCCTTCTTATCTCTCCTTGCTATTCTCTGGAATTCTGCATTCAGTTGTTTATATCTTTCCCTTTCTCCCTTGCCTTTTGCTTCCCTTCTTTCCTCAGCTATTTGTAAAGCCTCATCAGTCAGCCACTTTGCTTTCTTGCATTTCTTTTTCTTTGGGATGGTTTTAGTTGCTGCCTCCTGTACAATGTTACGAACCTCCATCCATAGTTCTTCAGGCACTCTGTCTACCAGATCTATTCCTTTAAATCTATTCCTCACTTCCACTGTATATTCATAAGGGATATGATTTAGGTCATACCTGATTGGTCTAGTGGTTTTCTCTACATTCTTCAATTTAAGCCTAAATTTTGCAATAAGAAGCTCATGATCTGAGCCACAGTCAGCTCCAGGTCTTGTTTTTGCTGATTGTATAGAGCTTCTCCATCTTTGGCTGCAAAGTATATAATCAATCAATAGAAAAGGATACCTTTGACTAATTTACAAAGTTTGATAACAGTGCTGTATTTTCTTTGTACCTTTTCAGTACAAACGCCCCCCTCACACTTATTTCTAATACCTAAGCAGACCCATATTCCTTATTGAAAATGCACTATATTCTTTATTACATGCTCACTTATTTGCCACTCAACTTCTGTAACCATGAGGAGGAGGAGGAGGATTTTTAAGAAGTGTTTATTTTACTTGATTGTATAGTTGTTATGCTTATTATCAATGAACAGAAGGAAAAATGTGATTTCTGAGCAAACCTATTTGGAACAATTGCAATAGGCTTTGATAAACCTACTTTAGCACCTGTCATAAATTGTTATACAATGCAAAAAGATGTACCTGAGTTTGGAACACATCCTCAATAAAATTGATTTCTAGGTTATAGTCAAAGCTGCCAATCTAAACATCCTCTGATTATTGAAATCGATGGATTTAAATAAACTACATATATGGGTGTTCAGAATTCTGAGCAAGTCCTCGGAAATGTCTCATAGATAAAAGTGCTCAGTATGTTACAGCATGAAACAGTTCAGGAAGAAGCTCATATATTCTCGATGGGTTTTATCTAGGCTAAAGAGAAAATCTTGAAAACTCAAAGAGAAAAATGTTCAACCACATTATTAAAATGACTGAATCAATTTAATCTTTCTTATGGTTTGTCAAGCTTATAAAATATTATATTTCTCTTCAGATAAAGTTACATACTGTGTAGCTCAAAGATAATCCCCATGGTCTTGGCATATGTTAGTTAATTGTCTCAGAAGGAAATACCATAAATACCATGCTGTCAACACCCATGGGCATTTGCTCATCTGTCACTGTGGGAGCACCAGACTGGCTGAGGTGCTCGAAGACATTTCCTCAGCCACGTAAATCACAGCCATTTCTCCTTCCCCCTTCCCAATGGTCAAGTAGGGAGGAACATGTGTTAATAAAAATCTCCTTCTTTGCCTCCAAGGTATGGGCTCATAAAAATGATGCAGCGATGATAAACTCTGTGTGATGTGATTCAACCTATGACATACAGGTTTGCCTTATACAATTATCCCAAATGTATCCAGTATGATGCATTTTGCATTGGGTTTGAAGGATACACCATCCAACTCCTAAACTCATGATGAAGCAGAATGTGGTGGCACAGAAGGATTCGTGGGCTACGAGACAAATCAAACAACCTGTGCTTCCCATCTTTATAAAGTGATATCTCATTTTACCTGTGTAACACTTATGATCAGTTTAGGGAGTTTGGGATCAACTAAGAGCTATGCATTAATTGAGAACTGATAAACTTTCTGTTGTTAATAATCAACATGCACTATTTAAAAGCTTCTTTATATTTCAAATGAAATACTTAAAGTAAAACATAAAACCATAGTACCACAACAGTCAAAAGCTTGTTGTCTACCCAGTGTTTGCTGTCCCACAACCCATCTCCTAGCTTGTTGACAGAAGAGCTCACAATCTACAGTGTGCCTTAGTCAGAAAATATGTGCCTGTTAAAAAAGAAAAAAAAGTGTGTGTGGGGGGGAGGAAATGGATCCTCCAATGAATGTCTCACATTCAAATACTGTATGTTGCACTAAATTGATCTAGGTAAGGAAAGCAAAATTCACTCCAAATAAAAAATACAGCAGTCAACAATTAGGTCCAGTTCAGGTGTAATATGAAATGATGCTTCATTCAGCTAAACTATGACTTTCAAATATGAAACCAAACTAGATCAGGAACCATGGTTTGATATAAGGCAGGGCTGGTTCTAGGCCACTAAATTTAAATTTAGTGCACCTAGGGCACTAAATGTTAGGGGCGCCAAAATCAAAAAAACTTCTGAAATACACAATATGAATATAAAATATGATAATCTTTCCTCATTGATTTAGAACTTTTACTTTGTAAGCTTTTTGAAAATACCCACAAAGTCGGTGGAGTGGTAGTGAACAGCATGCTAATATTGTCATGACATTGCAAGTCATGAAGAAGAAATTATTATGACAGCTATGTTGCTCAGGAAGCTGATAATATTACCAAAGCAAAACAACCCGCCCAGAGTCCCTTGCGGGGGAGATGGGCGGGGAATAAATTGAAATAATAAATAAATAAATAAATAAATAAATAAATGTCTGATGGGAAGATACTGAGTGAGTCTCATGACTATCAGCTTATCCAAGTTATACTCAGAAAAGCTGTAATGGTGCAATATGTGTGCTAGCACACCCGCTCGAGGGTTAAATATAATTTCACAGAATTGTTGCCATGTGACAACAATGGGTGCTGATGTAATTAAAATTATTTACCATGATTCATAGTAAATGTGCTAGAAAGGAAAAAAATTGGGGCTGAAAATCATAAGCATAAAGCTCAAAATCTCAAAGAAAAGAAGAATAGGGCGCCCTTTTGAAATTCCTAACAAAATTGGAAGATGAGCCAAACCATAGGAGGTGCCAGAATATGACTTTGCTTAGGGTACCAAAATGTCTGGAGCTGGCCCTGCACAAGAATCTGAAACCATGGACAGAAAGTAGTTTGCCTTTTACTTGATCACACTTCTAAATTAGAAAAGTGGATTTCTCTCCCAAGGGCAGTCTTTCACATTTGATCTACCTTATCAATATGCAAGCCTCCTGATGGACATCTACATGTGCTAACCTTCAAATGTCTAAGTGGAAGATACAGTTTATTCATTCAGTCATTATAAACTAATTTCCAGCCATGATTTCTATTTTCCAAAACCATGGTGCATTGCTTTTCAGGTCCACACATGAAAATCCCTGGTTTGTTGATCAATTACAGTTTCAGGTTTTCATCTTCATCAGGCCAGAATAATGAATGCTCTGCAATGAAATCTAATCCCTGGTCTGGTTAAATTAGCTGAAAAACTTTTTCAGTAACGGAGAGAGTGTTCTATGAAATACGTGACTTGGCTAATTTATTTGCTAACTTTTTTCCCCTGGCCAAATTGCCTTTTTATGGTAAAGCTGTTCTCTGAGGCTGCATGTGTGGTTAAGGCTACAGGACACTCACCCCTGTCTTAGGAGAACAGGAGAGTGGGGAAGATTTCTTATTTTTTTTTTAAAAAAAAGACCACCAATTTAACTTTCCCATCTGTCAGGAACAAATGTGGATAGAGACTGCACACATCCTAGCAATCAAGAGTTGATCCTGTTTTGTTGTTGTTGTTGCTGTTCAGAACATGTGTCTGGTATTCAGAGTATGCTGCTGCATCTCCAAGTTCCATCCATTATTCTTTGGACCATGAATTCCACATGCATAGATATAACATGCTGAACTTTATATTTTCTGTATTTAAACATGCTTATTGTTTGGAGCTGAAGCCAGCCAATGTTAAGTATTTTCAAAGTCCCACTGATTTCAAGGAGAGAGATCTAATCATTTGTACATCCTTTAATCTCTCTGTTTGAAATCACTGAGGCTTTGAAAATGCTTAACTCTGGCTGGATCATGATTGTTTTTTGTTAAGCCTTTCTCATTCACTAGTATAGCCTTGAGTAAAAAAGCCACATGTAACTTAAGAGTCAAAGGCACTTCACATTTATTACAGGATGAAATTATATTTATCCTTTGCCTCTAAAAGGATTGTTCCTTGGTGTGTACGCGTGTCAGTGTGGGTTTACCAAAGTAATTCTTTCTTTGGAGAATTCTGCAAGCAAAAATAATGCATGGAACCTGGTGGAGAAATTGTTTACTAATTTGGCATGTTTTCTCTTAATAGTTTCCTTTGATAAATCACAGCACTGTCACAAGTCCATCAAGGCTCCACATATTGCCTGTTCAGTATCAAGAAGAGTAGAATGCTGCTTTTATTTTTTTTTATAAATAGCCTTTTCATTTCTTTTTGCTGGGGCAGCCATAGTGAATGATAGGAGCCAGGAGACTTTTCTTTGCATTCCCAGCTCCTGAACAATCAAAATATATTTGGCAGGAATACTGACATGAATACATACATACATACATACATACATACATACATACATACATACATAAATGGAAAACAGATTGTTTGAGAAAAAATAAATAAAATGCTATAATCTGTGAATAATTTTCGTTTTGGAGCATTTTCATCTCTCCAAATGCTCCCTTGCATGCTATCTTGAATTATCTAAAATCTTTCTTTCATCTTTTTTTTTTACATAGTAGTAGTAATGTATATAAAGGGGGTGCACTGGATTGAACCTAATTCCTAATCATGAACTAAATTGGGCTGCTTTGAAATATGCAGGGGATTTTCTGAAGCAGGCCAAATTGCAAAGCTTTATGAAGCATTTGGAATGTGGAGATGCATGGAGAGAGAGTTGCTCTGAAAAACTTGATCATTTGCTCCCAAGTTCTCCACATAAGGAAAATTCCAGGTTGAGAGAACTATTAGGGAAAGAAAGAGTGTAGTTATGTGAATGATAGCTGTAGTTTTTCACCACAATTAATGATTTTGAAATAGTTCTTTACTTACAGTGTTTCAGAGGAGGGCTTTTTAAGTAGTATTTTGCAAAACTGTGCTACTGCTCAGGTGTCCTCTTAACTTAGAGGCTGAGTTAGTTCGTTTGTTTTGTCAGAAACAGAACGAGTCAGTTTGGTCTAGTGGTTAAGGCAGTGCTTTCCAAACTGCCGCTATTGGCGACACATCAATGGCGGCAGCGGCGGCAGTGCAGGGGTGTGGACGGCAGCGGGGGTGTGCACGGCAGTGGTGCGGGGGGGGCGCAGCGGCGGCGGTGGGTTAAGCTATGGGTTAAGGCAATGAGCTAGAAACCAGGAGACTGAGAGTTCTAGTCCCGCCTTAGGCATGAAAGCCGGCAGGGTAACCTTGGGCCAGTCACTCTCTCTCAGCCCAACTCACCTCACAGAGTTGTTGTGGGGAAAATAGGAGGAGAAAGGAATATTAGGTATGTTCCCTGCCTTGAGTTATTTATAAAAATAATAAAGGCAGGATAGTAAGTAAATAAATAAATAAAAGTAGTAGTAGTAGTAGTAGTAGTAGTAGTAGTAGTAGTAAGATTTTTGTGACATCTTTGGGATCTGGAGGAGTTTAACACTGGGTTTTTCTTTGAAAAACCTTTCCACCTAAGATATTAAATGAACATTCAGCCTCTTTGGAGGCATCTAAACAGAACCAGAACCATTTCCATTGATAATCTCTTTTTAGCTCCTGTTCCATGCCACCTGAAGCTTTGCAGGCTGTGTCTTGCAACATCTTTAGATATATGGAATTTCCAAACAAATTGTCAAAACAATCACAGAGGTAGTAGGGATGGAAAGAAAACTGCAAACCAAAATTATATTTTACATCTACTCTATCTATCATCTATCTATCTATCTATCTATCTATCTATCTATCTATCTATCTATCTATCTATCTATCTATCATCTGTCTGTCTGTCATTGTGCTTAGCAGAATAGCCTTTTCACATATTTGTCTGTATTTTTGCATGTGTTGTTGCTTCATATGGAATTGCTATTCCCATTCATCCAATTCTTTCAATAACAATTGACAAATAATACAATATTGAAATAAATTTATACCAATTTCTAATGATAGACACTGGAAATGAAAGAGATTTAAATTTCCAAATGAGATTTGGGTGTAGGTCTTGAATTAAATTGGGGGCACCAATTTAGTCTATCTGTAGCTTGAATCATGTCAACTGGATTTCTATTTTCTCAGTGGAAACGTTTCGCTCCTTATCCAAGGAGCTTCTTCAGTCTGAGCAAAGTTAGTAAGGGAATCCTAAATATGTTTCTAGGTAGCTGTGTGACACAGCTACCTAGAAACATATTTAGGATTCCCTTACTAACTTTGCTCAGACTGAAGAAGCTCCTTGGATAAGGAGCGAAACGTTTCCACTGAGAAAATAGAAATCCAGTTGACATGATTCAAGCTACAGACAATTCCACCTGGATGACTGAGAACCTTCATAGACCAATTTAGTCTAGTGCACAATCATATTGCATATGCTGTAGGGAGAGTGATATGTATCGCCCAGAGTCTACCACAGTAGAGATGGGCGGGGATAAATCCAAATAATAAATAAATAAATAAATGTAGAAAATAAGTTTAAATTGAATATTATACACGGAAAAAGGGCAGTACATAAATCTAATTAATAAAAGAAGAGTTAACTGTTGCTATCCTAACACTTAATCTATGCACATATATAATGTTTTAGGGGGGAGCCCAATTTACATAGGCTTGAGGTCTCAGAGAAAAGGCAGGATATACATACATTAAGTTATCAGACCAATGGGGTGATAGATATGAAAAAGTAAACAAGTGAAGTGACTCATTTTCCATAGTTTTTAGATCTAATTCAGCTCTGAGACAGGGTTCACCCAAATTATCCCAAAGATAAATTCTAATTTGTATACTTTCCAGTAAAGTGCTCAGCACTATCATGTACAAGACTGATGGTTATGCACTAGACAAAATAATAAAACGTCCATGAGACAAGACCTGTAGGCTATAGCCCACTGATTTATTATGTTATAAAACTATATTTTTGGACCGGATACTCAAGCATATGTATATATAACAGCATTCTTTCAATTATCATTTTGTAATAATTCTCTAAACCAGATTAAAGAATCAAAATACTCTTATTTATTTATTTAGTCTCAGAATATATTGCAATAAGTGTATGTTGTGTTCTGGCAAAATGATTATGACATTATACTTTTTTTTTAAATAAAGAAGTGCTGACCTCTTGCTGATTTATTGAATTACCATTGTAAGGAGTTGCCCTAAACATCTACTCCTGCTTCTTTTGATCTGAAGTCTTTAATTTCGTCTTGTAATGACATGGTCATTTAAATATCATGTCTTCTGATATTTTGTTCTCTCTTTCACTCATACTACGTATATGTTGTTGTTCGTCCATTGCCATTGATGAAGACCTTGACACCATGTTTTTTTTTTATCATGTTAAGACTAGATGTGGTGTGTCCAAAGATGACCGATCAGGCCAATTCGGGCACAGAATGTTCTCGCACATGTTGGGCAGAGATGTGTAGGTACTGCATTTGTTGCACTAGTGGCTCTGGTCTTACGCAGCTCATGCTTATGTTGTGCTTCAGCAGTGCACCTGGCTTCATAAGCTTGACAGCCCTTGTGGATGAGGACACACTGGGTAGGGCGGTTTTCTGCCAGCATTTCTCAGGTGGTGTGTTTATATAAAGCAACTTCCAGGAGGCCTTTAGTGTGTCTTTGAAACATTTCTTCTGTCCTCCATGTGAGTGTCTTCCAGCAGAGAGTTCACCAAAAAGCTGCTGCTTGGGTATGTGCTTGTCCGGCATATGAATGTCATGGCCTGCCCACCGGGTTTGTGCTCTCATCAGCAGGGTGTGGACTGATGGTAGACATGCTCTAGATAAAACTTTTATCTAGAGCATATTATATGTAATAATTGAATGACATATTACTAGTAGTGTGTGTGTCAAATCTGACAGAATCCTAAAGTCTGAAGTAAATCCGGCTTCTTCAACAGATTTGGAAGATGTCTTCCAAACTGGGACTCTTCTGAACAGACTTTATTGGAATCTCAGTCCTCATGGCTCTTTGTTAGTGATGTGGAATTCAGACAAACAAAAGAGACATTATCAGTGCATCTGTTAAAATATGACAATTTGCCCCAGGCTGTCCATAGGAAAAAAACAAATTCCAAGAAACAGAGAAATGGGAGCAAGAAGAGAGACTACAGTTTTATAACTCTAGCTTCTAAATTTAGCAAATGGTTCACTAGAGCTCTCTAATCACAGTGCTCTGGGTGTTAATGTAAGTTATCATAAGGTCATGCCACTAACCAGTGCTCTTTGCTCGTTCTATTCTAGGAACCAAAAAGATAAAGATTCATTGTGGAGTGTATGGAACCAGCGGATGTAACAAAACTTCAGAACTTTCCCATCATCAGAGGGAAATCAGGAGTGGAAAGAATGGAATGGAAGGATAGTCCCATGTTTTCTGCAGAGATATACTGTAGTCTTGATACATGAGGAGCTTACATGTGCATTGGAGTGTCACCTTTTTCACACCGGAAATACAACTCCTGCTGGAGATCAAAGTTAAAGAATGTACCATTCACTTAAACATATCTAATATAAGATTCAGTACTTGTATTATAAGATGACAGTAACATTTGAAAAAGCTTTGGGATAGGTTAGGAATATTCTAAGTTCATGGAATCATAAGATTTTGCAACCAAGAAGACTGCATCTACAAAAAATAATATCTGTGATAGTTGCCATTCTTGAGATATATTAGGAGGAAAGATGTTTGACAAATCTTTCCTATCCCATAGGCAAAAACAGATGCTGATGGTATACCATATTTAAAAAGTGCATTAATTGTAAGGACAGGAAAGGAAGAATTGTGATGGAAAGAGGCAGGTGGAGTTGATGAAGCAGAAGATGAATGAGATGAGGTGATCACTGGAAAGGGGGAGCAAATGTAAATAATCAAAAGGGCAAAGAGATAGAGTCAATCAGTGTGACAAGGCAACAATGTCTGTGATAACAAATCAAGCTTGGCACCAAATGAAATTTGGCATTCAGCTAAATGAAAAGAGATTTTGTTCCCAAGCCAAATGTGGCATCAAATCAAGTTTCCCCTGGCTCATCACCAAATCAAAGCTGGAGAAGGTCCAAGTTCATTAGAAAGTGAAAATTATTGGGGGAGTGCTGAATATAGGTTATGATTGGTCTGCAGGGGGCAGTAAAGGTTTCCAGTTGCTCTTCCTTGATGATAAAGTAGTAGCAACCTTGGCCAACATTACAAGATGCAAGAGAATGTGTCTTTAGAAACTGTGAAACAGCCTTGTGCATAAAGTTTATCTTTAGCTTTATTAAGAAATTAAATAAATAATAGTAAGTTTTAATCTATTTGTAGGCAGATTCAGCTGAAATCTACATACAAACTTGACAATCTTACCATTAAGATATTTTCTGCAGTGTATTATTGGAGTAATTTTGCATCTGATTTGAAATGTAGATGAAGCATAGATAAAATTATATATAACTTTAGACTATCAAATAAAAAAGGACTATATCTCCTATTCTGGAGTTGCAGAGTAACCACTTTCTACTCAATTACCTTTTCTAAAATAAAAAGAGGGTAAAAATTGCTGTATATAATAATGACAAGAAATAATTCTTAATATGGAAAGATATTAGTAACTGAATAATGACTTGCAATAAATGCCCACAGTAACTTAGAGAGTGTGTTGCTATCTCTATAGACCAGAGATTCAGAGAATATTATCCATTTTCCTGTAGTGAAACTCTATTTATCATGCTAGCTCAATTTGCTAAATGTGATCATCAGTGTTTGGCCAGTAGTAGTAATGGACAGAGTGCATCATTGATTATGTGATTGTTTAAATCAGTGCAATATAGTAGGGATGTGCAGGACAGCCAAGTTCTACTTTTAAATCAAGATTTGAAATTCGAAGATAGAAAGATTCAGTTTGAATTTGAAATTAACTATATAGAATAATGGGGCAGAATCAAAGTGCCTGCAGTAGTCCTTCCTTCCTTCCTTCCTTCCTTCCTTCCTTCCTTCCTTCCTTCCTTCCTTCCTTCCTTCCTTCCTTCCTTCCTTCCTTCCTTCCTGCTGCTTCTACTGCTTCTGCTTCTGCTTCTGCTTCTGCTTCTGCTTCTGCTTCTGCTTCTGGTCAGACTGGGATGAAAAGAGCAGGGATAGTCTGTTCTTTATCTTTTCAAAGTTTAGTTGTATAGCTAAAAGAGTTTGAAAATATATTTTTTAAATGTTCTATTTGTACCTCACTTAAAGCAAGAATGAGAAAAGAACAGCACTCAAGCCTACAGGCTGACAAGCCAGAAAACATGTTGGATGAAAGAAAGGCAGGACAGAAGAATTGTAGGCAGACTAGATACAGAGACTATGTCAACAGGGTAAAAAATAAGTGAGAGTTCAGGAAGGGCAAGGATAAAAGTCTTAGATTTCACATAATAAGAAGCAAACAAGATAAAAAAAAGAATCTTTCACTCTCGCTCGAAGTGAACCTGCCTAAACAAAATCTACCAGGATATTAAGACACAAGCAGCACAGTAGATTTATACAGATATGTATATATGGATGAAGAAAACTCTGTTTCTGTCCCCCTTCTTTCAACAATTTTAAAAACTATTGAAATTATTTTCTTAAAACCATTACGGAACTTTGTAGACAATTTTTTCTGGGTTACTCCTCAAATTATTTCTTTTACCTCTTATTCATCAATTGTTGTAGGAAGAAAATAGACTTGCATAGATATAAACTGCTTTAATCAACACTGAAAATACTTAAGACGAAGTTGGAATAAAGGCATAATACTGAATGTTCAGTTCAGTGCCATCTCAAAGATGTTTGAATTACAATACATAGTATTTATTAGGAAGGAGAAATCATTCTAACTCAGGCCTCTTTCTGTTGTGCATGTACTCAGTCATGAATCCATCCTTGAAATTTCTATTATCAGTTTGTTAAATTTTATTTTAAAAGACACACAAAAACTTGCATTTATTGACATAAATATTTTTGAATATCCACAATTATATATGGAAATTATATATAAATACATGTTGATCACTGTTTGGCCAGCATTGGCTTTGAGCTTATCAGGTGAGGAGGTAGTGGTGTGGCTGTGGAGCTGGGGCTCTCTGGGCTGAGGAAGAGGGTGTTGGTGGTGTGTCATCTGCCCTGGATCTGTCTTTTTGGATGTGCAGAAGAGAAATTGGGTCAGACTTTTGATCATCTAGTCTAGGAAGGCTTGTATATGTGTGTGTGGGGGGGAGAACAATGCTGCTTCTGCCACGGTGGGAGACAAACATGGGGCAAGTGTGCTCCTGGTTTCTGCCCTATCTGTTGAGATGGTGAATACATTTTCCTTCCAGCTGGCCACCTGGATTAATGTGGAGTGGTATGGGGACAAAGAGTGGTATGATTGTATATAGATAAAGGGCTATCAAAAGGCCACCCAGGCAGACTTCCCATGCTGAGTCTGTACAGATGCACCCAGGTTCCCTAGACTGGTTGGCTATGTAAAGAAGTATATTACTGTTGGTAAGATGGGGTCCTCCAACTTAGAGAGTGGAGGGCAAGCATTCAGGGGTTGATATTCTGGGGAAGGGGCAGAAAGGACAGGCCATAACATCACAGTGGTGCTGGTCAGAGGGGGGTACAGAAGATTAAAGGGCAAGGCCAGTCTTGGGGAAAACAGCCTTGGTGTCTGCTATTGGTGCTACATTCCAGCCCCCTGTACTCAGCCTTAATGCTTTGGAGCCTCAATGGCCTCAGCCTCCAGCTGTTGTTGTTTAAGGCAAGGTTGTCCTGTAATAAAGCTTGCCTCATCCAAAAATTCATTGCCCTTATGGATGACCTCTGGTGGGCTTAGGATGTGGATAGTGCACTCATCCTGGCACTCCTTGATCTCTCAGGGGCTTTCAATACCATCAATCATTCTGGACCAGTTTCAGGAGTGGGATTAGGGGGCACTGTTTCAAAATGGTTCTCCTCCTTCTTCCATGGCCACTTCCAGTCAGTGTTGTTAGTGGGGGAGAGGTGTAGCCCTTGGGTTGCTGTGACCGCTGTCGCCTTTGCACAACTCCAAATAAGTTCCGATCTGCATACTTGGGGAGGTGCAAATTACAGCAGTTGATTTATTCTCTAGCATCCTCAATCTTGCAAAAGCCAGCAAATTCTAACAGTACCTTTCATTTTCACATTTCTAACATTTAATGACAATCAGGACAGGTCAGCAATATTTAAGGTTTATTAATAGCAAAACATTTATCTCCATAATCACAATAATGTGTATATTTGTATATTGTGGTAGCTCACATACAGTATCATCAGCACTTTGTCATTGTCCATTTTAAAAGCCTAATATATTTAAGTAACCCTAGAATACCATTTTTGTGCATTATGATTATTCTCCCTTTAAGATTAAACACACTTTGTGAAACAAAAAAGTAATTTCCCATTATTTGTCTTGGGCTCAGTGATAGCTAACATGAATTTGTTTAGTGAGTAGTGCTTTACAGTAAGCTCTGGAAATAATGAGTTATTGTAAGTGACATGCTGAAAGAGATGGTTTTCAAGCCTAATTTTTAAAAACTAATATATCTTTTAATGGCTTTCTGGATTATGTGTTTAGTTTAACACTAAGACTTAATCATTTATTTTTAGGCTATTTGCACATCCATTCTGCACATCAGTGATGGGCTAATGCATTAAAGGTACATGTTTTGAAATATACAAAATACAGTTCTCTTTGTGTGTGTACATATGCAAAATCTGGTATCTATGTGTTTCTCTGAATACTGAAATGTTTTCAACATGATTTTCATATTAATTTTAATCTTGAAGCTTTGACAGTTGTTGCTTTGTTTCTAGTCAAGGCATCACCTCTCAAAAGATGAGCAGACAAATATATTGCCTGTTTTCAGTACTGATTTAAAAAAACTGAAACAAAAGATGGCAAAATAGTTATAGGTATAACAGATTTAGCTACATTCCAGATGTGGAAGAAATCTGTGAAAAAGTAATTGTTCCACAGATGAATACCCCAGTGGGGTCACCATCTAGCGGTCATAAAAAACACATGAATTTTGGAACATGGAATATACGGACACTGCAAGAAAATATGGATAGTGAACGACCTGAATGTAGGACTGCCATTACTGCAAGGGAGCTGAGACGTTTTAATATTGATATAGCAGCACTCCAAGAAACTCGAAGAGCAGGAGAAGGACAGTTGAAGGAAGAAAAAGGAGGTTATACCTTCTTTTGGAAAGGACTGCCTGAACAAGAACGACGAATACATGGGGTAGGCTTTGCTATCAAAAACGACATTGTGAAGCTCTTGTCAGAAGTTCCCACTGGGATTAACGAACGACTCTCAACTCTCCGAATAAAACTTGCCAAAAACCAACAGGCAACTATCCTAAGTGCTTATGCACCAACACTAGATGCAGATGAGGATATCAAGGAAAAATTTTATACCCAGCTGGACACCATCTTATCAGAGATACCAAAGGAGGATAAAATTATCCTCCTGGGCGATTTCAATGCAAGAGTTGGGCGTGACTTTGATTTGTGGCCAGGGATCATTGGGAAAGAAGGAGTTGACAACAGCAACATGAATGGAATCTTACTTCTGACTAAATGTGCAGAGCATAACCTTGTCATTACTAACACACTCTTTCGCCAGAAAAATAAATTTAAAACATCATGGAAGCACCCACGGTCGAAGCACTGGAATCTTTTAGATTATGTAATTGTCCGTGCTAGAGATCGCCGTGATGTACTTCTCACCAGAGCCATGATGAGCGCCGATGACTGCTGGACAGACCATCAATTAATTTGATCCACGATGGCCATAAAGATTGTCCCTCATCGTAGGCTCCAAGGAAGAAAACCAAGGCGTAAAATGAATACACTGGCCCTTCAAGATTCTATTAAACGAGCTTGCTTTCAATCAACTCTCAAGGAACATCTGCCTATGGAACTTCCTGAAAATGTTGAGGAACACTGGGTTAAATTGAAGACTTCTATTATTTCAGCCTGTGAACAAACTATCGGATACCAAACTAAGAGACATCAGGACTGGTTTGATGAGAACGATAGTGAGATTGAACATATTATTGACAAGAAAAGGAAAGGCTTCCGGATATGGCAAAAAGATATTAACTGTGCCGTTAAGAAAAAAATCTATGCCAGTGCAAAGGCAGAAGTCCAAAGAAGAACTAGAGAACTTAAGAACATATGGTGGATAAAAAAAGCCCAAGAAACCCAACATTTTGCAGATGCTCATGATGCACAGGGCTTTTTTAATGCCATAAAGGCCATCTATGGACCAACAAACCATGGTACAAATCCCTTACGCTCAGTAGATGGTGCTAAACTTCTAAAGGACAAAGAGTCTATTGCACTGAGCTGGAAAGAGCATTACTACAATCTCCTTAATCGTCACTCTACTGTGGCTGATGAAGTCTTCTTGCAAATCCCGCAAAAACAAATAAGAGATGAGCTTGCAGTACCCCCTAGTTTGGAGGAAGTCAGTAAAGCCACTAAACAAATCAAAAATAACAAAGCTAGTGGACCTGATGTGATTCCTGCTGAAGTCTTTAAAGAAGGTGGGCCTGAACTTACACAACAACTTCATAAACTCATCGAAAAAATCTGGACGAGGGAGGAGATTCCAGCAGACTTTAGGGATGCCATAATTATCACTCTCTTTAAAAAGGGTGATAGAACAGACTGTGGAAACTATCGAGGCATCTCCCTTCTAGCCACAGCAGGCAAAATCCTGGCAAAGATCATCGCAAACCGTCTCCTATCTGTATCAGAAGACATCCTCCCTGAAACGCAAAATGGCTTCCACCCTTCCAGGGGAACAGTGGATATGATCTTCACTGCACGACAGCTTCAAGAAAAATGCAAGGAGCAAAACCGCCCTCTGTACATGGCGTTTATTGATCTGACTAAAGCTTTTGATACTGTAAATCGTACTGCTCTCTGGACCATCCTTCTGAAAATCGGACGCCCTGATAAATTTGTGAACATCTTGCGGCTACTCCATGACGACATGATGGCAACAATCCTGAATAACAATGGCTCTCAAAGCGATCCATTTAAAGTGGAATCCGGTGTTAAACAGGGATGTGTTATTGCTCCAACCTTATTCGCTATCTTCATCGCTATGATTATACACCTTGTTGAAGAGAAACTTCCTATTGGTGTAGAAATTATATATCAAACAGATGGAAAGCTTTTTAATCTTAGTAGGCTGAAAGCAAAAAATAAGGTAATTACAACTTCTGTTATAGAACTTCAATATGCTGATGATAACGTAGTCTGTGCACACTCCGAGGAAGATCTTCAAACTATCCTAAACATCTTTGCAGAAGCATATAAGAAGCTCGGCCTCTTGATTAACAATAAAAAAACCAAAGTGCTTTACCAGCAAGTTCGAACCAATCCCTCCGCAGCGCCATCAATCCAGCTTAAAGGTGTGTCACTAGAAAATGTCGACCTCTTTTCTTATCTCGGCAGCCATCTATCTACAAAAGCCGACATCGACGCTGAAATTCAGCATCGCCTGACCTCTGCGAGTGTAGCTTTCTCCCGAATGAAGCGTAGAGTGTTTGAGGATCGGGACATTCGCCTGGAGACCAAAATGCTTGTTTACAAAGCCATTGTACTACCAACCCTTCTGTACGCCTGTGAAACATGGACCCTCTACAAACGCCACCTCCAACTTCTTGAAAGATTCCATCAACGCTGCCTCCGAAAAATTCTGCAAATTACTTGGGAAGATAGGCGGACTAATGTTAGCGTATTAGAAGAAGCGAAAACCACCAGCATTGAAACAATGATCATCCAACATCAACTTCGCTGGACCGGCCATGTTGTTCGAATGCCTGACCATCGTCTTCCAAAGCAGCTACTTTACTCCCAACTTAAGAATGGAAAACGGAATATTGGTGGACAGCAAAAGAGATTCAAAGATACTCTCAAAGCTAATTTAAAAAAATGTAATATCAGCATTGAGAACTGGGAAGCCCTAACTCATGAGCGTTTCAATTGGAGGTCAGCCTTTATTAATGGCGCTATGGACTTTGAAGAAGCACGAGTACAGGGCGAAAGGGAGAAAAGAGCTAAAAGGAAGACACGTCAGGCAAACCCTCATCATGACCGTCTCCCACCCGGAAACCTATGCCCTCATTGTGGGAGGTTGTGTGGATCCAGAATTGGCCTTTATAGCCACTTACGGATCCACTGTTAAAATTTTACATTTGGAAGACAATCTTACTCGGCTACGAGTGATCGCCAATGAATGAAAACATTGATGGATTAATTATAGGCTTGTGTGCATGCACATTTGTATAACCGCCAACTAAGTACTCGATATTACTTAAAAATCTTGGAAAATCTTAAATCTTAAATCTTAAAAAAACCAAAAAAAAAAAAAAAATCAAAATCCAGATTGCTTGGATCTTCTCAACTGGCTTTTAACTCAATTCACTTCCTTGTTTGTTCACAAATCTGACAACCTGAAGAATGATTAGCCTTTTTTTTGTGCAAATACATACCTGATTACCACAAAAGTGTTTGATATACACCCATTTGGTTTCTTGCTGAGTCTGTGGATTAAACAGCCAAATATATTGGGTGAGCTAAACATGTACATTAATTAGCTTATTACAATACTGTGTGCTAATTTTCTCACATAACCATCATAGATCAGTTTAAAAAATCACTAAAGAGTACTCAGAATCAATTAATACATTCATTTGCATCTATGGAAGCCATATTGACTTGTTCTGATCGGGTCTATCACACTTTTCATATGGTTGACCTGATAAAGAATGGGCTCTCCCCCCCCCCCCCAGCATGTCTTTACATTGTAATATGATGGTCTTCCTTTAGTGGAGTATATGTTTATTATGACTGTAGAACTAAAATGTGTCTGGTTTAAACAGTGTTCAATTTAGTTATGCATCAATACATTTTTAATTAAAAGAATCTGACAGGTACAATAGTCGAAGACTCCAAATAATTTTCAAAAGCAGCCTGTTTCCTCACAGATAGATAATCACAATCTGTCTCAGTCATACTGGGTGCATAATATTTTATTAAGATATACACTACAAGATTAAAAAAAATATGTTCCATCATCAACATTTTTGTGGTAAGTTTATAAGAGTCAAGTGAGGCATTCTCCTTGTTGAAATAAAAGTAAGCTAATAGGACAAGTTGACTAGATGTCTTTACAATTGCCATCGGCTGTTGAGTCCTCCATATCTGCTTTAAAGCGTTGAATCTGTGTAACAGCAGACAAAGGTGGAGAAGCTCAGAGTTGATAATAAGAAAGTTTTGTCTATAAGAACATTGCAGACAAGCCAACTGGAAAAAACTGCTTCACCTCAGCTACCTAACCTCAACTACCACTTCAGCTTTCCCTAATCGGATGTCCCTAAATGTGTTGGGCTACATCTCCCGAAGACATCTTGGCCAGTGCTTGGTTGAGAATTCTAGGTGTTGGTGTCTTCACAGGTTGAGAGGGGCGTGCAATATTGGTTTATGCTGTACTGTTAATTTTATTGTTCTGCTTGTCCTGCATTTAGATAGAGCTGCATGCAACCCCCCTCCCCAACATTAAATACTAAATTGACAAAGGCTAGACTATCTGGACTCCTGTTGGTCCCTATGTGACAATATAGGAGGTGAGACTGGCCCCCTCCCTCCTGGCCTTTCGGAAGGCCCTTAAGACCTGGCTCTGCCACCGGGCCTGGGACGACGGAGGTGGTAGTGCCTCCTGGGGTTGGCTGGCCCCGTAGCTCCATGATCTATCTGCGGGTCCTAATCCATCTTGGATTTTATTTTATTTATTCTCTGCTTGTGTTTTTAGATATTTTTGTATCGTTTTTTAAATTGTATTTGTTGTAACCCGCCCAGAGTCCCTTGCATGGGAGTTGGGCGGGGAATAAATTTGAAAAATAAATAAATAAATAAATAAATAAATAAATAAATAAATATCTCTACTTCAGTGTAACAAAGCACTAGACAGAATGAACTGCAAAACCGTTTATATCTTTTAAAAACTTTATTGAGTTATTGAGTTATTTAAATTATTTTTGAGCTGGCCACAAAGACTAAAATTTCTTTTTTCCTACTGATTGTTCTTATAATTCTTCTATGCCTTGCAGTATTGCAGCCTATTAAGGAAGAGTCTTCAGCTTTATATTATTTTAAATTGTGCTAAGTATATACCATAACATTAGTTATCTGTCAAACTTTCAATGATATTAGACTTGGACTATAATCCAGAAAGCCCTAATAGTAGGCAAGCAAAGGATATCTCGGTTGTTAGCAGTTATTTAACAACATAGAAAGATCTCGTTGGATATATAGCATCCCTCTAATTTCAGGTTTTAAAAATGAAAAGACCAGTTTTAAACCCATTAATAGAGTGAGTTAAGTTTAATACAAATGTCCTTGTTCCAGCATTAAAATTGCACTTAAACATTCTTGTAGTGATATAACATAACCTTGAAATGCTGGCATTAGGTTTAATTGCCAACCATTTCTCCAAAAATGTGGAAATAGTTCATATTATTTCAGAAGCCCAACTGCACCAATCTGGTCTCAAACTAACCATTTGTAGCCATTGCTTGTGAACAATGAGTATAGAAAGAAAGTTTAGGAAATCAGATAATTCAGCTAAAGTCCCAATCAGTTTTATATTATGTTCTGTCTCTTATTCTTGTTGAGGGTCTCCAGCTTTGTAACAAATAACCACAAGTATGGTTACATCTTTACAGACAATGATTATATGTAAAGCTGGACTAATAGCAAAACTATAAAAAAATCTCTATAAATCTTGGAAAGGATATTCCCAAATGACAAAACATTTCGTGAGAAGCTGGAAATGACGCAGTGAAGGAGAATAATATATGCCTTCAACAAATGTTTTTCAGTTTCTTTGGGGAGATGGAGATTATTTTATGGAGGGTAACTTCCAAAATGTGAAAGGACAAACACAAAAGAATGAGGAAAATACCTAATTAAATGAATTAGAGAAGAGAAGCCATAAAAATTGTGTTTCTGTTCTGCCATAATACACTTTGTAACCCTGAGGCCATTGTCTGGCCAACATTCTCAAGTATAAATGAACTCTGACTCCAGTAACTTTCAGACCTAACATAATGAGAGTGAAGAAAACTTTCCCACAGTAGCCTCAAAGGGAACACTCGGAATTATATCATTACATAAATAAGACAACACAACAAAATAGCATTCTACATTTGGCTCCCCTCTCCATCTGGTTTATTGATGAAACGTGAGAAAAGTATATTTATTAAAGGTTGTAGAGATTTTGATCTGGACAAAATAATGAGTGAATTGGATAAGGACAATCTATATAAAAGGCCAAGTCTTCTATTTCCCAATTTGTAAAAATGATTAAGGATGTTTTCTGCATTATTCCTTGTGAGTACAGGTAGTCCTTGTTTAGTGACCACAATAAAGCGAAGCAGTCGATAATCGAAATTGTGACTGTGCTTATGATCTTACTTCAGGTTTTCTTTGCTTTACAGACCTATGAATGTCATAAATGCAAGGATTGTTCATAAAGTTACTTTTTCATCACGGTCGTAACTGGAACAGTTGCTAAATGAGGACTACATGTACTGTTGGAAAATAATGTGGGTTTTTCCCCAAAAAATCTTAGGTATGGTAAACAATCTCTTTTTAATGAATCTTGAAAAGCTATTAGAAGAGGTATTGCGGGAGGGAATATATAGAAACTATCAGAATGTTATATTCTTCCTTTAAGCTCAGAGAGAGAGAGAAAAGTACAGATGTTACATTATGCCCCCGTGTACCAGGTTTAATATGACTTCCACCCCCACTCCCTTGTGTTGTGTTTTTTGGGCATGACATAATGTAACATCTGTATATCATTCTTTCTGAGAGCTTAAGGGAAGGTGGACTGTATTATTCTGATAGATAATAAAAAGGTAAAGCCCCCTTTGAGCTAAGCAGACCTAGTAATTTTGTGTATCCTAATTCTTAAACATATAAAAAATGCACATCTAGGTATCTCTTCCCTGAGCTGGTTTTGCTTAAAAAAAATAGTAACGATTCTGTCACATGATGGCAAAATTTTAAATGTTTCAAATCAACACACCACTTTCTTCCATGACTTTTTCATCTTTATGTAAGTCCTATGCCTTGCCCCTTTGGGGATTAATCAAGGCATAACTTAAGTGTCAGCTAATCCCTTAAAAGTACAATGAGGCCCACCTTTTAAAGCTTTCTGAAAACCTTTGGGTAAAACTCTGCATGCAATGTCTACCTTGGCCTTGATCCAGGCCTATTGTAATGCTTTTCAAAGATAAATCTGATTCTTTCCCAAGCTGTAATGTTGGATTTATTTGATAACAGTCCCTTGAAAAGCTAAAAATAGGCCAAAGGGGGCTATTCTGAATACACACATCACAAATGTCTATATTTCTGTATCAGAGAGATAGAGAAAAGTCTCTCCCTGATTGTCCCCAGAATTACCTAAGGACTGAGCAATAATTTAAAAAATTACAATCTGAAACCAATGCCTAAAAAGATGATGAAGCTGCATTTCCCTGCCACTGAAATACCATAAGAGTCAGAAAAATCAGTGGCTTTTGCTAAATTGCTTTTCTTTAGATACTTGGTTAATGAGATAAAGTCTAGAGACGGATGCCTTGATCAACCACAGTAAAACAAAGGTCCTTCTGTCATCAACTAAATAACCTAAAGCTGTAAGTATTTTAGCTTAACCATAGCTGGATAAACTTAAGCTCCGTTAAGCATTTGTACAATAATATAAGGTGAACAGACAACCTGATTTTACTGAGGCAATACTACTTAGCAGTGTCATGTTATGTTTGCTGTTACAAACAGCCCATAACTATGCTTTTAACTTACTCTTTCTTTGCGCTTTGTAGGGAAAGGGAAAAGCCTACTCTGTCCCGGTCTGACATAACATTCAAACATATACCAGATTAAACTGGTTCTAAATATCAGATCTAGGTAAACCTGATAGAAACTGAAATCTGTAAATCTCCATAACATTAAGGGAGAGCAATTCTAGAGCTTCACTATGTATGACAAAACCTATAAAGAGCTGCAAGAAACCAGAAATTTTCAACTTTTGGGTGTGTGACCATGTTAAGCTACAACAATGCTCAAAAATTCCATACAGAACACATTCCTTATAAAATCACTATTAAAAATGAGTAGCGAAATATATGTATATATCTATAATATTTCATCAGATTTTTAAATCTCATTTTCTTTTCATTGTTAAAATATCCTTCATTAACCTGGATTTCCCAATATAGCCTTGATTTAACCCACATTTCTTTTGGGACTGATTTGGAAAAGTTGCAATATGATTTTTTTAAATCTCTCTGTTTGGATGCTAATCCTTCATTGTTGCTATTTGTCTTGTGGCTAATTGCCCCTCAATTAACCACAAAAACTACAGGTGCTCAAAGAGAACATATGTTTAAATTGATATATTTGCCATTTGACACAATACACTTTGTAGCAAGCAACAAGGCCTCTGGGTGAAAAAAATTTTTTAGAAATCATTTTTGTTTTTGTTTTGGAGTGGGGTTTTTTGCCAGAAAACATCTAAATATGGAATTACACATCTTGTTTACTTCAAAAGTACAATCCTACTGTGTATATTCTTGTGTGTGTGTGTGTGTGTGTGTGTGTGTGTGTGTGTATACTTACATACACTTACACACATGCAGTCTTCTTTGATTTCCAAAATAGTTCGGTCACCCATAGAGTCAAAGTCTCCATTGCAGGATAAACAAGCAGAGAAAAATCAAGTACATCTTGTCTTCCTCACCTCGGCTTCCTTCCTTTCTTTTTAATTCCCCTCCAGGGCAGTGCATGCTCAGTATGACCCTGGCTTTTGACAAACTCTAGATGAACAAAATGTAACAAGCCCTGTATATTTTGAGGAGCATTTTCTATTCTGACAGAAAGAGCTCTGTAGCATTTGATGTTGGCTTGCTGGTCATAGATAATGGTGTATCCTGGGACCATTGTCATTCCTGTCAATAAGATGGCCTGAGGGGGCAGGGATGCACCACAAAGCTACCTTTTGATTCACCATTTTTCTTTGCCGTTCCCAAGGCATTTGTAAGACTGTGGTCAGCAAGGTCACTTTATTTCATCCTGATGTGCCTAGATAATAATATCATGTCTAACAAAAAAAAATTGACAGACCATCGATGTATGTTTCTTGCTTTTCTGCATCCTTTTCCCTTCTTTTTCAATGTCAAACATGCTCGGAAAGATGCTGATTATAGCTGTTGTTCGCTCTTTTCTTTAAAATAATTAAGCTACTAGTGCTAGTTCTTGGTATCAGTGTTGCAGGATGGCAGAAGATATATGCGATTTTATTATGAAGTAGTTATATGAAAAGAAAACAAGAAAGTAGGCCACTATGTACAAAATGAAATTTCGAGTATTCTGTATGGTTTTTGTTAAAAAGGAGATCCTGCATAAAGTCACTTATGATAATTATTTGGGTAAAGGTAATTGGATTCCCCCTACCTATTGATTCCAGATGTCCTGGACTACAATTCCCATCATTTCCAGACGCATGGCCAGTTATTGGATCTTCCTCAGATGAAATGTTCTGAGGATTTTCTCATTGTTAAGTTGCCTCTGACTTTGTTATAGTTTGAAGGTATTTCTTCTAATTTTTTTGAAATGTTTTGAGGGAAGTTAAACACTGAACAAAGCCCCGTAAAGAGGGAGAAAGTGGACATTTTTCATCTCCCTTTCCCAATTATTTGGAACAACAAGCTGCTAGGTATGTATGGGGAAAACAAAATAAGTGTGAAAATGTTGATCAAGATTCTCAGCTATGAATACAGCTGATATGCAACAGGAAGAAAGGAACCAATAGGATTCCACAACTTCTGGTGAATTCTTCACAGCTTTTGGAGACTGTTATTCCTGTCTGCCAAATTAGTATTGCATTGACTGATTTGACCCATGTTTTTCATCAGCTTGGGCATTATTTTCCAGGGTTAAAGCAGATGTGATAGAGTGCTTAGATAGAGAAATAAGACTGGGACTCAGATGTCCATTTGTCTATGAAGTTCACAAACTATCTACAGGCCAGCTATCAACTCTCAGTCTAATCTGCCTCTCAGGGTAAAAAAGGTAAAAAAGTAAAAAAAAAAAAAAGGTAAAAAGGTATGGGTAAAAAGGGGCAGGAAGAAGAAGAGTGTTACTTGCCTTGGGATTGTGTAGGAAAGATGCAATATAAATGTCATAAATTAATTAAAAAGGAGCATTCCTAGCTTGCTGAGGACAGCTTAACCACTCCTTCAAGCAGCAACAAAACTGTTTTTCTTTGTGCAGCAGAAGGAAAGAAAAAAAAAATCCCCTCAGCTAGTTGTTGAATGGCAAGTAGATGTAGTCTTGTCTTAGGGCAGAGGCTGGTTTTGAATTTGGGAATTGGGTTTCGCTAGAATCCTGCAGAGCTCTTCTTATCTCCTTTACATTTTCCCTTTAAGCAGAATCTAACACTGCTTGTTCCCACCCAGGTTAGGCTTCTTCAAAAACAAATTCCACCCCCCTTGGAAAATCCAGTAAAGGAAAAACCTGTCTGCTTGTGACTCAATAAACATATTTACTAATAAGAAATAGAAACAAATTAAATGGGATCCCACTTCTGCTCCCCTTCTAGTTACCGAGTGTAAATCATTCAAAAAGTGAAACTCCACTGAAACTCTTTGGACCTTGTTCCTAGTTAGGCCTGTTCTGCACAGCAGCACTGCTATCTAGGGCAGGAGGCCACAGAAAACTATACTAGGTTTAAGGAAAGATTGACTGCACCTCACACCCTTACTCTGCCTTGGCCTCAAAGGAGAGTAGCAGTTCTGTCTATACCAGAAATGGAAGGAGAAGAGAGGCAGGACAATGAATGTCTCATTTGGTGCCACTAACTGGCAGTAGCAGACCTGCAGGTGTTCTCCAAACCTGCAAAGTGATCACTCCATGGCATCAGAGGATTGGTACCAAAGGAGATTTTCTCCCCACTTTCACGGCCACTACTTTCTTGCTGTGGGGAGAGAAGGCAGGTCTTCGGTTGTCAGTTTGCTGATCTCATGGTGTCAGGGATGTCCCATTGCCTATGGGCCATCCTGACATGATACTAGAGAAGGATAGACAATAGACAGAGACGGAAGGTATTCATTGTTCAATTCAAATGGCGGGAAACGCCTGGGGCTTGTTCTGAATGCTGAAGGATGAGCTGAATGGGAAAGGTATACAAATATGTTGAGCGGAGACTGCCCCGTGATGTTGATAAAATTGCAAATAGAAACACTCGGGGGGAGGGGCAGGTTGAAACTCACAGGGCTATTAGACTCCGGATGCACAAGGAGTCTAGTGAACATGGAAATTGTTAAACAGCTGGGGTTGAAAGTAAAAAAGTTAAGGGAACCCATAAACTTTGTTCAACTTGATGGGTCTGAAATGAAAGGCGGCCTGGCTAAGTATTGCATCAAGCCAGTAAAAATGAAGGTACCCACGAGGAAGAAATTAACTTCATAGTGGCACCGGTCTCAGACCCACCAGTAGTATTGGGTCTAACATGGCTGAGGGCATGGAATCCTCAAGTGAATTGGGCAGAAAGCAGCTTGAGGTTTGGAGAGGAGGAGAACAAAGTACACAGGGAAAGGCAGGAGCTGGGAGGAGTGGCTTCAGATTTTAAAAAGGAGGAATCAGAGTGGGGGACACAAGCTGAGATAATCCATGAGAACTGTAGAGATTGGAGGGTGGTATTTGAAGAGGAGGAAGCAAACCAACTCCCGCCCCATAGAAAAACTGACTGTGCAATAGAGCTAATACCGGGGATGGCGCTACCGAAGCCAAGGATCTACCCATTGACCCCAAAAGAATTACAAGCTCTGAGAGAGTTTGTAGACAAAAACTTAAAATGCGGATTTATCTGGCCAGCCACTTCCCCAATGGCAGCGCCAGTATTGTTTAGAACAAAGAAAGGCAGGTCATTACGCATGTGCACGGACTACAGAGGGCTAAATGTGATCTCAGTGACGAATAAATACCTGTTGCCACTCATAAAAGACATGCTAGTGCACTTATCAAAAGGAAAAATATTTACCAAACTGGACATGAGGGAGGCATACCACAGAGTAAGAATTAGGGAGGGTGACGAATGGAAAACAGCATTCAATTGTCAATTTGGGTTGTTTTGAACTTCTAGTTTTACCGTTCAGGCTTAAAGGCGGGGCGGGCATGTTTATGCAAATGATCAATGAGGTCTTGCATGACCTGTTATTCACACGAGTGCTCGTTTACCTTGATGACATTTTAATATTCACAGAAACAATGGAACAACACGTAGAATTAGTAAGAGAGGTATTGAAAAGGCTAGCAGAAAACCAGTTGTACGCCAAACCATCGAATTGTGAATTTCACGAAGAACAACTGGACTACCTAGGATACAGAATATCAAACAAAGGTATAGGGATGGATCCAGAAAAGGTATGAGCTGTATTGAGATGGGAGGTGCCCAAGATGAAAAAGCAACTCCAGAGTTTCTTAGGGTTTGCGAGTTTCTATTGCCAATTCATACCCCAATTTGCACAGATAGCTTTGCCACTAACTAATCCAGGGCTTTCCAAAGTTTTCCCGTGGCGACACACCAACCGCCATTGGTGTGTTGCCGCGGGAAAACCCAGAAGTGCCGCCGTTGCGACAGCACGCAAAACCTCGGAAGCGCTGCTGCCGCTTTCGGTTTTTGTGCGCCGCCATTGGTATGTTGCCACGGGAAAACCCGGAAGCGCTGCCGTTGCGGCGGCGCGCAAACACCCGGAAGCGCTGCTGCTGCTTTTGGTTTCTGCACGCCACCGTGGCTGCAGTGCTTTCAGATTTTCGTGCGCCGCTGTTGGTGTGTCGCCGCGGGAAAACCCGGAAGCGCTGATGGTGCTCCATCAGCGCTTCCAGGTTTTGACACGATACATCTGGGCCCCGCAGGCGACACACTTTTGTGTCGCGACACACAGTTTGGAAAGCTCTGAACTAATCTATTGAAGACCAAAGGAAAGGGAGAAGGGAGGAAAAAAGTGAATCCAAGCACACCAATTAAGTGGTCGGCAGAATGCCAAGAGGCGTTTGAGCAGCTAAAGAAGTTATTCTCATCAGAACCAATTTTAAAGCACCGTCACCCGGGAAAGCCCCTAATAGTCCAGGTTGATGCTTCAGACCTGGCCACTGGGGGCATACTTTTACAAATGGATGAACAAGGGAAATTGCACCTCTGCGCATATCTGTCATGCAAGTTTAACGACACAGAGCAAAGGTGGCACATTTGGGAGAAAGAGGCATTTGCAGTCAAGTCCGCATTAGTAAATTGGAGGCATCTACTAGAAGGAGCCACACACCCATTCAAAATATGGACAGATCATAAAAATCTGGAGGCATTAAGAACCCCGAGAAAGCTAATCCCCAAACAGATTAGGTGGGCTCAATTTTTCAGCAGGTTCGACTTCACATTGAAGTATTTACCGGGAGGAGCAAACTTCCTGGCGGATGCTTTATCGCGCCTCCCACAACACAATGGCCAAAGGGAAGAGGTGACTGAAGCGATAATCCCAGTGAAGCAGAGTGGAAGGGCAGCAGTAACCAGGAACCAATCAAGGAGTAACAGAGAGAAAGCAGCAGAAGGAATACAGGGGGAGCTAAGGGCAGCACTAGAAAAAGACAGCTGGCTACAAGCCAATAAAAGCAGCCTGGTAGAAAAGCAGGGACTTTGGTGGAAAGGAAACAAAATTTATATGCCAGACCCCATGAAAGGAAAGATATTAGAAAGATGCCAGAACAGCAAATCAGCAGGACATTTTGGTTTTGTAAAAATGATGCACCTATTAAGAAGGCAATTCTGGTGGCCAAGTCTTAGACAAGATGTGGAGCAATATGTGGCCAGCTGCCAAACTTGTGCCATGGCAAAAAAGGTGGGGGGAAAGCCAAGGGGTCTACTGCAAGAGGTAGCTAACCCCTCCCACCCCTGGAAACAAATTTCCATGGATTTCATCATAGACCTACCAGAGAGTCAGAAAAAGACAGTTATATGGGTACTAACTGATTTGTTTTCCAAAAAGGCACACTTCGTACTGTACACAGGGTTTCCAACAGCGGGGCAGCTAGCCAAACTGTTTGTACAGCACATCTACAGATTTCACGGAACCCCAGAATGGATTATATCCAACTGAGGAGTTCAATTCACCACCAAATTTTTGAGAGTTTTTTTGAAATTAATAGGGGTGGTGCAGGGTCTGAGTTCAAGTCACCATCTGGCTACAAATGGAGGCTGTGAACATTCTAACCAAGTATTAGAACAATATATCTGTGGCTATGTAAATTACCAACAAGACAACTGGGTAGAGCTACTACTCTTTGCACAGGTAGCATTCAATAATTCCATGCATCAGAGCATGGGAAGCACCCCATTTAAGGTAGTAAATGGGCAGGACTTCATAGCATTCCCTGATTTACCAAAACCAGAGGACATCTCAGTACCGCTAGATGAGTGGACAAAGCGCATAGCAGAGGGGTGGCCAGCTATACAGAAATTATTACAACACGCAAGAGAGAATTACAAAAAATATGCTGATCACAAAAGAGCCCCCAAGTGAAAATTAAAAGTAGGAGATAAAGTATATCTGTCAACAAAGTTTATAAAATCCATACAACCCTCCAAAAAGTTAGGACCAAAGTTTATAGGACCTTTCCCCATTATAGAGATGATCAATGATGTAACAATGAGATTGGACTTACCAAAAAACCTCAAAAAAATTCATCCAGCATTCCACTGTAGTCTATTGAAGCCAGCCAGGGAGTCAGTCAGAATGCTGGCACCCACAGAAAGAAGTCCCAGCACCAAAAATAGTAAAGGGAGAAGGCCACTTTGATGTGCAAGACATACTAGACTCTAGAGTACATAGGAAGAAACTTCAATACCTGATCCAATGGGAACACTTCCCCAAAGCACAGAGTGAATGGGTATACAGCCATAACGTAAATGCACCCCAGTTAGTGAAGGAGTTCAATAGAAAATACCCAGAAAAACTTAAACAAGGAGGAGGGTGATCTTCTGGGGGGCAGAATGTCAGGGATGTCCCATTGCCTACATGCCATCCTGACATGATACTAGAGAAGGATAGACAATAGACAGAGATGGAACGTATTCATTGTGTATTCAGCCTGATGACTTAAGTGTGAAGCCAACAGCCGCAAGCACTGATGGGAGGGAGACAAGGTACTTAGACTGTTGTTTGCAAACTTGATTTCACTTGGGTCTTTGAGATGACATGGCTCACGAACTGTAAATAAAAGATTCCTATCTATTGCAACGCTATTCGTGTGAGGAGTACTGATTTGCAGGAATGGACCATCACACATGGAGTGGTTGCTTTGCAGGAATAGAGAACTAGCAACCAAGGACCTTTCTCACCCACTTCTCTCCCTTTGTTCTTTTCCTGCCACTCATGGGGGTGGGGGGAGTGAAGCAAGGGGAGAGAAAGTTGGGAAACAGGCCTTTTTGATGCCAGTTCTCTTGGCATCCAAAACATCTGCTTTCCCCCACAGAGTGGCAGCTGAAGAGCATTTGGAAGCAACATTGAATAAAGGAAAATTAACCATGTCTTCAGTGTGTTGGGCTGTTAGCTGCAGCTTCAACCTGTGGTGTGTCCATGGTTTTAGCTATCATACCAGTTATAGAGCCATGGCTCTGCAGTCAGCACCCCTGTGGTGAAACAGCCCTACCTGTGGTTGAGATGCTGCAATGCCTAAGCTGTAGAGGAGCAGTTTATACATTCTAGAAGACCGCTGGATATGGGTCTAGAACTTCATCTAGGGCTTTAGCACTGATGCTGTCTCTAAGGGCTCTGCAGCCTGCACCCCTGCAGGAAAGCTGCCATGGCCTTACTGTGGGCATGCAATCTGAAGAACTGCTTCCACCCTGCTATGAGAAGGGAAGCAGGGGAAGCAGCTCGTCAGGTACTGTCAGCCCCACTAGATGGACCAGACCAGGAAATGAACTCCACAGGAAGGCTATGGCTACTTTTATTGAGATTGGCTATATGGGGCACGATGGCTCAGTGGTTAAGGCTTGTCAATCGGAAGGTCAGCGGTTCAAGACCCTAGCCCTGTGTGATGGAGTGAGCTCCCGCACTCGCCCCAGCTCTTGCCAACCTAGCAATTCGAAAGCATGCAAATGTAAGTAGATGAATAGGTACCACTTCGGTGGGATGGTAACAGCGTTCCACATGCGTCATGATGGACAAATGCCCACGGAAGCATCTTTGGACAGTGCTGGCTCTTCGGCTAAGAAAAGGAGATAGCACCAACCCCTAGAGTCGGAGATGACTGTGTGGGGGAACCTTTACCTTTTATTATAACAGAATCTTACAAGTCTGATTGTGCTGTACCTCCTCCTCTTCTTATACTCCAGTGAATTAGAGAGCAAACTGCCTGATCTGCTTCCAAATGTTATCTTATTATTCTGGACTTAAAAGATACTTTAGCTCCTTTTGCCTAGGCAATGTTTCCCGCATATCTCTGCCCACATGCACTCTGTGGGAAGAAATGGGTCTTTCTGGAGCCAGGAAGCTCCAGAAAAGCTTGCTTCTCCTCATCTCCCTGCTTTCCTGCTTCTAGGGTTGTCAAAAGAAGTGGGGGATGCTTTTTTTTTTTAGCGAAGTACAAGAAGGCTGACTTTCCCAATATCGAAAGTGAAATGGCCCTGAAAACCAGTGGCCAGGGACCAGAGAGTTATGTGTGCCCACAGTTCAGTCAGGTGGCCCAACTGAAGCCCCTAAAATCACTGAATACAGCTTGTGCTGGTAGAAGTTAAAAAAAAACAACCTACTTCTGAGGTGGGGGAAGAAAAGGTCTGGGCTGAGGATGACATCATGCAACCTTGACAACCTGCTAATGGAGCATCTTTGAGCTACCCTTTGCCAGACTGAAGAAGCCCCTTGGATAAGGAGCGAAACGTTTCCATTAAGAAAATAGAAATCCAGTTGACATGATTCAAGCTACAGACAATTCCACCTGGATGACTGAGAACCTTCATAGACATTTTGCCAGGGTAAGAAATACTTCAACAATTACAGTATATCTGTTAGCTTCAACCAAGTTCTCTTGGCAGGAAGAAACATTTTTGGCAACAGGAGCCCACTCCCTGCTAAGCTTGAAAGGGGTGTGCATGTGTGCAAGAGAAAAGAAAAGGAAGTCCCTCCACTCTGGTTTGTGCCCTTTGGCCTCTTACCTCTCCCCTCTGGCTTTTCCGCATCTTACCTTTTCACCCATTAGTTCTACCACCACCCACTCAACCACTGAACCACTGATGATAATTACTCATCATTGGTGTTAAATGCCTCCCTTTTTCTTGCTGTTTCTTGAAGATCTGCTGAAGAAGATCTGGATTTGCTTCTTGAAGCTATCAGCCTTCTTGGAAAAGGAACCCCTAGGGCTGTACTTCCAGCACACATCCCTGCTGGCCACTTGATTGACTTAGGCTGGGTGATGTATAAAAAGTGTGGTAGTTCAGCTGAATGTTCCTGAGTAATATTATGCCTATATATTTCCTTGTTAGTCTGGTTTCCTGGGCTGGCCTCTGATCCCAATTTCCTTTTTTACTTCTGCTTTAGTCCTGGATGCTACCAGAGTGTTTGCCCTATAGTCCTGATAGGCTCTTTAGTCTTGATTACTGACTTGTCCCATGATTCACAGTTCCCAGATTAATTCAGGCTTCTGACCATAAGCCAGCTAAAGTTTGTTTGCTGTTTGAATTTTATTTTGGTCCAATATTTAATTTTCTTCAAGTAAAATACATTAACAGGTCAGTCTGCTATGGTAACAAGGATGAGATTAAAAGGGAATATAGTGGTGTTAGAGTGAGGGTGAAGGTACTCAGATGAATATCCCTCACAAATGGTGTCTGTGTGAATGCAGTGCTTGATTGCTAACAAGTGTGCTGACCATATCCTCACTAGCACGAAGGTTGCAAGTGGTGGCTCTATAGCAGGGGTGGGGAACCTTTTTTCTGCCAAGGGCCATTTGGATATTTATAACCGGGGACCGGGGGGTGGGGGGCGGGGTTTCTGGGATTTCTGCAGACTGGGGGCCAGAGTTTGCGGGCGGGAGCCACTCACAAGCACTGGGGAACGAGGTTTGCGGGCGGGAGCCAATCGCGTGGAAGGGGCGGGGTTTGCAGGCAGGAGCCCCGCGGGCCTTAGGCAGGAGCCCCGCAGGCCTTATACAGCCCGCGGGCCTGACGTTGCCCACCCCTGCTCTATAGACATATGTCAGAATGCAGGCACTGTATGTAGTGTGACTAATGGTCATCCCTGTGTATTGCTCACATATGTCAACTCTTCAGTTCTCAAGCATGGTCCTGTGGGGAAAATATCCTCACAAAAATAATAGCCAATAATATGCTGACACTTACTTTTCAAAGGAAAGCTGAGAAGCTACGCCAATCACCAACTAGATAGCATCAGTATCACTCTTCAGAATGGAAGTGAATACTTTCTTCACTTAAGGTTCCATAGTAAATGGAGGCAAACCACAACCAACAAAAAGTTTTGGTTAAAAAAATTCAAACTGCAGCAAGCCAGTTTTCACCTAACAAGGAAGAGCCTTGACAAGATGCATTTCAATCTCTCTGTGTGTGCTAGCCTCGTTTTATTGAAGCTGATAGCAAAATCCCCACTGATTTTAATGAGGCATGATTTTAGCCCTCCCTCTAAATTATCCATCTGAATGATTCATCTACCCTTGTGTCCCAAAAGTTTACAGTGCCCATTAGGTTAGCTTTACAGCAACAGAGTCACTAGAGGAGGGCTCAGCAGATTGTCACTTTAATGAAGTATTTAATTTTACATGGGTTTCTTAGAAGGAGCTACATTTCTAGAAGGAAGGAAGAGCCCCCTCTAGACCAATAATTGTCTTTAGGAAGAGAAATTCCTGGCAGAGGAATTAGGGATTTATCTTGAGTTGGAATGAATTTTCTGACTGTGTCAATTGGCATCTGGAAAAAAATTCCATAGGGAAAATAATGTGACTAAATAGTTCTCAAATGACAAAACAAATGGATGCTTTAATGAAATTTTTTTTTGAACATCGCTCAAAACCTTGTCCCCAGATTGGTGGCTTACATTTTATGATACTGTACATGTTTGGTATTTATATGATATATATTTCATTCTATCTTTCCATTGCTTAATTTAATCTGAAGGTTTTTTTTTAAGTTGTCATGGTTTGTATTTGCTTTGTTTAATTTGTCCTCATGCTAGGCCTCTACTAGGCTATGCTTTTTTATGGTTAGTTCTTAATTAGTTAGTTAAGACGCTGCATGGTAAGGCAGTTGCTTGATTTTTCACACATGGTATTACTAACCACAAAGGCTTGGCTGAAAATACAGTCTTCAGTGATGCTAGGGCTTTGCTGGACTTTCGTCTTTGAAAATAATATATGCTGTAGAGTTTACATAGAAATGACACTGTTTATAACGAATATTTGCAGAAATAAACAGGAAAACCTTTAAACACTAACAATTATGTTGAGCCTTGATACTTCTTGGCAAGCAATCACAACAACTCCTTGGCGAGGTCTTTAGGATGACATGTAAATATTTGACAGAAAGGTAAAATATAGATATCTGACCCTCTCATACAGTTAATGATCCCAAACAATGAAGCTAGACAAAGGGACAGGCACACACACACACACTCACAAAGTGCCTTTCAGTGAAAAGAAGATTCTGATCCCTCAGAAAAGGACAAAATGATATGCAAAGCCACTTCTGTAGCTTTCTGTTGTATATATTTGTTTCAGTTGTACCTCAACTTATTTTTTCCCCTCTTTGGACTTTCTCCTTTATTTTATTCTAAAATTGTTTTCCTTTCAAATTAAAAAAAAGTATGTTTGCAATGGCCAAATATGATCTAATAAGATCTATAGTTAAAATTTTCCAGGCCAAGTGGCATGCTGTAGCCATCATATTACACTATTTTTTAGTTTATCATTATATATAAAAGTTCCCTTCTCACCCCTATGGGTGGTATGTGTCTTCCTCAACCTCGGGTCCTCTACCAGAGGCCTGGGGGTTTGAGGGTTCTGCGCAGGATCTTAGCTGTTCCTAGCACTGCACTCTTCTGGACAGAGAGGTCTGATGTTGCTCCTGGGATCTGTTGGAGCTGCTCTCCCAGCTTGGGAGTCACAGCCCCAAATGCTCCTACCACCACTGGGACCATTTTGGCCTTCACTTTCCACATCCTCTCTAGTTCCTCCTTCAGGCCCTGGTACTTCTCCAGCTTCTCATACTCCTTCCTCCTGATGTTGCTGTCACTCGGCAACGCTACATCTATCACCACCGCCATTTTCTGGTCCTTGTCTACTACCACAATGTCTGGTTGATTGGCCAGTACCTGCCTGTTGGTCTGGATCTGGGAGTCCCACAGGATCTTAGCCCTGTTATTCTCCATGACCTTCTGTGGAATCTTCCATCTGGACTTGGGAGCGTCTAGCCCATACACTGTGCAGATGTTCCTGTACACAATGCCAGCTACTTGGTTGTGCCGTTCAGTGTATGCTGTTCCTGCCTGCATCTTACACCCTGCCACTATGTGTTGGACTGTCTCTGAGGCCTCTCTGCACAGTCTGCACCTTGAGCCCTGTCTAGTGTGGTAGACCCCTGCTTCTATGGATCTGGTGCTTAGTGCCTCTTCTTGTGCTGCTATGATCGGTGCCTCAGTGCTATCTTTTAGTCCAGCCCTTTCCAGCCATTGGTAGGATTTCCCAAGGTCAGCCACCTCAGCTATCTGTCAATGGTATATCCCATGCAGGTCTTGTCTTGCCATGGAACTTCCTTTGCTTGATCTTCCTCCCATGTCTGCTGATGCCTCAGGCATTCTTTCAGCAGCTAATCTTTAGGTACCATCTTACTGATGTACTCCTGGATGCTCTGGGTTTCATTCAGGACAGTGGCTTTGACACTCACCAGACATTTATTAGTCCTTTATTTTGTCCAAGTTTCTACAAAGGATGGGTATAGTAATAGATATACAGCACATGCATATTAAAAATGTCTCATGTATTGACATTTATGTTCCGTTTCAAATTTTATTGTCTCAAATAAGAATTATGCTCCCCAGCCCCACAGCTAATTTCTGAAGACATGTCCTATGTTGACATCCATGCCCCCATCCTACCCTTCACTAGTTGCTTTCTTTCCTCATCAGTACAGTATATTAGGTATATAAAAAGCTCTAATATCTTAGCATAAAAGGAAAAGACCTTCATCTCCTCAGAACTTTGAACTGATAGAAATATGCTTGGACCCAAGAAGCATAGGAAGATCGAGATCTAGATCTATCTATGTCTAGAGAAGTTAATTCCATGTTCCCATGCCTTATTGATGATAAATGCAAGGAACATTAGCCCAGTCAATCTTTAATACCTGAATGTTCTGAAACAGTTCTCAACCATGGCATCCTCACTGTGAAATTCTCTGTTAACCTATTCTCTCTGTTTATGATGGCACATGAGTCTTTTAGAATATATCTGGGGTGAATTTCCTTCTTTCTTCTGAAAGATTAAATGCTACATTATTTGTATGACGATTTTACAGGATGATGGTTATAATGTTGTTCACTGAACTGCTTTTGTCTCATTGGAATGGTAAGGCAGTATGAAAGAAAAGGAAAAAAAATACACCTTGAAGGTAACATGACACACTTTATTAAGTGAGGAGTTACCTTTGGAAGTCTCGGTGAATCTGAAGCGGGGTGTCCTTATTGTCTCACTAAATGGACCCAGTTGGGATTCAGAGCAAAGTCAGGATTTTCCCTGAGGCTCTGATGCAGGATTCAACTGCGGCCTTCATCGCTGCTTGAAATGAGAAGGCAATGATGGCCTTTGACCAGATCACACCTGTGTGGGCTCTTTCTGCACATGGACCCCAGTGGTTTCCTTGGTTTATAGAGAACCTCTGGAGGATGAATCAGCCAAAGAGATACTTAGAGCACCACTGGAGGAAGACAAAGAGTGACCCTGACTAAGCACAAGTAAGAGCCTTTCTTAAGAACTGGTAGCAATAAGAGTGGTGAAACATATAAGGAGGGGCCAGGGGAATATCTGAGGATTGTAAGGGGCCAGGGGAACACTGTGAGGATTATCCTTGACATTTGACAGATAAACTTGTTTGGATTCTCTCTGAGTTGGACTCTGGCTGTGTACATCCTATGAAGTTGTCTGAGACATACTCTTCCTCAATTATCAGGGAAGAATTCAACTCTGTTAGTCCTGAGGAAGTAAATAGTGTTCTTGGGGCTGTTAGTGTGACCACCACTGTTTTAGATCCATGCCCCTCCTGATTGGTTATGGCCTACAGGGAGAGGGCATGTAATTGAATCCATTCCGTACCATTGGTATCAGTGGTTCTAGAGATTACTAATGAAAGCTTAGCATACTACTGTTTTTTTGTTTTTTGTTTTTTGTTTTTAGTAACCAGTCAGGGAATATAAAAGTTTATGATAAATGTTCACTTATTTCAGGAGTGATTTAACTATGGGCCCAAATACCTCTAAAGCTGCTTTGGAAAGAGATTCATATTTGTAATCCCAAGAAAGGATTCCAGTGGAAGTTAAGATTATGCAGTATAACTGGATTTTGCAAGGCTGAGGAGTGTACAATATATACCGTGCTAGCTTGAAGTTACATTGAAATTAGGAAATTACCACAATAACAGGTGTGGTTGAGCATTTATATAATGGTGACTGAAAAAAAGAGGGAAGAATGAGTAAATTATGGATTCCAAAGATGATGTCTCTCTGTTTTCAATTTTAGTATGCAAAGCTTTATGAGAACTTTGTCATTTCATTTATAGCTATAGTTTACAGTTTTTCTTTTGAATGAATAAAAAATTGATGCTTTTGAATTATGGTGCTGGAGAAAATTGTGGAAAGAAAACCAAATCATTCAATGCTAGATGAACTACATGGAGATATGATTAAGCTAAAGGTTAAATATTTTGGACACATAATGCGAAGGTGATGGAGAATGCATGGGATGCCTGATGCTTGGAAAAATAAAAGGAAATTAAAAAAAATAGATTGATAGAAGACAAAAGTGGCTAGATGTTATGAATGTTGACCCAAATATGAGCTTACAGTCATTAAAAAATATAGTTATTGACAGGCAATCCTTGTGACATTATGTCCATCTTGTCATGAAGAGTTTGAAGTGACTGAACAACTGGATAACATCAGTAGCCTACAGAAGCTTGACATCTAGCAGCCAACAGACCTAACCATGGCAGAAAAAGTGAATACTTTCTTTCTGTTGGGTTTCAGTGAAAAGGACTTCATAGCAGTTATTGTATCTAATGACCCAATGACAAAGGAAGGATGCACACAAAGGCTCTGGAAGTCAGGCAGGAAGTCCTCTAAGTTTCATTTCTAATCAATATTGAAAAATGGATGTAGACTTTCAAATCAATTTAGAAAAACTGTGTTTGTACTGTATACGTTGTGGCATATAGGTTTCAGTGGCCTGGCCTGGCTGCTGTTCTGCTGGTGTGAGTGAGGAAAATGGGAAAAGAAGCTCACTTTTGGCCTTGAAGGGCGGCTGTGTTGTCACAAGGGCTGATGAGCTGACCTGGCTGCTAGCTAGGGCTGGTGTGGGGAGATGTTGAGACAGCAGTCCCATTGGGTCCAACCTGGTATATCGGTGTTGGGGACTACAGTCCTGGGAGACACCCACCTCCTCAGTTGCTGGGGGACATGCTGCCAGCCTAATTTAAAAACTGGAGAGAGAGAGAAGGAGAGGAGAGAAAAAGTCTGTACATGAAGTGAACAGAATGGCTGGAGTAAAAAGTTGGAGAGAGAAGTTAAGTGTGTGGAGCAGATGTTAGTTCCTGCTCAGGAAGGGAGAAGAAAGGTCTGGGGTGGCATCCCTGGAAGAAGGGAAGACCCAGAGGGATGAGCTCTACCCAAGACCCAAGACCTGGCTGGCTGCAGGCAGCAGCTTCACCCAAGACCCAAGAGGGGAAGGAGGAGATTGGGTGTTGATGGAGAAGCCCTGGTCTCTGGGCAGAAGACCCTGAGAGAGGCTCTTCCCCAAACGAGGAAGCAGTAGGTGTTTGGTTGAGCAGTTCCAGGAGGAGGTCAAGTCACGCTGAACACAGTAGAGTAAATTCCAGCCCATTCCTTTCTTTTCACTGTCTCGTGTCAAGCCCAGAAATGCGGGAGGAAGCAGGAGAGATAGAGGGGGATAGTCTCTGGGAGGGAGGCTTAGGAGGAAACCTGACACCAGGTGAACACCAGGATTGTGTTGTATATACCTGTTCTAAATACCTGCTGTAAATAACATCACTGTATAGAGTAAAAATCATAAAAAAAACCTCCACTGTCTTGTTTTTTTGTGTAAGTTCGCACACTTGCAAAACAATACACCTCCAGTTCAAAAGAAGAACCCCATCACTGTGACACATGCAAAAAATCCTGTCAACTCCATGATTCAGGTTCAAATTTTTTCTGAATTGTTTTGGAGCTGTTTTGATTTGATAATTTGAGTTTTCTCAGAAATTCAGTTCAGAGATGTGAATCAACCAAATCACTTTTGAATCAAATGTGAACATTCTCTTAATCCTTATTTCCATCACTTGATCCCCTATCATTTTTACCATTTGCCCCTTATTTTACAATATGACACTCTTATTTTATAATATGCCACTCTTATTTTATAATATGCCACTTTTATTTTATAAACCTTTTCTATTTCTGGTACTGTTGTTTCTGATTGCAAGGAGCAAGGGTTGGGGAGGATATCTATATCTATCTATCTATCTATCTATCTATCTATCTATCTATCATCTATCTATCTATCTATCTATCTATCTATCTATCTATCATCTATCTATCTATCTATCTATCTATCTATCTATCTATCTATCATCTATCTATCTATCTATCAATCATCTATCTATCTATCATCTATCTATCTATCTATCTATCTATCTATCTATCTATCTATCTATCTATCCATCCATCCATCCATCCATCCATCCATCCATCCATCCATCCATATATATGGTTCCCAGAAGCTTTGCTTATGTGTGTGTGTATGTGTATGTTTGTATGCGTATGTGTGTGTGTGTGTATGTGTATGTGTATGTCTGTCTGTCTGTCTGTCTGTCTGTCTGTCTATCTATCTATCTGTGTGTGTGTGTGTGTGTGTGTGTGTGTGTGTGTATGTGTATGTGTATGTGTATGTATATGTATATGTATATGTATATGTATATGTATATGTATATGTATATGTATATGTATATGTATATGTATATGTATATGTATATGGTTCCCAGAAGCTTTGCTTCCCACAAGCAAAGTCAATAGGGAAGCCGGCTGGAAGTTGCAAGTCCCAGGTGGCTTGCAAGTAGGCCAGAGGGTGGGTGAGTACTAGGAGTGAGGTGGGGGTTGTTGCAGTGAGAGTGTGTAGGCTGGGGAGAAGTTTCTGTGGTGCAAGCACATGCTACGTGATAGAGTTTTGAAGGTTAATAAAAGAATTCCAAGTAGCTAACAACAAAGTAGAAGCGTGAACCAGAAGGGACTTGCACATTACGCTTAATTACATTCAAAAATAAATTCAGTCTTCACATAGTAGTTAGATGAAGAAAAATAGAGATAGCTTACATTTATTCAGTAGAACTGGATACAAGTAGATTCATAGTAGATCTGTGTGCAAGCGAGATGAAAGGACGAGAACTGCATTCTGCAGCACCTCCTGCTTGCAGGTGTGCCCAAAGAGTAATGGAGATTATTGATCCCCAAACTCAAGAAGGAGAAAGGAAGTGGAAATCAGGTGTCCCATGTGACATCCCACAAGCACAATAGAGATGTGTTTACTAGAAAGGACTCCCCTTTTGCTTATGAGACAATGCTGAGTTGACCCCTGATAATTCCAACACTATGAAGCACAAGATCCCTGGGATCTCGTACTCTGTAGCAGGGCTCCTCAGGAGAAAAAGCGGGAGCAACTTGCAACCTTCCCTGCCAGCTTCTCCATTGACTTTGCTTGTGGGAAGCCAGGAAGGAAGATTGCAAATGGCAATAATGTGACCACCGGACGCTGCAACCATCCTAAGTGTGAGCCGGTTGCCAAGTGCCCAGATTGTGATCACGTGACCATGGGGGTGGTGCAACAGCTGGAACTTCGAGGACCAGTCATAAGTACCACTTGTTCAAGGCCATTGCAACTTCAAATGATCACTGAATGAGTGTTCGTTAACTGAGGACTATCTGTAATGTTGGAAAGCAGTTTACAGAGAACCACAAAGAGTCTCTAGTACAGAGCTTTCCAAACTTTTCATGTTGGTGACACACTTTTTAGACATGCATCATTTTGTGACACACTCTTACAGCAGGGCATCATTTCGCAACACACTCTTACAGCAGGGCACAAGGCAGACACTAGGACCTGCGCGGAATCACAGCAGTTTTGGAGGCAGCAAGGCACAGGGCAGGCACTAGGACCTGCGTGGAATCCTGGCAGGGCAGGTTTGGAGGCAGCCAGGCACAAGGCAGGCACTAGGACCTGCGTGGAATCCTGGCAGGGCTCGGAGGCAGCAGCAGCCGTGACACACCCAGACACTGCAGCCGACACACTAATGTGTCCCGACACACAGTTTGGAAAGCTCTGCTCTAGTAGCTGCATAATGGATGCATTTATAAATCTTTGGGTTGGACAAAGTTAGTATAGAACTGATTGTTGTTGCAGACGCTTATGTCAGGTTTCAGTTTGGGAGAAACTAAGTTGCCAGTCATTTACTTTATACATGGGAATAGTATTTATTGCTTAGCAATAGGATTGTGTTGTTATTCCTTTATGCATTTTATTAGAGTTTTATTTTGCTTTTTTCAACATTGCTCTATGACCACTACCATAGATTATATTGAAATCGTGTTCTATTACATGAGAATAACCATATATGGTTTCAAATATATATTGGAGAATACTGCTGATTCCTTCTGCCCTATCTAAATTTGACCCTGTCCATCATGTAAACACAAGGGGAGGTTTGGGTGGGAGTGAACATTCTGGGATAAGTTGAACTTTCCAAGCTATATAAACCAGCCTAAACAGTATGAATTTATATGAAGCTTCACAAAGTATGAGGATCTTTCCATTTATATGATTTGGATTATTGCAACTCTCCCTGCATGGAATGACCCATGAAGACCACCCAGAAACTTCAGCTGGTCCAGAAAGCAGCTGCTCAATTAATGATGGGAGTGTCAAAGTTCTCCCATGTAACATTGGTAGGAACTTTTAGAGTTGCACTGACTACCAGTTTGCTTCTGGGTGTGCAATTCAAGGTGATGGTTGTCATTTTTAAGGCTCTACATGGTTCAGGATCTGGTTATCTACAGGACCCCCTTCTCCCAGTGGCTTCTGTTCACCTGACAAGATTGGGAAAGGTAGTCTTGTGTCAGCTCCCTTCTCTTAGAGATGATAATCTTAGAGACCAAGCAGTTAAGCCTTCCTAGTTGCCCCCTTTTTTTTGGTATAGCTTACCTCCTGAGATCTGACTCACTCCCATCCTCCTGAATACCAGGAAAACGGTTAAAACTTCGCTTTGTAAGAAAGCCCTGAGAGTGGAACATACATGAACAGCATCCCCCTCCCCACCTTTATGGGTTGTGCTTTGATGTTTTGAATGTTTCTCAGAGGCTGAAACTAATAATTATTAATGGTTACCGCGCGCGTGTGTGTGTGTGTGAGAGAGAGAGAGAGAGAGAGAGAGAGAATGTAAGCCATACAGTGTCTTTGTGGATTGGAATAGAATACGAGCATTACTAGAGAAAACATTTTCAGAATGATACATTCTGTATAAATAAATTTACAACAGTGTAACATGCACAGTGGTTAACATTATGCCTACCCCCCAAAATCCTGCTTTCTCAACAATTTCACTCAGTTTCAGAATCAATTCCTGTGCTATTTTCCTCTACTTTTTTCACCTTCTTATTCACGATCCGATCATCCAGATGGGTTAGCTGAAATCTGGAAAGACAAATTACAGCTTTGAGCAGTATTTGTTAAACTAATTGTCACATCGTTTGAATCTAATTATATAAATGATGATGACTCCAACAGGTTAGGTACTGAATGTGTGCTTGTATGCATTATTCTAAGTGATGGCTGAACTTCAGTAGATGACAAGCAGGGAGCTCACACGACCTCCTTTGACCTTCAAAACCGATAGAGCTTCTACAATTGTCTGGTTTTTGGTTCGCTTTGAAGCATCCGTGTTGAGATATTAATCTCTCTTTTTATTAAATCTGGATATCTCAGGCTACTTTAATGATGCTTGGTGGTAAAAGCTAAAAGAAATAAACATATGATTTCATGCAGATAGTGAAAGATATAAATTGCCTGCATGGGAACATTTCAACTGCATGGAAAGCAGAAAATAATATTGAGCAAAATATTTTATCCTTTCCAGAAGTAATTTGCTAATTCCAAATGGTGCATCAGTAACACAATCATGGCTGCCTTTTTAAAGAATTATGGTTATCTGTTTTATGCTGAAAATATGCACATGGTGGCAATTTCATCCATGAGAACCTAGGGAAATTATATTAATCATCATAACTGAGTACAGCTTCTTTCTCAACATGAGTCATAAATATCCTTGAGTATTAAACCTCTTTACAATAACATTAATTTAATCTATAAGAGGACATTGCATGCTATAAATGCCATTTATAAATCTAAGGAGGTGGTTAAAGGAAAGCAGAGGCTGGCTGGGTTTTGTTGGAAAAGACACCTTAAATAAAACATTCAGGTTTTCAAAATAATGCTTAGAGTGATTCTGTATGCCTTTCGACGTACAGACATCTATGTAGCAGGAAAGCTGGTTATTTCTTCCATGGGTAGCTATCAAAGGTTTAAATCTTAAATAGTAGCAGGATTGAAATTTGGTTAATTGCTGCAGATTAGAAAGATAGCAGCTGGCCTGGGTAATGGCATGAAATTTCATTCTTTAGTTAAATATCTTAGTCTGTTAATTCCTTTTAATCTTTGGAGCTCTTGGTTTTGCACAGTTTCCTACAGAGGTTTTCCATTCATTTCAATGGAGGAAATTCCTTCCAATACAACACATAGTATTGTCACCCTGCTAAAATGCAGGAGAGTCAGCATGTGCATAATAGGACAGATACAATGCTCTGTCAACAGCAAGATGTACTTTCTCTTCAAATACTGATGTTACTGAGTAGAAAATGTCAACACAATTAACTGATTAATTAATTAATAAACATTTTTATACTGTCCAACTCAACACTGGGTAATTTACAGAATTAAAAATCAAATATATGTAATAAAACATCAAAGAAAAAAATGCCCAACTTGCCCCAAACATCCATCAACAATAGTAATAAGTCAACAAAGACCTGTGAAAACAGAACCATTTCAAACGGCTTTGCAGAAAGCCAGTAAAAAGGATGCCTGGCACATCTCTGGCAGTAAAATGTTCCAAAGCAGGGGGATGCTACAGAGAAGGATTGTCTTTGAGTCCATGCCCCTTGATTTATTCTGCAAGTTGGTAAATCAAGGAGCACCCAAGCATCAACAACTGAACAGATCATCCAATGGCCCCATCATCTCCTTATCCCAGAAGCCAAGCAGACTCATGATAGAACTGCCTGCTGGATCATTGAGAAAATCTTCAAACTCCCTGAAGAAACCATCAGAGTCATCAAGCATCTGTGTTAGACTTTTGAAATAGGAGTGTCTTCCTTACAAACATCAGGGAAGGCAGTAATGTGCAATTTGACCAGAAAGTGCTCTGACTGTGGCAAGGGACCACATTACACACCGTTAGCTCCAAGGTAAACACTAGGTCACTTGACATAACCTATATGAGTTGGGGCCGAGATAATGGTTTCATGGTGGCCATAAAATCTTGAGCAGTTCTGGACCCCATCCCAAGGACATGTACATTAAAGTCCTCCAGCATTAACAGCCTAAACGATTCCACCACCAGACCTTGAATAAGATCCAGAAGCCTTTACTTGTCCCTACAGCCAATCTCACATAGAGGTAATGTAGAAATGTTCATGACTTCTTGTCCTAAGGAACATTGGGAACCAATATTGGTTTCAAGTGAAATGTCATTTCTATCGAGGATTAACTATTCCCATTAAAATGTAATGTATGAATAAGTCTTCCCACTAATACAAAAGCATCAAACTAATAACAAAGTGGGAAGTGAACTTCAGTCTCCCTGATCAAACTTTAACACACACAAACATACCCATACCCATCCACTCCTACACACACACACAACACTCAAACATACAATCTTTACTATGATCTTCCTGAACTCAGTCCTCTTCATAGTGTTAGAAATGGGAAATGGTAGGTAGGTAGGTAGGTAGGTAGGTAGGTAGGTAGGTAGGTAGGGATGGATAGATAGATAGATAGATAGATAGATAGATAGATAATAGATAGATAGATAGATAGATATAGGATGAGAGTTGGATCCTCAGCTACAGACCAAGTCTGACAGTGGGGAAAGAGACAGGGAGCAAAAAGAAGGAAAAAAAGCAGAGAATGGGGACATAGGTGGTGTGTGGGAGGGAACTGGAGAACAAGGAAAAAGGGGCAGGATGCCATGCTCATACAAAAATAATAAGAAAATGTGGAAATGTGGAAGTGGTAAGTCTGTTCTGAGGCTTCTCTTGCTTCTTTAAAAATGAATGAGAAAACCCAGATATTTAAAGTCTTTTTAGAGTCCCAGCCAAACAGGGCATTCAGAGAGTAAAGATAAGACTTGTCTAGCAAATACCAGACATGGTGATACTATTTTTACCCTTCTTAATATCTGTTGTATGGATTTACCTTACTCTCTTACATAAGCTATAACTGTTTTGTATGGCTATAAAATCAGAAGGAAGGAAGGAAGGAAGGAAGGAAGGAAGGAAGGAAGGGAGGGAGGGAGGGAGGGAGGGAGGGAGGGGAGGGGAGGGGAGGGGAGGGGAGGGGGGAAGGAAGGAAGGAAGGAAGGAAGGAAGGAAGGAAGGAAGGAAGGAAGGAAGGAAAACATGTATTTCCAACTTCTCGGCAGCATGAATAGATAGATTGTACCTGGATTCGAATCATATCACTCAGGATCCTTCACTCTTCCAGAATCCATGCTTTCAAATTCAGAACCAATGATAAGTGGAAAAACATGCAAGTACTATTATTCACTGCATTGGAGGACACTGCAAACCATCTTCCTTCTTTAGTTTTCTTGTACAGGAAGCAGAATCTCCAGCCACCACTCTTAAATGATCTTTACCTAGGCTGTCTTCTAAAGCCTATGTAACCAGGCAAAACAGATAGCTTTTCCTGACTCTTAAATCCTTTCCCAAGTTGTTAGCTATTCTCTCCCCCGTTATTCCCACCCCAGCACTTTTTGCGATGATGATGATGATGATGATGATGATGATGATGATGATGATGATGATACATTATTTTAAGTCCTGAGGTTAGGGTCCTTCAGATATACAAAACGTTTACCCCATATGTAAGAGAAAAAAGTAAATGTATAAAAATATAACACAATGGGTAAAAGTAGCATTACTGTCTATTTAGTATTGCTTCATTTTTTAAGGACATGCTATTCATCTTGTTCAACTATTATGCTAAATGTTTTACTCCTACCTCTGATTACAAATCCTTTACTAAAGTCAAAACTACTGAATCTGGGCTGCAAAAATCCAGATGACCACTAATGGCAGCATAGTTAGCCTATTCTATACCTTTTCCTGCCATCTAGTGGTCATCCAGATTGCTGCAACCTAGATCTAGGCTATAATACATGTATTGACAATTGCATTACAAGTTTTAGTAATGATGCCTGATTAATTAGAAAAGTATGATTGCAATATAATTTTACCCTCTGTTCTTCCAGTCAAGATTGCATTAATCCCTATTGCTATTTCATTTACACTAATGCCTGGGTTTCATTCTGCAGTTACATGTAGCAAAACAAAAGGCAAACAAAAAAACAAAAAAACACCCCACTTTGCTATGGCTCAGGATGAAACAATGCCTTTCCCCCCCTTCTTTTCTCTCTGTTGTATATTAACAGATCTAAAAAATGTAAATCTCATTTAAGATTTATTTTCCCATTTTTTAAAGGAAAGTAACTTTGCTGACATATTAATGACCTAATTGTGAATAAAATATCCCATTTTCTTTGAAGGATAGTCCCCTTGATCCATTAAATAAACACTCTGCATTGCAAGAAAAAGAAAAAAAGGAGGTAGACTGACATGCAAGAAACCCCATCATCAAGAGTAGATTTAAAGTTTAAGGAAAATGCAATCATATGATTGTGCAAACGTGAATGTAATACTGCTTATGCACACTAAATCATGAGGTATTGGATAACATTGCTATTTGTGTTTTAGATGTGGGACATTAGTAGAAGTGAGCTGTGTCATTACAGTTTGCCGTTTCTGTTAAGATCTTGTGCCACAACAAAATGTGTGTTTCACTTAAAATTTAACGTGAAATTGATTATTTGAATTGTTTCACCATATTTGGTGTAATATAAGTCACACTCCTTCTGCCTGTCCTTGCTTGGATGTGTAGTGAGTTGCTCTTGATAAACAGCATCTCTGTAGTAATCTTGCTAAGCAAAAAAGATTCAGGACAATGATTCTGAAAATGACAACTCAACTTTGAGAACTTGTCCCTGCCAGAGCTTGAAGCAAATCTTTGTGAGTTTCTTGATACACCCCTAATTTCTTGATATAGCCCTGATCAGGGCCGCAACTGGGGGGGGGGGGTTGTCAAGCAGGGCATGTGCCCCAGGCACCATGCTGGGGGGGGGCACCAAAATGATGCCCGGGGGGTGCCAAAATGACAAAGTAACCCATAGGGGTGTGTGGAATCCATGTTTGCCCCGGGTGACACAGACTCTAGTTCCATCCCTGGCCCTAATACTCTGGGGCATTGGTATTGATGATTTGTGCTAGTAAAGTATTGTAATTGTACTACTGAAGTATGAGGTAAATTTATTTGGATTTTGCTAGTTTGCATATATTTGACTATATGATCATGCTAGAAATTAAACAAAACTATATATTTAGAATTAATGTTGCTGTTGCAAGAACAAAAAAACAAATGTACAGCTCAGGGGCGAATGAGCCTGGGATGCACTTTAGCACTCAGGCAATCTATAAGCTAATCACAAATTGGGTAAGGGCCACTACAGCCGGACAACACCTACACTGTAGGGGTGGCAGGAGTTTGCTTCCAGGTCTAATTAAAGGTGCTTGTTTTTACCTATACAGCCCTTTATGGCTCAGCTCCTCATTACATTCTCCCAGAAGAACCTGTCCGTCCAGTACTGGTTGGCCAAAATGATGCATAGCCCACTGGATATTATGAAGTTGGGGTCCCCTAAGTAGGCTTTCCAAGTTGTGCCCCCCTTCCTGTGAAACAGTTGGCTTCTCAACTTTAGGCTGACTTCCTCCGTTTTAACATTCAGAAATGTTGTTAAGGTGGTTATCTTTTGTAGAGCCTTTGGTGCATAAGGTGCCTCCTGATTTGGGGACTCCTGTCCAGGGGACGTCTGTGTTTCAATGTTGGTTTTATTGTTGATCTTAAGCTAAGGTATATTTTATGATTGCCACTGTACGTATTGAATATTTTCTGGATGATTGTGTTACATTGTACAAAGAAGTGTACAAATGCTTGTAAATAAACAAACAAAACAAATGAACAAATGTGAGAGTCATTGTTCCTCCATATTCTTACCGTTTTTCTCACATATTTGAAGAGAGCAGGTGAGCTGACCATAAGAGCAGGGAAAAGAGGAACAGGTTTATGAGGTTTATGGGAGCAGCAGGGCACATTTTGAAAGGATATGCCCTTGACTATGCCAACCTCTCAAGCTGGCCCTACTCACTATGTATTGGTTTATTTTCAGATTAGACTTGCAACAGATGGATGTAAAATGCACAGCAAGTACAAGTAGTCCTTGCTTTGTGACCACAATTGAGACCAGCAACTCCATTGCTAAGCATCATGGTTGTTAAGCATAAAATCATGTGATTGTGATGCACTTATAATCTCACTTCTGCTTCGGTTGTTAAGCAAATCACCACAGTCATTAACTGAAAAATCACGTGACTCAACTTGCAATTTTATTGCCAGCTTCTCCATTAACTCTGCTTGTTACAAGCCAGTTGTGAAGTGCCCGAATGGTGATCATGTGACTTCAGGACATTGTCATAACTTCAAATGGTCGCTAAATGAGGCAGTTGGTAAGAAAGGTCTACCTGTATGCCAAAAGATTAAGCCTATGTTCATAAAAGTAAGTAAGCATAGAGTTGATTTATTATATTAAATAGGTACATCCTGTTAGATTTTATACCCTATGACAGAATAAAGACAACATAAAAGTAGGGATAAACAAATTTGTCAAATCTGACTTTAATTAAGGTCCTCATTTTGCAGACTTCAAAAAACTTGGAAGTTATAAATAAAATCTGCATATGTTTTTAGGAACATTTCTTCAAATATATATATATATATATATATATATATATATATATACACACACACACACACACACACACACACACACACATACACACACACATACACACACACACACACACACACAATATTTTGTGTGCATGTTTCATGACACTTTTTCTAAACAAAACAAGTATTTTTGGTGACCACATCAGCATAGGTGCAGAAGTCATAATCCCAAGAAATATTCAAAATAGTTTGCAGAATTAGGATTCTCAGTCTTGGGGAAAGCCTCCTTGAATAGAAGAAGTTTGCTGGTATGGTCAGGTTTTGCTGGCTTTTATCCAACATAGTTTTCTTGAAGACACAAACTGACCTGTGGTTACAGTAATTACTCAAAACATAAAGAATTTCAAGATCATTTATTTGATATTCTGGATATAAATATATGACTGTGGACTCAGTTAAACTGAGAAACAGTAATAATGTGCAGTGGCTTTAAGCGATTAAAGCTTTTTTTTACTTACTTCACTAATTACTGAGTATTGTTGTCACTATTATTGCTAATTTTATTTGCTACCATTGAACTCTAGTACCCATTATTACATTTTTTAAACACATTAAAATTTTAAGTGTTTGATTAAACATACCACAATATTCATATCTACTGTGTTTGCTAGAATAGTAAAATAGCAGAGATTTGACTTCATTAACCTATTTGCACATGAGATTCTAGAGAACTCCACTAGTTTCTCTTCCAAATTGTAATTTGAAGGGCCATAAATACTACTCACTTCCTGTCCTAGTTTGAAACCTCCTCTATTTTCTTCTTAAAGAGAAAAAAGAGGCATCATGGTTACAGACATTGTTGGATATGTGATAAAAAAGGAGGACATTGGTCAGGAATGGGAGTAGCATTTTCTTCTTCCCTCAGTACCTTTTGGTAAACCTCTAAATCAGCTCTGGAGGTGACAACCCTACAAGATAGACCAGATCAGGCAATGGATTTCACAGGAAGACTAGAGAGTGGCTGTAGTAACAGAATCTTGCAAATCTGCTTCAGTTTTACCTACTCTCCCTCTTATACCGCACTGAGTTAGGGAGGAACCAGCTTGAGCTTCTTCCTAGCACTATCTACTTTCCCAGGGCTCAAGGAATGCTTCTTCCCTTGTTGTTTCTGTAACAGCTTCTGAATATTCCTTTCATGGCCATCTCCGTGACTGTCTATAGGAAAACCACCAGAGGAGAAGTTTAGTTGTACAGGGGGCTCCAGAAGCATTGAAGGAGAGGAAGTTTAATTGTGCAAGTAAGAGTTCATTTACCTAATGTTCCACTCATGGTTTTGAATGGACAGCATATTCTGCAATTGTGCAGAACAATATCTGGTGATCCACGATACTTGCATCTGCTTTTGTAAAATTCTCTGTTCATGCAGGTATACTATAAATTAAGGGAAAAATACACATTCATCACCAATATTTTATTGCCTAACTGAAAATCATCTAATTTACCTTGAAGGGCAAAAACTACCCTGAGAAATAAGAGGAATGTATAAGGGCCTATAAGTATATGTATGGATTTCCAAAATAAAGAACAATATTTTTCTTTAATGCCTTACTAGCAACATTTTCAGCACCTTTAGCAAATAGACCTGTGCTGTATGCAGCATTTATATTTTTGTCTGGAAATGATACCTAAGACTGTGGATGAAGCTCTCTGCATTCCATATAAAAAAGGCAATAAAACAGACCATGGGGAAACATAACTATGGACCAAATCATCTACATTATTTTGTTTCCAAATAAAGAAAGACTTGTATTTCAAGTCTTCCTAGATTTAGGAAATCTAATATAGAAATATAGATAAATATATTTCCTAGGAGGGTTAGATTCATGGGTTAAAATTAATACCTTTGTAGGCACTCGATCATTATGACATTAAAGAGACATTATCATGAAAAACCAGATTGGCAGTAAAATTAAAGATCGTACCTTTGATGAATCTTCTTTTGCATCTTACCCCAAATATTTTCTATCAATTCTATAAGGTTCATTTTCCTAGCTCTCTATTTAAGTTACGTTACGTTTAGCATTTAAATGCTTATAGTTTCCCAAACTTATACTATCAGGAAGATAATACATTGAGAAGGAAATCTACCCTATTCTCTTTTCAAGGGAGACATGTCAGTTTAAATTGTGTGAATTATATGGCTGGCTCAGGAGAATTTCTTCTGAAGGACCAATATAAGCTCACAGCTGATAGGAAAGGTTCAGAGGTAATGGTTGTATGAACATTGGGTGGCTGTTGTGTTGACAAACTGGCATGGTTCAAAAAAGAGCCTATCATCCTTGCATAATGACCAAAGTATACAGCTCTATTTGAGATGATAGTTCTCATGTACAGCATCTCCAACAAGTTCCAACTGGGCTCTGAATCTACTGAAAGACATGTATGGGCACCACCAAAGTATGTACTAATCCTGGAGAGGGTATTGCAGGACTCAGAATCAATACATAGTGTTGTCATGTATTCTATGCAGCATCTCATCAATAATCAGTCAGCATCCCCAATATGTCTTTTTTTTCCTTTTGCAGGAAAATACTTGAAAAATGGAACTCTAAAAGAAAGTAGTGAACAGCCAAAACTGTCATTTTGTAAGAACACAGAGATACAAATGATTTTATTACAAATCATATTGCTCAAGTCCCAGTTTCATAACCATGGTTGCATGTTTTTCAAAGGACAATGCTTTCGTGAACACATCTGCCACATTCAGTTCAGAAGGACAATATTCTAATTGCATAAACCCTTCTTATAATTTTCTTAATTTCTTACATTCTGAAACTTCACATCAATGTACTTTGTGCAGCCTCTGACACTTTCAGATAGGGCAATCCCAATACATGACTGTGAATCTTCATAAACAGTAAAGGGTAAGTTTATGTTTACGGTTAGATCATGGAATAATTGATTGCACCATCGTAATTCATTTACTGCCTCACTGAGAGCCCCGAATTCCGCCTCGGCGGTGGAAATTGCTATCGCAGTCTGCTTCCTTGCACGCCAGGCAACAGCTGTGTTGGCAAACAGACAGAGAAAACCACTCACAGATTTTCTATCTCCCTCTTCTGCAAAGGAGCTATCAACATAAATCACAGGCATTTCAGACTTAGTAGCTGACACTTTAAGACAGAGATCTGCTGTGCCTTTGAGATAACACAGGATTCTTTTCAATCCTTGCCAATCTCGCATAGATGGCTTGGCTACTTTATGACTTAGCACTCCAACTGAGTAAGCTAAGTCAGGACGTGTCCACTGTGTTAAGTGTAGCAAGCTTCCTACAGCAGAGTGATACAACTCAGGGTGAGGACAAGGTTCCTCACACGTGTCAACCTTTAGGAAATCAAGAACCATTGGCGTTTTAGTAGGCTTTGCATCTGACATATCCAGTTGACTCAACAACTGAACAATTTTTCTCTTCTGACTCAGATAAAACTCACCACTCTGAGATCTAGTGACTTCAACACCCAAATAATATTTCAGTTTGCCTAAATCTTTTAGCTGAAAGTACTGTCTTAGCTGTTTGGCAAATTCTTGTACAAGGTGCAAAGAACCAGTTGCTAAGCAAAAATCATCCACGTACGTAAGCAGTACTGTATAGTCACTTCCAGAACCTCTTATGTACACACAGGGATCAGCAACTGACTTTTTAAATCCTAGTTCTGTTAGAGCTGCATCCAAGCACTGATGCCAACAACGACCAGCCTGCTTTAACCCATAAAGCGCCTTGCGTAGTCTGTACGCTTTCTGGGAATTGTCACAAGCATAGCCAGGAGCCTGCTTCATGTACACTGTTTCAGGGAGCTCTGCATTCAAATATGCTGTGTCAACATCAAAATGATGGACAACCATTTCCTTTTTTTTAATATAATTTTATTAAATTTTACAATACATAATAAAAGTTAGAATACAAAAAAGAAATAGAAATAGAAATACAAAATAAGAAAAAGATAAAGAAAAAGTGAAGTCAAGAAATAATAAGCAAAGAAAATATAGAAAATAGATGTCCTCCAATCTATCTTTGAACTTAAAGTACAATAATTAATTTTAAATGTTAGTCCTTCATACAATACACAGGAACTTTTCTTTGTCATATGCCTTTTAATTTCTTTAATCCAATCTTCTAATCTTCATATATATTTCACCTTTCTTGCTGTCTCCCAATAATCCATCTTTGGCTTCCACTCCTTGAAGTAGTAGTTAAATGTTGGATGTTCATTACTGCATATTTATATCTTCAATAAAGTCCAAATAGTATAACCGATAAAAGCCTTATTTACTTCTAATAAACTACAATATAAACTACAATATAAACTACAATATATTCTATTCATATTATCACTCATAACCTATTACGTAACTTAATACATAATATAGCAATTATTATAATATTCATACACATATATTTCTATAATTTAATTCTAATATATATATATATATCTCCATAAAAAAAGAATTCTTATATCTCAGTTATCCATCTATAATTTCCACTCCTTGTAATAGTGTCCATTTAAACTAAGTACATAACCTATCATATCACTTAACCTAATACCTAATATATCAATTCTTGTAATATTCATACATACATATTAATATATATCATCCTGTAGTAACCATCATTCTAATTCCATCTCATCATATCATTATCTTCTCATAAATGTATCTCTAAAGAAGACAATAATCTATGATATCAACTTATGTTTATATTTAGCCTTATATCTTACATTTAAAATATCACTTTTTTATATATCCATACAGTTTCTCATAACAATCCAAATCCATATTTTCATTAACCTTTATATATCCATACAGTTTCTCATATCTTCTGTTTATGTTATGCCAAAATCACAGTACGCAATGGCAAATTCACAATATACAGCCTGCTCCTTTCTATATCTCGTATAGAATATCAGAGCATCCTTCTCTCCCTTTCCACGTATTTCACAACATCCATCCAACTGCACACCCAAATTTTCAGCCTGTCTCCACTGCCACAACATATCTATACCAAGATTATAATGTATAGCCTTCAGAATGTTTTTCTGAACTAATATATTTAAAATTCCCTCCTCCTGTTTCTCCTCTACTTCAAAAGCATTTTTCTTTTCTGTTTCTATTTCTATTTTTTGCTCTTTCTCTTGGTTTTGCAAAGTTACCAACATTAATTCCAATGACCTTTGAATATCTGAAAGAGCCTCAGTAAGTTCTCTCCTGAACTCCTGAATTGCTATTTGGAAAGCCATTGTTTCTGTGTCCTTCAAATTAAAATAACAACCCTTCTAGTCAAAACAATAGTCATGTAATCTATCCATGGAATACTACCAGCAGGATCTATTAAGCAAAACATTGTTTTTTTAAAAAAAGTTAAAAGAAAAAAGAATGTTCCAATAATCCAAAATACAGGAGAGAATAATATTTTAAACAGTTTATAGAAGGAGAAATAAAAATATATTCCAAGTGAAACAGAATCCACCCTGGGAGAGTGTAGAAAAAAAAAAAAATTTCCCTGTGTTTTTATTCTTCAAGCTGCAAACTTTCGTTCTTCAAACTGCAAGCTGCTTAATCCAAACAAACAGTTTCTCAAGAAGTAAATAGTCAGTTTATCAAATGAAGGATTACAAACAGTCTCTTAAATCCCTCTAATACAAAAGAAAGGTAAAAAAAAAGTACAGACGTTTCATTATGTTGCAAATGTTGAATCCATCGAGCATCCACCAGAATCAGTTAAAGCAAAGAAAGCACAAAATTAGTCAACATTTTAAGCAAAGTCCAAAAGATAGATCTTAGATATCAAAAACTTTCTAATCTAAAAAAAAATAATTTCCTAAAGTGATCTAAAAGCGGCTGTACGCTCTTGTGTCTCTTCAAAGAGACTTGTTCTCCCTGCGAGAGCAAGATATCTCTCGGCCATTTCCCTTGCACTTACCCCCGTTCTCTCCGCGGTGGAAACTACAGAGAAAAAACAAGGGTAGGCAATTCCAATGGCCCCACGAGCAATCTTCTGGTCTCCCCTTCTTCAGGGGAAAGAACTTCAGTGGTCCACAACTTCTGCAATCCACTGCAAGCAAGGAGAACTCAGCCAGTTCTCAGCACTCTGAGAAATCCGACCGGTCGAGCTGGCAACCAAGCCTGGAGTCGATGGACAACCATTTCCCACTGTGCAGCCAGAGAAAGTACCATACGTAAAGACTCTGGTCTAGCTGTGGGTGCATATGTGAGATCATAGTTCAAAAACCTCTCTTGTGAAAATCCCTGAGCAACAAGCCTGGCTTTGTACTGCACTGTGTTATCAGGAAGAAGCTTCTTTCTGAATACCCATCTGGAACCTACAGCTTTCTGGGATGGGGGCAAGTCAGTGACTTCAAACACCTTTTGACTCACTAAAGCCTCAAACCCCTTATCCATCGCTGTGTTCCACTTCTCCTGCTCCTCAACAGGCAGGAGCAACACCTCCTGAAAAGACTGAGGCTCACAGTGTCCTGTTCCAACTTCCTACTTCCCTCTCGGAATGAAGGTGACTTTGAAATCAAAACGGGAAAAGAACAAAGACCAATGGATCTGACGCTGATTGAGGTTGCGTGCTGTTTCAAGATGCTCTAAGTTCCGATGGTCCGTTCTTACCTCAACAACATGTCTAGCCCCTTCCAGGTGGTGTCTCCAAACTTCAAAAGCGACTTTGATGGCCAAGAGCTCTTTGTCCCATATAGTATATGCTTGTTCGGGTGCTGTTAGCTTTCTCGAGTAGTAGGCACAAGGTAAAAGTAACCCATCCTCTGAATTTGCCTGAAGTAGCACTGCCCCGATGGCAATATCTGAGGCATCAGTCTCTACTACAAATGGTAATGCTGGATTGGGGTGTTTCAAAATGGGGTCGGTCATAAAGAGAGCCTTTAACTTGTTGAAAGCTTGGGTCTCCATGTTTCCCCATTGGAAGGTAGATCATTTACGCAATAAGTTGGACAGCGGAGCTGTGATTTCTGCAAATTGCGGTATGAAATTTCTGTAATAGTTAGCGAATCCTAGAAGTCGCTGTACATCCTTGGCCCGTTTAGGTGTTTGCCATGACTGTAACGCCTCTATCTTGCCTGGTTCCATCTCGATTCCAGCGGCAGAGATCCGATGTCCCAAAAATTCTATCGTCTCCTGAGCAAACTGGCATTTTTCCAGTTTGGCATAGAGTTGGTTTTCACGCAGGCATTGTAACACTACTCGAACATGCTGGACATGCATGTCATGGGATGAGGAGTAAATCAGGAGATCATCTAAGTAGATTATTAAAAACTGGTCTAAAAGGTATTTAAAAATGTCATGCATGAAATACATGAAGACTGCAGGAGCATTCGACAACCCAAATGGCATGACTGTGAATTCAAAATGGCCGTAACACGTACGGAACGCCGTTTTCCATTCGTCTCCTGCTCTAATTCGTACTAGGTTATAAGCTCCTCTTAGATCCAATTTAGTAAAGACCTTGGCCCCTTGGACCCGTTCCAGCAGTTCTGAAATCAAAGGTAACGGATATCTGTTCTTGATGGTAATGTCATTTAATTTGCGATAGTCACAACAGAGCCGTAACTCTCCTGATTTTTTTTTAACAAAAAGCACTGGTGCAGCTAACGGTGAAGTAGATGGTCGAATAAATTTCTTCTTCAGATTGGAGTCTACAAACTCTCGGAGAGCTATTCGTTCGGGTTCTGATAAAGAATAAATTTGTCCCACTGGAAGTTTGGCACCGGGAATTAACTCGATGGGACAGTCGTAAGTTCTATGGGGAGGAAGCTGTTCTGCTTCTTTTTCATTGAAGACATCCAGGTATTCATGGAATGGTTCAGGAATCTGTTTTTCAATTTCAGTCATATAAGCACCGGCGACTGTAACTGTCTGATGTTGACCACATTGTGGACTAAAAAATTCCACTTCCCCGCTCGACCAGACAATCCTTGGTTCATGGATTCTTAACCAGTCCAAACCTAAGACTATGGGAAACTTTGGCGTGACCACTAAGTAAAAGTTAATCTCTTCTAGATGAGTTCCAATCCTCATGCTCAAGCGTTGAGTGATAGCTGTCACTGGTCCAGACCTCAAGGGTCATCCATCAATGGTTTCCACCATCACAGGAGATTGGACCTTGGTCTGAGGAATTCCCCATTGCCTCGCGAATTCCATATCCATACAGCTAATAGTGGCCCCTGAGTCCACCATAGCTTGAGCTGTAACTATCGGAGCCTGATCCAATTGTATAGTCACAGTTAATGCCAAATGTCCTGGAGGAAAGAAACTTCGCAGTGATCCTTGGCCTTCAGTACTCCCCACCCAACCTAATTGCCCCCTTAGGTTGGGCGTCATCCGTTTCCCACCTGAAAGACAGCCTTGGTCTTGACTGGGCAGCTAGCCGCAATATGTCCAATACCTGCACAATATAGGCATAAGCCTTCTTGCTGGCGTCGTTCTTTTTCAGTTTGAGTAAGGCGTGGTCGAGCCCCCTCTAAAGGCAGTATAACCTGTGGAGTTGCCTCCACTGGTCTCCAATTGCGGTAAGCTGGACTAATTCCTGAATAGAAAGGGCATCTTTCCCGGCGTTGCTGCAATCTCCCATCAGTCTGAAGGCAGAGGTGGGTTAATTCCTTCAGGGTAGAGGGACATTGGATACGGGCGAGCTCATCCAATATTTCTGCTGATAAACCTTCTTGAAATTGATCTACCAATGCCTCTTCTCCCCAGTGTAAATTTTGAGCGATAGCCCGGAAGGTACTAATGTAATCTGCTACAGGTGAACAGCCTTGCCTCAATCTGCGTAATCTGCGACTAGCTGATTGGACCTTTACCGGGTCCTCATACATGTCCTTTAATTGTTGAATGAATTCCTCAAAATCATCTAATATGGGGCTTTGTTGAATGATGAGAGGAGAGGCCCACTGGGCGGCAATTCCAGTCAGGAGGTTAATAATAAATCCTACCTTGTGCCTGTCAGTAGGGAAATCCTCCTCACGTAAACTTATGCACAGCTGGCACTGGGCCAAAAAGGCCAGGAATTGGCTTAGGTTGCCATCAAATTTTTCCGGTGTAGCCACAGGGCATTTTGGGCGTGTTGGTGCTGCGCTTGCCGGTTGTGCAAGAAGTTGTGCCAGCTGGGCACTTAAGGTGGCGACCTGTTGCCGGAGTTGTTCTGACTCGGATGATATGGTTTCCTTGGCTACAAGCTTTCTGGCCTTGCTTTTCCTCATCAGAACGGTGGTCAGGGACAATCTGTCCTGTTCCAACTTATTACAGAGACTTGAATTGCTTAACAGTTTTTATTAAGTACTATCAGATCAATTGGGTGGCAGGCTCCAAGATAATCTTCTTCTGTTTTAGGGCACAGTACTATATTCTACTTCAATCTGATGGGTTTTGGGATCTGGAAACAATACAACAGGACAGGAACAAGACAAGACAACACAAGCAAGACAATCAGTACAATCAAGAATAAATACCAGACTGGTTCTGGGGATTAACTAGCAAGACAACTTACACAACTACTAATCTACTAGGTGGTAATTACATCAAGAATTAATTCAGGCAATGTACAGTTTAACAAGAACAAAACAGACAGTTATGGTTTTTTGTCAAAGGTAGGCAAGGCTGGATTAGGAGGAAGGTGGAAAGGACTGGGTATTTTAAAAGGCTGGCTGGGTTTTAATAGGAAGGAATGGGAAGGGTTAATTAACCGGGTTGTTCTGAAGACAGGTAGTTGGGAGCTTGATAGAAGATCCTCTGCTGTAACAGACTTTCCAATATTTGAGGTCTGAGGCAATTTAGGGTCAGAGTAATTCAGCCCAGCAACAGTATGCTGTTTGACAGGTGATAAGCGGTCTTTGTTTTTAACACCAGGGGGCATGAAATAGCCGGAAGGCACTGGCGAGGCAGTAGCAGCGGCGAAGGAAGACAGCCCAGAGACAGATCCGTCAGTGTAGACAGGCACGGAGGGAAGCCACGGCGTTGACGCTGAGGCAGCAAGGGAAGCAACTGCAGAAGGAGTCTCCTCAGAAACTGCGACGGAAGACAGCTCCGAAAGGTAAGGAGAACTGGTTGATCGGTGGATCTGAGGGCTGGAGTTAGTCTGAGGATGGGGAGGGCTAGAGAGATCGTTTAAGCAGGGCTTCTGTGGTGTGAGCAGCTGTGGAAGAAGTCTGGAGCTGAAGGTATGTGGTACTCCTGAAGAACGGTTGTCCCTGACAACCCGTTCTTCGTTGTTTCCTCCTTTTATACTTTGTATCTCATGCTGTTCGAATGCAGCAGCCAATAGGCGCGCTGCGTTCTTGGCTCTTTTTTTTTGAAATTGAGTTCAACTCTGCTGCAACGTTTTTATCGTTGCAACAGAGTTTTACATTTTCCCTTTTCCTGCTGCCAGACTTGGCCTCTTTTGACCAGTCCTTCCTAACACACAGGTAATTTGACACACTCTCACCTGCTGAATCACAAATCTGTCAGGTTTCACACCCTTTGTGGAACGAACAGATCTACGAGGAATGACCACTGCATCTTCCTCATCACTGTCCTCTGTCTTTTCACTACCTGATTCCCCCTTCAGGTCCTCAACCTGCTCAAGTGAAATTTCCTCTTCCTTCACCTGAGGGGACCTTCTCACCACACTAGGAGACTGGGAAACAGAAGGTAGCTGGACTGGCTGTTGTCCATGCACAGGAGCATGGACAATAGGCTGTACACTAGATTGCAACAACACTTCTGAACTAGCATTCAATCTGTCCCAACCAGTAGGATGCTCAAAATTAGCACTTCTGGAGACTACCACTTGACCATAGCCTGAAGAAAAACGGTAACCCTTAGATCTTGATGAATAGCCAACAAACCTTAAGCGCTGTGCTTTTGGTTGGTTCTTCCTGCGCTGAGACTTAGGGAATGTGAACATATGCAAATGTTCCAAAGACACGCAGGTGCTTCAGCGAAGGGCGCTTGCCAAACAAAAGGAAGTAAGGAACTTCATTTACAGCTGAATTCCACACCCTGTTGGTTAGATACACTGCAGTCATGGTACCCTCACCCCAGAAACGGGCTGGCACCTGGGCATCTAACATCAGGCTATTTTTAATGGTATTAACGACACCAATCTTCCTTTCTGCTATTCCATTCTCAGCTGGAACACCAACATTGGCAAGTCTATGGGAGATTCCTTTCCTACGAAGCCAATTCTGGAACTCATGGCTTAGGAACTCTCCACCACGATCAGATTGAAACTGACCCACTCGATAACCATAGTATCTCTCCACCATTGCAACAAACTCCTTAAAGCGAGCAAAGGCTTCCGCTTTAGACTTGAGCAAGTAACAAAACGTAAAGCGAGTATGGTCATCTACCAGAAGAAACATGAAACGTGCCCCTCCTTCACTAGGAGCATTGGGGCCAGCTAGGTCTCCATGAACCAACTGAAATGGTCTAGTTGACACTCTGTCACTTTTCCTAGCAACAGGCGCAGCCTTGATCTTAGATTGTTTACACACAGTACAATCAAGAAAGTCATCACATTTTCTGGATCCTAGCTCAGGATACACCTTGGCCATCTGGGACAAACATCCCCACCCGGGATGTCCCAGAACTCTGTGATAGTAGTGGATGCATTTATTATGTGGGAGAACATTGGAAACACAATTTCCAGCCACAATCCCCTGTTTAGGAAGCATTTCATACAACTGATTCACTAATCTCCCCCTAGCACATTCAATTCCATCTTTTTCAATAGAACATCCAGTACCCTTGAACACAACAGTATACCCAGACTTAACCAGGGCTGGAACGCTGAGGAGGGAAAAATCAAGTGTAGGAACACACAACACATTTTGCACACTTATCCCCAAACAAGGAATGTATACTTCACCCTGAAAAGACACATCAGCCATGGATCCATCAGCTAGAGCAACCTGTTGGATTTTAGGCTTGCATTTTGTTAACAACAACTGTTCATTGTTCACAATGATTTGGATGCAAGCCGAGTCCAATAGCCAAGTCTCTGGAGATCGCTTACTCACAGCAGTGAGCAGAGCAGACACTTGGGTACGTTGTCTAGGCGGCTTCCCCTTCTTTCGCACGAACCTCTTTCCACTGGCACTACCAGCTGGGTGAGGTGGCTGGGGACAGTCCTTCAAGAAGTGTTGGGTAGAATTACACCGGTAGCATCTCCTCACAGCACAGGCAGACTCTGTTCCAGCAGGAAAACGCTGTTTAGAAGCCTCAGGAACAGCAACAGATGGCTTACCCTGCATCCTCTCCAGGTCACGAGCTTGCTGGATTTCTTGCAGCTGATTTGTAAGATAATCCACAGTAAGATCTTGGGGTCCTAATGTCTGAGTTGCCTCGATGAGCATGTCAAAGCTGCTGTCCAAGCTTGACAGTATAATACAAGCTCTCTGGGTATCTGGGACCACAACACCCCACTCCTCAAGTTCAAGAAACAAAGTCTTCAGTTTATGGAGATGGGTCATCACGTTTCCACCTGGTTGCAGCTTCAAATTGTAAAGCTGACGTGATAGTCCAACAATGGCAGCAGAGGTTTGCTTTGAATAAATGGCTTTGAGAGCCTCCCAACATGCATGTGCAGTGTCTAGATTGCTAATATGCAGTAACTGAGATGATTCCAGTCCCAGAATCAAATTGCCATAAGCACGATCCAAACACAACTGCACTTCATCAGAAATGGGACCAGCTGGAGGTGGGTCTTTCACATACTTCCACAAACCTTCTTTTAGGAAGAATGACTTGATCTTCACACACCAGGTCTGATAGTTTGTGCCATCCAAGCGCTCAAAAGTCAAACTAGTTAGCCCTGTAGCAGCCATGCTGACCACTCAAAGAAAAACACGTTTACTCCAAAATGCAGCCTTAAAAACAAACCCCCTGTTACAGCCACACTCAACGCAGCAAACAGCGTACTGTCCACACTGGGCCCATAACCTGTGGGATATTGCTGGCTTTTGGGGTTTCAGGTGCAGAGTAAACAAAACAGAGTGCAGTGTTTAGGTCTAAAAGTTGTTTACTTATAGCATAAGGCAATAAATGCAGATATAGTTACATTATTGCAAAAAGGAAAAACAAACCATAAGCAGAATGTGGATGAAGGTTCTCAGTCATCCAGGTGGAACAGTCTGTAGCTTGAATCATGTCAACTGGATTTCTATTTTCTCAGTGGAAACGTTTTGCTCCTTATCCAAGGAGCTTCTTCAGTCTGAGCAAAGTTAGTAAGGGAATCCTTAAATATCTACGGATCTACAGACTTCCTAAGATCCACAAGGAAGGAAAACCCCTCCAATCCATAGTCAGCAGCATTAATTCGGTAACATACAATATTGCCAAACACCTCTCTACCATACTAGCACCTCTAGTTGGACACTCTGAACACCACATCCAAAATTTGGAAGAATTTGTTTCCAAAGCAAAGATCCTGAAACTGGATACAGATGAAACTATGGTCTCCTTCGATGTGTTCTCCCTTTTCACCAGCATCCCCACCACTCATGCTCTATCCGCTGTCAGGAAGAGATTAGAAGAGGACAGCACCCTTGAAAGGAGAAACCATCTCAACCCAAACCAGATCTGCCATCTTCTGGACCTGTGTCTTAACACCACTTATTTCTCATACAGAGGTGACTTTTACAGACAAAAACACGGCTGTGCCATGGGTTCTCCTGTGTCACCCATTGTGGCCAATTTATACATGGAAGAAGTGGAGAAGAAAGCACTCAACGCATTCCAGGGAACGGTGCCCAGCCACTGGTTTAGGTATGTGGATGACACCTGGGTCAAAATCAAGGCCCAGGAAGTACAGGCCTTCACGGACCATATAAACACTATAGATGCCAACATTAGGTTCACCAGAGAAGACACCAAGGACAACAGACTGGCATTCCTAGACTGTGAAGTCCTCATTGGGACCAGTGGCAAGCTAGAAATAGGGATCTACAGGAAACCCACACACACAGATCAATATCTGATGTTTGACTCCCACCATCCACTGCAGCACAAACTAAGAGTCATCAGGACATTGTCACACAGAGCAGAAACCATCCCCACCTCCATGGATTCCAAAAAGAATGAAAATCAGCACCTGAGAACAGCTCTGAAGGCCTGTGGATATCCAAATTGGGCCTTCACTAAATCTAAGTCTACCAGACCTAAAACAGCGACAGATAGGGCTGAGACTCAGAGTAAACGGAAGAACCTGGTCATTCCTTACATGGCTGGCGTGTCTGAAAAGATAAAACGGATATTTGGCAAACACCACATACCTGTATATTTCAAACCCACCAACACACTGAGACAGAGGCTTGTACACCCCAAAGATCAAACTCCAAAACACAAGGAAAGCAATGTAGTGTATGCAATCCAGTGCAGTGAGGAGTGCTCTGAACTCTACATTGGAGAAACCAAACAACCTTTGTACAGGAGGATGGCCCAACACAGGAGAAGTAACACCACAGGACCAGAGTCAGCAGTTTATCTTCATCTAAAGGAAAAAGGACACTCATTTGAGGACATTAATGTTCACATTTTAGACAGAGAAGATAGGTGGTTTGAGAGAGGGGTCAAGGAATCCATTTATGCCAACTTGGAAAATCCTTCCTTGAATAGAGGTGGGGGCCTCAGGCACAACCTTTCCCCTATCTTCCTTCCTGCTTTGTCTTCTGTGCCTAGGAAGATTAAGACCATTTCGCAAGCTCAACAGCAGCATGGTAATCTTAACGATCCTCCTTTAGATGATAAAGGGACTTAGAAATAAACATCTCAAAATAACCATGACCTAGCCCCAGGTGCAAGGTCACACAGCCACCTTAGAAACATATTTAAGGATTCCCTTACTAACTTTGCTCAGACTGAAGAAGCTCCTTGGATAAGGAGCAAAACGTTTTCACTGAGAAAATAGAAAACCAGTTGACATGATTCAAGCTACAAACCATAAGCAGAGTTTCATTCCTTTGGTTCCATCAGTAGATGTGAAGAATGCCATGGCTTCACAGACAGCCAGGCATGTATAGGCTATACATGGGAACATACATACAGGAACATGGCAACAGGACCAGAAGTCAAGAAGCATAGACCCATAGTTCACAGCTGAGATATACACTTGTTTCAGCATTCTGATTGGATGTATGAGGGTCACACGAGATTCAGACAAACAATGCATTAAGAGTTGTACTTACTATAAACCACCATGAGATGGCAATGTTGCACATTGTCTCCCCTCCGGGAAATGGTTCCCATGAGAGAGTTGATTCTGGATAGTCATAACATATCACGTGGTGGCAACCACCTGCAGTTTATCAGTGGATTGTTATGGGAACTCAAAGCAGAGAAATAATAAACATATAGTGAAGAAGCCATTTGCTTTTTACACAGAAACTCCGACAAAAAGGAAGAAACATTGAGAAAGAAACTATCTGGGAGGCATGTACCAAATATAGACTTTGCTTTCACTTCTTAATATCTCTGGATGCTCATCATTAATGTGCCTTCTTGCACTCCCATTTTATTGACCAATCGTTCTTATCTTCTACTCTATAACAGTTTTCTGTATGTTGGGCTTATAGTTAAAACACATTATTTAAAAAAAGAAAAGGTAAATAAAACAATATAAAAATAGTATTACACAATTTAAAAACAGTGTGCATCCAATCTAGAGAACAGCACGACAGGCTAGATGAAAATCAGCAATAGCAATAGTAAGGGTGATAAATATAGCATAAGATCTACATTAATAATGTCACAACAACACACTGTAATTTAAACAAACCAACTTGGTTCTTTCAGTATATGAGAAAATAAAGGTAAATGACTAATTATATTTAAGGTACTGCATGCTGCATTAATCACCAACCTTTTCCCCAATCTGAAATGTATAAAGTAGAGTAGAAAAACAAGCAAACAAACATATCTCCTTTTCCATTTCAGATAAGGGCAGCAGTTGCAAAGGTGGATCTCAATTGAAGAGAATATTTGTAGCTCAGGGTTGAACTGCGGAGTCCTTGGTGCTCTCTGAGCCTTGTTGTTTTCTTGCAGACGTTTCATTGCCAGGCTAGGTAACATCTTCAGTGTGAAAAAAGGTGGATCTATATACATTACTGTACAGTATGCTAAAGCTCTGCCCTACGGTAGCTAACTCTGGGGATATTGGATATGTAACTCTCAGATTTCCATGCCAGTCATGGAACTTTAAAGAAAGGAAAGGAAATCTAGGCCTATGAATATTGATCCACTAAGGTTCTTTTCTGATGTTTACTTCTCTGGAGTAGTCCTTGTTGAAATTAGCAGATTTACTTGTAAGTAAGATATGTTTACTACTGTGCTATAAGAAGATACTTGACAAAACATATAAATTATTTGCTGGAGTTTTATCTTTCTTTCTTTTCCTTTTTAAAAGAAATCTATAAAGGCAATGAGTTTGCCAAATTGTTCTTTCAGGGAGACACCATAAGACCTCATTCCTGGAACCATTTTTTTCCAACAAATTGTGATCTCTTCTATAAATATGAATAAACAGACCCATATTAACATAACATGTGGTGTAACTTACTGAAAGTAGTTTGTCAGTATGCCAACTAGCATTCAGTAGTGACAACAAACCTAAACAAAGGCAGCCAACAATTAAATGTTGTTAGGAACCATTTTTCAGTGTTATTTATTTACTTATTTATTTAATAATTCATTTTTAAAACAAGGAGCAGGCAAAAAGATTCTGCAGAATTATTGCTCTTCCAAGAAATGTTTGTAAGTACATTACTTTGTAGCTGTATTATATAAGATTTCATTGGTGTCTTTATAGTGGATGGTAATAGAATAATGTCTGGCTCTTTATTACTTGATAATGACCTCTGCTCTGATCGTACTAATAGCTCCTGGTCACTCTAAGTGAAGCAGTATTTAATTATATTTTGGGAAAGAAAATGGCTCAATAATGTTAATTTCCCAAACTGGTTCTTTTTCTATATATATCATAATTCAGCAATATCCACAGAAGTTGTTGCTATGTGTGAACTGCTACATTTTCTACTTCCCAATATCCTTCATTTTTCCTTTAAGTTGTTATCAGAACTTGTAAGCTTTCCTACTCTGAGGCAAACATTATTAGCCCAATCTAATAACCAAGGTAGGAGTTTGTAAGTCCTTCATACTCAAAACCTCACAACTGCATTGGGAGTTTCCTGAGCTCAGGACCTGGCTTATTGTACGGGCCCCACCCTTAGAGGAGCCCTTATCTCTTAAAGACCTCTACCCAGTTTTTTTTTAAGATTTTTTATCCCACCTTTATTATTTTTATAAATAACTCAAGGTGGGGAACATACTTAATATTTTGGCTGACCATATTTCCTTGAGACAAAAACGGGACATTGGGATGGCAAAAATGGGACGGGGTTAAACTTATGTAATATTCCGTATTCATGAAAAAGTAAGATGATAAAAAAAAGTTTTAAAGAGTTTTTAAGATCCATTTGCTGGTCCTTCAAAAATATTTTTGTTTTCATTAAAATGAAAAAGTTTTATTACATGAACATATTGACCTAACAATTATTCTTCAATGACAGAACTCATACAAAAATTTAGGTAGACATAGAGGGGGACTGTATTTGACAGGAGGCGAATGGGGAAAGCACAGCTCACGGGCTTTGTAACATCACGGATCGCAGGAAGGAGGGGAGGGGGAGAGAAGAGAGGCAGGGAAGGGAGGATTAAAAAACTCCATGCCCAGTGAGGCTTCTCTTCCTTCTGCCTTCCCTCCTCCTCCTGCTTTTTTTCTTCCCTCTTTCTCTCTCTCCCACAATCCCAAACGAAAGACTCTCTCTTGCAGAGCTGGAGAAATAATCAGTTTCACTCTTGAAAAAAGGGGGCGGGATCACATCCCGAACACATTTTAATAAAACATACAGAGAGCAGAGAGTGACCAGCTAAGAGCAGAGCAGAGGCGGTGGCAAAGATCTCTCTCCCCATCTCTCTCTGTCTCCCTCTCTCTTTCCACCTTCCTTGCCCCTCTCTAGTCTCAATGACACTGGTAAATTACTCCACTACCTTATTTTAATTATGTATATGGTATGCAGAATAAATCACCCAACATCAGGCACCTCAATCAAGCACTTTTTAAATGATAATTGCATCTTGGCTGAATCAATCTTGCCATGCCTGACATTTTTCTAATTTTTTTAAAAAAAATGGGACAAAATTGACATTTATATTAAAACGACAGGACTTTCGGGAAATGTGAAGAAAACGGTGGGCCCGTTTAAAATGGTACGTATGGTCAGCCTATTAATACTCCTTCCTCCTCCTATTTTGCCCACAACAACAACCCTGTGAGATGAATTGGGCTGAGAGAAAGTGACTGGCCCAAAGTCACGCAGCCGGCTTTCATGCCTCAGGCGGGGCTAGAATGCATGGTCTCCTGGTTTCTAGCCTGGTGCCATAAACACTAGACCAAACTGGCTCTCTTTGTTAGGGCTTTGAATAAAAGGGAAAGGTTCTTATTTGCCCGTTCCCTGGAAAACTAAGTTTAATAACAGGAAAATAATACTTAATGGTTCTGAACAGAAAACTAGTTCGCTAGTCCTCTTTTTCTAACTGTTGTACAATTAAAATAATGAAGGAATAAAGTAATAACAAGCCTCACCAAAATTCAGATTGTTTTGAACTTCTTTTAACCCTTCCAGCCAGTTCAACCATTGTGAGAATTATTGTTAGAATTCATCTCATTTCTATACAGTACAAGAGGGGCAAGGTATGGAAGAAGCCATGTTTGATCCTAGCTGCACCATCTTATTTTGACTAACCATTTGGGGCAGATGCCCTAAGGAAAAGAGCATAAAAATAACTAAGATAAACACAATGAGACCTATTGTACAGTATTAGCTGTTTTGTTCTCTGTCTTTAATTGATTACCGAGAGTGCAAGAAATATGGCCTTGGGCCCTATGGGGCTCAGCAGGGAGTTAGGTGTGGCCTGTGATGCCCACTTACCACTTCCCTTCCCCTCTTGTGCCACCTGCCCTTCCTTTCCCCCTGCTCTCCATCAGAGCTTGACCCCCATTTCCAGTAAAACCATTATTCCATATCCTGCATTCTGGAACAATAGGGAATCCAAAGTTTTTGTCCACCGCAAACATCAAAATGTTAAATGGAACCCACTCATGACAGCTGTTTGACATGAAGGTTTTATGCTCATATGTTCTGAGCCGCTTTGTGGTTCTTTACCAAAAAAGAAAGCAATGTTCAGAATGAATAAATATTTATTATTTAATATTCACATTCTCACTGCATGGAGTAAGAGCAATTCTAGCAAACTGTCAGTTGGTGGCCAAGCTGAGTGGAGTGAATGCATCTGTATGCTAAATGTTTAAGGAAAAGGTCCCATTTGTTATAGATTGAATATTACCTTTCACCCTGAGAAAATCTGTCAGAGGTATAAAAACCATTTATCAGAAAATCTGAATGTGATGCTAAAGGAAAATACTATATATATTTAATATGAGGAACAGCTCTAATAAGAATCCTGAGAGTTGCCTAATAATTGGGTTGTAGCTCAGAAGAATACACAGAACTATATATTTTAAAATATAAATACAAATTGTTATCAATGAAAAAGATATTTTGGACAAATTTATAGATTAAGGTTTCATGTTGTATATATAGCATAGTTCCTGGGATGATTTCAATAGCAAAGTAAAATTTCGCTCTTGCTAAGATAACTATTCCCATTTTCTAAAAATCCTATTTTTTATTCATATCTCTTTGAGAGCACCCTTTACCTTATTCAGTTTTATGCAGTATCCTGGGATCCTGAGTTATGACCAATAGGTCAACTTCGATGTCTTCATTTGTCCTGTTTGACATTGGAAGTCATTTCATTCCCCCCCCCAACATAAGTTTATCTCAGATCCAAAACCTCCAGTAAAAAGATGGATCAACTGAGGGCTATTCAGAATAACAGCTTCTAATAAGCGCATTAAAGTTCCTTTAAACCCTTCAGAGATCTCAAGTCCTTCCAATCCTAATATGTCTCATTAGCTTTTAATATTTTGAGATTGATATTGAACCACAGTAGCCTAACACTTGCACATGCATTAGGTATAAATCAATTACATTAACAAATAATTTTAATTTAGATATATGGCCTCCTGTGAAATATAGATTGCAAAAAGAAAATGGGTTAAACAGAGACAGAGATGGAGAAAAAAAGACAGACAGGTTGACTCTCAGCACTGACTAAAGCAAGCCAGGAAAAAAGAAACTAGAGCCAATAGAATGCAATATTGGATCTTGAAAAACTGCATTAAGTTAAGCATGCAGTTGTATTCTCATTAAAAGCAGGCAAACTTAAGAGCATCAGAACAGTTACTTGTGAGTAATCTATGTGTAAAACATCCTCAGTACTGCTTAGGTTTAGATACAAAATATTTTAAACAAACTTTTCTGTATTCCCACATTTTCATATATATAATCAGCAAATTTGGGTGGATAATATTTGGGATATTGTCACATTAATAGGTGCACGCCAAAATAGGTGTGCATATAAAATAATGTTTTTGAAATTATTTATATGCTTTATTTTTTTAAGTTATATTTTTTAAAAACAAATTTTAAGCTATTTAAAAAAACTGTGAAAGAATGGGATTATCAATAGATTTAGTATTGTGAATTATAAAATTGTGATTTTTTTAAGAAAATGGTATTTGGGCTAGGGTCTCATCTGCATAAAATGTTTGTCCACACAGACACCTCACTTACCATTGGTTGAGCACATGACTCTATAACATTGTCTTCAACCATCCCTGGCCTATTGAGAAGGCAGCCTCTGTTTGTCCTTCCATGTTCTGCTTCATGGAATTTACAAAAAATGGTCAAAACTTAAGCTTTCTTTTTAAGTAAAAGTTGGTGAGAGAAATGAAGGTAACATTATGATAGTTGGAAAATAAAGTTGGGTGGAACTGAGGGAACTTCAAGTTATGGCTCTGTTTTAAAATTAAGAAACCCTGAATATTAAAAAATGAATTTTAAGGGAGGACTCCAAGATGGAGGCCTACAATGGAAACAGATTGACTGGGGAGATGTGGATTTTGCCTTAATGATAAGCTTTAACTGAAAAATCAGCCTGCACAAGGTTAAACTGGATGCATTTTTGTCTGCTTGTTTGTATTTCTTCTTACGTTTAACCATTGAAAATGTACTATTTTTTCAAAAAGAATTCTCTCTATATTTCTTACTATCAAATAAAAGCAACATTTTAAAAGTTGAGGTCATATTATTCACCCCATATCTGTATCATAGCACACTGTGCAGTACTGAAAATTGGCTAGGTCGCTAATTAAATCCCACAGGTTAAAATCTGTTTAAATCACATGGCATGTGGATAAAGGCAGAAAGTACAGGAGAAGGAGAATTGGATGGGCTGTTTTGCTTGCCATGTCATGATTTCACATATGGATTCTCATTCCAGCACAGTCTCACAGATAGGCTTCACCGTGCTGAAAGTCTTCACTGCTAGCTAGACTGAAGGATATCTGCAGAATAGATGCTAGAAGAAGAAAAATAGCCAGGTTCACCGTTTTGTGTAGAGAAATTGTGATCAGTTCTAATACTCTAAACAAATTCCTAGGTTCACAAATTTTAAAATTCCAAGTAGAGAGAGGGGGAGAGAGAGAGGGGGAGAGGGGGGGGGGGGGGGGGAGAGAGAGAGAGAGAGAGAGAGAGAGAGAGAGAGAGAGAGAGAGAGAGAGAGAGAGAGAAAGAGAAAGAGAAAGAGAAAGAGAAAGAGAAAGAGAAAGAGAAAGAGAAAGAGAAAGAGAAAGAGATCAGGATCTTAGTTGGTGTATCTCAAGATTCTAGTGCTCCCACCTGGCTCAACCCTATCCAATAAAGTTTCTGAACAAATCATTCATCCTTTTTGCTGATAAGCTATTTTAAACACATTCAGGCTTTTTAGTAGTTAACAACACTTGAATGTGTGTGGTTGAATGACAAATGATTTTCTTCTCAATGAAAGTACACTTTATAGTAGCGAAGGGTTGCAGAACAGGGAAGCATTGAGCTTGAGCAGAATGCATACCATTCCTGTTGCTGGGAGTCAGGCAGCATCTGCATTTAATAAATTATTGTTATTATTATTATTATTATTAGTAGTAGTAGTAATAATAATTTATTATCTTTTCCAATGGCTTTTATTCTGTAAGGCTTCAAATGCAGAGTATAGTTTTTGGATTGCTGTTCACAAATCTTGTTAAATAGAAGGGAACCTAAAGCATATGCTATAAAAATTGAAGTTTAAAAGAAGATTTAAAGGATGAGAACACTGCAAGTCTTTTTCCAAGAGATTCTTAATAAATGGTTGGGTAATTCCATTTTTATTGGAAATAAAAATGCCAGCAGTACTTTCATCATTTCCTATAGAGTTTGATTGCACCAGTGACAGCAACAAAGGTATTTAAGCCAGAAAAGGTCAATGTGCTTCTTCATAAATCATAACTGTACATTTCCTTTGTCTATTTTTACATAGTACAGTAATTAGATCAGCACTATAAAGGAAATAAGAGTATCACCAAAATAGTTATTAACTTCATGAACCAATTATTAATCTGAAAGCTAATTTTGACCCTCTGCTGTTGCATTTTATCTCCTTGTACTACCTGGTCATTAAATCATCACAAAATTAAGCTGATAAAATAATTAATTGAAGAGAAAGTGATAAGTGATGAAACTGATCAATAGATCAAGCTAACACTTTTTTTTAAAAAAAAATTGGAATTGTGGCTGTGGATACAAACAAGCCAGTTAGATATCACTCAACAATGTGATGATCTGGACACATAGAAAATAGTAAGAATTAAAATGTTTTGTGTTGAAATTTAAAGGGGATGTATCTTAAAAATCTGTATGACTGACTCATATTTTTTTTGGGGGGGAGGTGACTTCCTGGTGTGCCAGATTATCCTTCTAGCATGTTAAATTAAAAACTTCTAAAATATACCTGGCTGGATTCTTTTATTCAGCAGTGACAGATGACTGTTCTGAAATCAATTTTAACTCTGTTATCTTTGGGGTGATGGATTAAGTATATAAAGACACATTTTAAATAGGAAACAGAAAAATCTCCCTCTCAACTCTATAGTTAAAAACTTTGGGGGAGTTTCACAAAATGGCAATTTACAGTATGTAACCAAATGTCGCCACATTCTGGAATAACAAATCACAAGACACCCTTAGGAAAAAAGGTGGAAGAGAAATGTTAAATTAATGAGCCCATAAAACTGCTGCAAATGAAACGTGTAAATACATTGATTTTTTTTAAGGGAAAAAAAACCCAACCTAATGGTTTCCGTATGATTTTTACATCACAGGAAAAACCTGTTCTATTTGCACCAGCACAGCTTCTCAGTAAACAGTGTTCTTTCTTATCTGCTCGATGCCTTCTCCCTAGGCTATGGCAGATTTTTCATTTAGCTAAAAGCTCAGTAAGAGGTCTGTGAGAATGATAATCCTACCATGGGCCGCAGCTGGCACTTTCATGGGGTAGATGATTAGTAGAACGTTTTCTATTCGACCTGGAGAAATTCTCTCAGTGGGAAGTTAACATCCGCTTACTGTCTTCACCAGAACACACTCATCAGTTTCCCATCTGACATCCAGGAACACAAGAAGCTCCTTGAATAATGCATATGATAGGAGAACATCAGATTTTTAAAATAATGATGGTGGTGGTGGTGGTGATGATGATGATGATGATGATAATATATTGGGGTGAATGACAAGTCAATTCATGAGCTTTCTCTTCCATTTTTAACTGCTCACTCTTATGCGATCCAATTTCTTTTGCTCCATGCAGGCAAATTTTAAGCCATCTATCTAAAAAGGGCAATGTTGTGGTGAAGGGGGGAGAATTCCTCCCCAGTTGATTTGAAGACTGGAGGTAGCTGTTTTTGTGAACTACTAGCAAGGCATTTTTCTTCAAAAGGGACTCCAGCTGTGAAAGGGTTAAACTTTATATGCCAACTATAAATCCAGAAGAGCATTATGCAGGATTTTATAGCTAGGGGATTTTGTATAAGCTTAACGGAAAATGTTTAAATCACCTAATTTACCCTTAAATCTTTTTTTTTTAAGTTTAGTTTAGTTTTATTTGATCTCTATACTGTGGACTGTTCTGTGACCTGATGCTTATATTTCATAATAAAGCTGTGGAGGGAAGTGCACTTGTCATTGTGAAAAGCTGCTTAAAGAAGTTTTCTCATCCCCTGTATTGAGACACATCACCCCTCATGTCAGAATACTTGACCCAGAAGTATTGACTACTAAAAGTGACTCCATAAGAATGTGAAACCCACTATCATCTGAGTGCACTGTGAAAACCTAATGACTTCAGCATATGCACACCGAGTAATATCAAATCTTACTTTGTACCCTTCACCTTCATTTTATAATCCAAGCCTTTGTATGCAGTAATGAGGTATGTGCTATAAGGAAGACTCTTTAATAGGATTTAATGCACCTGTGAGCAAAAGCATTTTAGCTTTTTATCCCCAGAAGCCCAGTAACAGAAAGCCTTTAATACTGATGTGATGGAATATAAATGTAGAAATATTATAATCACCCAAAGTTGTTTTTTTTTAACTAAAAAATTGACACTCTTTTTGTGACAGAGTATTTGACTGCCAAGCATAAGGATGTCATAGAAGGAGCACATACAGTGAACATGTCACAAGGGAGCTACCAAGGCATGTACATAGTTGCGATGTTTTGTTTTTAGCTGAAGTCTGGAGTTTGCCAAACTATGTTGCTTGGCTCTGCAAGGATTTGTTTATTGACTGCATTTAGTTTGGGTTGGGAAAAATGGCCCAGGGTACATCCAAATCTCTTCTGTGCTTTCCATGCATTTGCATATTACTCAAAATATGCAAAAGAAAATTAGCCAAATTCTTGAATCAATTAACTGGCAATGGCATCATTCTCAATATTTAATAGGGGCGTGTTGGCTCAGCGGGTAAGACGCCAGGCTTGTTGATTGGAAGATCGCAAGTTCGGAGGTTCGATGCCATAGGTCATGCCTTTTCTTGACATCTTTTCAGAAGCTGGACAATCAGCATGACTCCATGCATCTTCTGCAGGAAGAGAATGGTAATACATTTATTTATTTAATTTTTATCCCGCCTTTATTATTTTTATAAATAACTCAAGGCGGTGAACATACCTAATACTCCTTCCTCCTCCTATTTTCCCTACAACAACAACCCTGTGAGGTGAGTTGGGCTGAGAGAGAGTGACTGGCCCAAGGTCACCCAGCCGGCTTTCATGCCTAAGGCGGGACTAGAACTCTCAGTCTCCTGGTTTGCTATTGGCTCCTTCCTAGGGCTGAGAGAGCGACTGGCCCAAGGTCACCCAGCCGGCTTTCATGCCTAAGGCGGGACTAGAACTCACAGACTCCTGGTTTCTAGCCCAGCACCTTAACCACTAAACCAAACTGGCTCTTTTTTTAATCTTTTTTTTTAATGACCTTCAACTGAATTTGCACATGATGACTTAGAACATGCATAAAGACTGAAGAACAAATTAAATCTTTGTTTCAGATTCCTGATCAGAGTGACTCTCCTTAGACTTTCTTCAAATAAAACATTATACAAGTAAGAATGGAATGTATTCTAAATCAAGGCCCTTCTGAGAGACGAGTGGAAGCAAGTATAGCACTGAAATGGAGCCATAATTTGTCACGTAAAGTCCCTCCAGGGATAGTTGGAATTGGCTTTTGGATGAAGGCGAAGGAAGAAATGGCATGGTGGGGTAGATGTGGGTGGGAGAAAGGACTCCACAGTTTCCCCCCCAGTTTCTGGACTAGGAGAAAATGTTGACAAGCCATTAGAAGGACTGCTGAGTCACCAGTTAGGAGGAATGCTTTTTGATATATCCAAACTGATCGCTAGACATCCTAAGTTTTACATTCTAGGAAACCAAATTTAACCTTGAGGCTGAGTTGGCATTCACTTCAGATAACACAGATCACTCTTCTAGTGCAAACTGTTCCACAATGATTTTATTTCCCCAGAAAGCTGACTTCACTCTCCTGCTCAGGACTGACCCCCCCCCCACCATCCCCAGGAACGGCATCCACAAGAGCTACCATTCTAAATAAATAAATAACGCAAGGCGGTGAACATACCTAATACTCTTTCCTCCTCCTATTTTCCCCACTACAACCCTGTGAGGTGAGTTGGGCTGAGAGAGAGTGACTGGCCCAAAGTCACCCAGCCGGCTTTCACGCCTAAGGTGGGACTAGAACTCTCAGTCTCCTGGTTTCTAGCCCAGCACCTTAACCACTAGACCAAACTGGTTCTCTACATCCCAGAAGCATTTACCAGGATCCTTAGAATGAAATATAATTTTCCAGTTGTGTCCCAGAAATGGGGAATATTGTGGTTGGGTTCACAGATCACACCAAGCCACGGTGTAGCTAATTTGGTTTATGGATTAGCGCAGGGGATAGGCTATACTTTCAGGAGGTGGGGAGTGGGTAGATGAGAACTATGGTTGGTAGGAAAATGATGGTTACTCAACCTGAGGCAAGGATGTTTCCTTAGATTTGGGGCAGGGGGTCGGGAGCTTTTTCTTTTAACTGTGTTGCACCTGTTTTAAGGTGTACCCTGGTGGTTCCCAGGAGTACCAATCACTTCCTAAATGGAAGGTAAGCTTATCCTAGGGGAAAAAATACCTGGTTTTGCTTAGTGCATTTCCTGAATTGATAGTTGTGTGTTACATGTATAGTAGTACCATCCAGAAAAGTGTTGCTTAAAGATAAGTTTATTACCTTGAGATGGCCTTTTTCATAATACCACTAATCATTTGCTTTCCATGGAACTACTTTCCTACTACTGTACTATCTCCCTTCTGTTCATTATTTCTTAACTTAGTCTTCCTATCCCATCATTATGTTAAGTACTCAGAAATTGCTTGGCCTGCTTTTTGTGATTGCTTTTCTAATGACTTATTACACAGCACCTCCCCCCATTAGGGGACATACGGTGATTTGTCAAGGTGAAAGTTGTCATTTTTTTGTCTCCCATTATTTTTAATTCTGCATTCCTACATCACAAAATTCACTTCTGTTTCATGTCTATAAACTTTTGTGATTCACCTGTTCATTCTGAATTGACTTCATAAATTGTGAGTGGAAGTTGAACATATTTGCAGTGGTCTGAGTTTAACATGGGTGTGGAAAGGAGTGTTTTATTTTTGTAAAAATTGGTAAAAACATAACTAGGAATTTTGGCTACTTTTTTATTTTTATTTGCAGTGTGGTGCTAATTTTTGTGACCTTCACTTTTCTGTAAAAGTTATGGAACTGAGTATAATTTCAGCCTTTATTCATACTTCAGGTAATATTCAGGAACTGGTTTTTGTTTTTGTTTCCTCAGGAATCTTCTTGTAATACTAATTTGAAGCCTCTCCAGTATCTTTATGGATTTTCTACAGAGACTGCTTGAGCAGATCAGCATCATCTTGTTGTCTATCCACAGTGCTGTAATTTCTTTGGATTTTTTTCTTCTTTTTTAATTGATTTGCCAGCTAGTCTATTATTATTACTTATTTACTTAGACTTATAGGCCATTTTGATTGCAAGAGGCTCTTTGTTACAATATTGTAACAAAGTATTTAAACAATAGAAAATTATAACATAAACCAAAACAAACAACAACAGTAGTTACAATAGCATTACTTAGATCTGGGCAGCCCTGATCACAGTAATCTTCTTTCACATTGAATGTTCAATATTTAAAGTTCAAAAGTTCATTTGTTTGCTTTTTTTAAAAAATGTTATCTCTATCCTCCTTCAGAAAGTTTGGTTTTGTTTCTCTCTTCTGAGATTAGTTAATCTTCTAAAGAGGGAAGGAACTGCTGGATTCTCTAGTTACCACACCTGCATATAGCTAGGAGATGGCACTTTTTTTTTTTGCAATAAGAATTTTTTTTAAGTTTAAAGCAAAGATAAAAACTACAAAAAAGAAAAAAAGTGAAAAAACAGAAAATGAAAAAAAGATTTTTGGAGAGATTACAAGATGACTTCCGACTTTCAACAACAAGAATATCCAGCAATTTCCATAATTAATCACTTACTCTAACTTTAACCCAAATCGCATTATTTCTATAAATCATTCCATAAACACATAATAAAAATCACTTAAAACAATTTCCCCTTGTATATAAAGAGAAATAAACAAATATATAAACTTCTAAATCAACTTCCCCCCCCCCCAAAGGAACCCATTTATTAAATATTTTCTTCCTATCACTATTCTATATATTTCTGGCCACTATAATAAAAATCAAATTATAAAAACATTTAAATTATCTACTTTTATACTTAATAATACTATAGCAGTCTTAACCCTATTAAACCTAAAACCAAACACTTATTCTTATACCTTATAAATCTTTAAAAAATCAAGCAAACTTTAAACCATCAAAGAGAAATGAATCATACAAGCCTTAATGTCAATCCAAATATATATTAATTTCTGTAAAAAAATCAAGCAAACTTTAAATAATTAAAGAAAAATTGAATCTTACAAGCCTTAATATCAATCCAAATGCATATTTTTAATTTCTTATCCTACATCAAAATATACCAGAGCATTTACTTGTCTCCATCTTGCGCCTAAGGTGTTTTTCATAATAAAATTAAAGTTAAACAATCCAACTGCCCCCCTTAAAATAAAATAAAATTCCTCAGTAGAAATCTTCCCATACAGCATAGCTTTGTTCTCATAACAATCTTTCATGAAAACAACTTGGACAGTATCTTGCAAGTTAAAGTTTAACTCCTTCTTCACCAAAGTATTTTCGTTGCTTGACATTTCTTGAAAGAGATTATTCTCCCTGTCAGGAAAAAAAATCTCCCTCTTGATAAACTTCTTGGTCCCTTTGCAGAACATCCTCAGCCAGTTGACACATTTTAGCACTGATATTTTTTACAATATCCTGAATATCTTGCATAATGGCTTGGCGAGAGTCATAAAAAATGTATTTGAAATCCAAACAGAGCCCAGAGCACAGCTCTGCAAATATTTCTTTAAGGTCGTCTATCTCAGTAGATTATGGCGCCAGGAGATGGCATTCTTGAAAGTATTTCATTTTTTGCATTTTGATTTTTTAATCATTAGAAAGGCAGCACAAGGTGTGATAGCCACATTTCTCACATAACATGGGATTAGGGAGTAGCCACTAGGTAAAATGCCTCCTGGGAGATAGGTAGTGGCAGCAGGAACTACCAAGGCATTATTCAAATGCTAGAGATGGGACTAGGGTGTTAAGACCCAGAGGGCTTCTGGCAAAAAATAGTTGGGACTATCCACCTTCTACCTTGGAGCCTCCAGAATTTGCTATACTTACATTACATTAAATTAGTGTGTTCCCTATTTCTTTTGGTATGTAGTGGCTTTATATTTATCATTTCCTAATATACATGGGTTTTAACATGGTTTTTTCCCCAGAAAACACTTTCAATTTACAGTATGCTTTTTCAATGTAAAATTTCCCATTTATTTATTTATTTAGCATATGGCACACATTGCCAGGGAGTCTACAATGTTTTTTTACACAGTAGATATTCTGGCGCTGGTAGTTGCTAGTCTTTCTTGCACTAATGCACCACAAGAGGGTGAGCTAGTTTTGCTTCAGCTGGCCAGCAGCGTTCCTTTTTAGGGAAGTCAGCTCATCTGGGCTTTTTTCTCCACTGATCCTCTGTCAGCACCAGTTCCTGCTCCCCACACAGAGCGCCACCAGTGTTTCCCCCCACCAAAATGGGGGTACCTATTTATTTACTCACAGATGGTATGCTTTCGAACTGCTAGGTGGGCAGAAGCTAGGGATGAAATGATGGGAGCTCACTTCCGTCACATGGAGCTGGGCTCAAACCATTGGAATGTCAACCATTTCTGGCTGGCAAACTCCAGCATCATTAAGCCACTGCGCCACCGTGTCCCTCTAAAATTTCCCAAGTCATGTTTTTTAAATGTAAAGACTGTTGAATGTGTGTATTTTCTATATGCCTACATAATATGTACTCATTTTATTTTTTTATAAATTTTATACTACTGTATATGCTTTTATATAACAACTTTCAGAATAATCCAGTATTATTCATGAGCATGTTTCACATGATCCTTAGCTTCCTGTTATGATATTTATACTAGTTTGTTTGTTTGTTTGCTTACTAACGTTTATATCCTGCCCAGTTCCAAAGATTCTGGGCAGCTACCATCTAAATAAAACTCATTAAATAACAATAATCATCGTAACATAGATCTGATAATTTAAAATAAGAAATAGTAAAAACACATATGAGGGTTTAAAACCATCCACGTCAGAGTTCTCAATTTCCAAATGCTTCCTTAAAGAGATAGCTGTATGAAAATATAGGAATATGGGAGTCCTGCAGATTTCAATGGGTAGCATATTTCACAAGGATGGAAGAGCTGCTGAAAAGATCTGCTTCCTGGTCCCCTCCCCCAACCCCAAATTTTACTCCCATCCAAGGAGGGTTCCTTTTACATCTTTTTCTGAAAGCCTTGAAGAGTTGGAAGCCACCAGGACATTAAACCAGGGCTTTCCAAAGTGCCACCGCTGGTGACACACCAGTGGCGGCAGCGGCGGCAGCGGCGGCAGCGGCGGCAGTGGCGGCAGCGGCGGCAGCGGCGGCAGTGGCGGCAGCGGCGGCAGCGCGGCGGCGGGCGCACACATGGTGGCGGCGTGGGGGCGTGCAGCGGCGTGTGCGTGCATGGTGGCGGTGCAGGGGTGTGTGCGGCGGCGCGTGGGGGTGTGCGGTGGCGCGTGGGGGCATGCAGTGGCGCGTGGGGGTGTGCGGCGGCACAGGGGTGTGTGCGGCGGCGCGGGGTGTGTGCGGCAGCGCAGGGGTGTGTGCGGTGGCACGGGGGGCATGCGGCGGCGCGCACGTGCACGGCGGCACCACCGCTTCTGGGTGGTGTGGCGACACACTTGTGTCGCGACACACAGTTTGGAAAGCTCTGCATTAAACTGATCTCCTAGTGGAGTTGTAGAAAGATAATACTTATGAAAGCGTTAATTGATACTTATCTTATTCCTTTTAAGTTCTTGGAACCATGCTAATGAAATCAGTGCAATTTCACCCCCAAAGTCTTTGAATGTTGTCTTTTTTCTGTCCTCTGAAGCAAATGTATCATAGTTCTTCTGTGAAAGTAAACTTAAGCTGTTTGCTTTAAAATAGATTCCCACCCTTTATTGTTTTAAATTCATATTTAAAATGCAAATTGATCTGATTTCACTAATGTTCCACAACAGATCAATACATGTTATGTATACCACATCTTTATGATACCGCTAGACTTTTAAGGAAAGAGATAGCATAGTAGCTCTCCTCAAGATGGCACTATTTACAAGAATTTTATTAAGTTTCAAGCAAAGATAAAAGCTACAGAAAAACAAAAAACTACAAAGGAAAAAAAAGAAAAAACTGAAGAAGTGTACAAACACAAGAGAAGTTTTTTCAAAATTACAAAAAGAGGTGACTTCTGACTTTTAACAGCAAGGATATACAACAATTTTCCATAATCAATACCGTCCTCTATATTAAACCAAAATCACATTATTTCTATAAATCATTCCATTGGCACATTATAAAAATCACTAAATACAGTTGCTCCCACCCCTTATATTAAAAGATAAAAATATATAAACCTCCTAATCAACTTCCCCCATTTCCATGGCGTTCCATCAGAAGATCAATTTCACTTTTGGCTTGCAACTTGATCTCTCCCTTTAATTTCTTCAACTCAACAATCCGATCTTCATCCAGCATTTCAACAGAAGTCGAAGAGACATTTCTGTCACTGTTAAATTCCTCAGTTTCATCCACGACATCCCCATCCAAGTGACGCATTTCAAAGCTCATATTTTCCACAATGTCCTGAATGACTTGCATAAAAACTTGGTAGGAATCAGAAAGAATCTGTTTAAAATCTCGGTGGAAGTCAGAGAAAGTCTGTTTAAAATCCTCCATGTTTCATGCAGTAGATTATGGCACCCCATAGGAGCTTAACCAGCGAAAGTCGAAGATATGAAAGAATTCCGGAATGTGTTTACCCAAGCGAAAGTGAGATATGCAAACAGTTCCCCAGGGAAAGTAGAAGCAGAAAACTGAAAGTTCAAAACAGCTGATTCAACTTTTAGGAAAGTGCTAATATCTTCAAATTTAGTACAAAAATAATAACAGGGAGACAATTATTTACTCTCAATCCTCCTTAATATTTGGATGGAAAACAAGCCAAAACTTAAAAAGATTTTTTTAAAAAAATTGAACCCCAAAAACGATAAGCACCAAGAGAACCCGCTTCTCCTTGCTGTAGAAAGCCTCTCTTAGGGTACGCGTACTTAAAAGAAATATAAATTGGGTGATTTAGAAATGGGGTGGACAGTCTTAGTGTTCCTTTAAGGCTACAGCACAGCTTGGAAATGGTGACATCCCAGCCTCCCGGCTAGCTGTTATTAGGCTGACCATATTTCCTTGATACAAAAACGGGACATTGGGATGGCAAAACGAGACAGGGTCTTATGTAATATTCCGTATTCATGAAAAAGGCAGGGGTCCCCATCCCCCGGTCCGCACGTTTGACTCCTGCCTACAAACCCCGCCGCCGGTCCGCGCGATTGGCTCCCACCTGCAAACCCTGTCCCCGGTCTGTGCGATTGGCTCCTGCCTGCAAACCCCGCCCCCCAGTCTGCCCTTCTCTCCGCCTCCCTGCCCTCCTTTGCCATGTGCTGATAGGTGGGAGGGCTTCCTCTTCTGGGCTACCTCCAATCGGCAGCTCCGACTTGGATCCTCCTTCCATGCCATTCCTGTCAGGTTTAAAAAAATGGGACAAAATTGAGATTTTTATCAAAATGACGGGACGGTTGAAAAATGCTAAAAGAACGGGACTGTCCCGTTCAAAACAGGACGTATGGTCAGCCTAGCTCTTACCAGTCAAACATGAACGCTGTTTGCGATCTTCTGGCTTCAAGCAGCCGTCCAGAGGACAGATGGGGTGATTCCAGGTGTTTTCCTTTTTCTGGAAAAACACTCCTGGGCTTCAGGAAAAACCTGCCTGAGCCCCAAAAAACTGCCACGTAGTTAGTTCTGCCCACTGAGCCCACGGGCACAGCTGTTCAGTCTGCCATGTCCCCACCAGAAGTCAAGATGGCACTGTTTACATGGTAGATTGTAGGACTGTTCAAACCATTTGAAGGGGCATATGTGTTCCCAAACCACTCCCTGAAGTATCAAGTTGGCTCTATCCTCCCAAAGGGTCAGGGAAGCCAATTCAAGGTACAGAACAGATTTCCCCTGGGACTGCAGGAACCTGGTAGATCATTCTGCACTTTACAGCTGTTGCAGAGAGGTGGTGTCTCACCAAAGCTATTCCAAGGAGATTTCACAGGACAGTTTTAACACATAGATTGGCTCCTAGATAAGTATTATGAAGGATTGCATATGGAGGCTTCTGTCTTGCCATATGTGCTAATGCAATGTTTTAAAAGAACTGTGAAGGACTATTGCATATATCAGTATTGTGCCAGAGAGCATCTTAATAATGCTGGAATACAAAACATACCATTAACAGAAACATAAGTCTCTTCCTATAAACAGATTCAGTTGATTTACTATAGTTTCTAACACTTTAGAAACATTACAGCATTGTTCTTGGCACTACAAGTAGTATATTATTCATCTGGGGTGGGGACATCTGGACAGCAGAAATACTTTGTCTTTTATGGAATGGGTGTGGCCAGATTAAGAACTTAGAGACCACATTCCATGTTTGATCGTTTGTCTTTTGGCATTCAGAATCTAGCTTTTACAACTTATTTCTGCTAAAATCTTTCCATCTTTCATTGCCTTCTTTTTATCTCCTATTGTCGCCAGTCCAACTCAACCTTCCCTCATCCCTTTTGTTAAAGATAGATAGTACCCTAGATTTCCCTCTGCTAGGTTTTGGTAGGGTTTCTTCTATCTAAGGAGTAAAACTCTGCTCTGCTTACATTCTACAGTGATTATGGAAACCAAAATTGATTCCTTGATTCACTCTGAGCCTCCGGAAAGTTGAAAGTAACAAAAAGTCCTCTTGCAGGACCAGAGGCTCTTAGAAGTATGTATGTGTGCATGTGTGCGCGCTCATGCATATAGGCTAAGCCATGAAACCACAAAGGAGTTTAAACTAGCAAGGGAGATGGTGAGATAATGATTCTACTTACATTAAATCTTAGAGATTCTAACATGGAAATGAAACCTAAAACTGAATAAAAACCTCTCCACTGAAAATGTTGGCTTTTGTGTTTGCTTGCAACTATGGCAGTGGTATTAACAGCAAATACCATCCCTTTTCTCTTCCCTGAACACCCTTGCAACTGAAGTCATTTCATGTGTCATATCCAAAGGTGTTCTGAAAGAAGGAAGACAGTATATCAACAACAGTACAGCTATGGTTAATATATTTTTTAAAATAAATTGTTTTAAAAAATCAGCATACTGCTTTATAACTTGGAACAGAAGGCAGTGTGAATCTTGGATAGCTAATTTATACATACACACACACATGCGCACAGAGACATAAACCAGATAGGCTTTTTTCCTCTGGGAAGTAGAGCGGTTAATATTCAACATGAAATGTCTAATCTTTAAATACATTATAATCTAAGTGCTTAGGATAATTTTTGCTTTAATACCTTAAGAGTCTGCAAAGCCTGAAGGATGGGATTATTAAAATGGAATTTTAATGTCAAAATTATCAGAGAAGAGAACACATTGCTCGTATTCATAAAAAATGTATTCAATTTCTCTATGATTTGTTCAAATAAGAGATGAGAATATATTTGATTATACCTTGTAAGTAATTCTGAAAGTTGATCAGATGATTGTAGGTCATTTCTACAGCAGTGCTGTCAGTGGCAAAGATTAAAATATTTAAGTTGTTTCTATACGTGACACTATTGGCATACCTGTGTGGCCAATAGTGCCACGTATTTGCTTTGAAAACTCAGTTCCACAGAGAGATTGTCTTGGAAGAGGCAAGTCTTAGGAGTTAAAAAAGCAGAAATAGACATGGACATGAATCTCCCAGATTATAACAAGCAACCCACAATTGCTGATGCTTGTATGTTTTCATTTCTTGATATTTCAAGCAAATAGCTCATCCAGTACAACAGAAGCTTTACGAAATTTCTTTGAGGATGATGCAAGGAAATTTCAGATTTTTAGAACATTGGAGTAAGAAACCTTGAGGAGAGGGGACTAAGTTTGTAGGTTACAGTATATACTTGATACCCTGATAAATCTGCTGCTGCCTCTTAGCATCAAGACAGATGGATCAATAATCTGACTTGGCAAAAGAGAGCTCTCTACTTCTGTCTGGTATCACTGCTGAATAACCTTTGTAGGATCAACTGAGTTTAACAGTTGTGGCAGTAGGTGGTTTTAGAAAGGGAACTCTAGTTTTTCAAGCAGTTACATTTCTTCTGAACCTGATGAAAGCATTCAAAAAAGCTCATATCACAATTATACTTTTCATATTTGAATGAAAAGCCTACCAACACGTTAGGTTCAAGTTAACCAAAGATACAGAAACTGCTATAAAAGGCCAAGTGATAGCAGAAAGCCTTTGAAAGATGGGATGTAATTCTAGTCTGTTAGCTTTCCTGATGCTCTCAGGAGTAATGGAATGCAATTCCCATAATTGCCAGGCAGTTCACCTACTGGCCATGAATTCTGGGAACTGCAGTCCAAATTATTGGGAGAGTGCCAGGCTGTGAAAGGCACATAACATACACACTTTGTAAGACTTAGAGAATTGTTTTTAGCAGTTTCTTAAAGAGGATTATCCTCTTAGCTGTACACTTCTCTTACTACACATTTCAAACGCCTACAATTCTGAATTCATACATAATTGTATATGAATAATAACATTTTAATCAGCAATAAGTATTTTTCTTTTTCTTTTAGTTTTTTCCTTCTTTTTTCCTTTTCAAATTTCTTTATATATCATTTCTTCAAAACTAGTATGAAAAGAAGGAATTGGTTTATGAGTTGCACTATGCTATATAAAACATATTTTCAAAATAATACATATTTCTCATTTATTAATGTTCTTTTTCTTTCTTTCATTTAAATTCTTCCTGATTTTTACTTTTTCCTTGTGATTCAATATAATTATACCTTGCCAAACAACAATATTCATAAATTCACAGGATGTTCACTAGAAGATAAAAAAAGTTACATTTATAGATTCCCTTGGATTTGCTGGATTCATATAATAGCATTTTCCTTCATAATATGAGGAGGAGGAGGAGAAGGGGAAGCCTACAATACAGTCATGCTTTTAGATATAATTTTTCATCTTGTGATATTTTCAGGTGGAATATTAGTTCTGTAATTGCATATACAGATATGACATAGGCATGACTATATTTCTTGAGAATGTTGACAATTTCTGCCATAATCTTATATTTAAACATTGAAAAAGAAAGGGTTTTAATATGCAGGCTTACTCCACCCATTACTGAAAGTTTGCCATCTCTGGTTTAAAACATTGCAGCTGTTGCTTAAAAAAAAAAAGAATGTAAGACAAGCCTGAAATACTTAGTGTGTTGAAAGCAGGTAGTGTAGTTTACATATCTGTGGTTTTGGAAAGAACCTTGATTAAGGTTGTAGTCCTATGAACACTTATCTCAGATAAGCTCCATGGAATTCATTTGGGCTTATTGCTAAGCAGACATATGTAGGAGTGTCCTGTTTTTGTGGAATGTGTACAGTTATTGCCCAGCACAAAAGAACTATATTATCAGGATAGATATATTTCCTTATTGCTTCTATTTTACTGTACAACATGCATCTTTTAACATCATTTGAAGACCTCAGTTCCTTATGGCACATGTATCCATTTGTTTTATGTATGCATGCAAAGAGCTTAAGCAACATTCCAGACATGGGCAAGCTGATATGAGAGTTACTGTATGTCTTCAGATATGTGAACCTCAAGCTTTGGAGGGTTTGGAAATAAGTCCAGTGTGGTCTGAAAGTAAATTGGCAGCAACCTGTGAAGTTATTTTGGCATAATATGAAGAAAACTTGCTGATCGCCATTATTATGCACTAGTGAATGCTGCTAAATTATGCCCAGGGACAGTCCTGAAGATAATTATTCACTCTTACAAAGAAGGTACATTTTTTGCCCTCCTCATGGCTTAGACCAATCAAATTTCGAAGAAACTTCACAGGGAAACTTGAGAATTATTTACCAGTAAGTAACTCTGTGGGAAAGCTGAAGGCAGGTGAAAATGATTATGTATTGCTTCAATGTCACATGTGCTGGGGGACTTCCTGCCATACCCTTAGAAAGAAAACACATCATGAGATCCTTCCACATTCCAGGAATTGGGGCTGATGAAGGCTGCCTCCATGTTTTCATTCAGGAAAAAAATAATTAATATTTTTGGAATTAATAAAACTCAGTGGCAAAAATCAATAGATTTCTTACTGTGTATTGACTCCAGATCTTTAATTTTGAGAAAGAAAATTCTGTATGGGTGAATATGTGTGGCTAAATCAGATTATGTTGATTTTTTTTACCCCAATGCATAATGGCTGGAACAAAGTTTCAGTTGCTTTGAAGAGAATTTTTCCCCATGTATTTTTGTAAATAGATAAATATTATAAGCAGTAAGTGCTTAAAATTTTTGTGCATAGTTTACTATCATGCAGGTAACAATAACCTCAACTTTTTTTTAAATCCTGCCTTTATTATTATATAAATAATTCAAAGCGGCGAACATACCTAGAACTCCTTCCTCCTCCTGTTTTCCCCACAACAACAACTCTGTGAGGTGAGTTGGGCTGAGAGGGAGTGACTGTCCCAAAGTCACCCAGGTGGCTTTCATGCCTAAGGCGGGACTAGAACTCTCAATCTCCTGGATTCTAGCCTGGTGATTAACCACTATTCATTGTTGTATTTATTATGTTAATATTCCATTTTATTTCTAGGAAACCAAGAGGTTGCCATTTATTTTCACAAAAAATCTATGGCATAGGCTAAGTTAAGAGATGGTGACTGTCTCAAAGTCACTCACTGAACTTTATGGCTTAAGTGTAAATATGGACATGGATCTCCCCAGTTCTAATAAAATTATAATATAAACTGATATTATTCAAGTTTATTCCACAGGATGAAAATTAAATATGAACTTTGACTGGATTGTGGCCAATATAATAGCTAAACATTTCTTTATATCTCTCATTGCATAATATATTAATTTCTTATTCATTTTATTGCTATTACCGGGAATACCAGTCCAATTAGAAGGAATGGGAGGTGAGTTTCTTCTAAATGGACATCAGGTTTTGGATCTAGGTGATATAAAATAAACTTCATAGACTAGTTTCATGTTTCCTTGGCAATGGTTTCTTTTTAAGAAATTGTGTCAAGGGTAGAGCTACCAGTTTTGACCTTCAAAAATCTGGATGTCCACCCAATGTCAGCAAAGAGATGCAGAAAAGTCTAACTCCAATCCAGGGAAAAGTGGCAATTATATCTCTGTGCTGTCATTAGGTGGTCATCCAGACTTTTGAAGGCCAGAACTGGTAGCCCTAACCAAGGTTTGCCTATTGTCTGGCATGCTGGAGATATATTTGTGACAGAAGTGAAAGAGTAGTTATGTCTAGTAAGGGGAGATGGAATGATTTACTCCCTCACAAATGCAGGTTTGAAAAGTAAAACATCTTATCAGAAACCAATCTAACACAAAAACAGAAACTTCTCAGAAAACAACACAATTAATACATGTTGTTGGATTAAACCTCCCATCAGAGTCGGACACGACTAAACGACTGAACAACAACAACATCTTTGATTATTAGCCATGTTGATAGTGTCATTGTAGAGGTAGTGCAGTGAAATATGGAGGGCATTCTATAGGGCATAGCTTTCCAAACTGTGTGTCACGACACATTAGTGTGTCGCCACAAAACCCAGAAGTGCTGATGGCGCGTCGCCACCACCCCTGTAGTGGTGTGTGTGGTGGCGGCTGGAGCGGCGCACCATCAGTGCTTCCAGGTTTTAGCGTGAAACACGAGGCTACTGCCACCGCTGCCGCCGTGCACGCCGTCGCCGCCATGAACACCTCCGTGCTGCTGCCGCCACCGCCATTAGTGTATCGCCAACAGCGGGACTTTGGAAAGCACTGCTATAGGGGAAGAATGCTTTATTATACCAAAGTTTAATGCTGCACTATTATTTGGGGGTGGAACCCTCTGTGATTTAAATATGCACAGGATTGGCCTATACATTTTTGCTTTATCAACATCATCACAAAGTATTTGATTCCATCCCATTTTGAGAGTTATCTCACCTACATATCCTTTTTCTAAAAAAATACTAATCACTTATTGATTAGGCACATGTACAGTACATATAGTAGATATTTGTGTAATTAGTCCATTTGAAAAGAAATTTGTGCCTTCAAGTCAGTTTTGATTTCTAGTGAGTGCCCCTTACAGTTTTTCATGGTAGCAGCTTGCCATCACCTTCTTCCTAGAGCTCAGAGAGGGTGACTGGCCCAAGGTCACCCCACTGGCTTTGTGCCTAAGATGGGAGTAGAACTCAGAGTCACCTGGTTTCTAGCCTGGTGCCTTAACCTCAATACCAAACTGGCTCTCCATGCAATCCATCAATTTTAGGTGGTAATCAATCAATCACCTGAAGTTGATCAGCAGTTAATCATCATGAAGGTGAGGGTGGTCTCAGACAATGAGGAGACAGATCCTGGCAGGGTGCCTAGCTCCAAGATATATTTGGCAGCTTTGGAAAGTAGAACAAAGATTATCTGCATGACTCCTCAAGAAGCAGTGACATCAACATCTCTTCTTGAGCCACACCAAAATCTGGGGCTTCTTAACATCATTTGCTAGAGACTGTATCTCTTTGGAAGCAACTCTCCAGTAGAGAGGTCCTGCATCCTTGCTTCTGGCTCTGCGTTTTGATTCAAACCTTTATGACTCAGACCAGCTTACAGAACTCACTGGTGTTTGACTTGTGGACTGTCACTGTCACTGTCCTGTACCAGCCCAATCACACACAATACACCAGGGAGGCAGTTGTAAAACTTTGCTGAGAAACTTGTGAGGTAAACTTGTGAGGTAATGAACAGGTGGCCAGGGAGTATGAGTGCAAACGCACACACTCTACAAAAACAAGCCCCAAAAGACCCACAAGCTTGCCTTAAGGGAGTTTCACGTTCAAAACACGATTAGTCAAGTGAGTCCAAGAGTCAAGAGTCAGGTCATGAGGTTTTCTGATCAGGAATCCAGGCACATGGAGTCCAGTAAGCAGACAGTTTTTCCCAAAGAATGATCTGGGCTTGCGGCTCCCTTTTTATAGAGGTAAACCCGGGTGGAGCTTATTAAGGAGGGAAGGGCTATTTTCTCACATGTAGCCTCACCGACCTCCACTGTTCCTGTCTCCTTTCTGCTCTCCTTTCTTGAGCACTGGGAGGGGGCAGCATATCTGAGTCTTCATCCTCACTAATCAGCGGTGCCTATGCCTGCTTCTCGCTGACCAGCCCTGCCTCCTCTGACTGCTCAGGCGACTAGAGTTGTCTGCTCACCCTCCATCTCTACATTAGAGGCTGGCTACATGTCCTCATCGTCTGACTGTGACTCGAATCCCAAATCCCCCATGGACTCTGAGCCCAAGCCCCCCATGACACTATTCCTCTCCTCAGGAACTGCCTCCCCCAAAGTTTGTGGTTTGGGCTTCTGCGGGTATTGCAAATGAAATTGCCATGTAAGCTGGGGAGCATGCACATCACACTCGTATTCCCATGAGTATTCATCAGGGCCATACCCTTTCTGTCGGAGTTCCTGTGTAAAAATCAAATGGTTTTCTCCACTGTTTTGTTTATTCCTCTGCTCTGAGCATTTCCCATAACATTCCACTGATAAACTGCAGGTGCTGTACCATGTGACACATTGTGTTGGCTAGGTTCTAAGTGATCCCGTGAGAACCGCTCCCGGAGGGGAGACAATGTGCAACACTGCCATCTCGTGGCAATTTATATTATGTGCAACAGGCTTTAAGTTTTAACATTATGTTTCTGTAACTCATGACTCCATGTTTTCCTCCAATCAGAAAGCTGAAACAAGTGTATATCTCAGCTGTGAACTATGGGTCTATGCTTCTTGACTTCATATGCATTTATTGCCTTATGCTACAAGTAAATACTTTTAGCCCTAAACACTGCACTCTGTTTGTTTACTCTGTGCCTGGAACCCCAAAGGAAAGAAACTCTGCTTATGGTTTGTTGTTTTTCCATTTGCAATAATGTAACTCATATGCATTTATTGCCTTATGCTACAAGTAAATACTTTTAGCCCTAAACACTGCACTCTGTTTGTTTACTCTGTGCCTGGAACCCCATAAGCCAGCATATCCCACACTTTCCAGTCAATCAGGTACTGGAGGCATCCTCAGTAAATGCGAGAGTCCAAAATATGTGCCACCTCATATTCAGGCTCCCTGTGGATCTCGACAGGTGGAGGTGGAGGTGCCATTGACTGCGGACTGGCGGGCGCGGCTGGAACCAGGAGGGATCAATGAAAGACAGGATGTACATGAATGCGGGGTGGTAATGTCAGCCGAAAGGTCACCGGGTTAATAACAGCCTCCATAGGAAAAGGTCCCAAGAAATGGTGATCCAGCTTTTTTGATGGGCGCAGAGTGGGAAGATGCTTAGTGGAGAGCCAGACTAAATCGCCAATGGCTAGTGAAGGACCCACTTGATGATGTCTATCTGCAAACCGTTTGTAATCCTCCTTGGCCTTTTCCAGTTGCCCATGAAGAACCTGATGGATCGCTTGTAATTCTTGGAGGAACTGATCAGCAGCAGGGACTGAGGAATCCAGGGTGAACAAAGAAAAGAGCTGAGGATGAAAACCATAGTTAGCCAGGAAAGGAAACATTTGAATGGAAGTATGCTGTACATTGTTGTATGCAAATTCCACCAATGCCAAAAGGTCTGTCCAGTTGTCCTGCTGGAAATTCATGTAGCAGCACAAATATTGTTCAGGTCAGTTCCTCCTTCCGACTCCAGGTGGTGTGCCAGTGACAGGTGAATTTGGACCCCCAGGTTCTTGAGAAGGGCCCGCCAGAACCGGGCAGTGAATTGCAGGCCTTGATCTGAGACTACACTTTCAGCCAATCCATGAAGTCTAAAGATGTGGCGTATATACAGCTGTGCAGTTTCTTGGGCCGTGGGCACCCCAGAGCGGGCAATGAAATGTGCCATCTTGGTTAACATATCAACCACTACAAAGATTGTTGATGCTCCTTCTGACGCAGGAAGATCAGTAATAAAGTCCATGGATGTGGCTTTCCATGGGTGCTTGGGTGTAGGAAGTGGTATCAAGAGACCTGGAGGTTTTCCAGTTGGGTTCTTGGCTTGTTGACAAATTGGTCAAGACATCACATATTGACTCACATTGTTTCGAATGTGTGGCCACCAAAAATCTCTTGAAATCAGGTACAAAGTCTTAAAAAATCCAAGGTGCAAAGTCTTAAAAAATCCAAAGTTTCCAAGATTCGACATAAGGGTCCTGTTGTTGCTGCTCCCACATTTGCTGGATAAGGTCTACTGAAGTCTGAGCAGCAGCAAACCTTTCTAGAAGGATGACAGGTCAGACTGGTGTTTTGTTTTCCAAGTGGCTGTATTCTGGTTTACGGGAAAGGGCATCTGCTTGTTGATTCCACCCCCTAGGAATGTACGTTACTTTGAAATCGAACCGAGAGAAGAACATGGACCACTGTATCTGCTGTTGGTTTATTTTTCTGGCAGTCTTTAAGTGTTCCAAATTCTGGTGGCCAGTTCGCACTTCCACAGAATGTTGATCCCCTTCCAGATGGTGTCGCCAAACCTTGAAAGCCACCTTAATTGTCCCAAATAGTATAGTTTCTTTCTGTAGGTGCAGGCTTCCGGGAGTAATAAGTACAAAGAAACAGGGTGCCCATCTCCTGATATGCTTGAAGCAATACTGCCCCAATGGCCACATCTGAAGCATTGGTCTCTATTACGAATGGCTGTGAGGGGTCCGGATGGTGGAGGATGGGTTCAGAGGCAAAGGCAGCCTTCAGGATTTTGAAAGATCATTGCTCAGCCTCACCCTAATTAAACTTGGTTCTTTTTCATAGTAAATTGGTCAAGGGTGCGGTGAGTGCAGCGAACCAAGGTATGAACATATGGTAATAATTGGCAAAACCTAATAAATGTTGTACATCCTTAGCCCGACGTGGGGGTTGCCAAGTCTGGAGTGCTTCGACCTTGCCTGGTTCCATGGAAATGCCAGTAACAGAAATACAATGCCCCAAAAAGTCAATGGTGGTTTGTGCAAACTGGCATTTCTCCAGCTTGGCATAGTGTCCTGTCGATGTTCTCGTAGGTGCTGTAACACGGTTTTTACATGTTGTGTGTGTTCTGCTGGAGAGGAGGAGAAGACTAGGATGTCCTCCAAGTAAATTATGATGTACTTATCAAGGAGGTCCCAGAACACATCATGCATAAAGTGCATGAAGAACCCAGGAGCATTGGATAACCTGAACAGCACTACCATGTATTTAAAGTGCCCATAGTGGGTACAAAATGCAGTTTTCCACTCACCCCCTTCCCGGAGCTGCACTAGATTGTATGCACCATGCAGGTGCAGTTTGGTGAAGACCTGAGTATTATGTAACCCTTCCAGGAGCTCTGAGATTAACAGCAGTGGGTAACGATTTTTTATGGTAACCTTATTTAATTTTCTATAATCACAATCTCAGTTCCTCTGACTTTTTTCTCACAAACAGCACAGGGGCAGCTACAGGAGATGAGGAGGGCCTGATAAATCCTTTTTTCAGGTTCTTGTCAATAAAGTCTCTGAGAGCTGCCAGCTCCGGTTCGGACAAGAAGTATATGCGTCCCACTGGAAGCTTGGCACCAGGAACCAGATCGATGGGACAGTCATAGGGCCGGTGGGGTGGAAGTCGGTCAGCTTCCTTCTCACTGAACACATCCACATAGTCCATGAATTGAGGAGGGAGATTATGGAGAGGTAGGGCAGCTCTGAGTCTTCACACTCACTAATCAGCTGTGCCTGTGCCTGCTGCTCGCTGACCAGCCCTGCCTCCTCTGACTGCTCAGGCGACCATTTATCTAGAGCTGTCTGCTCACCCTCTATCTCTACGTCAGAGGCTGGCCACCCATCCTCATTGTCTGACTCTGACTCCAAGCCCGAACCCCCCATGGACTCTGAGCCCGAGCCCTCCATGACAGTCACAGCCATTCATACCTCTCTCCATGCTGCTTTCCTGAACCTGCACTATGTTGGCTGCCCAAATTCTAGCTCCACCACTTGGATCTTACAGCTATGACCCTGGACTGGATTCTGTGCCACTGTCAGGCGAGTCCTTGATTCCATGGATAAATCCTGGAGTAGATATGTGTCTGCTCAACTGGCTTTCTACCTACCTTTGTATTTGCCTGAAGTACTATTAATCATTAAACCAATTACAAGTCACTCCAACCTAGATCAGGACATTTTCATTTACTGCCAATAACTGTTTCACCAACATAAACACAATTTATTTATTTATTTATGTTTCGACTTCTATCACCGCACCATCTCCCCCAAGGGGACTCTGGGCGGTTGCTATACCTGAACATCACTGGATAGATAGATCACACTGGAATCAAATCAACTTTATATTATATGACAGAAGATGGAAATGCAACCCAATCAGCCAGTACACCTCCAGATACAGATTGTGAAACATGTCACTAATTATTAGTGACAAATATAGGGGTTAAACTTCCAAAATTAAAGAGGATATGTGTGCTAGCAAGATTTAACCTGAAGGACATACGGTTAGAACTCAGAAGATAAGATCAAAATATACTTAAGCATACTTAACCTATGTGGAAGAGAATTTCAGGAACTATGGGAAGAGGTAAGAGACATTAGGAAAACTCAAAGAGAAAAAAAAATCCCCAAATTTCAAAGAGGAAAAAATCCAAGTGTTTTTTAGAACAAGTTGTAATGATTGCCAGAGAGAGACAGAAGATGAAAGCCTTGGGCAGATTTTCAATGTCAAGCAACAAAAGACAAAGAAAGAATTCTCAATCAAGAATGTCAGTGACAGGGGAAAATAATAAGAAAAGGAAAATGAGAAGTGTTTTTAAGGTCAGAGAAATCAGAGGAAAATTTACAGCCAAGGTATGACTGCTCAAGAGTAATCATGGAAGAGATCTAATAAGAGCAAAGGAGGCTAAAGAAAGCTAGAAAGACTACACTGAAGCCTTTCCAAGTAGGATTATAAAATGACAGAAACATTTTTTAGAGAGAGAATATATTCAGGGACTAACTCTACTAGAAAGTGAGGTACAAGAGGCAATAAATCAAGTCAAATAGAAAAGCACCAAGTTCAGATAAAATACCCATTGAATTGTGTAGAGCTTTAATCAAAAAAGTTTACATGCTAACAGCTCTGTGCCAACAAATATCAAACAAGACTGTGGCCTAAAGATTGGAAGAGACTGGTGTATATACCTTACCAAAGAAAGAAGATTAAAAAGAATATGCAAATTACTAAACAATTACAATAATTACTCATGTAAACAAAGTTCTTAAGATTTTAGAAGAAAAAGAAGAAAAGAACACAGCTACATATTAAAATGCTAAATAAACAAGCATGTTTCAGGAAAAGGCAGATGAATACAAGATCAGGTAGCTCCTAACAGGATGGATAATGGAGAAAGCAAGAGAATATAAGAACATTTACTTCTGCTTTACCGACATCATACCAGATATAATGTACTGAATATAATGTAAGAATGGCAGTATTTTATGAGATGATAGCTGAAATCAAATTTGGAGTCAAAAGAGTAACAATATGAGATACACAGATGGGGCCCTGTAGATGTTCATCAAATCTATTCCTATCTAGGAGGGACCAGGTAACCTTGAACAGCAGATATAAGAAACAGTAGAGCATGTTTTGCCACTCTTATCACCATGAGGTAATCCTTAATAAAGGCTTTTACTTATGTTTGATTGTGTTTGCTCTTTGTTTTCCTTCAGTGGCACTGTAGATGCCACTTTGGCCACTTCACCTGCTGAAGCATCTATGAGAATCAGGGAGCTTTCCAGGATTCTGAGCAGAGAGAGTCTGCACAGGCAAAATCCGATCCAAGGCCATTGCCACTCCATCATTCCAGGCAGCAACTAAGGAACAGCCCACATTCCCTTGGGATCCTAACAGGGACCATCAGGGTGTCTGGGGTGGACCAACCAAATAAGTCCTTCTTCCCTGCAGCAGGGAGTAGCTGCAGAGAATACCAAGGCCACCAAAAGTGATCTGACAATGACAAGGGACTGATAGTAACATTTCCCAACTCCAGATCATATTGCCATCACTCTGAGGCAAAACCTAGGTCTAACAGGTGACCACTGCTGTGAGTCGGGTCTTCAATAATCTGGTTGAGGTCCATGGCTTCGGGAGGGTGCGTGGGTGGTGGGGGAGATGCAGTGCAAGGGTGCGCAAGTGGATGGGGAAGCATGGCACAAGTGCAATGAGGCTCAGGGAGGGTGTGCAAGGATGTGCGAGTGTCCGGGGAATCATAGAATCAATCATAGAATCATAGGTTTGGAAGGGACCTTGAAGGTCTTCTAGTCCAACCCCCTGCCCAAGGCAGGAATTTTCATACCATCTTGGACAAATGGTTGCCCAAGCTTTTCTCAAAAACCTCCAGCCATGGAGCACCCACAACTCCGGGAGGCAAGCTGTCAGGAAATTCCTCATTTCCACCTTTCCCCCCCCCCCTTTTTAAAGATTGGAACCACATCAGCGCTTTTCCAGTCCTCTGGCAGTTCCCTTGTGCTGCAGGAGCTCTCAAAGATTTCATTCAGTGGTTCCGAGATCACATCTGCCAACTCCTTCAGTACCCTGGAATGTAAACCATCCAGTTCAGGAGACTTGAACTTGTCCAAAGCAGCTAGGTGTTCTCTTACCAATTCCTTACCTATTTTGACCAGCATTCCTATTCTGTCTCCCACGGTGCTGCTTTTGACAGGTTGGACTATTTTTTCCTTTTGCATAAAGACAGATGCAAAAAAGAAATGAAGCAGTTCCGCCTTCTCCCTGCTGCCTGTCACCTTCTCGCCATCTTCTCCCACTAGTGGGCCAACCATTTCCTTGACTTTCCTCTTGCTCCTTACATATCGAACTTTTTGTTTTTGTTTTTTGGCATTTGTTGCAAGTCTTAGCTCATTCTGAGCCTTAGCCTTCCTGACTCCATCCCTGCAGATATGGGCTATTTGCTGGTATTCTGCTCTAGTTTTAAGCCCCTCTTTCCATTTTTTATACTTGTCCTTTTTGTCTCTCAGCTTGACAGAGAGTTTGTGCAACCACGCTGGTCTCGACAGGTGTCTTTTCTTTTTCTTTCTCTGTGGTATTGTTTTTGTTTGGGATGCTAGGGATGAAATGACAGGAACTCACTTCGGTCACACGGAGCTGGGCTCGAACTGTTGGAGTGTCGACCATTTCTGGCCGGCAAACTCCAGCGTCATTAAGCCACTGCGCCACCGCGTCCCCTTGCATTATGGTGAATCCTAGTATGAGATGGTCACTCTCAGTAAAGATTTTTTACTGCTAGTAGGGTAATATAACAGAATCTCAAAAGCCTACCAAAATAATACTATTTATAGTCAGTTTTTTAAAAAATACAAAATAAGTTTTCTGTACTATTTCCTCTGCCACATTTGTGGTGTTTCTGCATGAGTCCAGCCTTGTAGAATTGTTTTCAAAGAATTTCATACAAACAAAGCATGCACACTGGGACTTATGGAGTTGTCGTCTGGAGGGAATACAAAACGTTCATTTCCATAGTATATAATGGAAAGGCTGTCAGATTCTTAACTTCAGCCGAGCAAACAGCACAGCAATGATATGTAAAAAATATTAAACTACTATGTACAGAGGGTGAAGGCTAGCTGACTTGACACTGAACACAGAAAGGTAAATGATTGGAACTTTAATTACTTTGATCTGTCATGCCGTGTAGCCATATGTCAGCAAAGGCAAGAAAATTGACGTGGAACAAAGGCTGTGAGTGTTTCAACAACTTAACTCATTTCTAGAAGTTGATTAATAAGTTTACTGAACTAAACATATGCTGAGAATTGAGGGAAAAAATCCTCTATACACATGCAGTAGACATCCATAGAGCATTTCAGACAATCTTTTCTATAAATAACATTTCTAATTAATATATCATATTTACGCAACCAAGGTGCCATTGGTATTTGATGCATGTTAATTGTCACCATTTGAATCTCACCCTTTATGTATGATGCTCAGGGAACCCATTTCACACCTTAGAATGCAAAGGTGACAAACAAGACTATTCATGTTTCTTATTATTCTTCATTAAAAGTATTTCTATACCACTTCTGATTATGGAAAATTCCAGAAAAACACAGGAAAGAGAAGATGAAAATTGAATAACACAAGGCATTCTTTTTCTAAGAAAGGAAAAAAGTATAAGCAACACTGAACCATCAGAGAGAGTGAAATCTAATCAAAGAACAAACAAACACATAAGATAACAACTTTTATTTCCTCAGATTAATGGCAAAGAGAAGATGGGAGTTGAGAAGAGCTGCACTGGTGCAGCATGCATCAGATCCCAAGCACTCTGGAAGGATCTATTACTTGGAGAGTGGCAGATGATAGATCACAACATGGGATATTGTGGGGAAGAATGAAACAAGGGTGGTCTTGGATCAATTGGATCCAGACTTCATCATATGTTGTGGGGCTCCAAGATTAGGCCGTGTGCCATTGCCAGCCTCAAGAGCTTTTCCTTCACACTGAAAACCACAGATGATGGGGCTCAGAAGAGGCCAAGTGAGGAAGAAAAGCAGCAAGAGAATGGGCCTCTTCACTCCCTGCCTTGGCCAGCATAAGATGGTAGGCATTGAAAATGGGGGAGATAGACTTCCATTTTCATAAAGTAGAAGTCTGGTTGGGATCTTCAGAAAAGATAGACAGATGGCTAGTCTATGGGGAATCATAATATTTTGTCTCCAAGTACTAAAAGAGACGTTGTTTGCTAAATGCTAGGAATTGAAATTTCACAACAGGACTGCAAGATAATATGATCCAACACTCTGAACAGATTATTTTACCTAAAGGTAAAGGATATTTTTTTAAATGGTAACACTATGGCACTTGATCCCAGATTAAGTGGTGTGAGTTTGTGTATATATGAGTGTGTTTATTTGTCAAGAGATTTTGCTGGAGGAAATGCCAGGAATTCTAGCAGCAGAATTATGTCCGTAGAGATTTCTGGAGGTATCTTGTAGGACCCTGGAGGGGAGGTACATACTGCTGGTAGAGCCTAGAATAAATGTTCTTTTTAAAGACACAGATGTTTTGGGAACCGTTGCAAGTAAGTATTACGAAAATTACAAAACATAAATTATATATCAACTCTGTAACAATGCTTCCATGTTGTATTATTGTATAGACTAAAAATGATTCTGTAGGAAAGAAGTTTATGAATTATTTACAGTTGCCCTATGCAGAAATATAATAGTGTAAAATGAAAATCTGTTAAGACGTTTAGATAAGAAGTTTTCCTTGTTAATAAAAATGCGCAAATTAACATAGCAAATTTGGACTCAGAAGAAAAATTATGATTGTTTTACTTGTAATGGTTATTAATGGTGGCTAGAATCATGTATTTTAAAAGTGGAATTGAGGACTAGCCAAACAGATACAAATTATGATATGGGTTAATTGCCTCCAAATTAATGAGTCAGGAGAAGTTAAGTTAAGTTAAGCCAGGAAGCAAGGTAGAAGGTTGCAATAATTGAAATCACAGGTATTTGGTTATAGGGAAATATGGGTTTGTTTATTGTTTTGTTCTCTAGATATTATTTTTATGTAAAAATGTGAAAAATAACAGTGTGAGCCCTTCCATGCCTACTTAGAAGTAATCCCACTGAATGCAATGGGATCAGAAATTATTTACCTATTTATTTAGATTTAAAGGACACCTGTTGCAAACAACTCTAGGTGGCTTATATATTAAAATTCATGAACAGTAAAAAACAAAAGAAAAAGATAATGAATGTCCAGAATAACACAATGGATCTTTGGGAGGATGCTGAACCAGAGGATAGGCATGCAACAGAGAAAGCACACTTCCTAGGTCCCAATAGATGACATAGTTTAATTGAAAGTACCCAGAGCTCATTGCATTCTCATTATTTAAAACAGAAGCATGGAATAATTGCAGAATAAAACAGTATCTATGATGATATTTTCTTTTAAAAATATAAGTTGAAACATGTATATTTCCCCTCCCCACTTATCTTCCCCTATGCACCCATGCATGCACCTACACACATACATAGTTTAGAATTGATTCAATTGCTTTGTGCAAATCTTTTGATCTCATCATTCAACACATTTGTAGGAACAGGAGGATACAACATGTTCATTTTTTGGCTTGTTACACATAATCATTCATCATTACAGACACATAAATAACCAGAATAAAAAACATCTCTGTATAATAAAACTGCAGTATCCTAATGGTAGAGAAATCTGCATTCAGGTCAAGTGTCATATGAGGAGATAGCATGTAAGAAATTTAAATGAGAAAGGTTCACAGGAAATATTTGTGGAAGATGGACATCTTTATATCATTTTATCATTAGAAGTACAATGTCTCTGGGAGGCGCAGGTGAGGAAGTTTTCTTGAACCCTACATATGGAGACCGACCCTTCAAAAGTATAATTCAATAGTTGAAAATTCAAATTGATCCTTTTCATTCAAGGTGGCAAAACTAGGCACTGCCCAGCATCAGGATATTGGTACAATATAGAAATTGTACTAAGAATTAAAACTCACCAATTAAAATAAAACCCTAGGATCAATATTTATTTTAGTATTTTGGGTTTCTCCACCTATTACATTTAATGAACCATTCGTCCTTTTGCTTGATGTGTAAATTTATCCAACTTATAATCTGTTAAATTATTGCCTTCTCCAAGCTGACCCTGGTTGAAGGATGATCCTCTACCAGCAAATGCTTATTCTTTGATGGGCAGTATTGCCATTTTATTTCCTTTTAAAATTTCATGAAATAGAACTTCAAAATCCCACACCCTTATTCGATGACATTGTAATAGCATTAAACACATCTTATAAATGTAAACTGTGGCTGCTCGCAGGTGGACCATCAACTAGATATTATGCATTGGAAGAGGTTTCTACTATCCCTACATTTGAGCAGTGAGAATAACTTCTCCATCGTAAGCTAAGTGCAATCAATTATTCCAATATTTTAGTAACAAAAAGCAGAACAGTCTCTTCATCATACCACATCCCACTTTTTTGCAATGATGTGTAAAAAAGAAAAAGTGGTGGGGATGTCTGGAAGTTTATCATGGTCTGTTTCTCCTGAACAAACTCAGCTCCAGGTGAAAAAAGCTTTAGTTCATAACATTGCCTGTGACAATAAATGAATTTGGCTAAAAGGCCCCAAATTCTTTTGTGGTGTTTTTTGCAACACCCTTGTCCCATGGAAGATTAAGTTCAGATATAGTTGATCAGAAACTACTTCCCTCCATGTTGAATTTGACAACAGGAGCGCATACAAGACAGAGTTTTCAATGCTGCTGTCAGGTCTGTCACTGTTATTTCTTTTACTAAGGGAGTGGCATTTGTTGAGTTCATATTTTAATTGCCTGTTTTAAAAAAAAGTAGGAAAGGGATGTTACAACTTGCAGTTTAGCCAGATAAAGGAAAACTGGGCAAAAACAATTACTGGGACTTACTGAAAATTTATAGAACAATGTAGTATTTTACCAGTTCTGCAGTACTTATTTATTTACTCTTACTCTTCCTAAGGCAGTACAATAAAAAAAAAGAAATAGGAGACATCACAGAATATAAACTCAGTATAAAACAACTTGTTACTATGTCTGGCATGACAGTAAGGCAGTAACATTTAACCTTGCTATGAAACATGAAAAAAATTATCGTTCGCAGGAGTCCTACAGTGTACAAGTGAAACCAATACTTTATCTTTCCTTTTGAAGATACTCATGGTTAATATACTATTCAATTAATTCTGAAACAGTACAGTACAGTTTTGTTTTTGTCTTTTGCTTTTTTAGAAATTATATGTAACTTTAGCATCTCTTTTAAAACCAGGAAAAAACTTCAACATGATACAATGAGAATAAATTCTTCCCTCAGGACTCTCAAAAGCTGAGAAAGGCCCTGCAGAAGTGTAGATGTTGGAAACACACACAAAATGGATTTCCAGAAGAAAGGGAGATAATCCTATTCATAATACAATTCTCCCACATGCTTTGCATATTACAGCATTACAGGTAGTCCTTAGGTTATGTCGGCAATTGGGACCAGGATTGCTGTCGCTAAGTGATGTGGTCGTAAAGCACAATGATCTCATACTCCATAGTGGGATCCTTGGGAGAAAAAGCAGTGGGAGCAACTTACCATTCACTTTGCTTGTGGGAAGCTGACAGGGAAGGTCGCAAATGGCGATCCCATGACGTGGCTCGCTGCAACGTCATAATTGCGAGCCAGGCCCCCGAGCACCCAGATCATGATTATGTGACAGCAGGGATGCTGCGATGGCTGGAATTTTGAGGACTGGTCATAAGTCCATTTTTTCAGCATCGCTATAACTTTGAAAAGTTGCTGAACGAATGGACGTAAGCCAAGGACTACCTGTATATAGCTATCTTTATAGCTATGTCTTGTCTGCAAGCAGAGGAAAAGTAGACTCTACCAAGAAGTTCAGAAAATATAGCAGGTTGTGTGTTTACACAACATATTCAAGTGACACATCTTTAATCCTTCTTGGAATGACTTGCAGACAGTAGAAAATGGGGGGGGGGGAGTTTTCCAATTCTGTATCTTTGAGGTGATGATGAAGAAAATATACTGCAGAGCAATACAGAAATATGTACAGTATCTTGTTCCATAGGTTAATCACTTAAAGTAAAACAGTTGAAGGGTTGTTTTTTTCCTACTGGCCCTCTGTGTAGCCTATTTACCATTAGTCCTCCTGATAGTAACTGCTACTTTTAAAAGAATTAGTAGTCAGGATGCACATAGTTATTTAGGATTATATTCAAGTTTAAATTTAGATATCTTCTCTTCTTGAACAAGAAACCACTATCTTGCATAATTTTAAAAAAATTATTTCTTTACTTATTTACCAAATTTTGTCACTGCCCATCTCCCTTAAAAGAGGGACTCTGGGCAGTTTACAATAAAGCTAAAAAGAGATTAAGATACAATAAAAACAAGGTATCTTAAATATAAATATAAAATATAAATATAAAATAGCATCTGAGATGGCAATAAATTGCTTTTGAAACCCTACACACTTTTCCAAGTAGCTTGGCAGGCATAGGGTAGAGCTGCCATTCCAGAAACACATCTCCAGAGTACCCTTTGAGTATGTGAAATGAGGCTCAACTGAACTGAAAGAGGATAAAAGTGGAGAAAGGCCAGATAATATCAGTTAAACTAATAGGAATCATGTTACACTGAGACATGAAAAATAAGTCTTTTAGACAAGGAAAGGAGATAAAAATGCAGAATCCCTTTGCTAACTATCTCTGCATTGATTGACCTTAGTGGTCAAAAAGTTTATAGGTTCAGTAAGCTGGTGCATGTAAAGTTGATATTAAATTCTACTTAAACAGGATTCCTTAATTATTTTAGTTAGTAATTACTTTTAGTTGGCAAAGAACCATCTTTCTATCCTTTATTGTGACTTGGATTTGAATTCAAGCATCCTACCTCAGTGAAAATTACTGTAACATTTCATAAATGCTATTTATTTATTTATTTAGATTATTTATATGCCCCCCAACTTACAAAAGCAACTCTAAACAGTTTACATATGGTTAAAAAAAATAAAAAAACAATGGATCCAAAAACAGAACACACAAACACTCAATAGAAAATATCTGAGTCCATTCAGTGCCTCAGTACTCCCATTCAAATAATTTTATTTCTCGATGGGCTCATGCAGTGCTCTGAGCTAATACCCAGGGGAAAAAAAAAAGATTTTCAGGGCCAAAAAAGGTCAGGGCCATCTGAATCTTGGAATGCTGTTCCACAAGACAGGTACTATGACAGTTTAAAGAAACACTTAAAAACTAGACTAGGAATATTACATAGGCATAGCCTGACATGAGATATAAAGCCAATTATCAAATTTCTGAAAGTTTTCCAAACAGAAAGTTCTTCCCAATATTCCAGAATAGATTTTGGAAGTTCGTGGGAGTCTGCACAAGTAAGGAGAAGAAAGCAATATCATGAAAAGCAAGGCTACTCACAGCATGCTGGATTTCACCAAAACAGTCCAAATCCTTCCATTTCAGGTACTGAAGTTGAGAAATAGTTGAAAGAACAAATTAGTTGAACATGCTGCTTTAAAAGCCTACATCTTTCTTTACTGCTATGTACCAAATACTAAACTGTCAGTTTAACACAAAGAATTGATCTAACAAATCTTGGAATGAGATGCAAATTGGAATGCAGTTTGTGTTTTCTCCAAATTTCTCCAAATGTTGTCATTTACTTTTTAACACAAGTAATGAATATTTAAAATAAAATGCATATAAAATATGTATTCTAAGGTAAAATGGATACAAAGTGATCACAAAAAATATAAAGGAAAGCTAATGTGGGGAATGGGGTGGCAGAACATACACATATGATACTGACATGGACTGGAAATACAATGGACTGTCTATCCTTACTTAGAGTTGTTTCAATCATGAAGATAGCTGGAATGAATGTCAACTATCTCCAGAGACAAGAATTGCTTGCATGTATCCTTTGCAACTTAAAAGTCACACATATCTATTTCATCACATAGGAAAACACAAATAAACTTCAGACATAATGACCTGGAAAAAGGCAAGTATTAAGTCTTCACTAAAGATACAGAGAGGCACTTTTTTCCTTTGCACTATTCTAGGGCAGCGGGAGTGGCAATAGGTACGTAGATAGTGTTTCCTTCTGAAGGAACTACAAATGGATTGTGCCTTCCAGCTCACTGCCTAATCATCTAGAAAACACACACAAAATGTGTGTGTGCGTGTGTGCACACACATACACACTACTGGCTGATTATGAAAGATGTTCTTGATTTCTTTCTATAGCAAATTGTGTCTTGTCCAAGAATCTCTGAGTTATATTTTATTACATTTATTTTCCATCTGTAACAGACATTTTTGGTGGTCAATAAAATCAGAAGAAACCTTATACATAGTTCAGTTAAAGATAAATGACATGTAAAATAATTTGATAAAAGTGGTAATATATAATTAATTACCACTTTTATCAAATTATTTTATATGTCATCATTTTACAGTCATATTTACATATAAGAATTAACTGCAATAATGCTAAAAAAGTAGAATATTGCTTCATATACATAAGCATAGATACTGTGTTCCATGTGTCAATTCTAGCATATGATTTCCCCATGTCTGCATTATTCCTCTTTCCTATAGTTCTGTAGTAAACAAAAACTCAGTTTGATTTTTGTGAGGAAAGTCAGTCAGAACTTCATTTGGTTTTTCATTTTTCCACAGCAAATGAAAAACTTACTCTAGTAATAGCTACATGTACTGTGCTAGTGGGGGAAAAAGAAATCATTATGCTGAGGGCATATTTTGCATTAAATGCTTTCCATATGTAATGGAGAAGTTTCTACAATTGAGCCCTGCACTGGAGTAGTAGTTTAGGCTTTATTACTTACTTCTAATTTGTATTGATGGCCTTAAAAAGTAGCATGCTTTGCAGTTCTATGAAAGAAAAGATTATAAATGGAGATTAATTATAATTTTGCTAGCTCAGTACTTGTAAAACTAAAGCAATTTATATTCTTTCTCTTAATGATCTCCATTCCTGATTGCAGTAATGCAATCTAATTGTGATTATGATAGTATCTGAATCGTGTGGGCCTCTATGTGATTGGAACTACTCTTTGCATTAAAAAGTAATTTTGGAGTAATCATGAAAAGTTACTGTGGAAAATTGGCAAGTAATATATTTTACTCTGTATGTTAGGTTTCTGCTTTCATTTCTGATTATATCTTATACTAAGGATAAGCATGATATTATATCAAGGATCTACTACATCAAAGACTTGCCAATAATAATTATGAGTATCAAGGATAAGCATGATACTGCTGGAATAGCATAGACACGGTTAAGGTAATAATTGATGAAACTTTTAGGGCACTTGGTTAAGTTGTGACAAAAGATTACATTACAAGAGAATCAACAACATTCTGATGTAAAAGGGTTCCAGAGGATCAACTTGAGAGGTCCTAGGGCAGGGCTTTCCAAACTGTGTGTCGCAACACAGTACTTTGTCGCCTGGAGGCCCCAGGTGTGTTGCGTGACAACCCGGAAGCACTGATGGCGCACCGCTGCTGTCGTGCACAGCAGTGCGTGCAGAGGCAGCGGGCCATCAGTGCTTCCGGGTTGTCACACGACACAGCAGGACGCTGCCGCCGTGCTGCCACCACCACCATGGTGTGCAAAAACCCGAAAGCGCGGCGGCGGCAACCTGGAAGTGCCGCTGCCGGTGCTTCCAGGTTTTTGCATGCCGCAGCGGTGGCACTTCTGGGGTTTTGTGCGCCGCGGCGATGGTGCTTCTGGGTTTTTGCGTGCTGGCTGTTGGTGTGTCACCAACGGCAAAAGTTTGGAAAGCCCTGTTCTAGGGAAAGATATTTGAGATCATCCCCAAGGTAAAAAATGGATTGGTTCATCACCTCACATGGTTGTTGTTGTGAGGAAAATAGGAGGCAGGAGTATTAGGTATGTTTGCCACCTTGAGTTCTATATATTAAAAAGGCAGGATAAATAATAATAATAATAATAATAATAATAATAATAATAATAATAATTTATATCATACAGAATGCATCAGAAAGAACCTGAAATAAACTTTGGGTAAATACCCCTTCATCATAAAAAACAGTATCACGGTCTCACAATGGTGAGCACTTGCAGAAGGAATTTACATTTATTTGCTTATCCCTGTTGCCTAAAAACTGGAGAATAACTACCAGTCATCACTGAGAGGAACAAACTAGATAAATAAAATGTCCTTTGCCACCTATGTATGATTCTGCCTTAAAACCTAGAAGTTAAGAAAACTATTTTCCAATTCTTTGGCACTCAACATATTTCAGCAACGGAGAAAGCTGGTGGACTTGTTTTTACAGCACAAGATGCTCATGTTGCTCCTGAGGTACTGATTATTACTTGTAAGTATGAAATATGCAACACTATCAAATGTAAATACAGAAGAAATTGCATTGGCTTTCTAAGGAAAAACAATGAACCAAATACTTTGGCAGGATTTTTTTTCCTATTTGCATTCAGCTAATAGTGCTGAAATATTCAAATGTTTTCTTCTGCCAAAGTCTGAGGAAACGTTTTCTTTCCGTATTTTTAAAACTGCATAACCCAGTCTTATGCATATTTATACTCATGTCATAAATGAACTTTCTCTAGAAATCACCACATTCAGTCACCTTGACCCAACAGGAAAAAGCTTTTCTACTTATCTAGACCTTTGTGCCTGCTGCTTTTTAAATTTTATCTACTGCTTTTTTTATTGCTTTGCTTGTTCTGCTGATTTTATTTGTATTTTCCTATATCATTGCAATCATTTTAAGTTGAATTTATAAGCTGCTTTAGAAGCTTTTAAAGGTGAAAAATTGAAACTTACAAACAACTTTAGAACTTATATTTCCAACCTGAAGGTCATCTCTTCTGTCACATTTAAAATATCTGATGAATTCAAACATATATTAAAATAAAGAAGAACTGAGACTGCCCTATACCACTTAAAAGGAAGTAAGCTTAACTGGTATCACTGGATCTTATTTCTGATGTGTGTGTGTGTGTGTGTGTGTGTGTTTGTAAATATCTTTCAGCACAATTCACTAACATCTCTTGTGATAGAAATAAATTTACAGGACTTCCACTTAAGCTGGAGAGTGTTTTGTATATTTCTCATTCATTTAACTTGAATTTGTACAGCAGGACAAGTCCAACAGATCATTATATTTATTATTTTGAAGGTGAATAGAAATATGTTTTGTTCTTTCCTATTAACATTTTATAGGAGTGTAATACAGATTCCTAGAAGAGCTTTCCTTAACTATGGTGGAAAAAATCCTGCAAGGGGCTCTGATTTTCACTATAACACTATTCAGTGAAGGGCAGTGTCTCCAAAGCATAACTAGCTCTCCATCTGAACTAATTTCATTTAAGAGCTTAAGACAGAGCTTTCCAAACTGTGTGTCGGGACACGCTAGTGTGTCAGCTGCAGTGTCTGGGTGTGTCGCGGCTGCTGCTGCCTCTGAGCCCTGCCAGGATTCCACGCAGGTCCTACTGCCTGCCTTATGCCCTGCTATAAGAGTGTGTCGCAAAATGATGCATGTCTAAAAAGTGTGTCACCAACATGAACAGTTTGGAAAGCTCTGGCTTAAGATCTTTAAAAATAGGCCAAGGCTCTTCTGAGTCCAGTATTTTTTCTCACAATGGCCAGCTAGATGCCTCTGAGATGCTTACAAGCAGGAGATGGGGACATATCCCTCTTCTACCATTGTTCTCCTGCAACTGATATTTGGAGACATGATGCCATTGACTATTAAGACTAATAACTCATGATAGACCCATCTTTCATTAATTTATGCAATCTCTTTTTAAAGCCACCCAAGCCATCCATTTATTTTGTAATGAATTCCACAGATTATGTGCTGTGGTTTTTTTTGTCTGTTCTAAATCTCTTTCCAATCAACTTCATAGTCCCAGTCATAGTGTTCTGAGAGAGAGAAATAAATCTCCCTTACCACTTGCTCTATGCCATTGATGATTTTAAACACCTCAACCATGTCCCTCTTCAGTTACTTCCTTTCCTACTTTTTTTTTTAATCCATTCAATCGTGTCTGATTCTTGGACAGTGCCTGGACAAGTCCCTGCAGTTTTCTTTGAAAGGTTTTTCAGAGGTGATTTGCTATTGCCTCCTTCCTAGGGCTGAGGGAAAGTGACTGGCCGAAGGTCATCCATCTGGCTTCATGCCCAAGGTGAGACTAGAACTCCCAGTCTCACAGTTTCTGGCCTGATGCCTTAACTACTACACCAAATATTCTCAAACATTCTAGTTTTTTCTCATAGAAGGGGGTTCAATACTCTCTGTTGCCAACTCTTTACTTTTCCAGCTGTATTATATCATTTTTCAAATATGGTGGGCAAAACTGCACATCTGCCTTTTTCACAGCTGATCCACATTGAGTTGATCTATTTGTTGAATTATCCACTATGATCCTGAAATCATTTTCCAGGTTAGTTACAGATAGCTTAGTTAATATTGGGGTATATATAATGTAATGTAATATATGTAATGTTAAGGTTCCCCCCCCCCCCGCTCTAATGTGCATTGCTTCACACTTAAACAAAACCACATTTACTATTCACCCAATTTAAAGAGATACTTCTGGAGCTCTTCAAAATCATGTTTGGTTTGCTATCATCCCCAAATTGGCCACCTTACTGTTTACTCCTAAGTCAGGATAATTATTAAACATTGATTTGTTTAAAACATTAATTTGTTTGAAAAAGGCAGATTCCACACTAGGGATCAATAAGCAGAGGTCCCCGTTTGGATCCTTGTGGGTCTCTACTTCTTCCTTCTATCCATTGAGAATATTGTTCTTTTATGCTTATACTTTTTATACTTAGCAGTTCATAAAGGAAGAGGTTGCCTTTCCCCAAGACCACTCATGTTACTCAAGAGCCTTTGTTGAGAAATATATTCAAAAGCTTTTTGAAAATCCAAGTATACAGTGTTGAAAGGGTCACCTCCATCCATCTGCCTGTTGACATTTCAAAACACACAAGAAGGTTGATGAAACAAGATTTATGCTGGGCGAATGGGCTCAAACCATACATTAAATTACATGGATATTTGTCTATACCACAGGTGAGGAACTGAAAGTCTCTTTTGCTGAACAGCTGATAAAGCATTGAAACAGATGAGAAATGCCTTGACCGATGTACTCCTCAGTTTTTTCCCAGTGCAAATCACATGGGAAATGGGCAGAGCTGTGGGACACAGCATTCATATCACCTGTCCCCCTCCTGGCAGCCCAGATGATTAGCGTCAGATATAGCTACAGAATGCACCATTGAGCATATGCCTCAGCCTTGCCTAATGCTGGTAATCAGCCTTGAGGAAACAAGCAAGCTATGCATGCACCCTTTCACACTAAAAATTTATCATGGTGAAAGAATGAACCTACTATTGTTTAAATACATTTAGTGCACAGACAAATTCCCATGCCACTTTTGGACTGAATGAAGTTTTTATCACCAATATTCTCAGCAATATTGGTAATGGTAGAAATTCCCACCTTAGGAAACAGCTTGCTAGAGTTTCCTAACGTCTGAGTTCATACCTGTTCATTTCATGGAAGCATCATGCCCCTTTTAGCACGGTTCCCTATTAATGCATTAACTCTATACATGAAAGGAGTTTTAGCAGCTGGATCTTCTTGTAATCTGAATTAGGTAGGCTAAAGACAAGATGATAAAAGCTATAAACATATAAAGGTTAGTGTTGTTGGTATTTCCTTCCAGTTCTATAATTAAATAGTACCTGACTCACTAAAAGAGTTTTTCAGAACATTTTGCTGTTCTGCCAACTCCCAACCTAGAATGTAACCGAACCTTAAGTTTTCAAATGGGCAGAGTTGTTGCTCATGCAACAAAAAATATCATCCTTTATTTTCATTCTAAATTCCATTTTTTTTCCTGTCAACTATTCTGATTTGCCACTTGTTTGGATTTCTTTTTCTAGTTTGCCATGAAATCACCGAGATACTTTAAGAAAACCAAACCAAACTATCATTCCAGTGTGTACATCAAGGAATCACATGACTGGATATTTCTTCAATCAAACTCTCTGTGGCCATGATGGACACTTGGTACCTGCTCAAGATAGGACAGACTTCTTTCTGACCTGCTGCTTCTTTCCTGTGTAAATGGGAAACGAGGAGAAATTGAGACTGTAATCCCATTCTGCTTGAAATGGGATAGATGCTGGAGACTAAAGTTAAGAATAGAATTTTTTGTTTAAGTTTATGCAACACCAGGAAAGGCAGGAATGGAAGAAAGACAGTGGCCACCTCTTCATGCTAAGCCCCTTTCCTGTCAACCTGTGGAAAACTATGAGGCCTTTGATTCAGAAACTCTCCACAGTGTTGGCTTCCCTATCTGAGGGCAAAGAGTCTGACAATGGCATCAACTTTTCCTCTGGATTAGATCTCTGCCTTGATGCTGACAGACACTAAACATTAAATACGGCTGCCCTTCTGGAATTTAGCATAATTAATGGTATTCATAAAGTCATGAGAGCCAGAGGCAAAGATTCCCATAAAGCGACATTATTGTCCTGTTATTCTAAGAGCTCACTGTTTCACAGTGATCTTGAGCCATTTTGAGTTGACTGCGAGGTTTTTAACTCTTCCTTGGTGGAATTTGGTATGATAAACAGGCTTGTGAAAGCAGCCGTCGCAGCACACAGTGCTGTATCAAACATACTTCTTCCTTCCTTAAAACACAGTCTAAAAGGCTTCCAAACAAGCAGGCAGACAGTAAAAATTCTTTTGTCAAAGGGCCAGTTTCTTAGCAACAACACCCTCTCCACATGTCACAAGTCTGGAGCCCTTTGCCCTCTCAAAGGAAGTTCCTTAGGTGTCTTTTACACATTGAGTGCTTTGTGATAGGTTAAGGCCTGCTGGCTGTCAACTTGGTCCCTTAAGGGAACTTGACAGATCTTAAAAAAAAAAAAATCAATTTTAAGCTCACATGCCCCAGTGGGTGCCAAAGCCACTTCAGAGAGTCTGAAAGATGGCTGAGTCGACAGGATTTGACTTCCAGAGGTAGAAAGGTGACAAACTCTATCATGAGAAAGGGGCAGTTTAGGGCCTTAGAGGCCTAACCTGCTCCCAGTATCTGGGGCCTCGTGTTGTATTGAACCTATTTATCTCTTTCATGGGCCCAAGGTACCACAGGGAAAGAAAAGTTGTTAAAAAAAAATGCTGGCAGAATTCAGGGGTGTAAATGATGAATTACTTTTCATCAGCTGAAAGGAAACATACTCCGGAACAATACTGAAAGGGAGCAGGAGCATCTGACCTCCTGCTTCAGAGCAGCCAATATCTTCATTCAAGAAGACAACCATGAAATTACACAGAAAATGGGATTGTCATGAACAGCCCCTTGAAATCTCAGTCTACAGTCATTACGGCATGGGAAAAAGCCTTCATCCACACATCATAACTTGTAACAGACGGGGTGGCAGGAGGTGGGGGTAGGGTGAGAAATAGCATCAAAAACAGGCCTTGGAGTTGCCATGAGAAATGTGGGATAGATTTGTTGATTCTACCTTTACCTTGTTAGTCTCCAAGATCATTAAATGCAGACATAACTAGGTGCTGTCTTTGCAGTAATACACAATTAAAGGCAGCTCTTTACCTTTGCGCTATAAAGCTGGGAATTAAAAAAGAAAAAAAGAAGAAGAAATGAAAGAAAATATCAGAATATCCCTTTTAGGTCAATAGATCCTTGTTTTATAATGTAGAAGAAAGGTGTTTTTTTTAAAAAAAAAAATACTTGGCTACTCTAGATTTTTAACCTGCAAATTGTCAGTATGCAGAGTGAATGATAGGAATGATCTTAGAAATTTATTCTTGAAATCTGTATATGCAATGCCTGTTTATTATTATTTGCTCCATATATGCATACATGTATTTCTTGAGCACACTTGCTAACAAGTAAGGCTTCCGGATCTCGGGCAGACTCACTTTAAAGTTAGGATCAGAAAATGTTTTAGTCTATATATTTTTAAGCAAACACTAACTTCCCCTTCACAGACTATGTGGACTAAAACACCATTGTTTTCCAGATGTCATGCTTTGTGATGCAATTCCCAACTTCATATTTTAGATAAAATTTCATAGAAAAATAGGGATATTAGATAAAGAGATAGACAAAAAGCATATGACAGGGAGTTTTGTGTACAAAGATAAATGTGGATTTCTTGCAACTTTTTAAGGGGAAAAAAATCCAGAATGATACAGCAGTTTGCCAGGGTGAACTTATGACTGAATACATTCAAAGCAGGAATAAATGGCTGAAGACTGAACTGTATCTTATATACTTCAGAGTTAACATGCTTAAAATGGGAACCACCTAGATGCTGTTACATTGAGAGTGATATAATCTGAAGACATCTTTTCTGATCTCTTCTGGAGTTTAGCTTGTCTCTGCACAGTAGATTGACTGTAGAAAATCTGCTGGGTAATGAAAAATGCCAAGGAGTGTCAGTTTGCTCTGCTGAAGCTTCACAGAGAAATGCAACTTAATTATTTAGTAAACTTTCTCTCTATCAACGCCTGTTCTTTTGACCAGTCATTTTATTCCTGCTCACCTCTTCTTTTAATATTCCCTCTCAATGCCCCATTTTACATTTAGAATCTGCAGCTGGTGACAATCACAGCGAATCCCCTTTCCTTCAACTTAAAAATATCTGTAAAGTGGACAGATTTTTTTTAAACTAAAGTTTCTTACAATAGTTTCATCAAACTGTAATTTTAAGAAAAGTTCTTTACAGTAATTTGATTGAGTTTCATTAGCAGCAAAGTCTTATCCATACTGCATTTTTAAGCAAAATACACCCTCTATTGGAAAATAGGAGTTTGAGAATATATATCTAATAAAACAATTTGAATGAAAAATCTTGAATATATAACTACACCGATTTCAAGCCGCCAATACCTCTCTTTCCCAAATCTGGCTTCCTAAATAGAAATATCAGTTATATGTTATGTACATATATTGACTTAAAGCTAAATATGAATGTAACAAAACCAGTTGAATGCAACATTATGGATTAAAATTGAATTCCTGCTCTTCTGCTTAATGCACTAAAGCAAAGAATCCCACACTGTGGGCAGGGGCTACAAAGTTATTGCAAGGGATCCACAATATGCACCTTATTCAGAAAATAAAACACATTTAAAAAACCCAACTCCTGCTGAAGTTCCATTGGCCAGACACTGAACAAAAGGCACTTCACTGGCTGAGGTGAGATGGGATGGGATTTGGAGGAAACAGCCCAAGTAGATTTGAGCTAGTTCCTTCTCCCTGCCAGTGTCAGTATTTCTTCCCCACCACCATCACCACCATGGGTGTACATGATTTTTCTTGCCACTACCAAGTTGTCAAGTGATCCCTGTAAACTGAAATGTGTTTAAACACAAATGATGTCACACAAGAACCAGCACCAGAACCAATACTGGCACTCTGCATGTGCCTCGCTCTGCTCTCCCTGACCCCCAAGCATCTTAGCTGCCCCACCAGGGCTTCCCATGCATTTCAACTGCTACACTCCTTCTTATATTTTCTTTCTCCCCTAAATTTTGACGCCCATTATTCTCAGCACCTCAGGGCCACAACAATGGCTTTCCCCAGCCTCTTTCCTCACTAGCAAAGCTGAGAGACACAGGCTACATTGCAAGAATGGGGAGGGTCCCCCAAGTCCCCCCATACACTCCCATCAGTCACACCACCAGGTAAAGAAGCTGATGGCTTCTTTGCCTGCCTAGGGGCCACTACCACACACATACAGTAACTGGCACTTGCCTGAATGGCCTGTAAAGAGGTTAGGCCATGTAAGAGCCTGGTCTTGCTCCCCCCTGCTGTACCCCAACACCTTCCAGCAGCAAAACAGGGCATGGTTTCTTCTCTAAAGGCTATTCTCACATCCTCCTAACTAGGGCACTAACATACGCTTGGGACGGGATGAGTAATAGCTCTTCCTGGGGATGGCTCGCACCGTAAAGTTTGGTTCGCAAACATCACATACAGCCTCTTGGATGTTATATTTTTATATTCTTAATAAATGTATAAAGTATTTTATATGTTTTTAATTGCTGACTTGATTGTAAACCGCCCAGAGTTCCCTTGTGGGGGGAGATGGGCGGTGATGTAAGTTAGAAATAATAAATAATAAATAAATAAATACTTAAGTAACTGGATTTTTTTAATGCCACATTCCCATTATTTTACCATTGTTTCATTCTCAGCAGTCAGCAGAGACAGCTTAAAGTTGTCTTTAAAGTAGTGCTTTCCTTTTCCCAACAACTTTTTTCCTGTGGTGGGCACCCCCTTCCCTTCCAGCTTCTGGGCAATGCCCTCCATGGGCTACAGGAAAGATAGAGCACCCTGGATTGTCCAGAAGTATCTGGTTACATGATTTATTTATTTATTTATTTATTTGTCTTATTTATACCCCGCCTATCCCCTCCCTACTGGAGGACTCTAGGCGGCTTACAGTATTATATATCTCCAATCCAATTATACAATTATACAACATCAATTATTACAATTTATTCCCGCGCGACAGGGAGAGAGGAAGGGAACCGGCTCTTCTGCTGCAGGCATTGGACTGCAAGTCCCAGAATGCCTTGCTCCGCGCCGGCTGCTGACGTCCAGGAAGCTGGTGTCTCCGGATCCGTCGTCCTCCGTCATCCTCCGCCGACATCGCCGCTCTTCCGAGGTCTTTCTTGGAATTGAGGACGACCCTCCGCTGGACGCCCGCAAATTGTCCCACGTGAGTGGTACCCATTAATCTACTTGCTAAATAGCTTTCTAATCGCTGGGTTGGCAGAGAGCTAGGGCAAGTGACGAGAGCTCACCTCGTCACGCGGTTTCGAACTGCCAACCTTATGGTCGGCAGTCTAACGGCTCAGTGGTTTAACCCGCTGAGCCACCGCGCCCCTTCCTGAGCCACCGCGCCCCTTCCAAAGTGCTTGTCAGCTCTTACACAGATTTCTTTTATTCACAGATTTAGCACTCTTGAAAGAGCATTAGACCCATGTTTAAAAAATTATTAGTGTTCTCTTGAGTAAGCTGTCTTGAGTCTTGTGCTGCTCAGAAGGCTGATTTAATCTGGAAAGGAAGTGACTTCTGGAAGCTGTGAGTTGCTGGTTATGCACACCAATAAATGCTCTGCTGAATTACCATTGCTTCTGCTGACATAATTTTTCACATGGCTCCATTTTGCCTATTTCTGAGTGCCACTGGCCATGGCTACTCACTGCCAGCACTTCCATTTCTTTGCAGCACTATTACGGTTACATTCTTTACTGATTCACACTCCCTCCTTTTTTACTCTCCACCCCTCTTGCACACCTATGACCTGTCACGTGGGCTATTTTTGGACATGTGCTATTTCAGAAGACAACTTGACCTGTGTTCAGAAACAGCTCAACTGAGAGATAACCGGCACCGAGCACTTCTGTTCCTGCAACCTGTTAATCAGGCAACTTGATAGCTGGCTAAACTGGCTGTTCCAATCAGCTGCTCACTACATGTTAAAAAGAAGATTTGGTGATTGTATTTCCCACCAGCAAGTGATGCTCAGTGGGAGGGGAGATGAAACCGGGGGAATCCATCAATCACTTTTCTTAATTGTCCTGCACTAATCTATTAATGGACTAAGGGCAGCATCACTTGCCAGCCTAGTTACTGAGGCAGAATAGGGACTGGCAATGAGGGCAGTGCAAATTACACCAGCATACTTTTCTATTGGCACATAGACTGGAAGATAACATTTTAATACAGCTTTCGGGTTATGTGCTAAGCATGCACAAAATATTTTCTTAACCAAACAAGAATATGGGGTAAAAGTGGATAAGTGAAGACATCACAGTGGTGTATAAAATTATTCATGGTATTGAAATGTAGACAGAGAAAAGTTTTCCTTTCCAAGAGGAACAGAGAAAAGTATTTCCTTATACAATGCAACTCAACTGTGGAATTTGCAATCAACACATGATTTATTTTCAGATTCGAAATAGTCCTGCAACCTAGTATATGCAAAGGGCAGTCCTTGAATTGATTTTTCAATCTGTGCATATGAAAATGTTTGAGAGTACCATGGCCCTAAGAAGAAGAGATCTACTATCTTCATTAATACCATTAAGCCTACTCTATTTTCGAGATATCTGTCCCAAAATTAATTTCTTGCTTGGGGACGATAAATGTTTACCACCCCCATACTTCCCTGAGAAAGTTCTGTAAGTTCTTGAAAATGTGGTTTTGTTCTAGGCCTAAAAATTATTTTTTTAAGAAACCCCAGACCCTGCTTTTCACTTGGCTTGTTTATTAGAGCTGTTCATGCTTCAAAATTTATTCAAAAGAAATGCTTTACACCTTGCACAAGAAAAGGATCTGTTATTCATTAATGCTGAACAACTTTTTTCATGCTTTAATGGGGACCTGAAAAGAAGATGCCTCTGCTTCAACAGTTGTATTAATGTTAATAAGTAGGTTCCTTGCATGCATATTTTAGGGAAAGCTATGTGTTACGTTAGGGATTTTTTAAAATTATGTTCCAGATAAAAACACTACAAAAATGTATATATCAGGAAAAATGTATACACAATTATCTATTAAATGTGGCACTTTCATAAACTGATGTGGGAACAGAGCCAAAAAAGTTGTGGTTGTGAGAATGAAAAAATGAAACTGGATAGATTTGCCTATCCCTGTATAATGTGGAGTGTCTTCTGTGTCAGATCCTTTTCCCTCTGTGTGTGTGCATGCGCACATTGCTGCATCCCCAAACAATTTGAAATTTAATAATAAAGTCTTATTTATAGGATTGACATTTTAATTTTAAATCTGTAAGTACCTCATCCAGTGTTTCTCATTCTAGGATTTTATTCTGCATGCACACTTAAGCATACACACAGAGAGAGAGAGACAAGATTGGCCTAGGAGCTTCAGAGTTCCTCAAATATTAGCATTGTTTTCTTAAGACTCCATCATTGTGGAATGCACAATATATACAAAATTTTATGGGGCTTGGATAAATAGTATAGATATTCAATAGGATATTCAGGCTTTAATGTAATAGAAAATTGAAACTTGGAATTATCTTAAGTACAGGGGCACAACGTTGCCACACTAATTTATATAAGATCTGCTGTGGCTTAAACCTTTTCCAGGTTTATGCTATATTGCTCCTAATTCTGAGCACTGGTGAAAAGTTTCTTTACTAGCAAGTGTATAGGCTGTAATTAAACTAATAAAAAACGGAAATGGAGGGAGAAATATATGTATTACACATCATGTAGTCTGTTTCTGAACCTCGGATTTTGATGCATTTTATATTGATTCACTTTCCCCTTGTCACCCTGTTGAGTTAATTCACAATGGATTCTAGCAGATAAAGACCCAAGGAAAAACTAATGAAAAACAAGTAATTATGGTGAAAACTCGGAAATGGGATTGAAGAATTATACTCAGATGGTGGAGTAGGTGTGGTGAGATGACTGATTGTATCCCTCCCTCCCTCCCTCCCTCCCTCCCACCCTGCCATTTATCCTTATTGGGATTTTACATGGTAATAAATAAAATGAAGACATCAAAGAAGACAGCACCTAATTTTCAACTGTTCCATTTTCAGCCATATAGTGATTTCAGAAATACTGTACATGTAAAGATTTCAGCAAAACACTCTGAATGTTTTGTTCTTTGCCACTATTTTCCCTTTCTGTATCTGCTTTGGTTTCAGTTCATTTGCTTTGTGGAACAAATCATGACCTTTATCAGGAGACCTAGAATTCATATCTGCTGTATAGATGGGCATCCAATTAAGCTTTCATAAACTGATGTGGAAACAGAGCCCAAAAATGAGTGGTAGTGAGGATGAACACATGAAACTGGATAGATTTGCCTGGAGGCTATGAGGGCCTGGACGGGGAAGAACAAGCTTCAAATCAACCCAAGCAAGACCGACTGGCTATAGGTTTCCGGGGTCCCTGGTTCTAGTGATTTATCATCTTTCACTCTGGATGGGATAGTAGTACCCCAGGCAGAACACCCGCCCTTTGGAATACCTTACCCCCGGAGCTGAAGCTGGTCTCCTTGCTCCCGACCTTCCGGAAAGGCTTAAAGACCTGGTTCTGCCGCCTTGCCTGGGAGGGAAATGCCAATAGTTCCTCTTGGGGATGGCTGGTCCCATGAAGCCTCCCAGTATTCCATTTTTAACATTTTATTCTTGGATGCTATATTATGTATTATTGTAATTTTATACGTATTTTTTAATCTTGTTTTATTGTGCACTACCCAGGGTCCCTGATCGGGAGATGGGCGGTAATATAAATTTAATAAAATAAATAAATTTGGTCAGGATCAGGAGGGCCTTGATTCAGAGTAAGGGATTAATTATGGAAATTGCTGTATATTCTTGTTGTTGAAAGTCGGAAGTCATCTTGTAATTTCTTAAAAAATATTTTTTCATTTTCTGTTTTTCCACTTTTTTCTTTTTTTTGTAGTTTTTTTTGCTTTTTTTTTTGTAGTTTTTATCTTTGCTTTAAACTTAATAAAATTCTTATTTAAAAAAAAAGGATCAGGAGGGCCTTTGCCCACATCTATCTTGTGTGCCAATTGCACCCTTTCCTGGAAGAGGAGGCCCTGCTCACAATCATTCCTGCCTTAGTCGCCTCCTGGCTGGACTCCTGCAATATGCTTTACATAGGGCTGTCCATGTAACACTACTGCTTTGCAAGCTGCACCAGCTCCCAGTAGTCCTCTAGATCCAATTTAAGCTGCTGATTGTCATCTATAAAGCCCTAATTGGGACTGAGCCAGGTTATGGGACCAATGGTCTCTGTCCATTGCACCAGATCTTACAGTGTGGGTATGTTGCCCTATGGAACAGCAGCTCCCCTGAAATCTGAATGGCTCTGCCCCCATTAGCCTTCTGGAAAGCCTTGAAGCCCTGGCTTTTCCTGCAGGCGTTGGCACCAGGTTGTTAACTGAGCCTAGAATGGGATTATGATCATTTTTAGGAGCCACAGTTACATTTTAAGATTGGTTTTTGAAATATATTATTGTGGTTTTATATTTTTATTGTGAGCTGCTGGGAAGCACTAGGTGAGATGAGCAGCTATATAAATACATACATACATGCATACATGCATACATGCATGCATGCATACATACATACATACATACATACATAAAATCAATCTGGAGATAGTTTTCTACTGTTTATGCCTCCTACCTTGTTCAAAAGGCTCAGAGGACTGTATTCTCCCTTAATTTTTTTTGCAATCCTAAGTACATTTCCACTGCCTACAAATTATTTAGGGCAAACCCACTAGCAATGAGAGTCTGCAGTGCTCAGTTGTGACCTTTCCCTGATGCTGCCCCTCTGAAGCATGTCCAGTGCAAATTTCTAAGAACCGCACGCCAAGTTCCTATTGTGCTACAATTGCTGGATTCCATCTTAAGGTGGGTGTGGAGAAAGTGGAGACTAGAGCATGAATTTCTATTTTCAATTACTGGTTGAGATGACCTTATTTCCATTTTGGCTTATTACCTCCAACTTTGGAACATAGATTCCAACCTGTATGGAAGTGGTCACTGCCAGTGAAATTAGCATTTCCAGAGCTTTCTCCCTTTTACTTACATTCACTGGGCCATCAGCTGGCTACTTGTGCTCTTAAAGAGTGAATATTGGACATAAAGCATCAGGCTGATGTAAGTACTGCACCAAATCTCCCTTTTACCAATGACGGCGGGTATATCACCAATGGCATAGCTTACGCAAGTCCCTATTCTGTCTCGGGTTATTTTGGATGGAAAATATAGAAAGATCCTACAGTTGGAATGATTATGTCCTTATGAGTTTGGCAAATGTAGCCTATAATACAAGTTCTTTTTCACTGTTCATTTTATAGAGACAGTTGAAGTTCTCCTATTTCTTCAATACCTACAAGGTCAGCAGATGCGCAGATCAAAGCTATGTCCATTTCTTATTCTCAAAATATAATCCCTCTACCACATACAAAGTCACTATGCTTTATAAGGCAGTGTGTAAAATCCATTCAGAATGGATTGTTGGCAACAGCCAGTAGATCAGAGAAGGACCATTCCTGTATTTTATATACTCACATTATTGTTGTTTAAATATAGTTACTGTATTGCTGTATTATTCTGTTTTGTATCCTATATTGCATTTTTATTTCATAATATTCATAGTATTCACATGGTATGAATGTGTTTGCTGCCGCTGGGGGGGGGGCTTTATTGTGTTTTTATGGTTTTTAATTCTGTAAGCCGCGTCAGATATAGAGTCACTGTGTGTGAGTTGGGTGGCCTTATAAATCTGTTAAATAAATAAATAAATAAATAAATAATTAGCATTAGTATTAATCAGATGTTTCATATATAGATCTTAATATTAAGATGTTAAGATGTGATGTTATTAGATTAGTAATACTAACTTTTAGATGTCTTTCACATTTTATATCTCAAATGATTTAATGTACTTAAAAAGAAGTTAATATGATTATCCTTCCATCATGAATGCAATACCATCTCTGTTTTGTGTACTTTTCAAAGTTTAAATGTTTTGGAGGCCTCTGGTGGCTGCATCCAAAGCTTTCAGACACCCCATGGTTTGGGGGGCATCAGGCAGTACAGTTGTGCTATTAAACGCTACCATAGCTGAAAAACAGAATGGGCGAGACAGAAGACATCCTATTTCATGAAGGAATTTGTGAATGGGAATGTGCCTATTTTGCTGATTCCTCCAGAGGCTGTAGCTCCCAAATCTTGCAGTTCCACACCATTCCAGATGATCACCAAGAGTTGTTCTGAAATTATACTGGAAGGAAGTGGTGATCAAACACCATTGCCCAAGGAGAACTCTGGTCATGCTTCTCTGAATGCATGAATCACAACGTAGGATGTTTGAATCAAAAGTAAAGCAAGCATTGAGAGAATATACCACAAAACAGATTCAGAAAGCATTTCATGCCTTTAGATCTACTGAATTGGAGTGAGACCAATTATATGCCTTGGATATAGAATATATCTTAAAACAAATGAAACAAATTAGGAATAGGTAGAAGCCATTGTTTCAAATTAAACAATGAATTAGTAGGATAATGCTTTTAGACCTAAACATTGCATATTCCAGAGAAATCTTTTCCATTGGCATCTGTTAATGGAATATAAAATATTTCCCAGAGGGCAAGGAAATAATCTTTTTTGATTTATGTGGATCTTGTTTACTCTTTAACTCTGAACTCAGCAGGTTAAGTAATAGGAAGACAGAAAAGTTACTATATTTCTATTTCCAGCTGGTGATATACAAAAGACAGGAAGTTATCTCATTAATAGGGCACCAGCTTTATGCAAATTATACTTAGCAGAAAGGCTTCCCTTCATACATTTTTTTTCAAAAATTACCTAATAAAGTCAGAATAAAAGGCCATATTCAAGAGCCTTTGTTGTATTTTTAGCACAAGACTCTTTCTGTTGCTGCAAATATGACTAAATGTGCCTTGTTCAAAAGGGGTGTTTATGAAATAAGGCCACTCAAAAGCTTTTATTCCTTAACAGCCTTCAGTTACTTTTGTGCCACAAAAAATTAACATAATTAGTCACAGAGAATAGATGACATAAGCAGCATGCCAGGCACAAAAGGGGAAGCCTATATCTATGGAAGGTATTTGGAGAGATCAAAAATTTTCAAAGTACCCAAAACTAGAAGGTCCTTTTTTATTTATGTGCAAGCCTTAAGATACTTTTCTTTTTTTTTAACTCCGTGAAATTCACATAATGAGATGCAGCAGACAGATGACATTAGCGATGAGGCATTAGAAAGAGGTCAGTTTCCTCTGAAAGATAGGCACTGTTCCTCCTTGTCATTAATTTGCAGCTTCAAAGCAGCCAGCATATGATAGTCTGGCATGTTAAGCAAGTTGCAGTTATCTTTAAATAACCATTTTTTCCAGTTATTAGAAGCTAAAGTTTTAAAACTTCTGACTGAAAGCAAAATTAAAGCACGCAGCAGTGCAAAATAGACTGCGGAGAGATTAAAAAAAAAGAGGAAATTAAATGTATTTTATAAATGAAGTTAGCTGTTCCCTAGGGAGGGGGGAAAGGAGGGAACTGCCTTAACTTTAACTGTGTAGAAATGTACAGACCTCAAAAGACTGAAAGTCTAGTGTGTAAAATGAAAGGAGCATTCTTTAGCATTTTTTGGTCATTCTCTTCTTGTTATTAACGTATTCTGGACTGAAGGGCAGTTAACAATGCTGCTTGCTACAGGCCAAACAGAGACCTTAGAGCAGCCTTTCTCAAACTTTTTACCCTGGAGTAAGCCTTGAAATAATTTTCAGGTCTTGGGGAACCCTTTCATAGAAATTATTGCATCTACAGCTCACAGTATATTAAAAGATGTTTACTTAGTTTTCAATTATGACCTATTGTGGAACCCCTAGTGGAACCCCAGTTGAGAAAGTCTGTTTTATAGAATGGGTACGAGTGACTGGAGTGTGTCACTTTGAAAGGTAAAGGTAAAGGCAAAAGAATTTAGAATTTTATTTTGACACTTTCATTAGATATACATTTGAGCTGTGAAAGCACCTTTGCTGCTTTCAAAAATAATCTGACCATTTAGGATTCCCACAGAAAATCTATAGTAGACATGCCAAAATATAACTGAGTGACTTTATACGTATGCCTTGAGTCACTGGAAAGGAAATTCTGATTGAACATTAGAAAAAACTTTCAAACTGTAAGAGCAGTTGGGAACAATCACCCAGACAGGCTGGAAGCAATCCTTCATTGAGCATGCAGTTGGACTCAATGGGTTAAATGACTCCTTCCAACTCTCAGATTCTACGAAAGGGGTAAAATATACATAGTGACACCAAAAGCCTAAAGGAATAAGTGTTGACCTTTGTGAAAGTTCCAATCTTCCCCTATTTATTTATTTATTTATTTATTTAGGTTTGATGATCAACATGCTTTCATAGTTAACTGTTCAGTCCACATTTAATGACAAAACAAGCAATAGATCAGATTTGCAAAAGCACTGCTTTTTAATTAGTTATTTAAGGTTGACCTTCATTGCCCAAATTTTGAATCATTCTTCAGAGGACTAGGAACTTAGATATATAAGGCAGACATTCTAAAAGAGTCTTAATTATAAGTTTTTATTTATTTATTTATTCAATTTATATAGCTGCCCATCTCAAACCAGTGACTCTGGGTGGCTAACAGTCATAAAAACAATCAAACAATTAAAACAGTACAAAAGAAATGAAATACAGATAGCAGCCAAGAGATATTAAAATCCTTTGGTGTCAGCACAACCAAGAAATGGGACCCTTCGCACACTCTGGACCCCAGACCTGGCACATAGCCAGGTCTTCAAGGCCTTCCAAAAAGCCAGTAGGGTCGGGGCCATCCTAATCTCAGGAGGGAGGATGTTCCAGAGGGCAGGTGCTATGGCAGACAAGGCACATCTCCTGGTCCCTATCAGCTGACAGTCCTTGGCTGATGGGACCCAGAACATGCCCATCCTGCCAGACCAGATTGCATGGGTGGAGACAATTGGGAAAAGACAGTCCCTCAGGTAACCCAGTCCCAAGCCATGAAGGGCTTTAAAGGTGACAACCATAACCTTGAATTGCACCCGGAAGCACACTGGCAACCAATGCAGCCCCTGAAGCCGTGGTGTTGCATGTGCTGAATAGCCGACACTATTTACAATCTGTGCGGCTGCATTCTGTGCCAGCTGAAGCTTCTGACTGCTCTTCAAGGGCAGCCCCATGTAGGGTGCATTGCAGTAATCCAAATGGAAGGTCACGAGGGCATGAGTGACAGTGAGTAGAGCCTCCCGGTCCAGGAATGGGCACAACTGGTGCACAACACAGTGTGCAAAGACCCTCTTCAAGCAGATGATCGTGGAAGCATCTTCAGAAAGCGCTGGCTCTTCGGCTAAGAAACGGAGATGAGCACCACCCCCTAGAGTCGGACACGACTGTGCAGGGGAAAACCTTTACCTTTTTTTATCATCAGCATACTGATGATACCTCACCCCAAACCATCGGATCACCTCACCCAGCAGCCTCATGTAGATGTTAAATAAGAGGGGTGAGAAAACTGAGCTCTGCGGCACCCCACAAAATAGGGGCTGGACCTCTCCCCTCCTATCAACACCAACTGGAATCGACCCCGGAGAGCCAGTGCAACACCATGTCACCCACCCCCAACTCCCAAAGCCAGTCCAGAAGGATACCATGATCGATGGTATTGTTGCAGCCAATATTAAATGAACCATATGATTTTCTGTTACAAAACAAGCCATTGATATGAAAAATAAAACCAGTTTGAATTGATATAAAATATAAAGAAAGCAGACGGCTTGTTTTTTAGATATTAATACAGAGTATTCGGCAAAATCTACAATAGGCATTGATAACCAATATAAAATCAATAAAATTAAATAATCCGAATCAGACAGTTGTTAAACAAAATAAGGAACAATAAAAGTTAATAAAGTAATGACAACATAGTAATTACTGAACAGTCTCCTGAAGTGTTCTGTCTTAACTAATTTGTGGAGAGCTGCAACAGATGGTACATTCTTACTTCTAAGGGAAGTCTGTTCTATAAAGCAAGGGCTACAACAGAAAAAAATGTCTCCAACTCCTCTCATTTTGTAGAAATGGAGTACAACCAAGAACTTCTGGGAGAAATGTACATAGGTGAAGATGATCATGCAGGAACCTGGGTACAAAGTTAGTAAAGGTAAAGGTTTTCCCTGCATAGTCATGTCCAACTCTCAGGGCTGGTGCTCATCTCCGTTTGTTAGCCAAAGAGCCAGCGCTGTCCAAAGACGCTTCCACGGTCATGTGGCCAGCATGATGCGCGCGGAACGCTGTTACCATCCCACCGAAGTGGTACTTATTCATCTACTTGCATTTGCATGCTTTCGAATTGCTAGGTTGGCAAGAGCTGGGGCGAGTGTGGGAGCTCACTAGGGATTTGAACCTCCAAACTTGCAATCTTTTGATCGACAAGCCTGGTGTTTTACCCGCTGAGCCATCGCGCCCCTGATGGGTAGAAAGTTATATCCCCATAAAGTGCACAAGGAAAACAAGACAGGAAATTTAAGTTTGACAAGCATAGATTGAACAAACTGGGGATGTTTAGTCATGACTTCTTTACCGTCCCAGCATTCAGAATGTGGAATTAGGGCCTTAAATTGTAAGAAAGTTAGAATGAGCATTAGGAAGAATTTCCATTAAGAGCAGTTGGATAGTGGAATCTGTTAGCTAAAGAAGCAAGAGGCTTTATTTCATTGCATATTTACCACTTGGAGGGGAAAACCCCACCAGAATTTAAATAACTACTTTTTCGGAATACTTTAATTTTATTACTGCACTTGGTAGGAAGTTGGACTTCATAGCTTAAAATAATCTCTTCCAACTCTATAATTATATGGAGGTGATTCCCTCGAACTGTTTGTCAAAATACTTTTGGTTTATTGCTGAGTTGCGGCTCAGTGTATTATTACGTTTTTAATCAAGGATCCTATGAGTGAAGGTTCCCCAATTGGACAAGTGTAACTGACAGAAAGGGGAGAGATTTTTTTTTTTTTGCCTTTTCCATTCCCTTAGCAATCCTCAGTGTCTCTGAAAATGTGCATAGGGGAAATGGAGATGGTAAACGATTGTAGGAAGAAGAGGAGCTAAATTAAAATCACTTCCAGAGACACCGGGTGGATCAATGAACAGAGCTCTTTCATTTGCAGAAGGGTAATGGTGCATAATATGCCTGTAGTTCATTGCCTGTTGCATTCCCAACTGCAGCCATAGACTTTACATTGTTTTTGTGAATTACTATCCTTTTAGTGCACATGATTTGTGTACATAGAGTGGAATGAGTACTCTAATATGGCAACCTGGATTCTATATGTTGTACACTATAACAAAAACATTTTACACTAAGTAATTGGGTTCTACATCTATTAACAAACAAATAATGAAACAAATATTGCTGCCATTTCTGTTTTGGTCCTGCCACAGTGCCGTAACTGTGCTTTGGAAAGCTCTGCTTTGTTGAAAAACTCTTAACTCCGTTTTTGGTGCCATGACTGGTTGTGAACACTTTGGAACCATGATTCAGTTTTCCAGTTTGGGTTATCAGAATTCCAATTTGAACTATACTTCAGATAAGAAATATCACATTATTTTAGAGTCCCAGACCGAAATACATTAAAAAGCAATAGTAGTGAATTTTATAGGTTCCATTTCAACTAAAATAGAATGACTTTCCCTTTAATAATAGTTGGGTGAATCCAGCAAGTATATTTTTGCTCCGTTTTTAATTTCTCCAAGATTGAGTATATCCCCTTTCATTTTCACATCAGTCTGTAATTTTTTTAATAGTTCAAATTAAAATGAGTATACAAAATGTACAGTTTTGTACATACCTTCTTCTAACATACACATTTATATGTACTTTTCTGAATATATCCCATAATATAATCTGGTTTATGCACATTGCCTATTAATATACCAATTTTTATGTTAATGATCTCCTCATAGGCATTTACTGAGTTGCAAATTATACTGCAAAATTTGGATAAGTGAACATTATAGGATGCAGCTATATATTATTTTGACTATAAGTTTAGGAAGTACAAAATCGGTAAGTTTGCATTAAAAAGCCAACAGAACAAATTTCTCCCTTCTTCTGTATTAACTATAACGTACGGTATATGACTCAAATGAGCAGAAATTATGAATGGCTTCTGCTTGTTAAGGTCTAGTTCAATTTAATTACAACATTCATCCAAAAGCAATATATAACTGAGTCTACATCCAGACAGACCTGATGCAGCACATCCATATAGATGTTAAATATGTATGCATGTAGCACGGTAAAATACCCAGACTTGTTCACTAAGCCTAAACTTTTGCTTTAATCACAAAGCTTTATACATTATTTTAAACACATTTTTAACACATGTTAATAATATTCATGCCATCGCTTTGAGAAATCTGTGAGATGTGGTTAATGAAGAGAAACTGCAGTATAAATTGCATGTAAAATATGCAATCCACACCCGCATAAAAGACCATGGTATTTTTTATTAAATGTCGTTTGGCTGGTTGAGATTTATTCTCTATAATTTATAAAAAGCATCATCAGGAAATTCCTCTTAAAGCAACTTTGTGTACACAAGGCAATCTTCTTGGTTTAATGAGATCCTTTTGTTTTTTGTTTTTTTAAAAAGGATTGCAAGTCTATCTCATGTTATGGAAAGTAAATCCTAATGAAAAGGCACTCACAAATTTTATCTTTCTCTGCCTCTTTCTCTTTTTCTTCTGAAATGTGCACATAGAAAAACACTTTACGATCACATTGGGCATTCGGGTAGCTGTTTCAGTATTAATTCTTCCCTTAAATATAGGTGACAGATTCAAACCCAGGACTTATGAATGGGGCCAATTTGCATTATAGGAATGTAGCAACCAAATTCTACACTGCCCTATCACCAAGCTGATTTATTGGTTAATATATTGACTTGACTTTTGTTTTTTGTTCTGTTTTGTTTTGCTTTGTTCTGACTCATGAATGTTTCCCAGTATATATCTAACATAATTATTGGAAGAAATTGTAATATCTGATGCCAGCTAGTAAACCATCAATATGAGAAATTATACGAAATATCACTATGTTTTTGTTTTGTGAGCAACTAAGAAACAAAGTACAGGAATTATAATTATTGCAGACTAGTATTTATTGATGTCAGAATATGCAGCCTTAACCCCTGTACTGAAGTTTAAAAATATGCAAGTCATAGGCAAGATCATTTGAACAAAGTTAATCCATGTAAAAGAACACCAAGCAAATCAGCAAGCCTTGTGACAGCCTTATTTGATAGGAATCTGAGGAATCTTTCCAGTTTATGTAGGCTGTATAGTTTGAAACTTGTGGTGTGAAAAGCTTAGCCATGCACTAAAAAGGCACACATGCTAACAATTCACTTTCCCACAAACTCAAACCTGCTTCAGAATCAAAAGGGCCACAAAGCAGAAGAAAAAGAAGCAGCTAAGTAAGGATATTTTAAAATTTTACATCAACCCAAGGAGGCTCTGAGGTGATGAAAATTATTTCTTATTTTTACATGGGTGCACAAATTGCAGTCTGCCATTTGTCGAATGGTTTAATACTAAGAAGAAGAAAAAAGATTTTGTTCTGTGGCTCTTGGGAACTACGTATATGTGTGTGTTTACAAACTCTCATACACGCCAATAATGTGGGAGTTTTCAGTGGGCTCATATAATCAACTATGGGTAAAGGAAAATTTGATTTGCATAAAGTTAAACTGGTACAGGCATTATTAATATTTTGTTTATGAAGATTCTGCAAAACTACAATCAATAGATTTCTATACTGCTAGCTTTGATTCATCCTGTTCACTCACTCACACACACACACACACACACACATATACATACAATGTATATAATAAAGATGCTTGCTTTTTCATTATTAGTTCCTCATCCACACTCCCAACCACATCCCCATCTTTTAAAAAATCTTAACTTTTGATTCTCTGTGCAATTTATAGTCAAAGGGAGATGGATGCCCATATGAGTATCACCATTATAAAGAACAAAACCATAGTCTCCCATTCTTCCATTTCCTTTCCACTGCTGCTTTAGTATAAATGTATTACACTCTTAAGGAATGGTAGTTTGCTGTCTGAAATGAGGTCTGGAATTAATGTAGCAGCCTTAACTAACATGCTGGTTGATCATATAATAAACAGATCTTTGTATATGTCTTTAGATGCTCCACAGGAGAAGGACCTAATATGAAAGAGGGTGAAAACATAGGCCACACAATTCTTCATACACCACAGAAGTATTTACATTTGAACAGAAATAAAGTCTCCCTCAAACTCAACTCTTAGTAACTATCTGACTAAGGCAACCTAGTCTGAGCTGCAAAAAGTCTGGTCAAACATTAGAGGGCAGCAAAGAGTTATTTAATATCATTTTATTGCCATATAGTCTGTAGCTTGAATCATGTCAACTGGATTTCTATTTTCTCAGTGGAAACGTTTCGCTCCTTATCCAAGAAGCTTCTTCAGTCTGAGCAAAGTTAGTAAGGGAATCCTTAAATATGTTTCTAGGGTAGCTGTGGGAACTTGCACCTGGGGCTAGGTCATGGTTATTTCAGATGTTAATTTCTAAGTCCCTTTATCATCCAAAGGAGGATCGTTAAGATTACCTTGCTGTTGTTGAGATTGCAAAATGGTCTTAATCTTCCTAGGCACAGAAGACAAAGCAGGAAGGAAAATAGGGGAAAGATTGTGCCTGAGGCCCCCACCTCTATTCAAAGAAGGATTTTCCAAGTTGGCATAAAGGGATTCCTTGACCCCTCTTTCAAACCACTTATCTTCCCTGTCTAAAATGTGAAAGAGTGGTCAAGGAATCCATTTATGCCAACTTGGAAAATCCTTCTTTGAATAGAGGTGGGGGCCTCAGGCAGATTTTTGCAGATCAAATATAGTAACCCTGTACATCACACGCTCCTTTTATGGCCCTGGCAACAATGTGGAAGCATTTGCCATTGTGTTCTCTTTTGGGGTCTTCCTAGTCTAGTCAGTCTAGAATTTCCTGATGATCTCTCATCTAAGTTCTAACCAAGTCTGACCCTACTTAGAATTTGTCTACAATGTTGGATTTCCCCTCCCCCCATATTCACTGTTGATTTTCATCAGCAGAATAAGCCATAATCAAATTATGTGGATAGAGGAATAAGATAAGAATTCTAAGGCAGCTATTATCTCTAAGGAGTTGAATGGGATTTTTCAGCATGTGTCTCTATGTATGTGTGGTGTGCATACACACATATATAGACTCATTTCCTTCCTTCCTTCTACTAGTAAGCACCATTTTTTTCTTTTATCCTGTCCCAAATAAACTTTTGTGATGTCATGACTTGATCAATTCTCAGTGGTTTGTCTTCATGATGTTGTCACATGTCTGCAGTCTGGTATCTGAAGAAGGAGTAGTGTGGAAATGTGTCAAGTAATAGTAGGGTAGGAAGTCATTGCTGATGGCTGCCATTCAAGTGGGCAATTTTAATTTTCTGCCTTTCTTTAATCTCCCATTTCAAGCCTTGCAATACAAACAGAATTGTCAAATTCAGAGAAAGGGTGAAAACATAGGCCACACAATTCTTCATACACCACAGAAGTATTTACATTTGAACAGAAATAAAGTCTCCCTCAAACTCAACTCTTAGTAACTATCTGACTAAGGCAACCTAGTCTGAGCTGCAAAAAATCTGGTCAAACATTAGAGGGCAGCAAAGAGTTATTTTATATAATTTTATTGCCAAATAGTGGTTCTCAGGATTTTTGCAGATCAAATATAGTAACCCTGTACATCACACGCTCCTTTTATGGCCCTGGCAACAATGTGGAAGCATTTGCCATTGTGTTCTCTTTTGGGGTCTTCCTAGTCTAGTCAGTCTAGAATTTCCTGATGATCTCTCATCTAAGTTCTAACCAAGTCTGACCCTACTTAAAAAAAATTTTTAGCTCACATGTGAATAGAATACTATGTAATCCACTAAATCAACTCAATCTCAGCAGTATATCAAAATTAAATGATAATACATAAGCTTGGAAGTACATCAAAATGCTACACCTGTGCATGCATCAAAAATGATTTGGAAGAAGTGCTGTGGACTTCACATTAGTGCAACTCCTATCCTCTATTAATTTAAGCAGCCTGACTTTTTTCCAGTTTCCCGTTTCCAACCTGGGGAAAAAATGCTGCTGTTTTAAGCAATCTACTCATGAATGTTAATGTTTCCCCTCAAGCATTCAATGATCTCTCAGATTCACCTGTAGTCTGAAGTAATATATTCCAGAAGAAATCTAGCATCTCCATTTACCATCATGTTCTGTGGAATCTCTCAAGTCTTCAGTATGGGTCAGCATTCTGAAAATGAGTATCTCCAGACATGTACATATTATATTTACTTTGGCTGTGGATAATAATTAGGATGAAGTATTAGGGAGAAAGGGTGAATTCACACAAAATCAAACCAAAGGTGAAGCAAAAGGTCTGGAATATGTATGATTGTGAAAAGATATCTTTTTCTATATAAAAAAGTTAAATCTATTAATCATGGTGTATATAATTACTGTAACTATTACCAATCGAAGAGAATATTTGTAGCTCAAGGTTGAACTGTGGAGTCCTTGGTGCTCTCTGAGCCTTGTTGTTTTCTTGCAGACGTTTCATTGCCAGGCTAGGCAACATCTTCAGTGCAAAAAGGGAATGGGACTTGCTCTCTTTACATACCATGGCTTGTCCTGCTTGTGTTGGTGGAGGTGTTGTTCTCCCCTTAGGAGTTCCTTGATTGGGCTGTTGTTTGCTGCTTGGTTGATTGACTGAGTTAATAGTTCCTTGATTAGGGTATATTGTGCTGTTTGATTGTTCCTCTGGTGCTAACTGTAACTATTACCTTTTGGAGACTATCTTTCATTTTAAAAAGTAGAGTGAATGCTTCCCACCAACCTGTATATAAAATATTCACCAATTTAATAATCAAAAATCATTTTTCACCTGTGGCCTAACACACACACTCTGTTCTGTTCACAGGTATTCACATATGAATGATGCTCAATCAGACTAGTTCACTAGTTCAACCTTTATCCATTTAACTATCTCCTAAATATTTAAATTTGAGGTAAGCATCACATTTCGAATAGGAGGTTGTACAAAACAAAACAGCTTCTGCTATAGCCAAGTCCACAGTGTTCCAATGACCCCAAACTTGAAATACTTTGAGCATTTCTGCAGAAATGTTTTGAGTGCTCCAGCCATAAAAACAAGGAGAGCTTAACATAGAAAGTATGGAGACAATTTCCTATGGGGCACCAAGCCTTGCCTTAGAGGGGCAAAGTGAAAGAAATGTAAAAAAAAACTTAACAGCTACCTCTCAGGAGGAGAGAAAGCCAGAGTGGTGTAGTGTCAAACTGTTGAACAAAAAGCAGGGAGATCCAGGTTTGGGTCGACTCTCAAAGCAATGCAAGCTCACTGGATGGTTTTGGACCTGGGACTCTCAGCCCAGCCCAACTCACAGGGGTTTTGTTGTGGAGAAAAATAGGAGCAAGGAGTGCTGTGGGTACGGGCTTGAGCTCCTGAATGGAATGTGGGTTATAAATCTAAATCATAAATAATTTATTTCCTACCTGCTTAAGCTTATAGGCCACTTCAGTTGTAGATGACTCTACGCAGACTATACTCTAATAATGCTAGAACTATTGAAATAATAAATGATAATAACACAGTACAAAAAGAAAAAAAACTGATGATAACCATGATGCCCCATGATTACAAAGGCTATACTGGGAGCATTGTGCAAAATTAAAATGGCAGCTGACCGACACTGACTAAAGTTGGGCCTTTCTGGGGTTGCTGGTAAAGGAGAAAGAATGAGAATCCTGGGCCGATGGTGTCTTAAGGATGGAAAAAGCAATAGTTGGTTCTGTTCATGGAATGCGGCATGCATTTTTATAGATGTTACCCTTTCTGCTGAGGCTGTTGCCTCTAACTCAAACAGCAGCTTTGAACCATGGTTGGAAGATGTGTTTGGCAATTAATATCATGTTTCAATTTTAAAGAGGTGGTAGGTGGAACTACTAACCACAGTGTACTGCGATGTCTGCCTTGAGTCATGAGGTACAACCTGAACTGGTCCATTCAGATTAGTCAGGATGATTGGCCTTGTCCCTTCTGCCCCCACCCCCCCACCCCCCAGGCTCACTAGCCTAGCAGGATTAATGTTAAGGTCATGAATTAATGCATGAACAACACATTTCAAATTCAGGAACAATTAATTGCAACTTTACTAAACTTAACTGTTAACACAATGAATTTCAAAGTGCAAAATGTGCCTTCAAATTGCAACTGTGATTTAGGCAGCGTCATAAAAATTGAATTTGAATTAATGTGAATTTGGGAAATTTATCTTTAACTCTGAATATGTTGTCAAGTGTCCAAAGAACTGTGCAATTAATTTAGCTAGCCGCTTTCCTGACACCAGAATCAAGGAGAACTTAAAAATATTCAAACCCTGGTTAGTGGTAAAGGTCCAGAACCTGAACCTATTCCATACTTTCAGTTCCATGCTGGTGCAATGTGAACCGTATTCAGCAAACCCTCCTCTGGATTTAAGGACTCTGATCTAGCAAAACTTTGAATCAAAGAAGAGGCAGTCTTTGTTGACTGCCGTTTCTCCTTGTCGGTTTCTATATTCTCCCAAAATCTATACTTGAAATTTGTGGAACCTGTTGCACTGGGAAGGATATGATAGAGAGGAATGTAGCGAGAGAGAGAAATGACCTCTTTTTCTAACAGAAAAGCTTTCTGAGCACAGCTCTGGAGATACTTCCATCAGTGGCAGGACAGGGGAGAACAAACCTTCTGGGTCCACTGGTAGAAATAACCAGCTCACGTGGATCAGTCATATATCTCATTGGCCTGTCAGTGGGACTCAGTTGAATATTTCCTTACAGCTTTCCATCCAGAAATTCACCAGCATGAGCATCCCAGATCTGGCAAGTTCCATCTGTCAATGTGGGAAGATACTTGCAGGTAAAGTTGTCTAATGCCAAAGCTATGCAAGAAGAGCATTGCTCTTTGCTGCTTAATGGGGGTGGGTGGCGTAGTTTTGCGCTGGTTCACCTCCTTCCTCCAGGGCCGTTCCCAGTCGGTGCTGGTAGGGGAGGAGAGATCCAGCCCGCGACCACTCCTGTGTGGGGTGCCGCAGGGTTCGGTTCTCTCTCCTCTCCTATTCAACATCTACATGAAACCGCTGGGCGAGGTCATCCGACACCATGGAATGAGGTATCATCAGTATGCAGATGATACTCAACTGTATATCTCCATCCCAGGTGAAGTAAGTGATGCAGTGACCACCCTGTCCCAGTGCCTGGGGGCTGTGAGGGCCTGGATGGGGAACAACAGGCTTCAGTTGAACCCTGGCAAGACCGAGTGGCTGTGGATTGATGGCTTGGCGTCTTCTAGGAAATTATCATCTTTGGTTCTCGATGGGGTAGCACTGCCCCATTCGGAACCGGTGCGCAACTTGGGGGTCCTTCTAGACTTACGACTCCTGCTCGAAGAGCAGGTGGCAGTCATGGCTAGAAGGGCTTTTGCACAGCTTCGGCTTGTGCGCCAGTTGCGCCCTTTCCTGGATCGTGATGCCCTCCGAACAGTCACTCACGCTCTTGTCATCTCCCATGTAGATTATTGCAATGCGCTCTACATGGGGCTACCCTTGAAGACTATCCGGAAGCTACAGCTGGTGCAGAATGCAGCCGCGCGGGCGATTTTAGGTGCGCCAAGATCCGCACATATAACACCTTTGCTCCGCGAGCTGCATTGGGTGCCGGTCTGCTTCCGGGTACAATTCAAGGTGTTGGTTATCACCTTTAAAGCCCTACATGGCATGGGACCAGAATACCTGAGGGACCGTCTTATCCCCATATTATCGACCCGCCCCACCCGATCATTCAGAGAGGGCCTGCTACGAGCCCCATCAATTAAAGAATGTTATCTGATGGAGGCTAGGAGGCGGGCCTTCTCTGTAGCAGCACCCACACTATGGAACATCTTGCCCCCAGAGTTGAGACAGATCCCCTCCCTCCCGACCTTTAGAAAAGAACTGAAGACCTGGTTCTGCCGCCTGGCATGGGAAGGAGGAAACGATAGTTCCTCATGGAGGTGGTTAATCCCGTAATTTTATAATGCCCTTCTTTTATTAATACTATCTCCCACTTGGATTTTTATTTTGTTTTATATTATATTAATTATATAAATTGTTGGTGTATATATTTTATATTTTATGCTTTATCTAATTTTATTTATTGTAAACCGCCCAGAGTTCCCCGTTGGGGGAGATGGGCGGTTATATAAATTAAATAAACAAATAAATAAATAAATAAATAAATTGCTAACATACAGTACCTGGGCTATAAAAACCCAGATGGCCACAAGAAGGCAGCAAGAATATACAGAAACTTCAAGCTCTCTGTTGCCATCTAATGGGCATCTGGATTTTTTCAGCCCAGGTATGGTAGGCCTAAAGAACGGTTGAATTCATTAAGCAGCAAAGATGATGAAACTAAGCAGATTTGGTTTCTGCTAAAGGGCTGAGTCATGAGACAAGGTGAATTAGCTTGGCAACCTTTCTTCATACAATACCATCACAATACAGTGAATAATTAATACATATGTTTATTATCCTGGGAAATGTAAAAATATGTGTTCATCTTATAGTGTAACTGAATTGGTTCTGAACTAAGATGATATAAAGACTAGCATTCAAACTGTTACATTTTTCCTTAACCAATTTTTTTTTTTTTATTCCTCCCCCAGTTGCAATTTAGAGTTTTACTCCTGGATATAATCCTGGTTTTCTTTCAAACTAGTCTTTAAAAAGAATTGTTGCTGATATCCTTCTTCTGCAGATCTTGATTGCTATTGATTATTTTAATTTAAACTAGAGTTTCCTTAATAAAATGACTATTCGTGTTATTAAGTGACCCAGCATAGCAGAAGACACTACTTCTGTTAGGTCTCTAAGAACTAATCCACAGAAGAATCTCAACAGCTGCACAACATTATTGATTCTTTATCTGGGCTTCAATACGTTGGAATCTGATATATGTCTCCAATTAGTTCTAAGGCTGCAATATGCTTTATGCTTTCATATTTATTGAAGGTAAATGCTGCAAAAACACTTCAAACCTTGAAATTTACATACTATGTTTCTGCTTTATATGACCTTAAATAGTGATTCTCTCATACATGTTTTGAAATATTGGGATTGCTTATATCAAAATTAGTTAAAAGATATGGATTCCAGCTTTTTCAATATTATTTTCTAGGGTATGCATTGGACATTAAAAGAAACAAATAAACAAACAAGCAAAAACTGTCAATAGAAACCTATACTGAGCCAAATTATCTGGGGCCAGCCTTATCTTTAGGCAGAATGTAAAACCATCCGTCTCAAGAGCTGATACAGCAGATCATCAAAAGACAGCATATGGTTGTAGCTTTAGTGTACTATGATTGCATTTTCATTTGGAAGAATGGGAATAAAACCTTGTGTTTGCTCAAGGTACTGAAAAAACCTGTCTGGACCTGATGCTGATTTTATTTTTATTTTTATGTTTATTTTTATTTGTATGTTCATTTTTATGTTTATGTTTATTTTTTATTATTTTTATGTTTATTTTTATTTATTTGTTTTTATTATTTTCATTTTATTATTTTATTTTATACTTGGGAACGGTGGTCATTTGCTATTTTTTCCCACACAGTACAATGTTTTGTGCCAGTTCTAATGCAATTGATCCACCTGGCCACAGTTAACAATATTTTGTTTCCATTCTTCCCCAGCCTTACATTGAGATGCTAGATAATCCATAGGTGGTGGTTATTATTATTAAATGTATGAAGAATATTTTTGGCTGAATATAAAAGGTGTGTATTTCAAAACATTTCTTGAGCCAGGATAAACAATAATTAGGATTAATTTGATTAAATTATTTTTTTAATTAATTTAAAATTTAAAATTAATTTTAAAAAATTAAATTAAATTAAAGTTTTTAGGGGTGCGATGGCTCAGCGGTTAAGATGCCAGGCTTGTCGATCGGAAGGTCGGCGGTTTGAGACTCGAGCGCCATGTGACGGAGTGATCTCCCGCATTTGCCCCAGCTCTGCCAACCTAGCAATTTGAAAGCATGCAAATGCAAGTAGATAACTAGGTACCACTTTGGTGGGATGGTAACAGGGTCCCGCACACATCACATGCTGGCCACATGACTGCGGAAGCGTCTTCGGACAACGCTGGCTCTTCAGCTAACAAACGGAGATGAGCACTGGCCCCTAGAGTCGGACACGACTGTGCAGGGGAAAACCTAACAACCTTGATTAAATTTAAATCTAATTACATAATGAATTAGTTACAGTTAATATTATTATACCACATATATTTAATAATCTTTCATCAGATTAAATATTATAGCTTAGTAGTAATATTTGGATAGGCTGTAGGTCCCCTTCTCAAGACTAGTGGCCCCAGGACTGTGCAAACCTCTGGAACTGTCTTTCCCATGCAACGGACAAGGCAAGGGCATTTGCAATCCTAGATACAGCTGGGATGTTTTAGGTGGCAATCATGGGTGAGACATCTGGTTGCTGCCTGACTAGCAGCTAAGATGATTTGGAAAAGATATAATTTCCTTAAGAACAAATGCAGGAACATCTCAAGATCAGCATTCAAATGTGAACTGGGAAGCCCATAACAGTTCTTAGACTGTTCTGTTGTAAAAACTTTTTAATTTACAGCTATATTACACAATGGAAGGGTGGCATTACCACTGCTTTACCTCATCTTAACCTAAAACATAAGCAGTGCCCTTCTGGATCAGAGCCCTGGCCCATCTAGTCCAGCAGTCTGTTCCCACAGTGGCCAACCAAGGGCACAAGGAAGCCCATTAATGTCCCAGCAGATGGCCTTCAGAGGCATTCATGCTGCCATCAAGGCTAACAACTATTGAGCCTCATGACTTCCATGAAGTCATGGGGATCTTCTTTATCAACAGGAAATCTTTCTTTAAGTAATTTTAAGGGATCATAATTGTATTCCAAGAATGTGAAATCCAAGCTACTAAGATATGTGTCTAACTTATATAGAGAAGGGACTTTGGAGGGAGGAATTAGAGATGCTATGAATTTATTTATTTATTTATTTAATTTATATGACCGCCCATCTCCAACAACGGGGAACTCTGGGCGGTTTACAATAAAATCATATTTAAAATAAGAATATAAAAAATATAAAATTATAATTTCATTAATACAATTAAATAATTATAAAATCCAATTTTGGCAAATTAGCTTTAACAAAAAAGGAAGGACACTATGGAATTAACCACCTCCATGAGGAACTACTACTTTCTCCTTCCCATGCTAGGCAGCAGAACCAGTGTTTCAGCTCTTTCCTAAAGGTCGGGAGGGAGGAGACCTGCCTCAACTCTGGGGGCAAGATATTCGAAAGGGCGGGTGCCACTACAGAGAAGGCCCACCTCCTGGACCCCACCAGATGAAATTCCCTTATTGATGGGGTCCGTAGCAGGCCCTCCCTGAATGATCAGGTGGGGCGGGTCGATGATATGGAGATAAGACGGTCCCTCAGGTATCCTGGCCCCATGCCATGTAGGGCTTTAAAGGTGATAACCAACATCTTGAATTGGACCCAGAAGCAAACCGGCATTCAATGCAGCTTGCGGAGCAAAGGTGTTACATGTGCTGATCTTGGTGCACGCAAAATTGCCCGCGCGGCCTCATTCTGCACCAGCTGTAGCTTCCGGATAGTCTTCAATGGTAGCCCCATGTAGAGCGCATTGCAATAGTCTATGTGGGAGATGACAAGAGCATGAGTGACCGTTCGGAGGGCATCGCGATCCAGGAATGGGCGTAACTGGCGCACAAGCTGAAGCTGTGCAAAGGCCCTCCTAGCCATGACTGCCACCTGCTCTTCGAGCAGGAGTCGTGAGTCTAGAAGAACCCGCAAGTTCCGCACCGCCTCCGAATGGGGCAGTGCTACCCCATTGAGAACCAAAGATGACAACTTCCCAGATGACGCTAAGCCATCAATCCACAGCCACTCGGTCTTGCCAGGGTTCAACTGAAGCCTGTTGTTCCCCATCCAGGCCCCCACAGCCCCCAGGCACTGAGACAGGGTGGCTACTGCATCACTTGCTTCACCTGGGATAGAGATATACAATTGAGTATCATCAACATATTGATGATACCTCATCCCATGGTGTCGGATGACCTCACCCAGCAGTTTCATGTAGATGTTGAATAGGAGAGGAGAGAGAACCGAACCCTGCGGCACCCCACATAAGAGAGGTCGCGGGCCAGATCTCTCCTCCCCCACCACCAACAACTGGGAACGGCCCTGGAGGAAGTAGGTGAACCAATGCAAAACTACGCCGCCCACCCCCAACTCCCTAAGCCAACCCAAAAGGATACCATGGTCAATGGTATCAAAAGCCGCTGAGAGGTCCAAGAGAGCCAGGATGGATGCACTGCCTCCATCCCGTTCCCGCCAGAGATCATCCATAAGTGTGACCAATGCAGTCTCTGTCCCATATCCCGGCCTGAAACCTGACTGGAAGGGGTCTAGATAATCCGCTTCATCCAGAATCCTCTGAAGTTGTAATGCCACCACTTTCTCAACTACCTATCCCAAAAAGGGAAGGTGGGAGACTGGACGAAAATTGTCCAGGATGGTAGGGTTCAGGGATGGCTTCTTGAGGAGTGGGTGCACCAGTGCCTCCTTAAAGGCAGTTGGGAACACCCACTCCATCAAGGATGTATTAACCATCGCCTGGACCCACCCGCAAGTCACCTCCCTGGCAGATTTTACCAGCCAGGAAGGGCACAGGTCAAGATGGCATGTGGTGGAATTTACAGTTCGGAGGATCCTGTCCACTTCCTTAGGTCCAACAGGATCAAATTGTTCCCAGATAACAAGGCAAGACTGCTTTCCTGGCATCTCCCCAGACTGCATTTCACGCCTGGAGTCCAACTTAGACCGAATCCGAGAGATTTTATCCTGCAGATGCTCGGAAAACTCTTCCGCACAGCCCTGCAGGTGGGTCACCGACTCCACCTTACCCAAGAGAGATTGAGTAATCTTGAACAGGGCCGTCGGATGGCATTCTGCGGATGCAATAAGAACAGAGAAATATTCACGTTTCGCCACTCTTACCGCCACAAGGTAGGCCTTAATAGTGGCTCTAGATTGTGTTTGGTCCGATTCCGCCTTCGTCTTTCTCCAGCGGCACTCCAGACATCTCTTCACCCTCTTCAAAACCCTCAGCTCCTCCGTAAACCACGGGGAGCGATGGGTCAAATGGGGCTGGAGAGGTCGCATTGGCACAGTCCTGTCCAAGGCCCCGGCCGCCTCCCTATTGCAGGCTGCGTCCAGGCCCTCCGCTGGACCATGCAGCAGGTCCTCAGGTATTACCCCCAGCTCCCTCTGAAACCTCATTGGGTCCATAAGTCGCCGGTGGCAGACCAATCGAATAGGTCCTGCCTCCCTGCGGAGTGGGGCGGCATAAGAGAATCTCAGGGATACCAGGGTGTGATCTGACCATGACAACGGGGATAGTTCTAACTTTCCCCTCAGGCCACTTTGCCATTGCTCTGACAAGAAAACCAAATCCAGAGTGAGTCCACTGTCCCGAGTCAGGTCCCGGATAATCTGGGACAGGCCCATGGTTGCCATGGTAGCCATGAACTCCCAAGCTGCTTCCGAGGCACGCCCCAAGGACGTTATTATTAGTGTACTAGGGCAAATTTGTGGACTATATATATGTTTGTTTGTTGTTTTACTGATGGGTGTAAGTAGACATACCTATGAGTTGTGGCAAGAGGGAACGATTAGAAATAAATGCAGAGACTGTGTTTCAGAACTCTTATGGACCCTCTCCTATAACGTGTTCATTTCTTTTCCTGGAATGTTTCCTGTCATTTAGCAAACAGGAAAACCATGATATAGTGATATAACTGGAGGGTGCTGTCTGTGTTCTGTGTATATTTTAGTCACAGGACCTTTAAGAATTACTCCTGGAAACATTGAGCTAGAGTCAAAAATTGTGGCACCTTAAAAATAATTACAGCTTAGTCTTGCACTGTCAAACACCCTGTTCCTGCGGCTAGTTCAACCACCCACTTTATGTCAATAAGTGCCAAGGAAGCAAAGCTCTTCTCATCTGTGCCAGAATCAGCTAAGATGGTTAAAAACAGCCCCCCTCCCTCAGCATTCCAGCGAAAGGTAACTAAAGCGTGCTGCCTCACATACATTTGCTATTACTTCCTGTTCCTTCTGTCCCACATTTTCCCTGTTTTTGGATGATTAACATTTTTCCATGGAAATCCTTGCAGTGGTTACGTTGTTTCAAACAGTGTGATGTGCCAAACTGGGCTTGTCATTAGGCCTTTGTGTGTTTTTGTGTGGTTTTTCTTGGCTAATTGCTGCTCAGCTGAATTTCATTCTGGGATGCCTTTACCTTTCCAATGGTTACGGATGGTTATATTTTCTTAGGCCACTGACTGGACTGAAGTCAGCCATGTCAAACACTCCCACTGTAATTTGGAACAATATTCTTCTTAGGGCAAGCTCTTCTCTTGATGGGGCATATTTTGTAGTTCCCATAAAATTGTCTGTGAAATGAAAAATGAAGTTCTGTCAAGGGAATAGGTGGAGTTTACTTGACCTAATTTCTTTAAGCAATGAATTGGTGTTTTGTAAGGTTTTTGATCATCTCCGTTTGTGATCAATTCATATCATAAAACATCTCTGAACTTTCTGTTTGTATTGCAGGCTCTAAAAAAAAAACCCTTTCAAACTTTTCTATCTTCTAGTAGCTAGGAAGTATGATAATGAGGCAAGGACTGAAACACATTGCTGGCATAAGGAATCCTATGCTAATACCAGATTTTTCACACACCCGGTTTAGAAAAAGTTGGCACTACTATCCTATTATTCTGATTGTGCTGAGATAATGTACTGCTGAAAAGGAAATTGCCAAATCTTACACCTGAGATACAAGGCACATTTTACTTGGCAACCGAGTATACTAAACGGAACTTTAAGCATTGCTATATGCTTTTTTAATGCTTTTTTAATTATTATTTTTTTAAAAAAAATTTTGCTGTCACACTGGTATAAAGCTTGCTTTCCCAGAAATATTGTTAAAATGGATAAAGCCCTCAGGCATCCCTGAAAGCAGCCCCATGTTTTATGGTGTTACAATTCGAAGATTTATGGAAATGAGGTTCAAAGAAAAAAGCAGCGTCCTATGTTTCATTAGGACCACGCAGAGGAGGGTAATGATGTGAGCTTTTCTTAAAGAAGTTTTAAATTTTAGACATTTCATAACCATGTCCTCACTTTTTGTCCTGTCTTTATTTGCATTTAAATTTAATTGCATTTAAATGCCAACATTGCATGCTTTCAGTGCAGGAATCTAACAAGGCCTGGGATGTCTTCTGAAATGCAGGTAAAACAGGTTCAGATTAATTTGAATTTCTACTTTTCGGTGGGGGAGAGGCGTGTACATTTTTGTTTGTTAACTCTGAAAGGCTCTTTCTTAAAAATTGTTTTGAGTCCGAACAAAGCATTCCATGTTTTTCCTGAACCTATTTGGTTCCACTTGTCTGGAGTGTTCTGTGATCGGCGTATTCTCTTCTACATTTCACCAAGCCATGTCAACAGCAACCACAGGTTCTACCGCTGCTCTTATGGGGCTGATTTAGTGGAGGGGAGTGAATATGAATTAGATACACATTCAGAGATTTAAAACCTTTTGGAAATAGGAAGACTGTTGTCTGTTTTGTAAGTAATCAGATTGGGGTCCACTGCTAAGGTGATTATTTCATGTTAATACTTTACTGAACATTTTATGCATATCTTTATATATTGTATCTATTCTATTCTTTTATATTATGTTGATGCTGTGTTATGATTTGATAAGGTCATTTGACTAATCAGTAAACTATAACTAACTAGCCTTGTAAGTCAGTTTACTGTTATCTTTATATTCTTTGCTATGGGGAACTTAGTTTTCCTGGACTGTATTAATATTTCTGTGTGTTCTCTCTGTGTTGTGTTCTCTTTTTCAGGCAAACCGTCAAAGGGAAAAGGATGTCGTGCATCCATATTACAGATATTATTATGTTCAGCTTTCAGTTGGCACATGCAAACACCCTATTGATTTGTTTGCTTACTGAGCTCTGCAAGCAGAAAAGTGTGTTTTCCTTCTAGTTGAAATGTTTGTGGGCTGCATTAAATAAACAGTTGCTGCTACTTTCTTCTTTGCAGGACCCAGCTCTGTGGCTCCTTGCGCTTAACTGTTGCTACCATTGTTTGCTATGGGAATTTTGAAAAACTTTTTAAAAAATCATCTCCATCACCAACTTTTCTGTAGGCTAGATGGTAGGTTGCAGCATGGATTATTTTTGTGGCTCTAAGAAATAAAAGAGGGTCTTGCTCTGAGTTTCCGTTGTTCCATTTCATTATGCCCCTGTTTGACCATCTTTGAAATTAGATAATATGTGGAACATTTCCTGTTTGAATTGCTTAGCACATGGCAAGTACAGGGGATTCCACGCAAGTCTACACCAAGTCTTTCTTCAAAATTTTATCTTCCAAAATGTATATATGTATAAACTCTACTGTTTTGCAATTTTTCACAAGCCATCTAATGATGTGATTCTTATTTCCTTGGGGTAACTATATTATTGATGCCTTTCATTAAAACAGTTTCTAAAGCTATAATAGGGATGTTTTGTTTGTTTACAGAAAAAACAACAGAAAGTATTGGTGCAACCTAAATGCTAACAAATTTATTTTCAAATAAACTTTTGAAGATCACAGTCCATTTCATCTGGTGAATTTTTCTCTGAGGACTGTATTCTCTGTATCAGATAAGTGGGCTCTAATCCATGAATGTTTACATAATCAGAAATTTGTAATCTTAAAGCTGCCCTAAGACTCTTATATTATTTATGTATTTTCTTATCAGTAGATTAATTAATTACTAATTAATTAATTAGAGTTCTAATACAGGTTTAAAAGTTCTTTACAGTTTCAGTATGAGAATTGGCTTTACCAACTTTAAAACAAATGACAAATCTCATAATTTTGTACATTTCTGAAAATGCTGATTTCTGAAATAAATCAGACTATGAGTCTAATGAGAAACAGCAATGACTTATACTCTGGTGCAGAGCTTTCCAAACTGTGTGTCACGACACAAAAGTGTGTTGCCACACACAGTCTGGTGTGTCGCCACACAACCCGGAAGCGCTGATCATCATCAGCGCTTCCAGGTTTTCCCGCGGCGACACACCAACTGCAGCGTGCAAAAACCCGAAAGCGGCAGCAGCGCTTCCAGGTTTTTGCACGCTGCCGCAACGGCAACACTTCCGGGTTTTCCCACGGTGACACACCAACAGCGGTTGGTGTGTTGCCGCGGGAAAACTTTGGAAAGCCCTGCTCTGGTGCATTGCTGACTCAGTGCAGTTTTAACCCTGATTTTTTTTCCCACCCACCTGGGGTCTCTGAATACCCCTATGCCTGTGGACATTTTCTTTGGGGTCTCCTGCTTGCAGAAATATTTTACATTTTTAAAAATTATAGTTCAACTTAAAAGATTAAAAGTGGAGCTGGCATGCTTACAAAGGAAAGCACCTCCAGAATAATTTTTATTTCAAGGAACATTTCACAAAGGCTACAGAGGCATTCTAGGACATTATGATTAGCTTTGCTTGCAAATGTGCCCAGAAAAAGGCTGGCATTACACCTCATATGCTGGGAGACCAGACTAGACTAGCTTGCCTCCTGGTGACTAAGTATACCCACTGTAGAAACCATTTTCACTGAATGACCCAAATTGTCAAACGTGCCCCTTGGCCCAAAGTGTTTGGTGACCCCACCTTAGCACAATAGTCATTGATATTACAATAATATGCCCATTTTCTCTATCTATCTATCTATCTATCTATCTATCTATCTATCTATCATCTATCTATCTATCATCTATCTATCATCTATTTTTGTAGACTAAAAAAAAAGCTCAACAAGAAATCCTTTACATGGCCACCCTTGGCCCTTGGAACACCTTGCCTCCCAAGATAAGGAATGCTTCTAACTTTCTGGTTTTTAAAAAGACTTGAAAAACCTTCTTATTCCACAAGATGTTTGGGTGCTGATGGTACTGTGGTGCCTTAATTAGTTACCTTAGATTATTGATGGGTTTGATTGTTGTATTTGTATGGTATTCTATTGTAAAACGTACCTTGATTCCTTTGGGAAATGGTCTATAAATAATTCTATACATAAATAGAAAATATACTTTTTAATTTTTTTTCAAAGTTGAGGGTGACATAGATGTTTCCCTTTTTATGGTGGTTCAAATGAAAGAGAATGGCTGGATTGTCAGGATGGAGGCTGAGTCCGATGAGTCCGATCTGGAAATAGACGGGCCGATAGCTATAGAAGCGGGAAAGAACGGAGTTGGCACGAAATTTGAATCAGATCCAGAGCAGCTGATTGGAGGCAGCCCAGAAGGAGACTCACCTTCACCTATTAGCATGCAAAAATGGAGGTGGGAAAGGTGGGCAGAGCAATGTGAGGCGCGATTGGTTCCCGCTCACAAACGGCTCAAAAATCAAAAGGATAAAAGGGGAGCGCAGCGTGTGCCCATTGCCAGAGACCACCGTTCATGTTCCATACTGCATCCTGGAGTGAATCGCGATCCCGTTGCTGTGCCAGAATCCCCACTCGGACCTCGTCCTGCTTCCACGCCAGAGCCTTGCCTTGCAGCCCAGCCAAGCTTTTCTCCAGAACCTTGCCTCACCATCCAGCTGAGCTTCGTGCTGGAGCCTTGCCTTGTCGCCCCGCCGTGTGCCACATGGAACCCTGCCTTGCAGCACAGCTGCGCTTCGTGCCAGAACCTAGCCTTGCCACCACGCCCCATCCTGTGCCAGAATCTTGCCCTGCCTCCACGCCCAGCCTCATGCTGAAATCTTGCCTTGCCTTGCCTTCGCACCAAGCCTCGCGCCAGAACCTCACCTTGCAGCCGCTGCGCCAGAATCTTGCCAGAATCGCTCCTCGCCATAGTGCCGAGCCTTGCGCCAGAGCCTTGCCTCGCAGCCACACCAAGCCTTATGCCAGAGCCTTGCCTTACAGCCTTGCCAAGCCTCATGCCGGGACCTTGCATCGCAGCCACGTGGTGGTTTCCCACATGCGCGCCAACCGGGAACGGATCACCGCAGGCCACCCAAACTCTGTGAGCACCTCGTGTCACCTTTGTTTTCTCTAGATCTATTTTGTGTGTTTTAATTGTAAATAAAAGACATATTCCACACCTTCCTGCTTCAAGTCTTAGTCGGGACAGGACATAGATTTATACATCAATTCAAAATTAAATGTAACATTATGATTTAATGCAGTGTATAAACTTGGTCAGTGACAACCCAAGGTTGTTCTGTAAATGTTGATACTAATCAGGATTTGAATCTATTTATTTATTTATTTTATCTTATTGATACCCCGCCTATCCCCTCCCTAATGGAGTGCTCTAGGCGGCTTACAATCATGTAATTTCATATTATACAATCATATCATACTACTCGCGCGTTAGGGAGGGGGTGCAGGAACCGGCTCTTCATCCGCAGGTCGGACTACATGTCCCAGGAACCTTTGCTTCTGAGCCGGCTGCTGACGTCCAGGAAGTTGTTGTTATTTCCGGAATCCGTCATCCTCTGCCGTCCTCTGCCACCATCTACGGGGACCAGCTCTTCTTGGTCGAGGGCGACCCTTCCAAAAAGGATGCCAGCAAATTGGCCCATGTGAGTGGTCCCCATTCATCTACTTGCCTATGGCTTTCGATCTGCTGGGTGGGCAGAAGCTGGGGCTAGTGACAGGAGCTCACCCCGCCACGCGGATTCGAACTGCGGTCGGCAGACTAACGGCTCAGCGGTTTAACCTGCTGAGCCACCGCGCCCCTTCTAAATCTAAGTCTCTCTACTCTAAAATGAAGGTTTTAACTTCTACAACACTGTGGCTTTTTCTTTTTTTTCAGAAAAGCAATAAACATCCAATGAGCATGACTAGTTAGTATGGGTAAATAGATACTGTATATTGATTAACTTCTAAAACTCTAAGATGGTTACACAAACAACATTTGGCAGTGGGAACATTTTTTTTAATTTAGTCAAGAATACTTACGTTTCACATTCAGTTTTTAGCCATTCTTCTCCTTTGCCAGGTAAATATTTTCAAACCACAACCAAAAAAAAAAAAAAAAGAGTGTTCCTATTTCTATATGGAGATGAATTACCTAGCAAAGTGGAAAATGTTCTTAACTTAATCTACCTTAAGTGGATTTTCTCCGCTCTAAACAGGTGAGCGTAAGTCATTTTCTCCACATTTAATGCTTTAGGTCTCCTTTCAAAGTTTGAATTGAAGCTTTTATTTTTCTTTTTTTAAAAAAAACTAAGACAAGAAGCCAGAAAAAAATATGTATTTCTTTTTCATTCAAGCTAGCCATTCACTTTCTAAGACTCAAAAGGAATAACTTCAAAAAGGTTGCTATTCAAAGCAACAGTGGATAGTAGCACTAGAATTCTTTGATGTTTTTCTTAGCTTGCCAAATGATATTCTTATGTTTTATTTTCTTCAGCGTTGTCCTTTAATTTTTAAAAGAGTCTAGCTTCTTTCCTATAATGACTATTCTTCAGTATTTTCCTAAGTATAGACAAGTATAGATTCCTTCCTTCCTTCCTTCCTTCCTTCCTTCCTTCCTTCCTTCCTTCCTTCCTTCCTTCCTTCCTTCCTTCCTTCCTTCCTTCCTTCCTACATTTCTGGGTTTTTTTCTGCTTTAACCAACAAGCACAAGATTTTAGGAGGTTTTGTGGGGAGGAGCACTGAAAACCTGTTGCCAGAACACTGATTTTGGTGGAGGAATGAGACAGTCCCTCCAACTGTTTTGAAGCTTTTTCTTTTTCTGCGGGAGTCCCCTTTGGGGGAGATGGCGCGGTGATAAAAGTCAAAATATAAATAAATAAATAAAATCTCCTTAACAGACTCCATGTGCCCTGGATATCACAAGCTAGAAACTGGAATGGAGTTATCTAAAGATTTCCATCTAGAATATGGAAGGAATTGGATGTCTTGTGCTTTAATCCTCGAAACCACAGAAACTTTTGTTATAGCAGGTTGAGTATAGGGACATAATTCACTGTATTTCCAAAAGATATTTAGAGATAGGGAGAGCTACAGCTGACTTATTTGGCCCTTAAGGAATAATGAAGAATGTTCAGAAAACTATCCAGCCATGGATTTCCTGTCAAGAAATGTGTTAACACTCTTATTTTATCCCTTATGTCCTACTTTATTAGTAATAGTCTGCATTCACGATAATTCAGGTAGCTGCAAACTTTTAATTCACACTCACTTAACTTTGCATGCACTTCCTCTTTTCTGAAACTTGTCAGCTTGGAATATCATTACCTGAATTGATAGCCTCACATCTGCCGATCTCTTCAATTGGTATCACTTCTGTCAGTCAGTAAGGCAGTTATCCCAATTGATAGTAGTTGCTTTCATTGAAAATAGGCAGGTAAGTCTCTTTGAATGCTTCCAAATGTTGTCTTTTGATTATACAGTCAGATAAGATTATTGTGTTGTAAACATGATGAAGCTAAATCTCAGCAAAGTATTATTGCCTACAGGAAACTCAGAAAGCTGCATTATCTTCTTTTATTAAAAGAATTGTGAGTTTTGAAAGTACATGCACATGGCTATGAGAATAATACATTTGTAATGAATATTGTCATTCTTATTACTGTTGCCTTTCACCTTTTCATTCCATTTTGTTTTGAGTTCTAGAACTTCATGGCTGTATCCTAATGACTGCCAGAAAGTTCTTTGATCCTGTCCCTTGGTGGAATAAAATTGATTTTTGCCATTCCCCTTTCCCTCACAATTGATTTGCTGCCCCCTAAGGCATTCTGAAGGGATCCCCAACTCTCCTAGTCAATTTGGAGGTTGTGGGAAAATTGGTTTCCACTTCCTCTGCAAATGGAAGTCTCCACTGAGGCTGACATCTGACACCAAAGGGAGTCAATCTTAGGAACTGCATCTATACTCTGCTATAATAACAAGTCATGGCACTATGATTTATTATTATTCCAGTTCCACTTATCATGTGTCACAGGCAATGTTGGCCATTTTCTTCATGATTTGAGTCCTACCCAAAGGCTTGGGAATCATAAAGGTAGTGTTGAATGATGGAAGAGGTGCCCAACAGTTCTGATGTTCAGAGGTGGGCTGTTGTGAATTGTTCCAAATTTAGACAATCCAAATTCTTTCTAACTGCTTGTGGTATTGCAACTAGCAGCCCAAGAATTGGTTTCATTCTTGACTTCTACATGTTTGCAATCTCTATTTCCAAATCTTTTCCAGTTCCTGGTCTTCAACATTACAGTCTTTTGGAATGGCTACATCAATAAACCAAACATGTTTTCCCCCCAATGATAGTAATGTCTGGTGTGTTATGTTCTAGGTGTTCATCAGTCTGTATTTTAAACTCCTTTTTTCCCCTCTATTATGTTCAATGGCTTTATCTGTGATTTCATGTTTCCAGTAATTCTTACTGAGCATGAATCCATATTCTTTACATAAATGCCAGTGTTATATTTTTCCAACCCAATCATGATTTTCTGTGTAATTAGTCTGTGAGATTTTGCTGCATCCAGTTATTATGTGGTCAACTGTTTCATCCTTATCTCAGCACAATCAGTATTTACTATCCAAACTGGTCTTTTATATTTTTGCCTTTATGACATTTGCACATAGTGCTTTTTCGAAGGCAGCAAAAAGCATTCCTTCTGTTTTGTTTTTTAATGTACCCTTTTTAAGCCACTGCTTGTTCCGATGTTGCCTGATTTTCTGCCAGTATCTTTTGAAAAACGCCTATGGAGCACTTTGCTTTTCCCAATTTTCTAATTTCATTTCAAGCTGTTGCTTTTTATAGTCATGTTTAGAGTCCATTTCTGCAAATAGCCTTTCTTTCTGATATTCTTCCAAAAAAAAAAAAAGTTTATTTATTTTGATGTAATCATTCAGCCCTTGCATTTCCTCCTCTACAGTTTGTTTTACCTGTAGAAGTCCTTGGTCACTAGTCTTTCTTGAAAGATATAATCTAGCAACATCACTACTTATTCATGGTCATTAATTTTCTGGTGCGACAGTCCAGATTATTAAGTTACCTAAGTCCAGTCAACTAAACCTGCAGTACATTGAATTACTGGTATTGACCATAAGTTGATGGGTCTGATTGAATTTCCACCATTTAGGCTAGACTTTAGGATTTTCCTTAATTGCCTGCAACAACCTGAACTTATTTTTCTCTTTATTTGGTATCCAATGTTTTCAAGGTTCCCAAATATTTATAAGCTTTGCTTAGGTACTAGACTTTTGATGGTTGCTTTGTTTATGAGTTGAATACTTTCTTGTGAGTGAGTGATTTTCCTTTTCTTTATTTCAATGATTGCACATCGAACAGTATTTAGTAATGATCCCAGTTCAGCTTTTGAAGTTGGCATATAATTTTAGGTCATTCATATTACAAAAGTTGGGAAATATTTTGACTTTATTTTGAAAATTGGTAAGACATATTTTGCCTTATTTAGCATCCTTGCTAAAGTCGACCATGGTAGAGATGGGCGGTGATAAATCCAAATAATAAATAATAAATAAAATCCTTGTCAATGAGATCACTACCAAATTGAACAATAAATAATAAATCAGCTTTGAAAGGTTCCCCTTTTTATTTTGAGTTTACCTTATTTTCACCATTAAACATTGTTTTCCATGCTTTCATTGATGTTTCTATAAATTCTCAGACATTTTGACTACCTCTAAAAATTTCAATAATTTTCAGCTATGGTTCAGCTATGTGGAAAGGAGTCATATACTTTCTTGCAATTGATCCAATCCATACATAAACCTGCTTTTATTGATTTTGATTTTTTAAGGATTGCTTTATCAAGAAGTAACTGATCTTTGGTTCCTCATGAATTTTTGGTGGTTCTATTTTCATTCACATAAACATATATTGAATTTGCTATAATTCCAGGAAGCATTTTGAAGATGGTAAGAAAACAAATTATTGGTCTGTAGTATCATCATCATCATCATCATCATCATCATCATCATCATCCATATTTATAGGCCATTTTTCCTCAGATAATTTAGTGTGGCGAACATAGCACCCAGAAACTAGTCCTGCACTAGTTTATGGTACAATTTCAAGTGCTAACTTTAGGTGTTGACCTATAAAACCTTCATGGGGATCTGTAGGGATACCTTCACCTACCAGATTTGGCTGACCTGATCTAACAGATCTTATAAGGTATAGCTACTGTTGATCCCACACTTCTGGGAGGTGAGGAGGGGCTGAGGGGAGGCAGCACTGGGTTTTGTTTTGTTTTGGTGTGGTGCCTCTGCTTTGGAATGGCCTCCCCTCAGAGGTCACCCTCTCCTTACTGTCATTTAGGAAGGAGAGTTTTAGGGAAAAGCCAAACTATTCCAGAGGGCATTTTCTTGATTTAATGCATTGCACCATTTTTTACTTGTTTATTTACTCTTAGTTTTATTGTCATTTTATGTTGCTATTTTACCATGTATGTTTTAATTATTATATGTTGTATACCTTGTAAGCTGCTAATATTTGGTTGATTGTGGCTGAATACAAGTTCAGTAAATAAATAAATAAATAAATAAATAAATAAATAAATAAATAAATAAATAAAAAATGAACCATCAATTCATATTAAATGCAGACTCATATTCCATCATTATTATATAATTATTCCAATAATTGTGTGTCACAGCTAATGTCAGCTGTTTTTTTCCCCCTTCATGGTTCGAGCCTTACCCAAAGGCTTGGGAATTGTTATTATTATTATGGTATCATTGGTGTGTTTATTATTAGTATTACTTTTACTGCATTTTTATTTGTATTTTTAACCTTGTTTTTATTTTGAACCCCCCAGGGTCCCCCGATTGGGGGAGATGGGCGGTAATGCAAGTTTAAATAATAAATTACTATTAGGGATCTTGATGACCCCATCCTAAGTCCCAAAAGCCCTTCTGACCAGTTCTGTTTTGACAGTCTTCCTGAAGGTCAGGAGTCTAGGCACTATCAGGTGGGAAGCTGGGGGTGCTGCTGAGTAACCCTCAATACTGATACCCAGAACATGTGTGGGATCCACTTGAAGCTGACCATTCCAGAGATAGCCAGGAAGCAAACCATATAGGGCTTTATGCAGCAGTGTGCTGCTAAATGTTTAACGTCCGGCTTTGCTGGCTCCATTGCCACTGCCGTGCCGCTAGCTGAAGAACAGCTGATTGGCATGCTAGGCATCAAGGTTCACCTCTACTGTCAGCTGGCTTGCAAAATTCTAGAAAATCTAATAATCTTGCAAGCCAGTGTGAGCCAGCTCCAGCACACCACTGGCTTTATGTCATATATTGGGGGAGATGGGCGGGGATAGAAATATGAGAAAATATATATATATATATATATATATATATATATATATATATCTCATTAAAAAATATTCATTTGAAAATGCCTCATAAAACTTATACCTAGGCTATAATAAATAATAGATTCCTCAGGAATTTAAAATAAATTAAATTAAATAATTTAAATAATTTGGGATTAAATTAAATAATTTAATTAAAATAAATTAAAATAAATAAATTCCTCATGAATTTCTGAGGAAGGCCAGTGTTTGGGAATTCTTATTTTAGACATAAATCTATTCAAACTAAGAAACTATATTTTGTTGAGTTAACAACAGATATGGACTGAAGCCTAGTTCAGATTGGGACCATGATCCCAAGATTAAAGGGTCAAAACTCTCCTTTCCAGTCATGCTAGGATCCAGTGTTTCCTGTGCTTATTACTGAACAGAAATGAGCAGCTATATCTTAAAATGATATGTAGTTTGACTAAATTGATTACTTGTCTGTCAAGAACCGACCTGTACACTGCAGAATCAAAGAAAGGATTAATCTATTTTGAGGCTTTTTAAAAAACATACAGTATATGGGTAGGCTTTTTTTATTTTATTTTATTTTACTTTTCTGTTAAAACTTAATTACATTTGTCATAATCCCTAGTATCTAATAAAAAAGAACATTTTTTAAACATCAAGGTGGTCTAAGCACACTGGCCAGGAACTCCTTGAGATCTTTTAGCATAATTGTACCTAGTCCCTGTGACAGCACTATTTTACCTGGAAGTATTTGGTGAACATCCCTGCTTCTTACCTCCCTCTGCTATAGCTCGTGGAAAATGGCTGCTGCAATCTATCTCCTCTTATTTGTTTACAAAGTTTATACTCTGGATTTCAGCCAGAAGACTCCCATGAAAAAGAAAGAAATCTTAAAAGCAATCACAGCAAAAAGGAGGTGATGTGAGAAAAGGAAAAATAAGACTATTTAGATTGCAATTCTTAATACTATAAAGATCTTCCCCTCTCCCTTGCTGGATAGCCCTTGGGGTGGAAGCAAGGTTTCTGGAAGTAACTTCTCAGCTGGTCTTGCTTTCCTCTCTTCCTTCTATTGTCGGATCCAGGCCACAGGATGTGTGACAATGAAAAATGAAGACATGACTGAATGCCGCTTCCTCCACACTATTGTTTACAGCATTAATGGTGGGTCCCTCAAAATGCTACAAAATAAGAACCTAAAAAAAATAAAACAACCATCAATGGCTCTTCACTGATAATAAATTACCTTTCACTAGGCATGAAAATACAGGTATGAAGTGACAGGGGTATAATTTTATATCATTAATTTAAACCTTTTTGTGGGTTGCTCAAAGACCACACTTTTAAAGTTCATTTCCATCAAGAACATGGTCTTTGCACACACAAACAAAGTCATTAGTCAAGTTGGGGTCATCTGAACTATACTATATCGATAGACGTATATTTCCCATCACTTAAAATGGATTCTTTAGAATTTAACTTTCCAAATTCTCAAATAGCTGACTCCAACAGGTTTGCTTTTAAAGTTATGCCTTCTGAACTGCAAGTTAAACAAGAAACTCCTTATAAAATTTAAATAGCAAAGAATATGGTTTTAACTCCCAATTTTGCAGTGCCATACATGTCTCAACATGCCCCCACTTTATTTCAGCAAAAGTAATCTGTGTTTGGATTATTGTTTTGTGCCTATAAGGAATATTGTAGGAATAACATATTTGTTACCTGCACATTATCAAAAATATCCTGAAGTACTTAGGAAAGCTTAAATAAAATTAAGATCAGCTTATATGATAAATCAACTGCTGAGAATCTTCATAGAAAACATAGTGGTTTGCAGTGCTGATTCAATGGTATAATGTACAAATACATTAGGTTTTGGGATGAATATGTACTATTCTGCTATTGAGCTCAGTGACATTTAGACTGACAGATGTGATCAAACTGTTTAGATGTTGAGATGCATTTTCAAAACTTGCTGAACCATAAACAAACCACAATGACTGTTTTCATACAATATAGTAAGCCATAACGTGGTTTGCTTTTTTTAGGTTAATGTCTTATCTGAGGTCAGTCCAGATTGCTTGTTGATCCAGATTTTGTACTTTGAAATTGTCCCCCCCCAACAAGTATGTGTGACATTGCCTTCAAGTTCTCTGTTGTATTTCAAAAGATAGTATTTATTTCGGTTATGCAGATGATAGCACATGATTTAAGCATACAAATGATCATAAACGTTTGGCAGAAACATTTTTTTTTAAAAAATAGTGCAATTTTTAAAAGAGAAATACAGAATATACAAAAAGAGATTAGAAGAAAAGAACAACACCCAACCAATTAATTAACTGGAGTTGGGTGGCCAATAAATGTAAACAAATAAATAAAAATAAATGAACAAATAGTTATGAAACTGTAATACCAAATCAAAATTAAAAATTAAATAGAGCCACCTCCAAAATTTTCACACTAAATTGATATAAATCACCTAAATATGTCACATATTTATTCAATCATATCACAACTATATATCAAATTGTGCATAGACATTTGTCTATTCTTGTAAAATACTATGAAATCTATGCCAAGGGGAAATATATTGTGTCATTTTTTGATTAGTGGACAAAATAGCTGTTTCAAACTTGGGTAAATAACACATTTCTTGACTTCAGTCTTTAATATCCAGGGTAATAGTACTTTTTCCAATCTCTCAGTATAATTCTCTTGGCAATCCCACATGCCCCATATCACAAGTCAGGCAGAAACCTTATTCACATACAATATGATGCCATTGCATAAATGATGTGAATGATGTAATTTCTGTCAGTCATGTTATGATTCAAATGATGTACAGTACACTGTTTGCACAATGACGGATGACATGTGTGATGTCACTTGCCATTCCCCCATGGTTTCCCCTTCAAATTATCACTTTGAAAGTACCATTAGAAGAACTTTGGAGTCATGAAAGAGTTGGGTCTCTTTCCTTTCTTTAGGTTCTCAATGTACGCTATCTTTCTTGTACATGATCTTGGGTAGGAACCCCAGAATAATGCAGTAACAGCAAATGCATTTGAATAATTTGAGCATTCAATGTTGACATTTGCTTGGAAAGATCATATTCTGAAAAATAAAATAAAACCTAAAGGGCAAATGAGGATTGTTCAAAACATATGTTCCTTTACATTGCACTTGTTTACTGAATATACTACTTACCATTATATCTAGAATCTTTTTCTGGCAAAAAAAGAATAAACATTTTCCCTGATGAGAAATCTGATGAGCACCATGTGCTGTTTCAGTGATGTCTGGATGACACCTGCAGAGAAGCAAGTCGGGTCATTTTAGCTGACTGCTTGTTTTTTTCCTCCTCAATACAGTCTGTTACTTCATTTTTATTTATGCTGACTGAGACAAAGGATCATTCTCTTTTCAGATAAGACCTTGACACCCTTTTGCTATAATTCACATGATTTCTCTCTCTCTCTTTCCTCTCCCCCTTGCCCCCCATACACACTTGTTACATTAGTTGACTACAGTATATGTGCTAGGTTATTTACATGTGGCATTTCTGCAGAGGAAAGGAAGTGGGGAAAAGGCCAATTTGTATTAACCCTGGAGTTTTGTTTCCTCTGGATCTCTCAGAGACCTGCTTTATCACTATAATAAACTTTAGGTTTCATAATTTGGAGAAACCAATTTACATGTCGACTCATAAGTCACCAAGGCTCTGTGATCCTTGAAAATATGAAGTAAGGATCAATAATTTTTATTACAGGCCCATTTATAATACAGACGTCCTAGAGCCAAGGAGAAAGTATGCTGAATATATGATGGGAGAACACTTGGGATTTTCACTTATACCAAACTACTAATTCAATTTCTCTCACAGAGGATCTGGTCTCCTGATCAACTCAACGCAACTGTCAGTGTGTCCATAATTGCGGGCAATGGACTGGAGAAACAATGCCCTTTTATGGTACTCCTTCCTTCCTTCCTTCCTTCCTTCCTTCCTTCCTTCCTTCCTTCCTTCCTTCCTTCCCTCCCTCCCTCCCTCCCTCCCTCCCTCCCTCCCTCCCTCCCGGTACCCATCAAATTTGTCCCAGGATTTTTTATTGGCATAAAGAATGTAAGAAATTTAATAAGAACGGGAAATATTACTATCTCAGTCTCAATTACATGGCATTGTATTCTAAATGTTGTATTTTTAATTTAGTCTATATCAACATATCTGTGTAATTCTCTGGGCAGCTAACAAAACAAAGTTAAAAAATATGTTGCCTCTTCTGAGGGTTCTAGGTCAAATACACATGAGTGCATACAAATTAGGATATGATATGCAAAATGTTCTACGTATGAACCTTTCCATGAAAGAAGCAGTCAGCTTTGGACAGGCCATGTATGTCACAATCTTTTTTTTGGAGGAGTGTGGGGATGGGAGAAGCAGAAAAAAGGCTGGAATACAGCAATGTTTAAGGGGGGAAATGGTTTGAGAAGCAGGTAGGCCAGTTGGGTATGCCATACTTGAAATTAAGCATGGTGATGTTAAGGTTATTTGGTTAAAGCATTCTATGCAGAATTAAACGCATGGCATTTTCTTCCACTGTGTCTGGCCAGAGAGTGGAAAAATACAAGTGAAAACAATCTACATTGTTTTCCGCATTGTAAGTTTGGTTCTCAAAACATCTGAGATGTAGATGGCAGGTGCTGAGATATCTCTAGCTAGACAAAATAAACCCGTAATCAGAATCGTTCTCAAAACAAAAAAAAGGCCAATACACAACACTGCCATCGTGTGACGCTTTATAGTAAGTACAATTACTACCAGAAATGCTATACTAAAAGAGATGCTCATGTTTAAACCAATCACATGTGAGCTATGAACCATGGGTAGTCCTTTATACTTATGTTCTACACATATATGTCTTCTGTTCTTTATGTAGACTGCTTTCTGCATGTATCTGAACTGTAACCATGCCTGGTCTTTGCCTGGTCTTTGCACAGACCATGATGTTTTTTTTTCTTTCCTCACTTCTGGTGATGGAACTCTGCTTATGCTTTGATTTTACCTTTTTGCAATAATGCACTATACATCCATTATTGCCTTATGCTATCAATAAAGATATTGTTAGCCTTACAACACGTTGTTTGGATTACTTCAAGCCTGGAACCCCGCGTAGTTAACCATCACCTAACAGGTTATGGGCCCAGAGAGAATTTTGTGTTTTTCTTTGCTGCGCTGGATCTAGCTGTAACAACGGGGTTTGTTTTTAAGGCTGCATTTTGAAGTAAACGTGTTTTTCTTTGAGTGGTCAGCATGGCTGCTGCTGCAGGGCTAACCAGTCTGCCCTTTGAGCGTTTGAATGGCACAAACTATCGGACCTGGTGTGTGAAGATCAAGTCTTTCTTCCTAAAAGAAGGTTTGTGGAAGTATGTGAAAGACCCACCTCCAACCGGTGCTATTACTGAAGAAGTGCAGTTGTGTTTGGATCGTGCTTATGGCAACTTGATTCTGGGACTAGAATCATCACAGCTACTGCATATCAGTAATTTGGAGACCGCACATGCCTGTTGGGAAGCTCTTAAAGCCCTTTATTCCAAGCAAACCTCTGCTGCCATTGTTGGTATATCACGTCAGCTTTACAACTTGAAGCTGCAGCCCGGTGGAAACGTGATGACCCACCTCCATAAAGTCAAGACTTTGTTTCTTGAACTTGAGGACCGGGATGTTGTGATCCCTGCTACCCAGAGAGCTTGTATCATCCTGTCAAGCTTGGACAAGAGCTTTGACATGCTCATCGAGGCAACTCAGACGTTGAGGCCCCAAGACCTAACTGTGGATTATCTTACAAATCGCCTGCAAGAAATCCAGCAAGCTCGTGATTTGGAGAGGATGCAGAGTAAGTCATCTGTTGCTGTTCCTGAGGCTTCAGCTCAGCGTTTTCCAGTTGGAACAGAGGCTGCGTGTGCTGTGAGGAGATGTTTCCGGTGCAACTCGACCCAACACTTCATGAGAGACTGTCCCCAGCCACCTCGCCCAGCCGGTGGAGCCAGTGGAAAGAGGTTCGTACGAAAGAAGGGGAAACAAGCGCCTAGACAACGTACCCAGGTGTCTGCTTTGCTCACGGCTGTGAGTAGACGTTCCCCAGAGACTTGGCTTTTGGACTCAGCCTGTAGTCAAATCATTGTCAACAATGAACAGTTGTTGTTATCAAAAAGCAAACCTAACGTCCAACAGGTTGCTCTGGCTGATGGATCTATGGCTGATGTGTCCTTTCAGGGTGAAGTATACATTCCTTGTTTGGGGATAAATATGCAAAATGTGTTGTGTGTACCTACACTTGACTTTTCCCTCCTTAGCGTTCCAGCCCTGGTAAAGTCTGGTTATACTGTTGTGTTCAAGGGTACTGGATGTTCTATTGAAAAAGATGGGATAGAATGTGCTAGGGGGAAGTTAGTGAATCAATTGTATGAAATGCTTCCTAAGCAGGGGATTGTGTTAGGAAATTGTATTTCCAATGTTCCCCCACATAACAAATGCATTCACTATTATCACAGAGTTTTGGGACATCCCGGGTGGGGAAGTTTGTCCCAACTGGCCAAGGTGTATCCTGAGTTAGGATCCAAAAAGTGTGATGACTTTCTTGATTGTACTGTGTGCAAACAATCTAAAATTAAGGCTGCTCCTATTGCTAGAAAAAGTGACAGAGTGTCAACTAGGCCTTTTCAGTTGGTTCATGGAGACTTAGCCGGCCCCAATGCTCCTAGTGAGGGGGGGGCGCGTTTCATGTTCCTTTTGGTGGATGACCATACTCGCTATACGTTTTGTTATTTGCTCAAATCTAAAGCGGAGGCTTTTGCTCGCTTTAAGGAGTTTGTTGCAATGGTGGAAAGAAATTATGGCTATCAAGTAGGTCAATTTCAATCGGATTGTGGAGGAGAGTTTCTAGGCCATGAGTTTCAGAATTGGCTTCGTAGAAAAGGAATCTCCCATAGACTTGCCAATGTTGGTGTTCCTGCTGAGAATGGAATAGCTGAAAGGAAGATTGGTGTTGTTAATACCATTAGAAATAGCCTGATGTTAGATGCCCAGGTGCCAGCCCGTTTTTGGGGTGAGGCTACCATGACTGCAGTGTATCTGACTAACAGGGTGTGGAATTCAGCTGTAAATGAAGTTCCTTATTTCCTTTTGTTTGGCAAGCGCCCTTCGCTGAAGCATCTGCGTGTTTTTGGAACATTTGCATATGTGCATATTCCTAAGTCTCAGCGAAGGAAGAACCAGCCAAAAGCACAACGCTTAAGGTTTGTTGGTTATTCATCTAGATCTAAGGGTTACCGTTTTTCTGCAGGCTATGGTCGTGTAGTAATCTCTAGAAGTGCTAATTTTGAGCACCCTACTGGTTGGGATAGGTTGAATGCTAGTTCAGAAGTATTGTTGCAATCTAGTGTACAGCCAACTGTCCATGCTCCTGTGGCTGGACAACAACCAGTTCAGCTGCCTTCTGGTTCCCAGTCTCCTAGTGTGGTGAGAGGATCCCCTCAGGTGAAGGAAGAGGAAATTTCACCTGAGCAGGTTCAGGATCTGAAGGGGGATTCAGGTAGTGAAAAGGCAGAGGACAGTAATGAGGAAGAGGCAGTGGTAATTCCTCGTAGGTCTGCACGCTCCACAAAGGGTGTGAAGCCTGACAGATTTGTGATTCAGCAGGTGAGAGTGTGTCAGATTACCTGTGAACCTCAGTCTTTCCAGGAGATGTTGCATCTGCCTGTTGAAGAGCAAGAGAAGTGGAACACAGCGATGGATAAGGAGTTTGAGGCATTAGTGAGTCAAAAGGTGTTTGAGGTCACTGATTTGCCCCCATCCCAGAAAGCTGTTGGTTCCAGATGGGTTTTCAGAAAGAAGCTTCTTCCTGATAATACAGTGCAGTACAAAGCCAGGCTTGTTGCTCAGGGATTTGCACAGGAGAGGTTTTTGAACTATGATCTCACATATGCACCCACAGCTAGACCAGAGTCTTTACGTATGGTACTTTCTCTGGCTGCACAGCGTGGACTTGTTGTCCATCATTTTGATGTTGACACAGCATATTTGAATGCAGAGCTCCCTGAAACTGTGTACATGAAGCAGGCTCCTGGCTATGCTTGTGACAATTCTCAGAAGGTGTACAGACTGCGCAAGGCGCTGTACGGTTTGAAGCAGGCCGGACGTTGTTGGCATCAATGTTTAGATAAGGCTTTGTTAGAGCTAAAGTTTAAGAAGTCTGTTGCTGATCCTTGTGTGTATGTAAGAGGTTCTGGAAGTGATTACACAGTGTTGCTAACGTATGTTGATGATTTTTGCCTAGCAACTGGTTCTTTGCACCTTGTACAAGAGTTTGCAACACAATTGAGACAGTACTTTCAATTGAAAGACCTAGGTGAGCTGAAATACTATCTAGGTGTTGAAGTCACTAGAGCTCAGAGTGGTGAGTTCTATCTGAGTCAGAAAAGAAAAATTGACCAATTGTTGAGTCAACTTGAAATGTCAAATGCAAAACCAACCAAAACACCAATGACTCTTGATTTCCTAAAGGGTGATGCATGTGAGGAACCTTGTCCTCAACCTGCATTGTATCACTCAGCTGTAGGAAGTTTGCTACACTTAACACAATGGACACGCCCTGACTTAGCTTACTCAGTTGGAGTGCTTAGTCGTAAGGTTGCCAAACCATCCATGCGGGATTGGACAGGTTTAAAGAGGGTCCTACGCTATCTTAAAGGCACAGCTGATCTTTGTCTCAAAATATCAGCCACCAAGGCTGAAATGCCTGTGATTTATGCTGACAGCTCTTTTGCAGAAGAGAGAGACAGAAAGTCTGTGAGTGGTTTTGTTTGTTTGTTTGCAAATACACCCATTGCCTGGAGAGCAAGAAAACAAACATTAATTGCCGTTTCTACCTGCGAAGCCGAATTCTCGGCCCTCAGTGAGGCAATCAATGAAACGTATTGGTTAAAACAATTGTTTACAGATTTATCTGTAAATATAAATACACCAATAACAATGTATGAAGATTCCCAATCCTGTCTATCTCTAGCTGCTTCGGAAAATGTCAATAATCGCACGAAATACATCCATGTAAAATACCAAAATGTGAGGCATGCAATTCAGGAAAAATTTATACAATTAGAGTATTGTCCATCTGAACTAAATATCGCAGACGTTCTCACGAAAGCACTTTCTCCAACAAAACATACAACCATGGTAACCAGATTGGGATTGGAGCAAATGTGTCTGAAATAAAATCATTTGTGTCTCTGTGTGCTTTTGAAATAACAGTTTTTCCCCCACAGTGTTTCAAAAAAAATCCATGCGGAAGGGGTGTTAAGGTTATTTGGTTAAAGCATTCTATGCAGAATTAAACGCATGGCATTTTCTTCCACTGTGTCTGGCCAGAGAGTGGAAAAATACAAGTGAAAACAATCTACATTGTTTTCCGCATTGTAAGTTTGGTTCTCAAAACATCTGAGACGTAGATGGCAGGTGCTGAGATATCTCTAGCTAGACAAAATAAACCCGTAATCAGAATCGTTCTCAAAACAAAAAAAAGGCCAATACACAACACTGCCATCGTGTGACGCTTTATAGTAAGTACAATTACTACCAGAAATGCTATACTAAAAGAGATGCTCATGTTTAAACCAATCACATGTGAGCTATGAACCATGGGTAGTCCTTTATACTTATGTTCTACACATATATGTCTTCTGTTCTTTATGTAGACTGCTTTCTGCATGTATCTGAACTGTAACCATGCCTGGTCTTTGCCTGGTCTTTGCACAGACCATGATGTTTTTTTTTCTTTCCTCACTTCTGGTGATGGAACTCTGCTTATGCTTTGATTTTACCTTTTTGCAATAATGCACTATACATCCATTATTGCCTTATGCTATCAATAAAGATATTGTTAGCCTTACAACACGTTGTTTGGATTACTTCAAGCCTGGAACCCCGCGTAGTTAACCATCACCTAACAGGTGATGGTATATAAGGATAAGGATGTAAAGGAAAGGAAGGTGCACAAAACATTGCTGAGGAGCTGGCACACAATCCATGTGGAGGAGGAGGGGAGTTGAGTGAGGCACACCAACTTTGCCCTACTTAACCTTCAAGATCCCTACAGGTTTTGTTCCAGCTAAAACCTGGAACAACCAGAACAACTTATTGAGAATGGTTTGACCCAATTTATAAGCCACCATGTTCATGTTGGACTAGAAGACCTCCAAGGGGTTGGACTAGAATACCTCCAAGTTCCCTTCCAACCCTATGATTCTACGTTGCATGGAACAAAATACATTTTCTGTTTTGTGGACACTCTAAATATAAGCCTGGTGGGATCAAAAATTGGAAAATTATAGGGTAATTATGCTGATGATGAATGGATCAACACAGAGAGACTAGTTCTTTCTTAATTGTGCCTGCTGAGTTATCAGGGATGCAGGATATTGGGAGATCACTTGGAAGGAAACAAAACATCTTACTCACTGGTCTCTGGGGCTGAAAAAGAAGTAGCCTCTAGCAGCATGTCTAAATTCATGTTGCCATGTTGTTAATAGGAATAAAAGTGATCATAGGCTATAAACATGGGAGATGGGCAATATCCCATATGGCTTGTGCTGTGAGTGTGATGGATCAGCACACCTGCCTCTTACAAATCATCTGTCCTGGGCAGAGCCCTTTCCAGTATTAAAATGTGCTGCTTCCAATATAAATGCATCTTTCCCATAAATTTAATTTTAGACAAAAAAAAAAAAAGGTTTGGAAAGAGGACCAAAGAGAATCCCCCCCCCCCCATTTAGCAATGTTACATGTGTAACCATCTTAATGATCAGTTTCCTGGGCTCTGGAGCTCATCAATATCTAGACTTGCATGGAAGCAGCTAGGAGGCTACTCCGTTAATGAAATGTTAATGACTGAATTAGACCTGTAATAATCGAGGTAGGGTATACTGCTGTGAGTCCATTAGCATCAGCAAACCCTGCTGGGGGAAAAGAAAACAAATAATGCACAATAGGAAAACTTTTTTACTTCTCCAAAAATATGTTATGTAACTCTATATATACAGTAGGTGTTGATGACCTAGAGGTAAATTTTTAATACAATATGGAAGTTGGGTGACCATATTGGACCAGATAAAGCACAACAGTTGATTTTCATATATAAAGTTTCCAATCTTGGAACCACACAGCTTGTATTGAGAATCATTATTATCACTGGGACTCACTTGTATATAATTGTAATAGAACTATACTCACAATCCTCCTAACTACAGATGGATACATTCCCATGAGTCAGACTTAGAACTAAGATCTGTAAAGCTGAGCTATTTCACTAAACTTGGTAAACATTTTGTTTTAAGTCTAATCCTTATCTGAATCTGTTTCGGATCCTCTTACAACCAACAGCAGTAAAAGAATGGCGTATTTATTACAGACAGGTGCAACATATGAGATATACTTTTACAAATTTCTTAATAGAACAGGATGAAAGTTTAAGGCAAAGCTATCCCTTATGATAGGCTCAATTTTGCCAAGTTTCAGATTAATAAGTATAGGGCTTGTTGGGCCAAGCAAAATATGACTATCTTTATTTGATAGAGAATTTGAGAAGAAATATATCAGATCTCTGGGTCCTTCAAAATTCTGTCTTTTGAAACAGAAAGTCACTAAGAAAGTTCAGAAAATTTGAGATTCAATCTTCTTTGGAGGAAACCATCTTCGATTAAATCCTGCTTTGATCCAGACCTCTCCTCAATGTGTCCAAATCAGTCCAATTTGATCTGAGATTTATCTGAAGCTGAACCACATCTTTAACATATTTTACACCGAGTAAGACACTGACAGTCCAGAAGAAGAAAGGAGAAGAGTTCTTTCTTTTTCTTCTTTTCCTCCCAAGTTTAATTTTTTTTAAAAAAATCCTTACTATTGCTTAAAATGGGAAATTGTACATTTAGGCATGTGGTGGACAGCTGGATCAAAAGACAGAAGGAGTGGGAAGAGTGTGAAATGAAACAATCCTATGGTCTCTTGGTACTACAGTAGGGGCCATAAAATTATCTCCTAAGTGTCTTAAACAGATAAGTCCTATGAAACAGTTCATTGAAAGGGCAATGGAGCAGACAGAAACATTGTTCCCATAAAACAGATGCACAGAACCTGGGAACCAAAACTAGCTTGTGTCTTCCCAAAGCTTTGGTTGTGGCCCCAACCCCCTCCAAAAATTGCAGCCAAAATATAATCTGTGGGGTGACAGAAAGGGAGTTATGCCTGAATATTGGATCATGATGAAGGTATTTAATTGTGATTACATTAAATCAAAATTTGATTCTCCCTGCTTCCTTCTTGTGGTCCTGCCTCCTTTTTGCAGACTGCTGCTTAAAAGAGAAAACCTGGAGATCAGTTAATGACACTTGGTTTTTACTCATTCCAAATTTAATTGTTTATAGAAAAGGATCTGCATTTTAATACTGCTCTATCTTCAACTCAGGTCACTGCTAGGCTGAATATCTGAAAGAGGAACAAAATGGAATTTTAGACATCTAACTCTCTACTCAGTCCAGACAGATGCACAAAGGCTACCCTGTACCTCAGCATGAAGCAAGGGAAAAAAGGTCATTTAAATAGAGAGGAAGGTAAAGATTAAGCAAATTTAACATCATTTAAGTGAATAATAATAATAATAAAAATATCCTGATATCATAGATAAACTAATGAGGGAATCTGCATGGAGGAAATTTTGTTTTTGCGAACCTGTGGTTATATCGACTCCCATAACTTTACAGACAATTCCATATTTTTTCCTTATGCTGTGCACGATTAGCTTGGTGAACCTTAATTGTGTGAGTGATCCACCAAATCATTTTTCCCCAGCAAATAAACTTTCCTGAGATGTGTACAAAATGTGTCATGCTCTCTACAAATTGCTTGTCAGCTGTGCCGTTTTTCTTCCTTTTGATGTTTTCTTTTTTAAGCAAAAAACAAAAACAAAACAAAACTTGTTCCTCAAAGCCTTTGTCAGCCCTCTTATTGAAATTGCCCTTGCTTTTCGAAATTGTTAGGAACTTTTTCTCTTATAATACTGTTGATTGAAAAGTGAATCAGAATCTTGAGATGAAATGGGCTATGAAGATAAGGTTGAAGGTAAACTGTAATATAGGACAAAGGAAAGTGTCATATATGAGTCATGCTAATGGAGTATACTCCTCTCTGTGATATATCTGACATTGCCAGAGCAGGGGTGCAAATTGCCAAAGGTCAGGAAAATACTGAGGTCCTGTATGGAGCATCACTTCATTACACTGGTCATCACCAGGCTTATAAAACAATGCCTTTCAGTTCCCTGTCTTTTTGCCGAAGCGATTTCTAGAACATTACAGGCAGATATATCCGAGCCTAAATGGAGGAAGAGGTATGGCTCTCTCGTGTAATTTCGGCCTTACTTCTGGTTTCTGAAAACCTGTTAAGCTCACAGAGTAATGTCAGTTCATGCACACAGCACTGCCTACTGAAACCAGTCCTTTTGTCCTTGGTTTAATTTCCCCTTGAAGTTGATTCTTAAGGACTGTAATTTGTAATTAGGCAGAACATACCAAATTAAACACTCCGTTTGTATGTATAAGATATATATTTACCTCAGAAAATTGTGTTTTTTAATCTTTCTCTTAAGAGTTGTCAGTATTATTATAGGAGGGCAAGGTGCATAATTTGCACCTACAACTGTGTTCAGTTCAGCTCAAGGTGCACTCTGTCTCAAAGCAACAGTCTGTCCGGCCCTGACAGAATTGGAAAATAATATACCCAAAGCAAAGTTTGCATACAAACAAGATTTTTTAAAAATGCCTTCTAGGGGAACATTAGCCCCAGAAAGTGTTGATAGCATTGGTTGAGTCTGATAGCTTTTACAATATATTAAGTGTTATGTCTATACCACTCCACCTGAATTACATTTCAGTCACTAACTATCAATTTTCTCATGAAGAGCTGAAGGGGGAAAATATGGAATTATATTGGTGGGTGGCTAAGGAGGAACTATGCCTCCAGCTGAAACCTCTAAAACATTCCTGTAGAAAATAAGCCAGTTATCCTGCCAAAGAAGAGATAGTCAACCAGTTGGCCAGACTCAAAGTATTTGTGTAAGTGTGGAACAAGAGAAACATGAGGAAATGTATGTGGGGAGAAGAACCAAAAACGAAGACATAGGGCAAAATCTCTGGGCCCAGAAGACAGAGAGGTATCCTGAGATATGGAATGGGATGGCTGTTTTCTGCTAGATTCAAGATCACATCCGGATGTCATAGCTGATCCTTCAGAGAGAATACAACCTAATCTAAAACAGGTTACAAACCTCCATCCAGATTAACCACTTCCCAACAACAGGCAACCAATTCTTGTTCTGGATTAAGATTCAGTTTCTTTGTCCCAATATGGAATTTTCAGTAGTTAGTGACATCAGATTACTCGTACTACCTAGTTTCAATCCAGACAGTTTTAATATTCTTTTATATCTAATTTTCTTTTAATCCGTTCAATCATGTCCATTTCCCAGAGACTGCCAGGACAAGTCCCTGCAGTTCTCTTGGCAAGGTTTTTCAGAAGTGGTTTGCCCTTGCCTCCTTCCCAGGGCTGAGAGAGAGTGACTGGCCCAGGGTCACCAAGCTGGCTTCACGCCTAAGACGGGACTAGAACTCACAGACTCCTGGTTTCTAGCCTGATGCCTTAACCACTACACCAAACTGGCTGTCACATGTAATTTATATTTGTACTTATTTTGATTTCACAAGCTTGCCATTTGTTAGACACTGCTTTAGACAATTTGATAAGGGGCATGATCAATGCATTTAAAAATAAGGGCAGAATACAACAGTTCTCTTTCACTGACATAATTTCTTTTCTTAGCAAAACTGGGAGCAGAGGATTTTGCATCCTCTCTGCAGCCTCTTGTACACCCTCCAAATTAGTTCTGCTGAATATTTTCTGGATAGGGTATGCAGTGGAGGATGCTGGGAAGGAGAGTGAAATGCTAAATTACATGAGTGGAATATTGGAATCTGTACACTATTTGTTTTGTACTGCATCACTAACTTCTCCTCCAGGAAAGGTGATTTGAATGCACCAATGTAAACATTTCGCAACTTGTGATAAAAGGAATTTTGGGCATTGTTAGTCTTTATTCAATCGTTAAACAATGTGAAACATTTTGGTGGTTTCTGTTGTTGTTATTAAGGACATGGGAAATGCTGATGGAAAGACACCATCATTTGTCCCTGCTGGAAATCCCCTCCGATAGTGCAATGCATCATTACGCTTGATAAATCCTAGAAACCTTGGAAAGACAAAATATGTACAAGCTGGTTGTTAAGCATATGTGATATGTTTTGCGTTGTCACTGGGCAACAGAAAGTGTTTTGAAACAAAGTTTATCTGTTTCCAAAATCTTAACTTTCCAAAAGACAGAAGGTGTTTTATTGTGATTGTTGTTGTTTGTACAGTGACTCCCAACTAGCATGGAGCTGAAATTTGTTTGGTTTGTATTTTACTATAAACCAATCTAATTTGCATTGCCCAAAACTGTATGTAAATTGTACTACAATTATCTTTCAGCTTTAGCACTTCTCTGAATTTTGTGTTGTAATCCTCCAATCAAAAATACATACACAAATGCATATTATAAAGTGTACATTGAAGAAAATTAGGAAAAACAGTGCACCCTGCTCTGCAAATTGGGCAGAATGTCCTAGTGTTTCAAAAAATGTGAACATTATAGAAAGTGAAATAAATTTACTATCTCTACACCCAACCAATCATTATGCTTTAGTTACTGAATAGAGATTATGTTTCTTTTAGTAACTTGAGTACATTCTGTTGACTTAGAAAGCTGGCAGGTTTAAATAATAATGTTCATTATTAGTATTTTCCATAATACCAAACAAACAAACAAACAAAAGTAGCCCTCAAAACAAGGAAATCAATTTTTATCTCAGTCATTAATTTATTTACTAAAGAGAGTGTATGAAGAGTTACCTAGATTTTAAACAAATATTGTATGAAGGTTATATGTTCTGGCTCAAGTATGTATTGCAAATACTGGAGTTCTGATGAGACTAGAAGGTTTTTGTATGGAATGCCAAATTCTATGTGTTGAGATAGACACACAAAAGACAAATCACACACAATTTCTTTGATGAAAAGCAAGAACTTTGCTGGGTGGTGTAAATGTTTTACTCAAATGAATTGATGAAACTGAAGATTATAATCAATGTAAATTATCTTCTTGGCAGGACAAAGGCATTTCTAAATGTTTTTAGGACAGTGAAACCATATCTTTTAGGGTCTGCGTAACTGTAGTATAATGAACTAGATTTATCCTTTGGAGTTGTCATTTCATGGAGACATTGTTTCCTGTTTTATAGGGCAGGAGAGAAGATAGCTTATCAGGATTGAAAAGAGCCAAGAAAGCAATAGGCAGAGAGCTGAAGAAGAGCAGAAGCTCATCAGAAGCACATATAGTGTCTATATCCATGACATATCAGGATCAGACTCCATTGGAGTTGGGCAGCTATAATACATTTGAATAAATACATTAAAATAAATAAAATACTGTAAATCTTTAGGGCAGAGGTCAGATTGAAGACACAGGTGAGAAGAGTCAGTTAGAAGACAATCCAAGATTGTCAAAATCACTCAAGACTGAGTGAAGATTCAAGATGTGCTGAGCAATATGTTCATTTGCAAGCATCAACAAGAGTAAACGGTAGACAGCAAACCGTGAGCTTGCTTAAATCTGCCAGGCAGGACATCTTAGGTGCTGCTTAATCAGTAGCCAGCTCTTAGCTTCAGATGCTTTCTTTGTCTCTTGCTTTCAGCCTGAGTTGAGGAGGAGGACCATAGTTCCTTCTCTCTGGAAAAGAGTTTGCCTCCAGCATTTCCCTCACAGGAAACTGTTTTTCCTCTGTCTTCCAAGAGTCATAGTACAACTCATCATCAGAGGACTCTTCAGAGATAGTCTTGGTACTTCAGGAGTTGGAACACCATATTCTGCTCAGTTATTAGTAGGATATAAGAACTTTATTCAAGCCAGGTATGAAAGCCTTGCCAACACATTGAGAAGTACCACAGGAGTAAAGGCAGAATTGGGTGCTGTCATCAGCAGGGTTGTGGAGAGGCCTGAAGGTGTTGAGAAGCAGAGATCAGGCCATATCAGAGGAATAAAGATGTGAGATTATTGATGGCTATACCTTGCTCTCATTATTCCCCTGTCAGCCAGTCTTAGGTTGTGGTGCTATCAGTATGGTGCCCACGAGTAGGGCCTTATCAGTAACAACATTCCAATGATGCCACTCACTCCCAAGAGATGCTCAGCTAGTCTTCATGCCATCTTCTTTCAGAAGCCACATGAAGTTATACTTGTTTGGGGTGGTGGTGGAGGGGTGCCTTCAAGTCAGTGTTAACTCCTGGTGACTGCTTGGACTACTCCTTGCAGTTTTCTTGGCAAGATTTTGGACATGGTTTGCCCTTGCCTCCTTCCTAGGGCTAGGAGAGAGTGACTGGCCCATGGTCACCCAGCTGTCTTTGTGCCTAAAGTGGGCCTAGAACTCTTGGGCTCCCAATTTCTAGCCTGGTGCCTTAATCACTACACCAAACTGGCTCTAGTTCACCAAGGCATTTATAGGATACCATCTACTCCAGGACCAAACTATCTTTTAGGTAGACTGATATAGTGGGGTTTTTTGGAGGGTGGGGGTGCCTTCAAGTCACTTTTGATTCCTGGCAATTGCCTGGACAGGATCATGCAGTTTTCTTGCAACATTTTTTTGAAAGTGGTTTGCCATTGCCTTCTTCCTAAGGCTGAGAGAGAGCCTGCTGGCTTTGTGACTAAGGCAGGACTAGAACTTATGGTCCCCAGTTTCTAGCCCAGTACCATTAACCACTACACCAAACTGGTTCTTAATACAGTATTTTACTTAAAAAAAACAAAATAAAATTTGTGCAATTTTAAAGCATTGCTGGCTTTATTGTGCTGGTTTTTAATTCTTCCTCTCTCTCTTTTTAATTTCTCTTATAAACTGCTATAGGCCCTTATGAGATGGAGAGTAGTTCAGAAAGACATAAATACATATTATAAAGTAAATAGCTAACTTTTGAACCATTGCTCAATTGTAGATTTACAACAAAAGCAATTATCCACAAGTGATCCAAAATACAGAGGGTATATAAGATTTAGATTCAAATTCCCATTCAAATTCCAGCTTTGTCATATTTGGCCTTCAGCCTCATTGAACTCAAAGCATAGTAATGAGGCCAAAATGGGATAATACTATGAATGCTGACTTAAGCTCGATGGAGGAAGGATGGGATGTAAACATGATGTAAACAATCTTAAATTAATTTATTTGTTTCTTTGCTTAAAAATGCTGTGGGGTAAAGATGTGTACCATCAGCATACTCTTAACTTTTTGCCTCCAAATCTCCTAATAATTGCCCCAGCAGCTTCCCATGGAGCACTGAGGACAAGATAGCACTTTGAAGTGTCCCATTGGGACCCTGTCTGGGTGGTGAGGAAGAGTCATCCAATATTACTGTTGAAAATTATCTCTGCAAGGAGTGGAACTATTGTTGAACATGACTTCAGTCCTTCTTATTGAGGTGTTTCAGAAAGTCAGTGGCATTAAATTCCACTGAGAAATCCAAGAGCCAGAAGGAACAAAAAATATGTTTTCTCTGCCTCTTCCCCACAGAACTCATCCATCAGGATGACCAGGCTGATTCAGACCCAAAACCAATCCTAAACCCAGACTGAAATGGGTCAAAATAAACCAAGAACATCTGCAATTGTACAGATATTGTTTTCTTCAACTTCTCTCCAAAATAAGTATTTGTGACTGGTTACTGGTTGTCATGAAACTGTGCAATGAGGGAAGGTTTTCTTTTTCAGGAATGGATGCATTATTGCTTCCATCACACAAAGATGCATGTACCATTCCCTGGATCTACTAAATCTTTCCATCTCCATTAGCTTCAGTAAACCAACATAGGCAAAGGTCAAAGTAACATTGGCCAGAAAACTATAAGCATATTGTCTGTGTGCTCAGGTCTCAAAAACTGAAAGTGATCTGCCATAACTGGACCAAATGCTACACTGATCCTTTTAAAAGATACCATATCAAAACCAGGGTGCAAATCAGCATGAAGATGAATAATATTATCTTCAAAGTGCCTTTTGATGTTCTCACAATAAGCTTTAGAGGGTGTCCAATATGAAACTGCATCTGAGGCAACCACTCTAAAAACTTCTGGTGGAAGGCTACTTGAAAATACAATGGTGGCTGCAAAGTAAGCTTTCCATGTGGCCTTTGTCACCAAATGGAAGCCTCATTCTTGTGTGAATTGTGTCAGTTTCAGAATAAATATTACACAACTTTCATGCTGGCTGTTCTTTGGTCCACTTTATTCCTTGAAACCAATGAGTAGAATTAGGCTCCATGTATTATATTGTCTTCCCCACCCTGTAAGCTCTGATAGAATGATAAGCTTTCCCTCCTAAGACACTATCAGACATATATCCCACATGTGCATTTCAACCTTCTTACTAATTATTTGTCCTCTCTCTTCTCCTTGGATTTCACCTCCAGTTGTGTCATTGTGGACACAAGCCAGTGCTTATGCAATCACAGTTCAGTTGATTACCATGATGAAGGTGATGGGGATTTGTAAAACAACGGTCTCTGACATCATTGAGTGAGTCAGTCAGGCTAGCAGAGGCAACCAGTTAGAAATGGCAGAGCTTCTATAATGACAGAGGAAAACCAGGAGCCAGGGCTGATGAGCAGATCCTAAATACCATCATTGGTAGGAGAAAACAATTGCACACAGGACATAGAGATGGATGGTTTCAGTACAATTCACATACCATGTTTATGATGATGTATTAATAAAAGTAACATTGGAAGGAGCACAAGTGCTGAAAAGAAGCAGTTGTCACTGGTGCACATTCCATGAAATGGGCATGGATTTGGCAATAAAGAATAGAAGACTGCAGGGGGAGAGGAATTCCAATTCCTTGTATTGTTTTAATAATAAGAAATAGTTTTTTTAAAAAAATGTTGATGAACAGTTCCACTTCTTTATGTCATAAGGAAAAAAAGAATAGTTAAAAAAGAGAAAGAGAAAACATTGAGCCTCTCTGCTAAAAGATGCAACACTTAGTAATAATGTGGTACATTTTGGTAAGGTCTGTATTTTTTCAAAGACAAACATCAAATGGAAGAGAAAAGGTTATGTCACCTTCACCCTCTCACTACTGTCATTTATATGCTATCAGCTCATTAAATTCACATTAGGATACTCTACGGGACTTTAGGAGCTATTAGTGCATCTAAAATGGCATAACAAAATCTCAGTTCACTTTAAGGGAGATGGCATTGCGACATTTTGTATTTCATCACTGAGTTATTATAGTCTCAGATGCATTCTGCTGTGATGGTAATGGAAGGAAGAATTCTAGAGAGGGAAGCTGTCCATTTGTTTATCCCAAGGGAGAGAAGCAGAGAGAAAACCAAAGTTTGAATAAAAGGAGAAGAAAACTCAAATGAAAGTAAAGACCTCGGAATTTAACCCTTGTACAAATGCAAAGGGGAAAAAATGCTTCTGGGATTTTTGTTTGTTTATTTTAATTAAGCATGTGGGATATAATGAATACATGTAAATATTAAGCTAGGCTTGGCAAGTAGGGAGCTGAATTTCTTGAGTGAAATGCTCCTTAAAATCTCTTACAGCATTATCCTACCCAGTCTGACATCCTATACAGGCAAAAATCTTAGGGTATCAATGGTGCGTTCTTCTAGGTATCTAGGTATCTTAATTTGGCACATTAGCAATGTAATCCTAAATATGTCTACTCAGAAAAAAGATGCAGGTAAGTATAGGATTACAACCAAAAGCTGCAATCCTACCTACACTTTCCTGGGAACAAATCACCTAGATTCTTATGGCCTCCCTTCATCCCTTCAATTATGCATCTCATTTCCTTGCACAGCATGGATCTGTGAGGGGAACAGAACTGCCAGAGATCCTTTAATTCTTCTGATGTGCAGATCCAATTTCCCCTAGCTGCACTCTGCTTGTGTCAGCCTTATGAGGTAGATCAGACAGGAAATATGACCAGATGAGCTAATTCTACTTTATTGTAAGGTTACATTAACAGAATCTTGCAAGTCTGTACTTCTCTTCCCCTGTTCCCTTTATAGCCCCAAAACTAGGGAGGGTTTCTTCTGAGCCTCTTGCCCCACCCAAATTCCTGCTGCAGGCTAAGCTGCCTTTTATCTTACTGTTCCCTTGGTTGTGTCTCGTTGCCCTGCCTCTCAAGGTCATTCCAACATACCATTACAGCTTGACCTGTCATCATCTAGCCATTCTCCAGATGTGCAGGATTTGAGGAATCAATGAATAAGACTTAATGGGAAAGAGAACCAAAGTCTAATCTCCTTTGTCATTGGGAGATAGTGGAAGATAATGGTACAGAAGACTACAGTCTACACATGGGTATCCAAAGAAGTGCTATGTGTTGTGCTATCACAATGTGAGCTCTGCTACTTTTGGGGTGTGTGTGTATGAGATTCACAGTGCATGAATAAGAGGGGCAGGGCTTGCATTGTAGAAGCACAACACTGCTTTGGTAATTCTGCCTCCAACTTGATCCCTCCGCTGGACACAGCTGAGCTTACAGCAGGTGTGGTGAAATTCAGCAAAGTAAAACAATACCACTTAGTGGGACCCAGAAGCCTGCCTTCTCTGTCACCTCCCCCTGTGATTTGGATAGTCCAAACCCTGCTGGCCTTCCAGAAGGCTTGGAAGACCTGGTTTTTCCCTCACACACTGGGGCCAGGTTGCTTATGGAGCCTGGTATATGTGTTTTGTTTTTACACTGAGTATTTGTAAGGAGCCCCAACTATCTCGTTTTACATTGTTTTTTGTTTATGGTGTTTTATACTGTATTTACAGTATATTTGGTTATAAACAGTAAGAGTTATTTGGTTAAGATGGATGGCCATATACATTGGTTAGATAAATAAAATAAATAACCTAAGAGGTGTTCTATATGTTGTCTTTATAGACTTAAAAGTGGCATTTGATCCAGTTTCCAGACAGGCGCTAAGCAAAGACAGGCTCTATTGACCAAGGTGTCCTACTTTTGATCCTGAAACTCCATGAAAATATTTGCCTTGGAATGCCTCTCTACACCATACTAGCTCCTCTTCTTTTCAATGTTTACATTAATTCCATAAACCAAGTTTTGACAACAATGAATTTCATCCCCCTAAGCTGGCAAACAGGCCCATTTTTGTTATTTAGGCTACTAAAGCAGTCATCCTCTCTACAATATGAGGACACATAAAGTGGGACTTCCAACCTCTTGCCTTACAGTATGTTGTGGAGAAAAAAGAAGAAAGACTCATCATTAATAGTCTAAGACAAAATGGATTATCTTGACCAAAGCATTGCTGGAAAATAAATTATACCAGCACAGAACAAATCAGGTATTTAAATAGCGGAGAATTATTTTTAATCCTCTGACACTTAGAGGGGACCAATAAAAGCTATCACTGATCTATATATCCAACTATACTTCTATCACTAAAATCAATAAAGCTAAGGTGATTAGCCTTCTGCTTCGTGGCTCGCAGTTTTGCGGTTACAAAGATTCAAAATCCCCCAGAGCCATCTAATCCAATTTTTAAAGAACTATATTCCAAGTGTATCTAATTCTCTATTACATTGGGGAAGAGTAGTTACTTTAGTGATTTGTATGAGGTCTTCTTGCCTTAAAATCTGGTCAAAATTTATCTTTAGTGAAGAATTTCTAACCCCCTTGACAGTTCTGATAGTTTTCCATCATCTTGGAAGAAACCCACTGAACCAAACCTAAGATATTATGTTTGTTCAGCCCAATATTTGGTTTCCCTCAGGCATCAGAAAGCCAACTTGGGGCTGAAACAATATATCTTTGATACTGATCTTCCGAATGACTGAAGTACAACTCCCCCCCCCCAACATACTTATGGTGGTGGTCTGTATGGAAGAACTTTCATTCCAGCCAGTTATTGAACCACTATTTTGTGGGGAGCCTTCTCTCTGGCTAGATTGAATGCTGCCATCTTTGCTAGTTAAAGGGAGATACAACAGCATTCCAATCCAAGATGGATTATGCCCTTGCCCATTAGGAGAAACAGAGTTTATCATGAAAGTCTTATTACTTTTCCCCTTTAACATGGTTTGACACACAGACATAATAATTTCCTTCTATTAAATTGCCTCAATAGGTGCGACAAGGAGAAAATGTGTCTGCTACCGGCCAGTTTATCTTCAGATACATATACAAAGGTAGCTAAGATTTGCACTATAGCCATTACTGTTTGGTGGCCAATGGTATAGCGCTCTCTCTCTCTCTCTCTCTCTCTCTCTCTCTCTCTCTCTCTCTCTCTCTCTCTCTCACACACACACACACACACACACACACACACACACACCTGAGAAACCTAAACGATTAGCTCCTGAACAGTAATGGCTATATTTCACCCATATCATGGAAAAGTTCAATCTTTTCAGCTCACCTCTGCAAATTTTATTGCTTTGTTCTTCTCATTTTGTTTTCTTTAGTTACAGTATGTGCATTGAAAGATGGTCTTTGACCAAATATACATTTTACAAGTTACAAGTTGCAGTAGTTCCAGTCTCTCCTGTCAGGACATAGCCAGACAGTGGGGCTGGGAGACTAATGGCCAACACCAATGTCATTAACCTATGACGTTCCTTAAGGTTCTCTCTTGTATCCTACACTTTTAAACATATCCATGAAATTTCTGGAAGAAATCATTCAGGGTTTTGGAGTTGGGGGCTGTCAGTATACTGTTAACACCCATCTATACTGCTGCCAGGGCTGGATTAATGCCAACTGATGCCCTAAGCACTGCCCAACAATGGTGCCCCTCGGTCCTTGCATTGCTTAACTGATAAGACATTAATACTGTATATTATCATTACTGTTATTTTAAGCAGCCTTGAGTGTGGGAATAAACAAAAAGGTGGAGTATAAAGCAATAATCAGATAAACATATTAATGCTGTTGATAATCATATATCAATGGAGGGCAGTGTCCAAGTCTGAAAAGCCACCCATTCTCTCAATTTTTAAAAACTTCTCTCTCTCCCTCTCTTCCCTTTCTTGTGGTCTCTCCCAATCCAGAAAGCTGCCAAAGAAGAGACAGATACTCTTTCTGGATCATTGCAGGAAGCTTTTGAAATTACAGCAAGGATAGTAAGAAATTAGGCCGAAGACCACATGTTGTCCAACTTGCTGAGACAAACCATAAATAGCTAAGAAGCAACCACAGAATGTGACAACCATGCTTCAAGTGTTAGCAGAAAGAATTATTCTCCCCGAAACTTTCTGATTCTTGTGGCATTCTGCCCACTTTTTGATCTTGTTTTCTTTTTACCTGTTATGTACAATTCCTTTGGCCTCACCTTTTCCCCACATAAAAAGCTCACCACTGGCAGATTCAGCATCAACTGAGTGCAAACATTTCTAAGTAGCACGAGGCCTTATGGCAAAGAGGTTTACGCCAAACAATTCTCAGATTACTGGCTTCCTTTGACCCTGATGATCTTTTTATTCACCCCAAGGAGGATGCTGACAAGTTGTCCTTGACAGATGTATTCAAATGAGTAAACAATAGGGAACGACTATTGCAGATCTAATACTTGGAAACCAGTTGAGGAGGCATCATCCACACAGGCAAATAGGAATTGAAAGGAAGTGCTGCCCTTCAATTCTTACTTTGGTAGTAAGCCTATAAGCTTATCTAGAGAGTTCAGCTTCAGCTGTTAAAGAGTGGAGTAGTGCTGAGATGGCACTGATAAAGCTGAGGCATATATTTCAATTGTTTCACCTCCATTCCATAGAATTAGCGCTACAAAGCAACTTTGAGGATGCAACAAATGAATATATGGATAGTAAAGCTTCATTGTTACCCTTGTTGCAAGGAATTCTTCATTTATGCATGCATGCCTGTGTGTATGCAGGTGAAGTCAGATGCTAGAACTCAAGAACTTTTGGCAAAAGTGTGGTACACGGCACAGATTTTTGAACTTTTGTTTCACCAAGTTTGGGAGTATAATGGGGTGTGCACCAAATGGAAAATGTGTTTTGTTCTGATCCTGGAACAAGCCATTATACTCCAGAAGTTCTGTTGAACCACTTCAGATCAACTGCAGCTCAACAGAAACAAAACCTGGAAACAAATATTTTCTGGGCTTTGACTTTGACAAAATTTGGAGGAATCTCAGTGTGATTTTATGGAGCAAGTAGAACAAAGCTGGTATGCATCATCCTTCTCTCATCTCTTACTTCAGATGTGCTATGTGCTAGCCCTTCCACACCAATTTTCCTAGCATCTTCTTTTCCTCCTCCTTCTTCTACTTCACACCGCTACCAATGGCCCAGCTTGACACATCCCATCACCCTACTGCCCCATCCACCACCCATCTTTCCAGCAAGTTGTGCATGGAAAGTATTGTACATCCCTAGAATCTAAACCAGAGCTTTCCAAACTGTGTGTCACGACACAAAAGTGTGTCGCCACACACAGTCTGGTGTGTCGCCACACAACCCGGAAGCGCTGATCATCATCAGCGCTTCCGGGTTTTCCCGCGGCGACACACCAACAGCGGTTGGTGTGTCGCCGCGGGAAAACTTTGGAAAGCCCTGATCTAAACAATGGAAGTAGCACATGTCTCACCATCAGTCAAGACAATTTGTAACCCTTGCACTCACACAGCTTACATAAGCCTTCTAAGTCAACTGCTTTCTCCAGGACAAAATGCATGCTTTGATTCAAAGCAACTGGATAGCGCTCAAGGGAAAACACAAGACAGAAACTACAGATGAACAGAGCTAGTACCTTTTTTTTAATGAACCATTTTGTTTTCTCCTATCCTATATCTATTTTATAACCTGTGCAATATTTTACACATATATCAGATGGTAATAAAGTAACAGTTGACACCCTTATATTCACTGGAGGCAGAGGTTTCACAATGAAAACATGGGATGATATTTTCCCCCCACCCTTCCAAGAGAATCTGTCAATCTGATATTTAATAAAATGTCACTGATACCTATTTTATATTATTTGAACCTGTTCTGAGTAATTCCTATTTTCTGCTTCCTGTAAGTCTCTTATGAGGCAGCTTTTCTTCTTGTAGTGACCACACACGTCCCCTCACCCATTTATTACATTGATTCTGTTTGTTTCACATGGCAAAACGCTATTTTGCCTCTCATCGTCCCATGTGCTCCATCTTCTTTAGTGTAAGGAACTTAATTTTCCTCTGTAATTTTCTTTATATCCTATGGCACATTGAAGATACTGATTACCACTAATGGCTTAGCTCTGAAGCTAATCCTGTGCAGTTATAAACTGTAGTGATCTATGGTAAAGCTGCATTTCCATGGTTCAGTATTTGAGTATAACACAGTGTGTCAAAGCAATCACTGTGGGAAGCTTACTCCGGAAATTATTCTTACAGCTGTTGTAAAGCTGCCCAGTTCTACAAAGAGCGCAGTATTACCTTCACTGCTCCTGAAAGCTGAATGGTCCAAAGTTGTAAGTGGAGCTGTCTCTGTATATTTGTGGAATCATAACTAGCAAATTGATATGTTTGCAGAGTCCCTAAGGCTTCTAGCTCATTTCACTGAGAGTTTAGTATTGAATGAATCAAAAATGGTGGTTGGATACAGGTTTAATGGAGGAAGTTTGGCCTGTGGCCATATTGTTTTGTAATATCAAAAGGGTTAGCTGAATTGAGCACTTGATGTAGAACATGGGAATTAAGTAAATGAAGCATTTCCCATCACTTTTATGTACTTGCCAGGAAAAGCGTCATATCCTTAATGTCTTCTACATAGCCTTGCTTACACAGCAGCAAGGCAGTTCATATTTTTTGCTCAGAAGGCTGCTGCAAAATAAATGTCCCTTCTTTGGGCTGCATAAAGGATAAACTGTGGAAGAGCTTACAAAACAATAAAATTTGCAACATTTGGAGCAGATAAAGCAGTAAGGTAAAGGTTAAGGTAAAGGTTCCCCCAGCACATTTTGTGCAGTCGTGTCCGACTCTAGGGGCCGGTGCTCATCTCCGTTTGTTAGCCGAAGAGCCAGCGTTGTCCGAAGACGCTTCCATGGTCATGTGGCCGCATGACGTGCGTGGAACGCTGTTACCTACCCACCAAAGTGGTACCTATTAATCTACTTGCATTTGCATGCTTTCGAATTGCTAGGTTGGCAAGAGCTGGAGCTAGTGCGGGAGCTCACTCCGCACGCAGGGCTAGGGATTTGAACCTCCGAACTTGCAATCTTCAGATCGACAAGCCTGGTGTCTTACCCGCTGAGCCACCACGCCCCTACAAATGTACTAAAGCAGTACCAAAGCTGTATTATTAATGTAGGTTTCTTTTCTTTCTTTTTGAAATCAATATCTTCTTTGCAAGCAAATCTTCACATTTCAATTTTTTCAATTTCAATTTCTTCATATTAGAGATAAGGGAATCTGAATCAAGAGCTTTCTGTTGTTTACATGTTAAACTTACCTGTGTTGAAATAATGTCTAGGGGTGGAATCGAGGACAAGGAATCACTATTATCTTCCCTGAGCAATGTATTCTTACTGACTTTGTTTCACTGATACACTTTGATAAAATAAATAAAATAGCATAGCATGCCCAATCCAACCTAGCTAGGAGGATGCATACTGTACAAGAAGTTGCTATGTCCGTAATCCCTTTGCTAGTCTCTACACCTCAGACCTTTGTACCAGACAGTGAAATTTGTGATCAGTGACCTAATTTGGTAACACCAAATTTCCAATCATTTGAGCTGAGCTCTGCTTCCCTATTCTAGGAGCAGGAAGCTACAGGCAATCATTCTTTTCATGTGATGGAAGAGTAGTATCTCATTCATTAGTATGTGCAGCAGATGGCTGTCCATAGCAGACAAATGTGGGAAGATGGGGGAAGCATTTCCCTGGTGATAGGACTCTGGCTATAGTTTTCAACAGTGGGTATAATGCTATATAATGCTGCACATCTCCATGACCCCTTAACTCAGCCTTTCAATATGTGTGGGATGGGTGCTGTGAATAGCTTGAGGATGATCAGGCCTGAAGGAAGTCACATCAGTCAATGAATAACCGAACTTGAAGAGGTGTATAATTTGAACCACTATTATATCCAGATAATCCTTACTACTGAATAAACTGAAGGTAATTTATTTATTTTTATTTATTTTATCTTATTTATACCCCGCCTATCCCCTCCCTACTGGAGGACTCTAGGCGGCTTACAACATCAGTACATATCAATTATACATCATATATCATACAAATTTACCGCGCGATAGGGAGGAGGACAGGGAACCGGCTCTTCAGCTGCAGGCATCGGACTACATGCCCCAGCATGCCTCGCTTCCGCGCCGGCTGCTGACGTCCAGGAAGCTGTTCTTTCCGGATCCGTCGTCCTCCGCCGTCATCACCGGGATTCTCCAGGTCTTCTTTGGATCGAGGACGACCCTCCGCTGGACGCCGGCAAATTGACCCACGAAGTGGTACCCATTTATCTACTCGCATATGCTTTCGATCTGCTGGGTGGGCAGAAGCTGGAGCTAGTGGCGGGAGCTCACCCCGCCCCGCGGTTTCGAACTGCCAACCTTGTGGTCGGCAGACTAACGGCTCAGCGGTTTAACCTGCTGAGCCACCGCGCTCCACATTAATTACTATTGTTAATAGTATAATTACTATTGTTATTGTTTTTATTGACTGTGTTCTGCTTCAAAATATTTTCACACAGGAAGTCATGAATATTGAAATAAATCTGAAGACATTTCTAAAGATTGCATACAGAGAGAGAGAGAGAGAGAGAGAGAGAGAGAGAGAGAGAGAGAGAACACACACACACATCAAAGATTCAATGGCTTGCATGAAAGGGAAAAAAAGGCTAGCCTGCCTGTGTATGAGTTCTGAAAATACAAAAAAAAGGAGGGGGAACCTTCTTAATTAGCTTAACAGAGACTGTGATCAGGAATGAGAGACTAACAAGACAGACTTAACAGGAAATGGGAAGGATGGCAATATGGATAAATTGACTGAAGGCATTACATTATATTGAGTGGGGAAGGCTATACATGCAACTTACATTCCATAGGCAAATATAGTTTGGGCTGAATGGGAAATAGGAATGATAACAAAAACCTGATCTTAGAAGACTGTGATATGCCTTCAGGGCAGGATCAGGAAATGTTTATAGAGATAAGTGAAATCTAGAACGCTAGCTGCAGGGAATTTCAATTATCTGAATAGAAAAACTAAGGAAGGAGTACTCCTTTCTTAAGAACAATTCTGCCACAGTAATATTATTCTACACAGGATGTTGACATACTAGCAAGATTAGAGACTGTCTCAGAGATCATAATATAATTAGACAACCCAAAAAACCACAGTTCTATTAAAAACAATGATGGGAAACACACACACACACACACACACAGACACACACTACTTTCTCCTTGAAAATAAAAGAACTATATTAAAAGGGGAATTCTTGGCATAGGAGGCAACTGACCTTTCACAGCCTTAACAGTATGTGTCACTTTGCTTTTGTGCCTTCCGATACATTGTCAACCTTTGTTCATTTAGGCATCTGTGCTTACCACCCTTGTCACAACAAATTACATCTCTTACCTGCCTCCTATCTTACCCTCAATAAATACAATAAGAAAAATTGGCATCTTACTAGCATGTGGAGTTTCACCAATGCATTGCCACACCATTCAACAGAAACATCTCTGAAGTTTGTTCACACACATGTGCATACACAAAATTTCTTCCCTTCTCCCAGCTATCTGAATAGCTAAAACACAAAGACCCAAATACCCCTCCCCTCTTCTCAACTGGCTCCACCTGGTTTATATTGCTGCTGTAGCCATTGCTAAAGTTCTAGAACACTCAGAGCCAAAGCTTTTGTATTAAGAGGACTCCTAGATTAGTAGCCTTTGAAGAGACTCAGCTGTACTGGCTCCACACCAAAATGACTTGTGGTCGCTGGTCCCTGTGGAAATAGTGGTTTTCAAAAAATTACCAGTGGCAATGGCAGTTTCAACTAAAGTTGGGCACCAATGGCCTTTCATGATTTCACAACCTACCAACTTCTTGTTAGAGAAATTGGATGGATGATTTCTCCATTTTTTCCCAGGAAAAGGAGAAATTTCTCAAGAATTTCTCAAGGATGAGATTTCCTCCTATGAGTTGATTATAGCAAGTCCAGTGGGTGATATTCCCCAATATTATCCCCAGGGAATTCACTTGGGATTGAATTGAATTTCCATGTGAATTCCCAGAGAATTCACCTGGGAAATTACAGTTTACAGTACTGGGGAGATGATTGCACAGTGAAAAGGTATTTGCCACATCTAATCATGAGCATTTCTCTGACATTTCCTCTCCATTGAAACACATTCTTAAGGAAATATTTGCCCATCAAACTGAACAAGGTTAGACTATACAGGGAAGCCATTGAAATACATAAACACCAACACAGTTTCAATAAAAAAGAAGAAAGCTTAAAGATCAGCAAAACCTGGCTGCCAGTCCTGAAAAACATAGCTTGCAAAAGGTCAACAAACTCTACTCAACCACAGAAATATACAAACAACTCACACAATAGATGTGCTAATCCCACACACGATAGCACCACACCCCCTAATCACCACAATAAACCCTCTCCTGATCTCTTGTAAATGACCCACAGAAGACACACACCCTCTCAGCAGCTATAAACAGTAGCAGGAACACACACCCTCCACTTGGGCACAGAGAAAATCTTCTAGCTGTGCTCCTGTCCTCTGAAGATGCCAGCCACAGCGACTGGGGAAACGTTAGGAACCAAAACTTCCAGAACATGGCCACACAGCCCAGAAAACCCACAACAACCATGGAATTAGTTATCTTCCACAGACTGATGAGTGAATGTGTGGCAAAGTTTGCTGCTGCTCCCACAAGTAATCCAGATTAAAACTTTTGTTTCTCTACTGCAATGTGGGGATCACTTGTTTTCAACTGTCCTTCCACACCAAACTCTGCAGCCAAGTGTGTACATGTACATGAGTGTATCTGGATGTACTAATGAGGGTATATCCCAGGAGCAATCCACTACAGCTCAGTGTGTCAACAGTCCCTTTAGCTAGTAGATCCTTCAACCACAGCACATGGCTTTGTGTACCACCCAGAGTCCGTTGGAGTTGTCCAGCTACAACAAATTTGAATAAATAAATAAATAAATAAATAATCCTTTCACCCTAAAAAGAAGTTGCCCACCCCTGCCTTATGCCATTTCTCAGCTGCACACACACTGGGCTAATCTGCACTTCCTGATTGATCATTAACTTTTTCTGAAGGTAAGAAATACACGATGGCCTCCTCACCTGGTCCCCAGTCCACCACAAAAGCAACTTCTCCCTGTCTTGTCTAGTGTGGTGGTTTGATGCTTACCTTGAACATGAAGCCTTTCTGCATCGGTGTGTTCACTGGCCTATGCTTCCCCACAATCTCAGCTGTGTGAGACTAATATGCACATTGAGGCAAGAAAGGAGTAAGTCCAGAATCTGAAGCCTACAGAGGTTTGCTAGGCAAGCATACTGCTATAAATGTGGGATGGCAAATGGCTTGTGTGAATGAACAGGGACAGCTAGAGTAACACAATGGTCAGAGTTTTGGACTAAGGCTAAGGAAACACAAGTTCAGTCTACCCTTAGTCATGGAAGCTTACTGAGTGACTTTGGGCCAGACTTAGTCTAATTTACCTCAGCAGATTGGTCTGTGGGGAAAAAAATGGAGGCAAAATGCCATATATGCCAACTTGACCTCCTGAAAGTAAAACAAGAAATATATCAATCAAACAAGCAATCCCAACAACAATAACAAACAGCTTAGTCTTGGGTTCAGTTCATTCTTCACACACTTGGAAGCTCCATTGCTTGTGACTCTCTGTGCATTCCCTCACTGGAAAGGCTATCATTTTTCTCTCCCTCCTCCTGCCTTCCCCTCTCTATTTCTGCATCTTATTTTGCCTTGCAGATGCTTCATCAGTTTTCGTATGTATCACTTATGATTTTATTATTTTTAAATAAATTCTTATGTACTCCTAATGTATATGAAAACCTTACAATAAAAATTAGAGGTGGAATTCCAAGGAAAATTTGCACAGGTTGATATAGCATTTCCTTTTTGGAAAATCATTATTTCCATCATGGAAATATCAGTTAGGGAATTGACCTGACAAATGTACTTGGTCAAATATGGAGCCTCTCTTTCCCTCCCCCCCACCCACTTTTCTCTCCTGTTCCAAAATGGCTTCATTAAAATAAAAGCACAACCTTAGGGACTGCGTAGACCAGAATACTAGATACCTAAACGGTATTTATTTATGACTGGCCTAAATGTAAAGTGAATTAAAAATTAAAAGATTGAACTCAGGTAGGCTTCAGATGTCTGTGCAATAACATCCATTAGGAAGATGAGAGAACATGGAATGCCCATGTGATAAGGACATGTCAGGTTAGCGGTCAAGCATACCTTTATAGTTAATAGCAAGGCAAATTAAAGAAATATTAGGTTACTCTCATATTTATTGTAGAAAAGGAAAACAGATCCATGGTACTAAAAGATTCATCAGAAAAGAAAGCTATGCACATAAGGTAGTAGAGTTAACACTGCTTGAAAATAATGCTACAATCCTGTTCATGTTTACTATGCCTCATAGAACTTACAGCTGAGGAAGCATACCAACATTTTTGCTCTGAGCATTATATGCCTGAAAGAAAGACATTTTGGGGGGATGAACATTACTGGTATAACTATTTTTGTATAAATACATAACTTGAATGGAAAGGTCAAAGGTTGTGCTCTGCCCTTTGTTCCTGAAATGTTTTGAAATGTTCTTTTTCCTTACATTATTCTTAATTTTCCACCTCACAGTGCTATTTGATTTCATTATTTTATGAAGAGTTTGCAACAACTAAGAATCAGGCAAGAGTTCTGTAAAGGAATAATCCTTGGGAACTGCCATGGCACACCTGGCCCATCTCCAAAGCATTTTCAATACAAGCCAAGTCCACAGAACTGTTTTCCTCTTACTCTCTTGCTGGCATCTTCCATCAGGCCTGTCTGAATCCAGCCCATTTCTCCTCCTCATGGCTATTTAAGTCTTGATTTGCTCTGGGTGACTCCAACTTCTCTGCTCTTCATTGGCCATGCTACCAAGCCTTTTGCCCAAAGGTTTGTACTGTCTCCCCTCTACCTCTTGTTTACCTGTGAGTGGCCTTTCTAACAGCAGAATGAGATGCCTGATCCTGCTGGCTCCTAATGCCCTGCTTTCTTCATTCCCTCTTCCCCCCCCTCTCTTCTGTCTCACCATCCTCAAAGTTGGGAGCCTACATATGTTTCTAACTCTCCTCTTCCTCCTCAAAACTATTTCCTTTTTTTTTCATTCTATCCCACCTGTTACTACATGACTTTTAGAAGCTGGGGCTGCTGAGATTATAAAGTGGAGCTAGCAGGTGTAAGAAGAGCTTCCCAAAATTTCTAGCCAGGTTTACCTATCTCCAAGAAGCCTATTCCTGCATCCTGTAATTTAGCTATTTGGTTTAACTTTAACTTCTGCCTTGCATGGACTTCACTGCAACCCCTGGATTGTACCAATGAGACCAGGATCTGGCTTTTTGGTTGGTTTCAACATGTCTCCACCAGATTGCAGGACAACCTGTTCAAACACTGAGTGTGTGTTGAGGAACAGAATATTTTGCATTAGTAGGGCTCTTTATATAAACAGCTTTCTTTCTTTCTTTCCTTCCTTCCTTCCTTCCTTCCTTCCTTCCTTCCTTCCTTCCTTCCTTCCTTCCTTCCTTCCTTCCTTCCTTCCTTCCTTCTTTCTTTCTTTCTTTCTTTCTTTCTTTCTTTCTTTCTTTCTTTCTTTCTTTCTTTCTTTCTTTCTTTCTTTCTCTATGTATGTAACCCAAATGGTGCTTTTCTCAGTAACGAGCTATCCTTCTTTCTGCTACCTCAATTGTTCTACTAAGTACTACATACATTGTTATACAGTAGTCCTCAACTCAGTATTTAGGTTTCTCTGCCTTTACTAATTTCACACAAAAGTTATGTATTCAGTTATTAGGTTGAAGTATGCAAGGATGATTGTGACAGCAGGTAATATTTTTATTTTATTCATTTTAATTATTTGCATGCCACCGTTTACAACCTAACACCAACCATTCATACGAATCTGTAGACTCTGACTGAATGAATAGGTGTTTGCCAAGGCTGAAGTTATGTGCGAAGGTAGACATGTAGCCAATCTTCAGCTCATTGCTTGAAGGTGAGGTGGGAAATAACAGTACAATCCCGTTTGTGTGTAAAAAACTCTCCTGTTACTTAATATTGATATCATGTTGAAAAACTAGCTTAAATGCTGCATTAAGTTTCCTTTGATATACCTGAGTTTATATTCTAGTTTTATAAATAGTGCTTACTTTTGTATAACAGTTCCTTTATTTTGCCCCTGGTTTGTTCAGATCTTTCTAGAGGGCTTGACAAGTAGTCAAAACACATGTTATTATTACTGACATAATGCACAGGAGAGTTATTCAGTAGTTTAGAAAGCTGCTTAAATTATGTAAAAATTTGTGTACTTTTTTCCAGTTAGCTTTTGCTCCCCAGGCAGCCCTGTCTACTTGAGGATGAAGAAGAAAGTTGGGCAGTGAAGGCCCAGTGTTAAATCAGCTTGCATTGGTGCAGGGATGGAGTATAGAATTGCAATAAAATAAATTATTTATTTATTTAAATGTATTGGCTGCCCAACTCCAGTGGACTCTAATATAATTTATATAAATTAAATAAATTGTAATCTTTCTCCTGGATCGATATTATATTTAGCATTTTCCTCTTTTGCTGCTGACCTTAAAGAGATATCAAAGGCAATATGTACTTTTTGTGCTGTTTGGCCCTGAATATATTTTAGAAGTTCATACATTCAGAGTTCTTGATGTTCCATCAGCCAAGGATGTGCATGACATGGTTGGCATGTAGCTCAGGCGGTGGACATGCCAGAGGCTACTGTAAGAATTGGCACAAACTTTGGGTGATCTCAGATCAACATGTGCTCTGACATCACCTTCCCAAGACTTTCCAATATTTAGATAGAGCTTTACATTACTGTGCTGCTGTGTTATTGTCCATGACTGTAGGCTGGTTTACAGAAAAATCTGTGAACAAGGCTCCACATGGTGAGAATGCCTTGAGGTTGCTGTAACATTGACAGCTTTTAAGAGCTGCCACAGATAGAAGCAGAAAGCCTCCTTCCTCCATTTTCTCATCACTGCTGCTATTTATTCACCTCCCGGCAAAGCAAAGCTGATACACAGACAGACAGCAGGGCAAGTAAACAACGCAATCACAGGAACACTCAGAAGATGGCTCTCGGCATGGGGCTGAAGTAGCAACTGCAACTGGTACATTTACCTGGAGTCTTCTCTCCACAGGAGCCTCATTCATCAGCTACTTTCCCTTGTGAACTGAGGACTCTGATACCTTTAAGAAACAACAACACGCTTTTGTACAGTTTTAATGGTTGCCTTGAACACTAGTATAACATATACAAAGGATGTTTAGGAGTGCAGCCTAGAGGAGAAGTTGCAGATTACATCTGCGGCAGAACATATACGTGCCCTTTGTGCTGCCAAGATACACATTTCTGAGACTACCTTACATGTTCCTGTTGACTTGAAGGTGCCAAAGATGGACACATAGGTGTCAGGCAGATTAATGTGTGCATATTTGCAAACATACAGGTAACCTGCCAGTCTTCAGTAAAACCAGACCTTTACAGTGCCCAGGAGGGATTGTGAGCTGGCTGTGAGATTTATCTTCTGTTTCAAGTTGGTGCAGCCACACAGGTCAAGTGGGTGTGAACTGCTGTCTTTTAAGCTGGCAGAGTTTCTGAAAAAGAACAAGGTTCTTTATATTCCCCTTTCTTCAAATCTGGAGTCTCTGCTTGATTAAAGGGGGAAGATATATAGATTTGGCTTGATGCTTTAATAGAGGCAGAAAAATCAGTCAGATATAGACATAGATGATATAGATGTGCAAGGGAAGGCATAGGAAATAGATTAATTACTGTTGATTGACTGACTGACTTCCTTTATAGGCTTCACAGTTATTATGGTTATAAACCAGAAATTCTTCCCTTCCAGAATACATTTAGCATTTAATTACCATCACACTGATATTGTTGGAATCCAGCAAATCAAGCATGCCTCATTAGCATATGGGTGATTGCTCTAGCAGGCAAATTCTGTGCTTCAGAGGAAGCTGCTTGTTGCCCCTCCCACTTCCTCTTCCCCTCTCTCTGATTCTTTCACTGATGGAATAGGATGCATATGCCTGTGCTCCTCCATGGAGAGGCCATGCCTAGGCCTCCATTCCCTTTCTCCATGCAGCCTCTGGCAGCAAATAGGGCAAGAGGTATGCAGTTTAGGGAACAGAAAGAACTGAAACCAATTTTCTACTGAAATGGCTGTATCTGGACTGAATAAATGTAAGAAATCTTTTCCACTTACTTTTTGTACCTGCAATGTCTAAGCGTGTGTTTCTTTATGCTTGGGTGGGCTAAAAGTGTAAGAATAAGAACCTGAATCTGGCTGTGTTTTTAAACAATATTCCTTTTTCTGCCGAGTTTACACAACGTTAAGCTGTGCTCCATTCACTGGTTCTAACAGGCCACTGAATGATCTTCAAAGGGTTATGGGCCCAGGATTTTGTAGAAAGAGGTTTTGTTTTTAAACGGCAGGATTTTTTCCCCTTTTTTCCTTGTTTTATTGTTGAGCAGAAATTTTCTTTTTTCCTGGTTTTGCATGAGTGTTTTTGTTTTTTGAGAGAATACTCAGTCTAGCTCCTGAAAAGGTGAAAAGGCAACTGGCTCGCAATTACGATGTCGCAGTTCTGACAAGCAAAGTCAATGGGGAGCCGGCAGGAGATTGCAAATGGTGATCACATGACACAAGGAAATAGCCTTAAGCATAAAGGAAATATTTTTTTTCTTTTTGAAGTTATTTTTAAATCCTTTTTTGCTTAGACAAGATGGCCAGTGTACTCCTGCCTCACAATCCAGTGATTTTTAAACTAAAACCCAGAGAGTTTTATCCCTGGAAGATATGGGTGAAAGGCAGGCAAGGATTTTTAATCTGCATAACATTTTGAATGAAAATCCTCCTAGTCCAGATTCAGCAGCATATGCAGACTGGATGGCCAATGATCTGAAGCTCCAAGGCTTGATCATGAATTCCTTAAGTGCACAAATGCTGGTACAAATCCAGCACAGAGATACTGCAAGAGGAATGATGGAAGAATTGTTTAAACTCTGTGGGGAAGGAGGAGATTGCCAAGTTGTTAATCTGGTGAGAGAGTTATCCAATTTAAAATTCCAACCAAATGAAGATATAGATGAGCATATTTCTAATTTTCTATCATTGCTGCACAAGCTTGCTTGTAATGATGTAATTTTGGATTACAGGATCCAAGTTGGATTTTTGTTGGAATCACTGCCTCAAATTTTTTCCAGTTTCGCTGCAAGCTAAGGGGGGGGGGGGCAGACAACCCCTTTCAGATTTAATTCAGGAATTAAAGTCTGAGTATAGCAGCCAGGCCTCCTATAGAAATGCCGAGCAGACTCACAATAAGGCAGGCTATTTTTCAAAAGCACCTCAAGGCAAAGGTGGCGGTCTGCAGCAGAGGAGCCTTTCAATAACAAAGAGGCCCATCAAGTGCCATTTTTGTGGCAAGAATGGTCACTTAAAGAAAAATTGTGCAGCCAGGAAGGCAGATCAGAAAACCAACAGAGAGAAAGCTCCACATGCGAGTCTTCTTGAATTTTCAGCCATAAATAAAAGTTGCTTTTCTTTTATATTAGACAGTGGCTGCAACATGCATATGATGATCTTAAGGTGCAGAAATGGTACCACCCAGAAGGACGTAATTGCTACTAATGTTTTATATGTTCCAGATGTGAGCTTGAATTTGATAAGTACATGTGCACTGATGAAGAAAGGCCATATCATTCATTTTAAAGGTAACAATTGTGAAATAATGGATCAAAGAGGTGTCTTTCTAACATGATTTCTAGATAAAGGTTTAATTTTTCTCAATTGTGAGAGGCCAGACATGGCATGCGTGGCCAGTCACCGAGAAAAGGAGGATAACAGCACCATCTTCTGGCACAGACAACTGGGATGTAGAGATTCAAATGCAACTCTTCAAATGAAGAAAAATGGAAAGCAATTTGGAAGCCAAGGACTGTGGTAAGGCTGTTGTAAGGTACAGAACCTACACACAGGGAAATTCCACAAGGCCTGCAGTTCCAAAACAAAGCACCAGGCAGTCTACAGCCCCTGGAGCCAATTCACAACAACCTCTGTGGGCCAATCCAAGCATCTGTTGGGGGTAGCAGACATCTAGCAATGACAGCTACTTACACACACATTCCAACAGAGAAAAGAATCAAATTAGATTCCGAAGCAAAGGAAGGAATCTTGTTGGGGAGCCCACCGGGAAGCAAGGGAGAAAGAGTTTCAGGTCCTAAGACTGGCTCAATCCACACTTGCAGAGTGGTGCATTTTAATGAGACAGAGCCAAATCAAAATCCTCTAACCAATAGAGCTACAGAAGGGGGAGGTGATGATGACTTATTCAAAGTACCTCACCTAGTATTTCCAGGTGCAGCAAGAAGGCAAGCCCAGAGAGAGGACATCGAGCCAGAGACTCTGCCTGAGTCAGATGATGAGGAACCAGGAGGGGCAGAAGGGGCAGAGATGCAGTACGATCCAGACCTGAGTCCTGTTCTGGACATGAGGTGCTCATCGCGACCCAACAAGGGAGTTCCAGCCAAGCGACTGTCCTACCTCACAGGAGTGGTGTTGCTGAAAGAGCCTGCATCATGGAAGGAAGTGCAACAGCTGCCACCAGCTGAAGCAAGTAAGTGGAGGAAAGCAGCTCAAGAAAAGTTTGAGGCTCTGCAACACAACAACACTTGGACACTCACAAAGTTACCTGATGGCAAAAAGGCCATTGGTTGCAAATGGGTCTTTAAGGCCAAACAGAATTAGAAGGGAGAGGTCCAAAGATATAAAGCTAGACTGGTAGCTAAGGGCTATTCACAAAAGTATGGGGAAGATTATGACCAGACCTTTGCACCAGTTGTGATCCACACAACAATTCGACTTCTTTTAAGTCTAGCTGCAAGCAGAAACATGCAAATGGAACATATGGACATTAAAACAGTGTTCTTGCATGGTGAAATTCAGGAAGAGTTGTACATGCAACAGCCTGAAGTCTTCACTGATCCAAAGAACCGACATTTAGTGTGCAGGCTTCAGAAGGGGATCTATGGGCTTAAACAAGCAGCAAGGGCCTGGAATGTGAAACTAAACCAGATGCTAATAAAGCAAGGTTTCACTCAGGGCAAAGCTGATCCCTGCCTCTACACACAACACAAGAATGGCAGAGACGTGTTCATTCTGACATTTGTGGATGATTTGATTCTCTGTTATGAGGATCAGAGGGACATTGATGAAATTGTGTCCAATTTGAACATGGAAGTAGAGGTGAAATGTCTTGGAAAGGCTACTACATGGGAATACAAATTGACAGAGAAGAAGATGGAAGTTTTCTCCTCAGTCAGAGGCAAAAGATTTTAGAATTACTGTATTGGAGTGCCTGGGACTGCAAAATGCAAACACAGTTCCAACTCCAATGGAAACAAACTTTCACAAAGTCAAGGACACTAGTGAACTGTTGCCTCAGTACAATAGGTACAGAGAGGCCATTGAAAAGCTCTTATATCTGTCAACAACAATGAGGCCAGATATTTCAACTGCAATGGGGATCCTCTGCAGAAAGACCAGCACACCCACCCAAAGGGACTGGACAGGCATTTAGCGGATGACAAGATACCTGAAGGGGACTGCAGACCTGAAGCTTAAGCTGCCAGCAACTGATTCTCCTGAACTAGTGGGGTACACCGATGCAGATTGGGCAGAGGATGTAACTGATCACAAATCCACTAGTGGGAATGTGTTTTTCTTTGGGGGAGATGCTGTGATCTGGGCTAGTTGCAAGCAGGCTATTTTGGCATGCTCAACTATTGAAGCAGAGTATGTCTCAGCAGCTGAGACATGCGCAGAGGTGCAATGGCTCAAGTATTTACTTGAGGATCTGGGGGTCAGTGTTCCTGCTCCAATAAGAGTCTTTGAGGACAACCAAAGTTGTATAAGACTTTCTCTGTCACAGAAGGTGGGAGGGTGGATCAAACACATGGATGTTCACTACCACATAATTAGAGAGGCACAGGATACAGGACTACTACATTTGGAGTATTGTCCCTCAGATAGTATGACTGCAGACATCCTTACAAAACCACTTGCGAAGGGTGTCTACCAAGGCCTACGTAATGAGTTAAATCTTGTGTAGGTATGATGCATGACTTTGATTTGAGAAGGGGTGTTGGAATCTGGCAAATCAAGCGTGCCTCATTAGCATATGGGTGATTGCTCTAGCAGGCAAACTCTGTGCTTCAGAGGAAGCTGCTTGTTGCCCCTCCCACTTCCTCTTCCTCTCTCTCTGATTCTTCCACTGATGGAATAGGACACATGTGCCTGTGCTCCTCCATGGAGAGGCCATGCCTAGGCCTCAAGCCCCTTTCTCCAAGCAACCTCTGGCAGCAATCAGGGCCAGAGGTATGCAGTTTAGGCAACAGAAAGAAGAACTGAAACCAATTTTCTACTGAAATGGCTGTACCTGGACCAAATAAATGTAAGAACTCTTTTGTACTTACTTTTCGTACCTGCAATGTCTAAGCGTGTGTTTCTTTATGCTTGGGTGGGCTAAAAGTGTATGATTAAGAACCTGAATCTCTCTAACGTGCTCACAGGCTGTGTTTTTAAACAATATTCCTTTTTTCTGCTCACTAGTTTATATAACATTAAGCTCTGCTCCATTCACTGTTTCTAACAGGCCACTGAATGATCTTCAGATATCTCTTTGAATAATCTAGTTTTTGTTAAGTACTGGGTATTAATCAGCTTATTCCTTTGCCCAGGAACTTATTCCCTTGCAAATGTATATAAAATTGTAATTAGGAAGGGGGAGATTTGGTTCTCATTTTAATGTAGCCATACTTATGTTTGCACTTTTGGACCAAATTGGAGCCCAAATGCAGTTATCCTTTGAAATTCATACTTCTCTGAATCATGCAATGGACTTCTCTAATCAAAAAATGGGACTGTTACAGAGATGAATATATTAGGGATTTTTATACTTATAATTGTGTGAATAAATGAAAATAACATTCAAGAAATAGCCAATGCAAGAAATGGACATATTAGCCAAAAGAGTAGGCAATAGATGTGCATGTCAGATTTGGCCCTGCTTCACTTTTCAAGATCAGTCAAGATTTGCTAGCTGGGCTCTTTCAAGGTAGTTAAATGGTACTTAAAATATGCTTTCAAAAAAAAGAGCACACATCCAATTTGCCTTTTATCTTTGAGGAAGGGAGAATTAATCGCCTTGTATAAATCTTATTAGAGATAGAAACAGATAGATAAATAGACAAAGATACAGATTGCCTGATTTTATTTCTGTCAATGACAGCAAAGATAAAATATAGTAAAATACAATGAAGCATCCATACAAATATGAAAAAGTGAATAGCATATAAAAATTGAATATTGCATCTATACATTCCATAAAAGTAGTATAAATAACTAAACGTATCCCTGCTTATTTAACTTATATGCAGAGTACATCATGAGAAATGCCGGGCTGGATGAATCAGAAGCTGGAGTTAAGATTGCCAGGAGAAATATCAACAACCTCAGATATGCAGATGATACCACCCTAATGGCAGAAAGTGAAGAGGAACTAAAGAGCCTCTTGATGAGGGTGAAAGAGGAGAGTGCAAAAGCTGGCTTGAAACTCAACATGAAAAAAACTCAGATCATGGCATCTGGTCCCATCACTTTCTGGCAAATAGAAGGGGAAGAAATGGAAGCAGTGACAGATTTTATTTTCTTTGGCTCCAAGATCACTGCAGATGGTGACTGCAGCCATGAAATTAAAAGATGCTTGCTCCTTGGGAGGAAAGCTATGGCAGACCTAGACAGCATATTAAAAAGCAGAGTCATCACCTTGCCGACAAAGGTCCGTATAATTAAACCTATGGTTTTCCCAGTAGTAATGTATGGCTGTGAGAGTTGGACCATAAGGAAGGCTGAGCGCCGAATAATTGATTCTTTCGAGCTGTGGTGCTGGAGAAGACTCTTAAGAGTCCCTTGGACTGCAAGGAGGTCAAATCACTCAATCCTAAAGGAAATCAATCCTGACTGCTCATTGGAAGGACAGATACTGAAGCTTAAGCTCAAATGCTTTGGCCACCTAATGCAAAGAGAGGACTCACTGGAAAAGACCCTGATGCTGGGAAAGACTGAAGGCAAAAGGAGAAGGGGACGGCAGAGGATGAGATGGTTAGAAAGCATCACCGATGTAATGAATATGAATTTGAGTAAACTCCGGGAGACAGTGGAGGACAGGAAGGCCTGTCGTGCTATGGTCCATGAGGTCACGAAGAGTCGGACACGACTAAACGACTGAACAACAACAACAAATGAAACCTATTAACCTATAAAAATAAAAAAACAAAAACAAAAGTCACTCAATCTGTATCTTTGTCTATTTATCTACCTATTTCTATCTCTAATGTAATAAGATTTAGACAATGTGACCAAAAATTCCCTTTCTGTTTAACTGGGGAGGAAATATTGGAAATACTTCCCTTCTTCTGCTGTTATTTTTTCAATTTTTTACTTAATTTATTTTAAATTCATTGAAAAGAAATTCAGATCTCTTTTTTGTTCATATGTATTTTTAAAGCAATACACACTGGAACTATAGAACCATATGGATTAATTTATTATGTTTTCTGCTTATCATCTTATTCTGAATATTCAGTTCTAGATTTTCATCATTGTGGTCTTTTAATCAAGGATTGGCTTGACTGCTTATTACAGAAAAATATGCCACTTCCCTTTTTTTTTTACATAAGTTTTATTAGGTTTTTAAATATACAAAGCTAAAAGTTAAAGATGAAATGGAAAAAGAAATACAAATTAAAAGAAAAGAAAAAGAACAGTGCAGTAAAGAAAAAGAAAAAAGAAAAAAAAATAAAGAAAAAGACATACATAGAAATTAGATAACCTCCGATCCGTCTATGGTCATAAGAATAAAGTATATAGTTTGTTTTAACATGCTGGCTATTCATATAACATTCATATATTTTTCCTTGTCTATTATATACTATTTATCTATAATCTAATCATCAAAACCCCATATTTAGCTTTACTCCTCCTGCTTTTTGCAAATAGTCCATCAAAAATTTCCACTCATTAAAGAATAATAATTAAAATTTTCTTTTAGTAGGCAAATCAATTTGTCATTTTCTGTCATTTCTAGTAATTTCAACATCCATTCCTGTATTGTTGGTACACTTTAATTTTTCCAAAACTATACATATATAAGTAAAGAGAAAAAAAAAATTTCTATTTGTGCATCCCAAATTCCAGATAAAAAGAAAAAATTCTAGTTTAAGTCTTTTAATTTATACCCAACCATACTATTATACTATGCATATAGAAATAAAAAGAAAAGAATTTTTCTATTTATACAACCCAGATTCCAAACCAAAAAAAAAAAAAATCTGATTTAATTCTTTTAAGTTATACCCAACCCTACTGTTTTTGATCTCTCACTGTAATATTTCTTCAGATTTTGCTCTTTTGTAACTTTTCTCACAAAATATCTTGACAATTTCTTATCTCTAACGTAACGTGAGTCAACTCTGAAAATTTTATCTATCTCAGAGTCCATATCTTCTTCTTCTATCTCTAAATATTGAACTAAAGTATCAACTATATATTTTCTCATATTCTCATCTAATTTTTCCAGGGCTCCTCTCAGACTCAAAATAAATTCTTCTTCTCTCATTTCTGCTAATACAATAGCATCTAAATTATATTCCATAGTAATAGAATCTGATTTAATCTCCAATTTCTTAACCTGGCCTTGTGTCTCTTTAAAATCCCCTAGAAAAATATTTGCAATTTCTTTGACAATCTGTATTTCATTTCTAAATTCTTTTTTTGAATCTTCCTTCATCACTTCCAATTTCTCTTCTACTTGTTGATCTAGAATATTGTCCATTTTTTTGTCTATTTTTATATCAAAAGAAGTAATCAAGTCATCCATCTTTTTCTCCAAGGTAACAGTTAAAATATCCATCTTTTCCTCCAAGGCAGTAGTTGAATCATCTATTTTTTGATTCAGTGCTGTAATCGCATCCAATATTTTTTCCATATCTGATGTTGGTACTTCTGAAGGTGCAGCCATGGACTCCATTTCCTTATCTCTATCCCTCTTCACTCTTGCAGCCGCAGTAACCAGGTTGTATATAATATTCCTGTAAAGAGAAAAGAAAAATAACAAAAGACAAAGGAGAACCACTATAAACAATAAAAAAAAAGAAAAAGGGAAGAAGAGGGGTAAAAATTATTAAAGATTCAAAAGAAAAAAAGGGGGAAGAGAAGAAAGGGGAAAAAAATCCAGATGCAATAAAAAAAATTAAAAAATAAAAATAATACTACTTTTTCTTAATAGATGTTGCATAAAAAAAGGGCAAAATGTACTTTGGTAAAATCAACAATTCTCACATGAAAAAAAAATAAAAGATAAGAGTACAACGGGTAAGTCCTTTAGCTGTAGTCAAAATATCCTTGAAAATGTAATAACAATCCAGTTCTCAGGCAAGCTTATAATCACAAGTCTCAAAGAGGAGAGAGAGAAGAAAAAAAAAGAGAAGGGGGGGGGGAAGGAGAAAGCCCCAACTCCAAATGTCTTCACTCTCCAAGACAAAAAGCAACAAGAAAGTCCACTAAAATCCCATATAATAAGGAAATTCCCAAAACTGTTCAAAACAAAGATATTCCAAAAATACCCATTATAATCCAAATAATTTCCAAACGCATTACAGAAAAAAAAGGAGAAAAAATACCATCTCAAGATGAAAAGCAGAAAAGCAAAAAAAAAAAAGATAAAAGGCAGATCGTTAACCCATTTGAATTCAAAATCCAGAGAGGAAAATAGATTAGTCCCACTTCAGTAAATAAGCCATTTGTCAGTAGTTAATGTCACTCCATTTCACTTCCAAGTAAAGTCATTATTCTTTAAGCTCCCACCATTTCTCAAGTCTTCTTTAGCAAGAAAATTACACAAGCACCAGCAGCATCGATCATGTCCATAGAAGGACCTTAGCAGATAATATGTAAAATTAAAATAAACACAAATATAAAACAGTGACTAAAAGTGCTGAATTTAGGTGCTACTTATCTGAAAAGATTTCGCTGTTTCCTGCAGAGCAATAACGATGGTCCTTCCAGTCGCTTTCGTCGCTTCAATTTCCTTTTTCCCGTGGTGGAAAAACGGGAATTGGGAAAGAGCGACGGTTCCGGCAACCCTTGTGGTTTATCTTCTGATCCCCTTTTCTTCAAAGGGGAGATTTCAGCAGTTTTATTTCTTTAAAAACCGCTGCAAGCAGGCAAACAGCTGAGCCGAGCCAGGAGCGCTCGGTTCAGCGCACCTACGTCTTCAGCACCCGGAAGCGATCTCTCGCCACTTCCCTTTTTTCAGCATGATATATCTACATTACCTCTTCTTCCTTGAAACTATGACCTCTGTATAGATCTTTATACCCTTTATACCCCCTTTAGATCTGAAAAAAAATTATCTTCAGCATCACCATTAAAAATTTTCAAAAGAAAAGCTCAATTAAGTATATGGTTTTTGAAATACATTATTTTCACATTCAGCTTCCTTCCATCCTGGGCAAGTTTTACTGAAGTTTATAACACTATTATTTAGTTTTATATATCAAACTATAGCAAAAGTCTGAAAATCTGTTGCTTTTTCTTGAATTGATTAATTGCAAAAGTATACAACCATTTTTCAACTGCAATTTTATGACAGGAACCACAGCCATTGCCATCACCATCACCATTGCCATCACCATCTGATATGGCTGAGGACCACAGGACAAATAATATTGATATGTCAATGAAGCAGCAATGCCTGTCTTTTCCTCTACTATTTGCTCATTTGTTTTTTTTAAAAGATTGCAAATTTCATGCCAAATTTTGATGGAACATAAAATAAAACCAGTATGTTAAGTCTTTGATAAATAGCTAGAAGATGTCTTCTATTTCCCACCAAAAATCAGCATGAAATTTATGCTACCACTGTTTGATGGTCTGCTGTCAAAGGTAGGTGATGTGATCTTGGGTTACCCTAGAGTCCAGTGAAAAGGTGTTCTGGAGCCACTTCTAGGTTCAGTGTTATCTATTCTGCTTTAGTTGAGCAATAGTCTGGGAATTCAACCCCAGTGGGATCTGGGTCAAATCTGGGATGAATCAGAAATAGTTTTAGAGCTGGTCCGATTCTCAGGGAGTTCCAATTTGTACACCCTGTTCAAATATACAGGAAAGGTCCTGATAATACAGGAGCTGGTTTTTTTTTGTTCTCCTCTGATGTAATGTTCAAAGTGTAGGTCTAGGACAATCAATCTAGAGAAAAGAGGGGTTATTTCTAGTTTCTGAGTTACAAACCTATTGTGCTGGATGTAAAAGGAGACATCCAGAACAGGGTTTACCTTCTTTTCAAGATTTTATTGAGGGGGGAAAAAAGGTTAATTCCCCAATCCCTCACACACACACACACAAAGAGAGAGAGAGAGAGAGAGAGAGAGAGAGAGAGAGAGAGAGAGAGAGTGTGTGTGTGTGTGTGTGTGTGTGTTTTGCTGATCTGGCTCCCCCTGAGTTTGATTTTAAGTTGAACAAAATCAAAGCCAAAACTGTATTTTAGTGCAAGCAATGTATGTAATATCACATGCAGTCCAGAATCCTGGACTTATGAAAAAGGGGTCATATAGCTCCCTTGTGTTCTCAGCAAGGCCCAGCCTATAGCAGAGAACCAGGAACCACCCACTTTCTTATATTGGTCCTTGTACACAGAGCATGAAAGCCTTTCCAATTCACTTGATGGTTCATACGTTAGCTGCAGTCCAACCATGTTGTTGCCATTCATCATATTTATAGGGTGTGCACTTTTATGTACTGTATTTCAGTGAAGTTTTAATGCCAGGCCAGTGCCACAGGGTACTAGTCAACAACAAAGATATAAACACAGTTTAAAAGGTAAAGCCATAAAAGAGAAAAATAATAGCTAAAATCACTGCTTGGTACCTAAAGGCTCTATGGAGGTTTCTTTTCTTTTTGTGTTTATTTCAACCAATACTCAAAGACAGCACTTTGTTATTTCCAGTGATATGCAGAGAGTGTCAACCTGTCTCTTGCCATTGCCCAGATGGCAATCTTGAAGACATATTTTCCGTCAGTGGAACACAGTTGATTATATGTATATGAAAAGCCTTTTTGTCTCTGCACCTTCCAGCTAAGTGTGAGACAGGAAGAAAAGCAGACTTACTCTTCTGTTGTGGACAGTAGTAGCCTTGGGTTTCATTTATGGATTCACAACAGGGCAAGTTCACTTGGCTGGCAGAGCTTCCTGCATCATGAGAAGCTGCTAGAATGTCTGAATTCCAGTTAGGATTGGATGAAGGCACTGACTTTATGTACAATCAATCATTGCCCTTTTTGACATTGTAGGAGGAGCACCGTGTTCATCTATGATAGGCAAAAATCAGAAGGAATCTGGTAGCACCTTTTCAGACTGAAACATTTTATTAAAAGACTTAAGCTTTTGTGGGCTATAGCTCACTCATCAGATGCATGGAGAGGAGTAAGTAAACCAATGTAGGATTTAAAGTGGGATGAGGGAGGAAGGCAGGGTGGTTAGATGCAGATACAGATTACATGTGAAACAGATTACAAGTACCTTATTAATTAACAATTGTAATGTGCTAAAAACCCATTGTTTTTGTGAAGGCCTTCTGAGATAGCCTGATACCTTTAGTTGTATGTACTCAACTCTGCTGGTGAAGGTTTCTTGTTCTACAACAACTACTTTGCTATCTGTAACGAATGCCTTGGGAGGTTAAAATGGTTTGGTATTACTTTTTCCTTCTTTCAAGTCCTGATGTCAAACTTGTGCCCATTAATTCTTTTGCACAAAATCTGGCCTATTCATCTTATGTAGAATTTAGAGAGGTATTGCTGGCAGATGATGACATATATCACATTAGAGGAAGAGCATATGAAGGTGCCTCTAATCTTGTGTGTGAAGTTGGTGGGGCCTGTTGAAGCTGGTTTGTAAGAGGAGGACACTGATGGTTCCAGATGCTCCCAGATATATTTTTAAAAGGTCAGCTCCTTAAGAAATGGTCTGTATGATCACTCAAATATGGTATTATGAGATTAAGATAAACTATGCACTTGCAATTCATTCAGGTATTACTTCCAAGCTTGGATACTGAGGATTAGAAGAGGAAAATAATGGAGAAATAAATTATGCCACGTGGAACTGAACAGTGTTTATTTCTGATTCAAATGCTTAACAATAGATAGATAGATAGATAGATAGATAGATAGATAGATAGATGAAGACGTATCACATTAAAGAAAGATCATATGAAGGTGTCTCTGATCGTGTTTGTGAAGTTGTTGGGGCCTGTTGAAGCTAGTTTTCCATTCTAGTCTCAATCTTGTGTACATTCAGCATACATTCAACATAACCTCTGACTCTTTACATAGATATACAATATGTGCTTTTGCAGGTTCCTCTGTGTATGGAGCCCATTCAAACACATTCAGTACATATATTGAACTGAATACAAAACTAGATATGTTACAACAGTGGATGTGATTCAGTACTATGCATATTCAGTACACAGCTGTGCCTCCCCTGCTTGAGTGTCATCATTTCCCAAAAAGCAAAGCTTCCATTCAAATACCACCAAAAACATCAAAACACAGAAGAGAACCAATGAATTGATCCCCTTCCCAAGTTCCTCTCTTTTAGCGAACATCTCAAGATGAATTGACCTAGTGTTCTTCAAATGAAAACTTACCAGGAAAAGAAATGGGGAAGGTATTTCAGGAGCACAATTATGTCAGTAACATAGCCAAACATGCATGGGCTAGAGTTGCCCAAGTTACAGCTCTCTACTTTCCTGTAGATTCTAACTCAGATAGAAAAAGGGTGGATCATATTGTTTCATGAAACACTGGAGATATGAAGCTAAATAAATAAAGTTATCTCCTAATGTATTGTCGAAGGCTTTCACAGCCGGAGTTCAATGGTTGTTGTGGGTCTTCCGGGCTGTGTGGCCATGTTCTGGAAGTTGTGGTTCCTAACGTTTCGCCAACATCTGTGGCCAGCATCTTCAGAGGGCAGGAGCACAGACAGAAGTGCCCATTCTACCTGAGCACAGAAAGAGCGCTTCTGTCTGTGCTCCTGCCCTCTGAAGATGCTGGCCACAGATGCTGGCAAAACGTTAGGAACCACAACTTCCAGAACACGGCCACACAGCCCGGAAGACCCACAACAATTATCTCCTAATGTTACATCCATTCCAAAGAGAAAACATATACTCATAACTTCTCTCATTTCCCCTGAACCCACAACAGATAACACAAATCTGCTCCAGAGGAAGCCCTCTGGACCACATTAAGAGAAATGGAGCTATAGAGGAAAAGGAAGACCATTCTAGCAGTAATGCCAATTCTACTGGCAGAGGAACAGCACGCAGTACAGATCAATGTTGTTTGGGCTATGATCTGGAAGATCTAGGTTCAGCTGCCCCCCTAAACCTAAGGCCTTAAGCAAGCCACTATGCTTTAGCTCAGAGGTATGTCATTCACCCTTGGGTGAGGTCTCCATGGATCTCCAGAAGTTGTTACCAAGCTGTCATTTTTAATGAGACAGAAGGTTGTTGGAAAGAAATCTTACCAAGTTTGTTTCCGAGCTGGGAATAAAATGCACAGGCAGTTGCTTGAAACAGAGATGAAGTTTATTTCTGAGAGTGCAACATACAGAGTCAGCTGTCGGAGGCGGCCGCACCTTCGTCTTCCCTGAAAGCCTTTTATATAGAGAAATCTTGCTTTTGTTCCTCGGAAGTGTGTGAAAGTGTGCTGGTCCTCTAGGAATACCAAGTGCCATTAGCCGGAGTTCCTGTCAGGGGTTGAGGCGAAGAAACAACGCTGAGCCAGGAATGAAGCTCTAGTTCTTTATTGTTTCTACCTTACACAGAATCTTGCCAAACTAGTCAAAGCCAAGAGGAGCTAGGGAGAAATACTCCAGTGAATCTAAGGCGGGTCCTGTCTCAGTTTCTTGGCCAGCTGCCCAAGGTCCTCCAAACTGTAAGATCATTTCTCCTCTTGGAATACACCCCCTCCTTCCTCTCCTGTGACCTCCATGGCACCACCTCCCTCCTCAGAGACACATTCCATCACAGTTCCAGAGGGGCCCGCTCTGTGGTCAGGCACCCTGCTGAGTCACGGTTTCAGCTTGTTTAGCATTGCTGATTGAAGCAACAATCTTTTGGGGGAAAGGATCTTTTGTTATTTAATTAAAGAGAACTTCCGGCTACAGTAAGTTCAGCCAGGAAGAAATGTTCACCCAAATAAAATAACTCTTTCTGCTACGCCCCCCGTGCCGCCGCTGTGCGTGCGCTGCCACACGCCCCCCCGCGCCACCGCACGCCCCCCGCGCCACCGCTGTGCACATGCGCGCCACCGCAGACCCCCACACACCGCTGACGTGCGCGCGCCACCGCCGTGCTGCCGCCGCCGCCATTAATGTGTCACCAGCGGCGGCACTTTGGAAAGCCCTGTATTAGAAGATAAATACTCTGACATTCACAGCACACTACAAAATGAAACAGAAATCTATCAGCTCTCTCCAAAATAAATTCCAAAATAAATTTGTCTATACTGCCCAAATAAATTAATTATGTCTCAGGGCATATTAATTCATATTAAGAGTTCTGAATTTTCCCTGCACTCCCCAACTCCAAATTACCTGGTTCTATTTGTGGAAAACCACCCATGAGAAACCAATGAGAAAAAATCCACCATTGTTCAGTTTGGGTTTCTGGACTTTGTTCACATAGTTACATGTACACAGTTTACTGCAAATTGTGTCCTTGTGATTGTTTTTTCTTACAGGTTCAATGGCATCTGCAGGTGGGCAAAGAAGACATCAAAGTGATGAAAGGAGCATTGCAGCATCATGGCACACAACTTGCCTCTTTTTTATTTGTGTTGTAATGTTGCACGCATATCCAAAAGGAAGCTGCTGCATTAGTTACCACACACACAAAATCATGTATAGCAATCAAGTAGATCAGAGACTGCGGAGAAGGTAGATCTGGATGTATGGTTAGATACCTGAGTGATTTTCAATAGATCTCCAAGGATTTCAGATTCTCACTTATTTATCAATAACTGAGAATTTAAGCTCAATTTATTGATTTTTTAACTCTGTTCAGCGTTGGCAGAAATATCCCTGTTCTCATAATTCTTACATTTTAACTGTTTTTTTTTTTACAACAGGCTCTAATTGGTAGATATTGGTATTCTTACAGAGAACAAAATAGATCCTTGAAACCTGATGAATTTTGTCAGGGGATTGCATTTTCCCCTTGTCTCAGAAAAATTCTGGGATTTACTTTTTTGCATAAGAACAAAAACGAAAAAAGCCAACTAATTCTGCCTTTAATTCTAGAAATGCTACAAGTTACTATGTGGATGAACCTTCCAAAAGCTCCTGTTAATTTTAAATGTACCATGTTTGAATATTGAAGGAAGAAAACACTATCAAGGTTTTACTCTTAACTCTCCAGAAATGCTGATATTTTAATTAACCTGTAGTTTTATTTTATTTTATACTTATTTATTTTTCAGTTTTGAGACCACGCAACTCCTTAGTAACTCTGGGAAACTTACAAATACTAAAGAAAAACACTCCATTTAAAACAAACAATAGTGGAAATGATGCTGCTGATTATATTGAAATGAGATTTAGGATAATATTTTGGGTGTCCGATTGATACAATTAATGCTCGTATACTTTTTAAAAAATATATTTTTCTTTATGTAGATTTTTTTCAAAAAAAGAGTGTTTAAAGCAAAACCATTAGGTAATGAATATATTACAATGAATTTCATCTGTTAGAAGAAAAATATTTAAATGAGCCCATGCTAAGCTCAAGGAGATCTGCTAAACTTTAGATAATATTCTAGAAAGGTATTCCTGTTTGATGTGGTGCATGAGTAAGAACAGATCAAGGGTAAACAATACAGAGAAAGGGGTTTCTTTTTCTTTTCATGTTCTGGTGTTGTAAGCAAGGCTCAGGAATGCAAACTAGCTTTATAAATACAGATTGACCCACCTGTATATTTTTCAATAAGAAGCAATGTCTACTATTTCCGGAAGGGGAGTCAAGTCTGCAGTTTTAAGCTATATACAAATGATAAAAGCACAGACATCAAAGTGTGCAGCCTTTCAACTCATGCTCAATTAGAATAAAAGTTTTGGTGGATGTTTTAAACAGTTAGGGCTAACTAACTGTGACAGCATCTCAGCTCTGCAAATGGGATGATTTTGGATTGACTTTTGATCTGACTGACAGTTTCTTATACACTTCAGTGTCAGTTTATAACACACAAGTTCACATTTGAATGCATATGTCTCTAATTAGAAACTGTTTATGGACTAGCCACATACATTTAACACACAAGGGTAAAGGGACTTTTGGAAAAAAATAAATCAGGTTTATGGTTTAATAGAAGGGAAATAATTAAAAAGAGTGCTTGACCTATACATTTCTTTTACAGCATAAGGAAAAGGACACTTTTACCATATGGAAACTGGCTTGCAACATAATAATATAAAGACAATAACTTCAAGGAATAGTTTAGTACCGGTTCAGCTTAGCTAATCTAGTACAGATATGATTCTCAATGCAATGGCAAATTTGTCGGTGGTGACAATTGGGGCCTTCCTAAATCTCTGCCTGCCCCAAGGTCCCACCCCTGGGAACTCTACTGGGCTGTAGATGACCTCCCAGTGGCCTAGAACTAGGATATGGCTGGATCATAGCTCATCATTGAACTACCCAGGGTCCCTGACAGGGGAGATGGGCGGTAATATAAATTTAATAAAATTAAAAATAAATCTATCTCATCAGCAATTATAGCTTGGGCCTGATTCACTTTCCTTCAGCTGCCTCCACATGTTTGGCCCAAAGCCCACCCCTGGATGAGCAGGTACGCATGGTTTATCATATAATATTTTATGTTATAGGCTAATGGATTTAATAAAAGGATAATAATGGAGACATTACATCTTTCAACTATAATATAAATCAAAGGTGGACAATATGTAAGCAGTGGATTCCCAGCTCCTTTTTCTGTAGCACCTCGACTTCTCCATGATCACAATGGAGAATTTTTGCACAGTCTTTTGCTATTCCTGTTAAGTCCTGAATAGGTGTAATGAACCTATTTTACTAAATAAATAATGTTTTACCCAAACACACATACACACACATACAGAATAATTGAAAAAGGGAGATGTGAAAATTCTGCTTCATTTCCTCCAGAGATGTTCCTTCATCACTGCTGCCCTTCATGTAAGTCTTTGAAGGTGGGAAAAGAGGGTGGTGGTTGTTTTTTAAAGTCTGATCCCTGTTTGCAAAAAGATTGACCACCCCTGACATAAATAGAAATAGGGAAAAAAAGAAGGAATATCCACTAAGGTTTTGGGGACTGATTTACTGGTAGCAATGTCATCAGATATGGCAAATGGAAAGTCATAAAACAAAATACTGGTTCAGGAAGGTCTGCATCACCAAAGTGGTTGAGTAAGTATTATTCATGAATTAGAACTATGCTTCGGTCAAGTGCTTGGTCTCTCTGTGTGTGTTGACTGAAAAAGAAAGAAAATGATTGATTATGAACCTGGAAAGTTGGCTAGAACTTGGGCTTTAAGATGAATGGCTGTAAATAGTAATTTTAGTACTTATTAATGAAGATTGCTAACATTAAACTACCCTATTGGCATCGTAATGAGACAGTGATCATGACAAGCACAGAATGTGATTTCTCACTGCCACTTGCAGCAGGTAACCAGGGCTATTTCCTCCCAGTCAGCTGATGAGATGGATAAGCTGGCTGGAAAGAAAAGATAGGAAGCGGTGACCTACACTTTACATAGGCAGGCTGCCAGCCATAGGTTGCCCATTCATGCCTTAAAACAGAGGTGAAAAATGGGGGCCTGAAAACTGTATGAAGATTAACCACATTCTGTTTGGGGCCCCAAGAGCCTCTCAAATTCAGGAAGTCCAAATTTGGGGAACCTTGGGGGGCATGAACAAATAAAATTAATGCCTTAAAGTATGTTTGGTGAATATTCTGCCTTTTCTTTCTTCAGACTTCTGAAACTTCTCCCAAAATGTACACTGACCCAACCACTTTTGGAGTGCCATCTTTGGTCTGGATGTATATGTGTCTTCTCCTTCTCCTTCTCCTCCTTCTCCTTCTCCTTCCTAGTGTTTTCCCGCAAGTGCAGAGTCCACTTTTCAGATCAATGAATGCCATTTCATGCAATCAAATGCAGCAATCAGGTCCAACTGGGTGATCTTCATGTCTGCGTCAATTGTGTCTGGCCACCTTTGCTTTGGTCTTCCATGCAGGTGTTTGCCATTGGTGTTAAAGTGGTAAGCAGTGCAGATGATGGTGTGGGGTATTGCTCGTAGGAGCTCATGGTTGCGTCCAGTCAAGGTGCCAATGTTCAGTATATGGCTGTTGATCCATTTGGTTGTGACAAGAATTGACAGCCCGAGCCTGACGTCAGTTGGTTCATGTTCAGCTCAGCAGTTGGTCTGTATGTATATGTGTGTTGTTTTGAATAAATTTCAATTAAGTGAATCTCACCATTTTGTTCTCACTTGGCATTTAAAATGTTCTAAAAAATCCTAAGTCTTCAGTACTGGGAAGCATCCATGTGTCCATCTCTACAACATGAGGAGAACAATATATGTGAGAGGGAATCATACCTGCTAATACGGAGCTCCATGTGTTTGTTTATTCTAGTTCTTGAATATGTAATATAACCAGCTTTTATCCTGCTCATCATTGTCTACCAAAGCTATGGCAATTACTCTGTTATGGGTTTATATATCCCCAAAACATTCGGTTGCTCCGTGAAATATCTTCCTGTCAGATACGGGGTGGGGGAAGCCCGTCTCATGATGGTTTCTGGAAAGCATTAGGCTTGGCCTTAAAAAAAGATGGGGCAGGTAATTTTCACAGCCAATTTGAATGCAAATTTTTTGATAAAAAAATAACACAGCTTTAGCATTAAGAATACTAAATTAAAGGAAGGCCCACCTGAAGCTGAGGATTTTCTTTCCATATTTCATCTGGAAAGGATAAAAAAAGAGATGAAACTCAAGGCCATGCTTTTATTCAGATCATTTAATCTATTTCTCTATTTCTCTCAAAGGGGATTTTGACAACTCAGGTGACACTGCAGTGTTTCTCCCACCGAATGCACAGACGGAGAAGGAGAAGCGCCTGAAGTGGGAAGCACCAAAATGAATAAGAATAACATTTTCTTGATGAAATAATGCTTCCATGTCAGCAGAAAACGAAACTGCCAGCATTCCTTTGTAGGTCTCTCTCAAGCTTAAGAAAGGGTCCTTGACAGTTCTCACACTGCCTTGAAACATCTTATTGAAATGTAGATTAAGCCTGTACATCTTATAATAGTTGGAAGCCTTTTCATTTTACGTCGTGTATAAAACTAAGAATTAAGTAAGCATTAACTTTAGCAGTTGTATTTCAGCATTTTTCTCCCTGCAGTTTGATCCCTCCTAGACTTAATATTTAGATTTATTTAAAGAGACAGTAGATTACCTGCCAGTACAATAGGATAGCATTATGCATTGCTAGCAATTACTGGAAAATAAGATGGATTGCATTCATAAGGTCAGTATCTCTCCTGTCCTATATACAATCACGAAGAAGCCCTATATACACTCATACACTTATAAGGCTATTTCAAAAGCTCAACTTTATTTGCTTGTTTTAAACCCAGATTATATTTTTTCAGATATAAAAGGCAGTATTTGGAAACATATGGCATCCAAAGGGCCACTCACTCACTCACTTATTTATTTAGGTCCTCCAGCTTTTGATCTAGCTTTGTGTATCTGTTTATCAGGTGAATTGCACATATTTCTACCAATATCCAACAGCACTATTAAATAACAATAGGAAAGCTATATTCCCCACAGGTTCTCACTATTGGCCATGCAGATTGGTTTGTTGGGAGTTGTTCAGCAACATCCAAAGGGCTATAGGTTTTTCCACTACCATTATATAATATTTGTGCACATGGGAAATATATATGCTGCTATTTCATTGGCAAAACTTTGTTACAAACCAATGCATCCCAGTTGGTTGCAGTAGAGTTGGGAAATAAGTTGATTTGGTATAAGTTGGCAGGAAGTTGCTGGGAGAAATTAGGATTGTTGTGGAAAGGGGCTAAGGATCTGGCTGCACAGGTCTATAATGGGATGAAGACATAGCAGAGGAAATAGGATCCTTGGAGGTGCTAATGTTGTTGCAATATGAGATGGGCGGTAAATAAATATGATAAATAAATAAATAAAGTAAATAGAAGAAGAAAGCAGTAAGGAGATCACATGTAAATAACTTAAGTAAAAATATACAGGCATTGATAGCATTTTTTTCTTTCTCCACTGCACTAAATACCACACCTGTTGTTGGTGTAATATGTGGCCATTGTCAAGGTCAGAAGAGATGTAGAATGTGATGGAAATATATCATTGATATTTGATATTATTATTATTATTATTTATATATGTTGTAACTGCCTAGAAACTAGTTGGATTGCAGTGGTTTAAAGATTTCATAAATAAATACTGTAGCCCGATTTATTTTGTCCACCAGTAGCACTCCAGTGGTAGAACATGTCCTTTGGGATGGTGTAGCATCACCATTTTGGATCATAATTTTGAACCAATTTCACAACTGCACCATCACCATCAACTTCAACAGCTTTCGCCTTGTTCTCTTTTTGTGTTTTTTTGTATTGTTCATTGTTTTTAAATGTTTTAACAATTGTAAACTGCCCAGAGTTGCTGGGAGTCAGATCGTATATAATTTTATTTATTTATTTATTATTCAAATTTATCACTGCCCATCTCTACAGCAGTAGACTCTGGGCGGTTTACAACAATTTTAATATTATTGTGGTTGATCGCACAGTCAGCCAGATGTTTAGACTGGATTTGCCATTTTTGTCCACCTATCGAGACCTTCCTAAGGACCTGGGAGAGGCAGATGTTATTTAATAATATTAAAGGTGTTGTTGCAGGATGTAAGCTTTTCCAAGTAAAGCTGCCTTTTGCAGTTGTTGTTGTGATGATGATGATGATGATGATGATGATGATTATAATTATTATTCCATGGAGGAGATGTAGTTTACATTTTTCCCTAGGGGAAAAATGTAAACTACATTCCTAGAGGAAAACTGTCTCCCTAGAGGAGAGATGTTATGGAATGTGTCTCTGAAGGGGGAGGTGATGTTGTGGATTTCGGCGGTGCTACTGGTTCTCAGAAAACACACTGAAGATGTTGCCTAGTCTGGCAATGAAACATCTGCAAGAAAACAACAAGGCTCAGAAAGCACCAAGGACTCCACAAAAATGAAAGTACACCAAGAAAGGAATCCAAATGATAAATATATTTATTATAATTATTGAACCACCCAGAGTTCTCCTTGTGGAGAAGATGGGCGGTAATATAAATCCAATAAATAAGTAATTGGCTCATTCTGAACCCTAATTCCACTACAAGAAATGACATAGAGGGTGTTTGTATGACTTGACTGGGTGGGGTCCTGACTCATGTAGCCATCAAAGACTTGAATGGTAGTCATGACTGATAAAAGAACATGCTACAGTTGCATTTGGCTGCCAGGTTTAAGGATGACAAAAGGGCATGGTAGAAAAAAGGGCAGTTCCACTTCTGTAGAAAAGAAGGAAGAGTGTCACTTCCTGCTGCCTCTTGATTGAGAGAAGGAGAAGGGGAGTGGTCAACAAGGGTCTCAGGAGAGGTGCTCCCGCCATGGGGTTGTCATGGGATTAAGACTGCTGCTGCTGCTTTTGCTTGAGAGGGATTTATTAAGAGAGAACGAGAGCATTGAAAGATGCTTTCAAGAGCTGCAGCCTGTCCTATTTACTTCTATAGTATATTTATATTTATATTTTATTTTTTTTAGCAATTTGTGATTTCTATCATCTGTAAGCCACCCAGAGTCTTTGTATGTGAGATGGTCGGTAGAGAAATACGACAAATAAATATTTATATTTATATTTATATTTATATTTATATTTATATTTATATTTATATTTATATTTATATTTATATTATTTATATTTATATTATTTATATTTATATTTATAAATATAAATTTATATATTTATTTATATAAATATTTATTACATTTACAATATTACATTACATTACATACATACATTACATACATACATTACAATATTTATTTATTACATTTATATCCCGCCCATCTCCCCCACAATTTATATTTATATTTATAAATATAAATTGTGGGGGAGATGGGCGGGATATAAATGTAATAAATAAATATTGTTTTTTAGCAATTTGTGATTTTTATAATCTGTTAGCCACTCAGAGTTGTATGTGAGATGGGCGGTAGAGAAATACGACAAATAAATAAATAAAAAAAGACAACAACAAAAAACTGTAATTACAACTATATCCCAAGGTCACCTTATTTTGTAAGTCTTTGAAAGGAAAAACTAAGCTTTCAATGTTGACCAAGCCTGTTCCAGATTTTTTTTCCCCAAAGGGAGATGTAATGTGACATTTTCTGATTAACAGAATATATAATTTTCTCAAAAATTGATAAATCACACATCTCTGAAATTCAATCCTTTATATCTGGAATTATAGTTTGTGTTTGAATGAGTGCAGGTGTTAGCAACAAACTGATACATGCACAGTGGCCAAAACCTTCCTTTTTTGTACTTGAATCTCAATCTCTGATGCAAGTATATAAATCATAATTTTTGCATCATGATGTCATGATGCACGTTTCATCAGTTCTGTCTCTTCCACCCTATTACCCTGGACAGCTAGGTAGGTGACAAGAATCTAGCATGGGCAAGGATTAGCAAAGCAGGTTTATAACATTAAAGATAAAGGTAAAGGTTTTCCCCTGCACAGTCGTGTCTGACTCTAGGGGGCGGTGCTCATCTCCGTTTCTTAGCCGAAGAGCCAGCGCTGTCTGAAGACGCTTCCACGGTCATGTGGCTGGCATGACGCGTGTGGAATGCTGTTACCATCCCACGGAAGCAAGGCAGGATTCTGGTGTGGGTTGTGGTGTGGCAGCAGCAAGACGAGATCAGGACTCGAGGCTTGGTGCGAAGGCAAGGCAGGATTCTGACACATGGCTCAGCGCGGCGGCAGCAAGGCGAAGCTCCAGCTCGAGGCTTGGTATGAAGGCAAGGCAGGATTCTGGCATGGGACTCAGTGAGGCGGCAAGATGGGGCTCAGTCACGAGGCTTGGCTGATCAGTGAGGCAGGGTTCTGGCACGAAGCTGGGCTAAGGTGGGAAGCAGGGCTCTGGCGTGGCAGCAGGGCTAGGTCCAAGTGGAGGTGCTGGCATGGCGACAAAATCTTGATTCATTTTGGGGTGCAGTACGGAATGTGAACGGTTGTCTCCAGCCACGGTTGCTCGCTGCATTCACCTTTTATCCTTTTGATTTTCACACCATTTGTGAGCGGGGACCAATTGCGCCTCGTGTTGCTCTGCCCGCCTTTCTCACCTCCGTTCTCGCGCGCTAATAGGTGGAGGTGAGTCTCCTTCTAGGCTGCCTCCAATCAGCTGTTTAGGAGCTGATGCAAAATTGACGCCATACTCATTCTTTCCCACTTCAAATGCTAACGACCCTTCTATTTCAAAATTGGACTCATTGGACTCAGCCTCCATCCTGACATCAGTAGGTTATAAGGTACTGAAGAGTCAGTGGCACAAAATCACACATCCAACAAGATTGGGGTGTTTGCTTGTAATTATTTGCATGTTTGTTTGTTCTACCTATTATGCCTCCATTGGCTTCTGAGATGAAATAGGCAAGTACCTTACATACTATCACACACACACAATTTGACAATTGGCATTACCAAAGCTATGATTCTCAAAGAAATGGATACCAAAATAAACGGAGAGGCTACAAACGTTCAAATGAAACTCAGATAATAGTTTAGTCTGGCCTAAGCTAATCTGCTGCTGGAGCCAGTTCCAAAGGTGGCAGGATCCCATCCCATGGACAGAAACCAACTGGCTCAGAAATGGAATCTTACTCACTCAGTGTCTTTGTTTTGTCTGGTAGCAGCAAGCTATTTTTGAAGAATATGCAACTCCTCCATAATTTCCTGCTAGTCCCCACTGCATCATGAGAAGGTTGCTTACTTTGTCCTATTATGCAAAATATTCATTCATTCATTCATTCATTTTGTATGCCACCAACTTCAACCATCTCTGGGTGGCTCACAACAATAAATAACATAAAAACTGCAAAATGCAAAAAATTGACCCAAACAAGTACAAAAATAACTGCAAACTAATCACAAGATGGCAATTCAACATCAAAGCACACATAAAACAGCACAAAGAGGTGAGTCCCATCCACCCTATCCCAAGGCCTGGGTAAATAGCTAGGTCTTTAAGGCTTTCTGGGTCATCAGGATGGGAGCTATATGGATCTCAGGAGGGGCCCACTCAGAGGGCAGGTGCCACCACAGAGAAGGTGAACTTCCTGGGTTTAAAAAGGTAACACTGTTGAATTGTGGGGATCTGGAGAGTGTCATTCTGCTGGTTTGTACCAGATGGGCAGAAATCATGGAAGACAGGTGGTCCTGCGAATAACTGGGCCCTATGCCATGTGGGGATTTATAGGTGATAACCAGCATCTTGAATCACACCTGGAAGCACATTAGTAACCACTGCAGTTCACAGAGCAGAAGTATTACATAGGTGGTCCAAGGCAAGCCCGTCACTGCTCATGCCACCACATTCTAGGCCAGTTGTAGTTTCTGAGTGGTCTTCAAAGGCAATCCCATGTAGAACACATTGCAATAGTTGAGCTGTGATGTAACAAGGGTAGGAGTGAATGCTGAGCACTAATTGCCAACAAATAACAACATTCAACCTACAAAACTAAAGGAATCATTTTGCAATATTTCTGGCACTCTTTCAACACCCTAAATTCTTTGTGAGAATCCAGGAGCTGAGTCAGATGCCCTTTGCTCTAATCCAGCAACTTTCTTCTTGTTTGTCAAAACTTACAGATCAAAATGCCCATATAGGCCACATTGCCATGATAAGTAAATGATGCAGAATGCCCTCCTCAAAAGTCTATATGAGAAGAGAGTTTCAGGCAAACCTTGACTTCATAGATATGTATGCAAATATGTGAATGCAGATAAGAAAACATTGTTCCTAGCTTGTATAAAGTAATAGATGAGACCCTTTCAGTAGGAATGATTCATGAATGGATGAAAATAGAATAGGACTTGTCCAGAACATGAAATTTATAGGAACTTAATGTTGAAATATTGCATATAAATTTATCTAACTCCTCTGGTAGCAGTTAAATGCAATAACTTGAACATTTTGGCATTAGCTGTAATGAGGTTACAGGCATACCTTTAAATTTTGGAAGTGGGTTTTAAGAATACCATTTCATTAATCCAGGAAATTGTTTTCCTCTTTTTCTTTAAGTATTGAAATAGATTTGAATCTTAGACACACCCTTGAGTTCTGCATATTTAGCTTTGGATTGGCATGGCCAATTGAGCAGTATGGCCAATGCTATTTTGCAACCATGAATGACAGCCAAGTTAATAATGTGTAGAAGATGGAAAAACTGGAAGAAATCTATGCGTTTTGTGTGCTGTATATTTGAAAAAATAAGTATCAACTGGCAGACTAAGGAATAATCAAGCGATTGGTTGAAAGAAAAAAAAAGTTGAATGAATATGAGTGTTAAGCTTTACTCTGCAAATTTTACATGGATTCTTCTCCCTCCGTCATTTTTATTTCACCCTTTCCTCCCCTTTTTAATGCTAATGCTTGGGTTCCTCCCATTCTGCTTCAGTGAACTTTCAGGAAAGTATAGCATTCGTTTGTAACTTGGAGTTAAAAATGTAAATGTTCCCCCTGCACATTTGTGCAGTCGTGTCCCACTCTAGGGGCCGGTGCTCATCTCTGTTTGTTAGCCGAAGAGCCAGTGTTGTCCGAAGAAGCTTCCGTGGTCATGTGGCCGGCATGATGCACACGGAACGCTGTTACCTACCCACCAAAGTGGTACCTATTCATCTACTTGCATTTGCATGCTTTCGAATTGCTAGGTTGGAAAGAGCTGGGGCTAGTGTGGGAGCTCACTCTGTCACGCAGGGCTAGGGATTCGAACCTCCGAACTTGCAATCTTCCGATCGACAAGCCTGGCGTCTTACCCGCTGAGCCACCACGACCCCTAACTTGGAGATACAAGAGTGCAACAAGAGCGCAACCACCCAGAGTTCCTCATTAGGGGAGATTGGGGGTGATATAAATTTAAATAATAAATAAATAAGATGGAATCCATTACTGGTAACACGAACTTTCTTACTAAAAGGAGCAGAGCTGACTGGCAACCAACAGATATTTGGTATGCTTTCCTGAACTTATAACTTATATAATATAATTTATTATCCATACAAATTATCTTGATAGGGTGGGTGTAATGCAGAGAATATTGATATTCCTAAATTGTTTGTTAATGTTTCATTAAGTGGAGAGGCTGTCTTGTTTCCTCTTCAGTTATTTGCGTGAGTGAGAATGGGGGCAGCAATATGAGAGAAAAATGTTTTAGGCTGATGTGTTTGAATGTATGTGTGCAACCTCGGCCATGAAAGATTTTTTGTGTGTGCAGCTCCTGTTGGATTGATCACTAAATGACCCAGCCTTTTGGCAATGTAGAAAAAGCTGAAAATGTTATCAGATTCTGTGGAAGCTAAATCATGGTTTCATTTTCTTCAAGACATTAGCAGAATGTTTTCACTCATCTTCCCATGACTGAAATTTTCTGCTAACTCTAGGAAGCATTTGAAAAAGTGCAGCAGCTATAGCAACCGTTCTATATATAATAACAGCTAGGGCTCTGCCATGCTTTGGAAAGGATTTATTATTATTATTTATTATTTCTAACTTATATCACCAACAACAAGGATTCCAACAAGGTGCTTCAGAAAGTACCTGGTTGCAAATAAAGAACTTGTCTGTAACTTTTTAAAGCAGCTGTGATGATCCTGAGCTAGCAATCGGTACTCCTCACATGAAACACGTTGGAATCCAAAGGAAACTTTATTGCAGTTCGTGATTCATAACACTTTAAAGATTCAAGTGACTACAGTTCTACAAGTTACAATATAAGTACATGTCTCCCCCCCACTTTTCCATCAAGTCTGTCCAAGCCGCCTCCTCCTTTCGTCTCACGCCTCTTTTGTTCTGAGTACCCTGTCCGGTGTGCGTGGTGCTGAATCCACATCGGCTGTCTCTTCCCTGCACATCCACCAGCGATCCCTGGCTGGCGTCATGTCACGAATGGCTCTGTGGCAGGGGCCATTTGTGACAGCATCTGTGTCTTTTCCTGTGAACATGTGGCAGTTGCATGGGCAGGGGCATCTTTAGGCACTTGCTGCTTTCATTGGAATGACAAAAATAGGGTCATGATGTAAGCTCCGCAACTTTGGGATGTACATGTGATGATGTTGAAGAGGTGGGCCTTGCATTCCAATTCCTCAACATTGCTTGCATCACTTTGATCTCCACCTTGCCCCCCACCCCACCCAATGCACAATCCCAGAAAATGATGCAACAACTTTAAACAGTTGCAGACAGGTGCTACATTCACACTTCCAGTGAGTTATATAGCATCTTTTTGGAACTGAATCCAAAGCATTTCGTTGCATTAAGTAAGTGTAGAGAGCACACTAAAGGGTTAAAGATAGGAAAAGTTCTCCCTGAGTTTCATTGGATCAAAACATTTAAAATGTATTGTATACATATAGATGGCAAAATAAATTTTCTCCACATCATCCAACATAATGCATAATTTGAATAACATGAGGAATTCATTGAGGAACCATTGAGAAAGGGAAATTCCTACCCTCACTAGGGAAACCATCAGGATTCCTGTGGCTTTAGTCAAAAATTACTTCTAGCTTTTTAGAAACCAAATAGTGCCTATTAATGCTGTGCAAGGACATCCTGACCTGTTTAGTAGGCAGATCCTTGGCTCTGAAATAAGCCTCATCTGCCTTATGCCATCCTGGGATGGTTACCTGTTCTGACTTGCTCTTAACTCTGAGGATGAATTGGGAAAAACTGAGTTCTGCCTTCTCATTATCTAACATGAGAAAAACATAAATGGTGCTTGTAATCTTTGTGGTTTAGCATAATAGGACAAAATTTCCGAGAAAGTTAGATAGTTATGAAGGGATGGTATGTGCCAAATATCATAGAAATTCACGTATGAGCTTGTGAGTAATTCTTCTTTAAAAAGGTTTCTTAAGGTATCCATAGCATGCTTCGTTTCCAGAAGCATGGAACATGCCAGGTGGACTATAGTGAAAACTATTGTAATCGAAAAATGATTGTCTTTAAACAAAATAAAACATTGGAATATAATACATTGTGAATAGAAGGGAAAGAATGAGAAAGGAGAGGAATGGAAAGTTGGATAAACAAAGTCATTGGAGATAAAAAATAACTCAGTCACTCACAAGTAGAGCACCACTATGCACAGAACCTCTAAAAAGAAAGTGTGGATGACAAGAAGGAGTACTGCAATAAAAATGAATATATATCTAGCATTCCATCCCACGCATTTTGACCAATGTATCACGAGAATCATTCTGATTTGAGGATCGCCCTGTTGATCCCTTGAACCCAACATTCCTCATCCTTCCCTTCCCACCAAGGCATTAGTGCTAAAACAAAACCAGAAACATTCCCATTTCAAGTAAATTAAAAGCCATCCCAAATGTCTCTATTCCATGCCAAGTTTGGACTTCATGCTAGTGGTCCTTGAAGAATTTACTAGTCTTTTCAAGCCACAGATCATAGTTGTCCTTTTGGAACCCCATATAAAAGTCCTAGACAGTTTTTGTTTTAGTTTTAATTCTCTATAGAAACATTTACCTTTCTCCTTACAAAAGAAAACGATTTATTTGACTCATTCTGTGCAAAATAATATGAAATAGAATTTATCAAACTTTCCATGGATGTTTTGTTGATTAGGCTAAGAGCCATGAAGGCATTTGAGGATAAAACCAGCAATTTGATTTACTCCAGGGAATCCCAGACCTTGGGAGCTGGTGGACACATTTTACAATTTATTTGCATGTCATCGGGACTCAAGGACAATGGCTGCCAAGGAGCAAGGGATTGCCTATTCAGAAAATGGCTGGCATCCATTTTTGGGGAAGCAAACCACTGAATTGCTTCCTGCCACCTTCTCTAACCTCTCAGATACTCATTAATTACAGTGATCAGATCTAGACTGCAAAAGTCCAAGAAACCAGATGACAGCAAATAAAGATGTCTGCATCTCTTTGCTTTCATCTGATGGTTGTCTAGATTCCTGCAGCCCAGATCCTTTAACCAGACCCCAGCTTACCTCATTCTTTTTTCTGGGCAGGTGGGCACATTTATATTCAAAGTATGGGGCACCAGTCATTCAACATTTTTATTTTCTGGGAATACCTATTTCTGGATGATTATTTGCTGGTTATAAATACAGGATGCCATATTGAGCTAAAATATGGAGGAGATCATTGTTATCCTTTTCTCCTAAAGTGTCTCTGCCCTGTTAGTAAACATCTTTAGTTTTTTTTTTTAGTTTTTTTTAATTTTTTTTAATTTAAATAAATCTGAGAAGTTTATTTCAAAGAAGAAGCCATATTCTCTAGGAAACTTTATGACACTATCTGGATGACTGGGTTCTTTTGCTCCCTCTGTTGGTTCTGCTGCTGAAATGAGTAAATAAACAAACAACCTTCCCATCCGAGTAAAACTTTGGATTGTCATGGTAACATAATTTACACTGACCGATCACAGAATTACAGTCCAATAATAGAGTAAAGAAGCATGAATATGTGATGTTTAATTTTTAATTTACAGATTTTTAAATTGGGTACTCAAGATAGGTAAGAAAGGAATAACTTTGATAGATGAAGGAAATCACATTTGGGGGAAATAAATGTTTCTTTTAGGTAATATAGTGTGCATATTAAGAAAGAGAGACCCTAACCATGAAAAGTATTAGAGAAGTCCAAATTTGCTGTTCATATTTTTGCACTCAGTTTTGACCTTGATATCATGACTCAGAGTCAGATTCTTTTCTAACCACTAATTTAGCTTTACTGAAGTTATAGAGGTTCTTCTATTTTTACATTTGCATAACAAAGTCAGGGCTTCTTCACTCAATAACAGTTCATTTCAGACAGATCGGTGTGCCATGGTTGTCCTTGTTTGTAAGGTCTGCTGCTAAAGAAGTTTTGCTTTGTTAAAAAGCTTTACGTTATCAGCTGTGGAGTTAAGCCAGCCTCAGATGAAGTGGGGTGTTGTGCTGCTTAATATTTTTTAAATACTCATGTTTTCCATATTCTTGTCCAGATACACGTAGATCAGAGCTCCAGCCTGAAGATGTTTACAGCAGTCTGGCAAGACTACCACGAGACATGATCATTTGTACAGCCTCAGCCAGGTAATCATCACTGTGTGAGATTAATTTTCAACCCTACACTGATTTACTATTTATTGGGCTTGGCCCCAAGCCTAGGTCTAACCAGGTAACCCATAGTAGTTTCTTCTTCAGATGTCTTATTGGCTCTCCTTGGAAAAACTCTCTGTTCCAACAATATTTCAGAATTTACTTTTGTAGTGCTAGGCTAGAGGAGGGGAAAATTAAGGGTCTCTAAATTTCAGGTGCTACCCACCCACCAGACATATTGAACCCTGTGCCAGGACTTCAGTAGAACTCTTTCAGCCTTGTGAGTAGTCCAGACAGAAAGCATGATCATATGGCAGGACTTTCCAAACTTTTGCCATTGGTGACACACCAACGGCCGGTGCGCAAAACCCTGGAAGTGCCGGCGGCGGTGCTTCTGGGTTGCCGCCGCTGCCATGCTGTCAGAGTTTTGTGCACCATGGCAGCGGCAGCAGCGTTGTCCTGGAACCGGGAAGCGCTGATGGCCTGCCGCCGCCACTGTGCATGGTGCTGCACGCGGCAGCAGCGGTGCACAATCAGCGCTTCCGGGTTGTTGCGCAACACACTTGGGGCCCCCAGGCGACACAGTACTGTGTCGTGACACACAGTTTGGAAAGCCCTGTCATATGGACTAATTCAACTTTATTGTAAGGTTACATTAACAGAATCTTGCAAGTCTGAAAGTACATTTCTTCCCCACCGCCTTTACAGCCAAAAAACTAGGGAGGGTCCCTTCTGAGATGTTTGCCACACCATATTCCTTTTGCGGGCTAAGCTGCCTCTTGTCTGAACATTCCCCTGGCTGCAGCTCTTCCCCCTGTCTCCCAGGGTCATTCCCACATACCATTACAAGCTCACAACTTCCTCTCTTGATGCTCAGTTTTCCCAATTAGCAACCAAGGTACAAGAAAAATCTCAGCAGGTGAAGTGATCTGGTGTACATTTGGTTTGAAATTAGGAAGCTGTGCAAGAGGGGCTGATCCAGGAAACAAAGCCTGTTCAAACATGCCTTTAGAATTTCAAAACATCCTTGAGTTTCAAAACTTGCACTGCAAAACCTGAGTTTGTGTTCATGGCAATAGAATACAATGGCTGATATTCCTATCCTTCCTCTGCTCTGCATTTCCGCAGTGATGTTTCAAAAATCTCACAGACCTTTTCTGATGTAAATGATGACATCAGCAGAGATCTGATTTGGAAAGTGGCATTTGGAATCTGAGAAATATTGGTTTATTTTCTTTCCTGTATCTGTAATAAGCAGCCATTCTTACTGGTTTCAGGAAGTATGAGGTAAGAGTCAAAAAGCAAATAAGTATGCTCAGGGAAATTGCAAGGGCACAACACAATTAAATATCAGTTTAAATTTTTCCCAAATGTATATTTCAAATCCATCAGTATGTTTCAGTAGAATGAAGACAGGTAGTCCTCAGTTTACGACCATTTGTTTAGTGACCATTCAAAGTTTCGATGGTGCTGAAAAAAGTGACTTACAACTGGTCCTCGCACTTATGACCATCACAGCATCCCTGTGGTCACATGATCCAAATTCAGGTCCTTGGCAACCAGCATGTATTTATGATGGTTGCAGCACCCCAGGGTCACATGATCACCATTTGTGATCTTCCCAGCCAGCTTCCAACAAGCAAAGTCAATGTGGGATTCACTTAACAATCATGTGATTCACTTAATGGCTGCAGCAAAAAGGTTGTAAAATTGGGCATGACTCACATAATGACTGCCTCGCTTAGTGATGGAAGTTCTGTCCCAATTCTGGTCCTAAGTTGAGGACTACCTGTAGAAGAATTATTGGGAGAAGCAGCCAAAACCGAACGATGATGGGCAAACTTTATGCCAGTTGAAAAGCTGAATGTTAGAGCTGAAACTCAGTGTGAAGACAAAAAGAGTGGTTTGTGATACTGTATTAGAGATGCTAGCTAGTTTTTTCCCCCCTCTTTCTCAATAAAGTCATAGCATTGTGAAGAAAATTTAGCTAAGAGAGGAGAATTTTCTAACAATTCAAATGTTACATTGCAGCTCCCATCTTTTTTCACTGTTGAGCACTCTGGATAGGATTGATGGCAGATGGAGCTCAGCAGCAGTTGGAAGACCACAGATTGTCTATCCCTCATATAGATCATCCAGGCCAACTCCAGTTTCAGTGCAGGGATCCATTTAGAGCATCCACATCTAGTGATTGTCCAATTTCTGCCGGAAGTGAGGGAGACCTCTCCACTTCTCCTTAGCAATTAGTTCCATTGTTGCTGTTGTTTTCCTAAAGTTAAACTGAAATCTACTTCCCTGTGATTTGGGTACAATTTCCTGTTTTACTCTCTGGGATTATAGAGCTCAGGCTGCAACCCTGTTCTGTGTGACAGACTTTCAGATATTTCTTGAATGCTGTCATCTCCTTCAATCTACTCTTATTTCATCCTTACTATTTATTGTGGTTTAAAGTCAGAACATATAAATACAATCAATCAAGAATTGGATGGATGTAGCAAAACATGATAGACTATGAAGGAAAATTTAAACTTCGAACTGCAAAATTATTGTTTTCCCAATACCCATCAACATTTTTGAATGTTCAACAAGACCAGGTTTATAGTTTCTGGGCTGAAAAACTCTGGATGGCAACGAGGTGGCAGTAAAGAACTATTTGTTTTCAGTATTTCTTTGCAGTCATCTAATGGTTAACTGGATTTTTGCAACCCAAATGTGGTAATCCTAAATTACATCTTCAGTATACTGCTGGCTTATCTTTCTCCAAACCTTCTTGGACAGGTCTCCTCAGAGGTAAAGAGGAAATAGGCCAAAAAGATATAGTATAGAGATGATGGGGGATAGGGGGTACCCACAAAGTAAATATTATCTACTTATCCTACTGACAGACAAATACTATTTCGTACTTGTTTAAATAAACTTATCAAATACACCAACATAATACTCAGAAACACCTTCTGTCATTGGTTATTGTTAGTATCCTTACTAAGGATTAATTATTGTTGCATTCATCCTAAGGATGCCTCTTTGGTGCATAAGAACCCCTAAAGCCTTCTTGAAAAAAAGTTAAAACTGGAATGTCCAGGGATGTAATTGTTTTAACTTGATTGTTGCTGGCTCAATCATTACACTATAAATACGCTTTTAAACTTTATTTATTTATTTATTTATTTATTTATTTATTTATTTACTGCATATCTGAAAACAAATATCTGAGTAAATTATTAAATGTACTGTTGGGAATGGTGATCAAAGAATGCACAGTGGGATTCAAAACAGTATGTAAACCTGTGCAAGCTTTTGAACCCACAATTTAAAAAATGTAATCGTTATCTTCTACAGGTACAATGAAAATATGGACATTTAGAATGTCAAAAGAATGTGATTGTACATACAATAATAGATCAAGAAAGGAATACCTTTGCTCTCATAATGAACCAACAAGCAAATATCTACTTGCTGATGGAAATATTTGTTATCATATGGTTATAGTGGTGAAAACAGAGCAGTCTATTAAATTTGCTTCATTTCTCTCTCTTATCTACATAGCCAGAGTAATAAATGCACAGACATGTAGGATGGTGTTGTTGGTTAAAGACCTTGGTAGATAATTCCATGAGTAATAATAAGAACCTCACCAGAATTTTTTCCCAGAAAATTGTGATGTCCCGTAAGATCTACATTTTTGCCTCATGTACAAACTCCTGTGGATCCTCAAAATCCACATGCATTCATCTTTGGGACAGGGTGCCAGATCCATCTTCGTATTTAAGGTAGGTTTCTTCATCCAGTGGTTTTCAGCATCCTCTTATCTAAGCAGCATCAGCCTGCTTATCTCCTTCTCAGGAAAGAGGAGGCTCAGCATCCTCATCTTCCAGGGAGGATGTTGGTTGTGATTTGACTGATATTTCATCAAAGATCAAAAATCCATGCAAAAACATGGGCTTCTAACAAAAGAGCAGGTGGCAGCCGTGGCCAGAAGGGCCTTTGCGCAACTTTGTGTTGTGCGCCAGTTATGCCCTTTCCTGGATCGGGAGGCCCTCCAAACAGTCACTCATGCCCTTGTCATCTCCCATATAGACTATTGCAATGCGCTCTACATGGGGCTACCCTTGAAGAGTATCTGGAAGCTTCAGCTGGTCTAGAACGTGGCTGTGTGACAGTTATTGGTGCCGTAAAATCGGCACATATGACACCACTGCTGTGCAAGCTGCACTGGGTACCAGTTTGCTTCTGGGTCCAATTCAAGGTGTTGGTTATCACCTTTAAAGCCCTACATGGCATGGGTCCAGGTTACCTGAGGGACTTTCTCATCCCCATAACATCAAACCATCCCACCCAGACTTGCAGAGAGGGTATGCTGTGGACCCCATCAGTAAGGGAATTCCACTTGGCAGGGTCTAGGAGGCGGGGCTTCTCTGCAGTGGCTCCCACCCTCTGGAACATTCTGCCCCCAGAGGTGAGGCAGGCCCCCTCGCTCCCGGAATTAATTTATTCTTATATAGTTGTTGTATTATATTTATATGTTTTAACGTTTTAATTCTGATTTTATTGTAAACCGCCCAGAGTCCCCCTTGTGGGGGAGATGGGCAGTGGTAGAAAATGGAAATAAATAAATAAATAAATAAATAAATAAATAAATAAATAAATAAATAAATGAAAAAACATTCTGAGCAGTAATTATGAAAAATATTTGGAAATAAATGTTCAGGTAGATAGAAAGAGAGAGTAGCAATACAGATTCATTTCCTCCCCTTCTGCAGTTTGTGCACAGTTAAAATAATTTAAAATCACAATGCTCAGCAATAACTAAAATACAACGTTAAAGATACTTTATATAATAAAGAGGTTACGGTTAAAACATAACCTGTATGTAGAACAGCAGATATTTCACAGAGAAAAATCTAGCAGATTGAAAATAGTTTTACCAATAAGTAAAACTATCAAAAAGAGGAGTTAGTCTTTGCTTCATGGGGCAGTGTTCTCATAATATCAGAGCAGCCACTTACAAGACCACATACCATGATTTCAACCATGCCTCATCTCCACTTTAGGAAAGAAGGATCCTAAAGGGCCTCTTTGAATCTCCAAGGCAAGAAAGATGATACAGATGAGGCAATCCCTCAGGTACCTGAGATTCAAGTCCTATAGGGTTCTAACTTTGATATAATAACTAATAATATAATAACTATATTATAGTTAGAGAGTCAGTACAAATCAAAGAGAATATTTGTAGCTCAGGGTTGAACTGTGGAGTCCTTGGTGCTCTCTGAGCCTTGTTGTTTTCTTGCAGACGTTTCATTGCCAGACTAGGCAACATCTTCAGTGCTAAAAGGGAATGGGATTTGCTCTCTGTTTATATACCATGGCTTGTCCTGTGCTGTTTGATTGTTCCTCTGGTGCTAATCCTGGTGTTAATCTTTGCATACCTGGGTGATGATTGCTGGCAAGGAGGTGTTCTGGTCTTCTGGCTTTTCTATTGTCTCTTATGAATGGTATGTAAATGTTGTTTACCTCTATGTGTCTGTTGATGGCTGCTTTGTCTGAGTGCCAAGCTTCCAGGAATTCTCTAGCGTTTTTGGACTTGGCTTGGTTTAGGATGCTCACAGTTTCCCAGTTGAAAGTATGGTTAAGTCTGTCCATGTGTTGTGAGATTAATGAGTTTTCATCGTGTCTTCTGACTGCTAGTTGGTGTTCATGGATGTGTTCTGCTAGTCTTCTGCCTGTCTGTCCTACATAGTGGCTGTTACAGTCCATACACTGTATGTATATTATCTATCACAGTATACCCTAATCCAGGACTTTCCAAAGTGCCGCTGCTGGCGACATGCCAGCGGCGGCGGCAGCGACGGCGCGGGGGTGTGTGCGGCGGCGTGCGCTCACGGTGGTGGCGCGGGGGGGCATGCGGCGGCGCGCGCGCACAGTGGTGGTGCGGGGGGGTGTGCGGCGGCGCACGCGTGCATGGCGGCTGCTGTGCACGCACGCGCTGCCGCTTCCAGGTGGTGTGGCGACACACCATGCTGTGTGTGGCGACACACTTTTGTGTCGCCACACACAGTTTGGAAAGCTCTGCCCTAATCAAAGAACTATTAACTTAGCCAATCAACCAAGTAGGAAACAACAGCCCAATCAAGGAACTCCTAAGGAGAGAACAACACATCAACCAACACAAGCAGGACAAGCCAGGGTATATAAACAGAGATCAAGTTCCACTCCCTTTTCGCACTGAAGATGTTGCCTAGCCTGGCAATGGAACATCTGCAAGAAAACAACAAGGCTCAGAGAGCACCAAGGACTCCACAGTCAGTGTGATGTAGTGGTTAAGGCATCAGGCTAGAAACTGGGAGACCGTGAGTTCTAGTCCCACCTTAGGCACAAAGCCAGCTGGGTGACCTTGGGCCAGGCACTCTCTCTTATCTGTAGGAAGAAGCAGGCAATGGCAAACAACTTCTGAAATCTTGCCAAGAAAACTGCAGGACTTGTACAGGGAGTCACCAGGAGTCAAGACTGACTTGAAGGCATAAAATAAATCAATATTATAGTTAGGGTTCTAACTATAATATAATAACTAATAATATAATTTTTGCTCTGAACCCAATTGGTAACCAGCACAGAGGTTGCAGAAAAGATGCAAAATTTTCCCCAAAACATAAACTCACTGACTTCTTGCTGCTGAATTTTGGACTGACTTCACAGATAGTCCCTCACAGAAACACAACTCTAATCCAATCCTAATGCAACCTATGATACATTAGTTACCCTTTCCAAATCTGATCATCTATCCAGTTGTATGGACAAATTCTGGTCTGTTCTCAGATAGGACCAATAAAACTATAAATGGAGGGAACTACAGAAAACTAAATGATATAATACCCTAGGACATCTGCTGGTATAAGTACTATGAAAAGAAAAGGGGAACAGCTGAAGAGGGCACAGCTGTAAATTGTACACTAGAGATATAAATGGAAAGAGTGCTGGTAAGGACAAAGCTTAAGAGAATCTGTCTGTGAGCATTTTCAGAGCATTATCTGAAGGTTAGAGTGGCTCTGTCTTTATTCTTCGCCCACTGTTCTTTAATGGCAATAAAAATAAGAATGTGTGTCTATATATGCATATGCATATCTATCTATCTATCTATCTATCTATCTATCTATCTATCTATCTATCTATCTATCCATCCATCCATCCATCCATCCATCCATCCATCCATCCATCCATCCATCCATCCATCCATCTTAGAGCAATTACTGTTGTTTATAATATGTGCATTTATGTTGGTGTGTGTGTGTGTGTGTGTTGGGGGGGGGCAGTTCACTTAGCCAATGTCCTTCTGAACAGCAAGTTTGGCAGCTACCAAATGATATGGCCTGCATAGACTCGATTGTGATGAAGCCTCTGGGATGTGTTAAAAAGTAAACCAGATCAAATCATGTACTGGAAAGCATAACTCAGTCACAGAAAAATGTATGATTAAGGGTGACATGGGCAAGGCAATCTTTGCCAGAACTCAGGATAAATATTTGTATCTGTGTGAAGTGAAAGCTTTAGATCGCTGATGTCAAGCAGCCGGAATTTTCATTGTTTATAAATTTTGTTGTTACAGTTGGGTTTTGGCAGAAAAATTACCAGAGAGGGAGATACAGAGAGAGAAAGAGAGAAAGAGAGAAAGAGAGAGAGAGAGAGAGGGAGAGGGAGAGGGAGAGGGAGAGGGAGAGGGAGAGGGAGAGGGAGAGGGAGAGAGAGAGAGAGAGAGAGAGAGAGGTGTGCAGGGATAAGGGGAGGACTTAGCTGCTCAGAAAGATTGGGTATAGCCATTTGAGTAAGTAGGGATGACCCTGAAGTTCTTCTACTTAAACCTCAGATCCCTGGATATCTCAAAGTCAGTTGCTAATATGTTAACTCATTCAGGATCTCAGAAACACAGAAAAGAGGTAAAGCCTATACAGCCAACAGCCATGTATTAAACCAGCCGCAACATCATAACTGATATTAGCCAACATGCTATGCTCCAGGAATGAAGATGATGATAACGAAGATGATGGACTATAGGAAATTAGGGAAACTGCAAATCTACCAGATTAATCAGAGGACTTTCTTTTCTTCTGCCCAGTTACAACAGTAATTTCAACCGTGACCAGGAAGCAAGTAACTTCCAATCCATTTTCCTAGAAGGATATGCTATTCAAGCTTATTCAACTTAGTTTAATTTATGAAAATTAATATAAATATTTCTTTATTAAGCTAACCAGTATGTATAGCATTCATATCTCACATGGAGCCCCAGCACTGAGAACCTTAATCAACAATTTAAAAAAATTAAGCCAGATTATCTGCCAGGGATCTATTTTAGCAAGCAGACAGAAAAAAAAATATCATTACTTCTTTTTCCTCCTCCTCTTCTTTGTCAGCAGATTATGGCTTGCAGGGAACAACAGGCTTCAACTGAACTATGGTAAGACAGAGTGGCTGTGGGTACGGGGCTCTTCTGTATCTGGGGTTTACCATCTTTGGTTCTGGATGGGGTTGCACTGCCCCAGGCAGACCTGGTGCATAATCTGGGGGTCCTTCTGGACTTGCAACTCCTGCTCGAGGAAGCACAGCTTCCTCACTATGATTAGCATTCTTAATTAGAGATGGAGAACCCTGTCTTCCTCATTTGAACAGAAATGTTAATGTCATAGATCACATTATCCTTGTCCTAACTGTTTAGAGACTCTGCAGAAAAAGCACACACAAATATTCATATGTCTATTTCTGCATACTTCTAATGCAGGCACTTTTGTATACATTTTTACCATATGTCTACCATTTGTCTGGTGTATTTTTTTAGTTGTAAAACTGAGTTTTGTGAATAATTTCTGTAAAATACTTGGATTATTTATTGCAAAATTCCAAGGTATGATATTTAACATCAGTGGTTGATAGGCATACCTTTTTAATGAAGAAAAAGGCCAATTTGGAGCATGGAGAGCCAGTTTGGTCTAGCGGTTATGGTGCTGGGCTAGAAACCAGGAGTCTGTGAGTTCTAGTCCCTCCTTAGGCATGAAAGCCGGCTGGGTGACCTTGGGCCAGTCACTCTCTCATCCCAACTCACCTCACAGGGTTGCTGTTGTGGGGAAAATAGGAGGAGGAAGGAGTATTAGGTATGTTCGCCACCTTGAGTTATTTATAAAAATAATAAAGGCGGGATAAAAATTAAATAAATAAATAAATAAATGGTGGTGGAGATGATTACAACAGGGAATAATGTTGCTGTTTTGGATGGTCACCATGATTCTCTGTTTCCTCATAATCTGTCACCATAATCTCCACTTACTAATCAAACTAGAAATATTGTTAAGTATGGAGTTTGTTACTATTGCAACTGACTACAGGCCTCCTGCCTTGCTCAAGCAAAAACCCCTTTGGAAATTGACTTCTGGTAACTTGCAGTGGGGACAGCTCACTGTACCTCCACCCCCCAAAAAAGGATCTTTACAAATCTCCATTTAATTACAAAATGACATGACACCACTTCTAATTAGGAGAGACCAACTTTCCTGTCTCTTCAAGCCCTCACATTTATCCTGTACCTCATTTTCCTTCTCAACAGTAGAGTTCTTAGAGTGTTTGAGTTACTTACTTTGTTTGCATATTTTAATTAGGAAGGGGAAAAAAATGGCCCACTCAAGGGGGATAGTTTTATTCATTTGTTACCTAGACTTTCTCTCATAAAGTTGTTTCCCTTGCCCCCCCCCCATTTCTTTTTCATACTTGGGAATGAGCTAAAAAGAATTTGAATTCTGAAAGGCAGGACTTATTCTAAATCTACATAACCACAGTGTAGGAACATTTTCTCCTATTCAAGAAGAGTTTGTTGTTGTTTTGAAGAAAAAGAAGCAAAGTTATTTGTTCTTCATTTTTAGAGTCTGTATTCTAAGAAACACATAATGAGAAGACAGGATGTCCTGGAGAAGAAGCTGATGCTAGGGAAAGTGGAAGGCAAAAGGAAGAGGGGCCGACCAAGGGCAAGATGGATGGATGATATTCTGGAGGTGACGGACTCGACCATGGGGGAGCTGGGGATGGCAACAGCCCACAGGAAGCTCTGGCGTGGGCTGGTCCATGAAGTCACGAAGAGTCGGAAGTGACTGAACGAATAAACAACAACAAATTCTAAGAAAAATACCCTGTATTTCAATGAAGAAGAAAGAGAGAGATGTTTGTTTGTTTGTTTGTTTGTTTGTTTATTTATTTATTTATTTTTCAATTTCTATTACTGCACCATCTCCCCCAAAGGGGACTTTGGGCGTTTTACAAAATGTAAATATATGTTGACCTGCCTGGAGTTTGTAGGAGCTTATGTCCCAGAATCTTAAGAAGATAAACTAATAGGCCAATTAGACTCATCATAATTTTTCCTTCTCATGCAGTAAAACTGCAGCAATAGATGTGTGTGAGCATATTTTCCTTTCAATATCTTACATACTAGATTAGTTTATTAGATAATCTCAAGGGGCTGGTGATGTGATTTTAATCTCTAGCTATTTCTTTTTCCATTTTGAAAAGAGATCTGGATTCCAGCATTAAGTAATATTTTTTTTAAAAAAATCTACAGCATTGTCCCATAAGCTGCAAAGTATACATAATTCAAGGAGGCAAACTTGTCATGTGACAATTTAAGGGGTTGATTCAAAGACTAGTAAAGCCAATGGGAATGTGGGGGAATTATGTCCTCCATGATCCAATAGCAAATGAACGTATTTCAAAATGAGATGGGACAGGTTTTACTGCAAGACAGATTCCTTCTCTATGGATGAGAGCTCAGCAAAGGGGCAGTTTGCATGTATGTGTTGGGTAACAGTGATGAAGAGAAGATGGTGTCCTGTTCAGAGTAGGAGACGACCAGAGAATTTGAATAGAATTAATTTTATTTACAAATTCAACTAATTACATCTATAAAGTCTTTTGGAAGTGTGAACGCGTTGTAGAATTAATCCCAACACGGCAATGTCGGAGCACTGAACGAGAGAGATAAACAAGATTCGATTGGTGATTGTAATACAGCAGCAAGACAAAACATGGCTTGAGATAGAGGCAAGGAGTCAGCTGGAATTTGCGACAAGACAAGGCTGGACTTGGCTGGAAGGCACGATGTGGCAAGGCAAGACTCGACTGGAAAGCAGGACTTAGTGAGGCAGGACTTGGCTGAAGAACGCGGCATGGCAAGGCAGGACTCAGAGGAAAAACGTGGTGTGGCAAGGCAAAACTCAGTTGGAAGGCGCGGTATCTCAGGACAGTGCTCGGCTGGAGATGGCAGCTTGGCAAGGCAAAACTTGGCAGGAGGGCACAGAGTCTCAGGACGGGACTCGGCTGGAGATGGCGGCATGGCTAAACAGGGCTCAGCTGAAGTGCGCGGCACAGCGCAGCAGTGCTTGGCTGGAAAATGCAGCGAGGAGTCATGGCGAGACTTGGCTGAAGAGGAAGGCACCTGGAGGAACTCCAAAATGGTGAAATGCGCTGGCTCTGATTCCGCAGAGGCTACAGAGCAGGTTTTGGAGGGCAATTCTGGCTCTACTTCTGCTGAAGAAGTTGCTAGCTCAGTGGAAAGGTTGTCTCCGGCAGTTTGTTCCTTGCACTGGCATCTTTTTATCCTGTTCCCTTCATGCCATTTATCCTCGGAGACCAATCGGGCTTCTTTCTGTTTGGCGCATTTTTCGGCTCGCCTTTCCCTTGCACTGATTGGTGGCTTAGAATGTGCTCCCTGGTTAATCAGCTGCTCAGGATTTTCCTGCTCTGTTGAGTCATTCTCAGTTTCGGTTTCCCAAGTTTTCTCAGGATAGGTTTCCATTTCCCTCTTTTGCTTAACATAGGTTTCGATTTCACCTTGCTTGGTGTCAGATTCAGACTCAACTCTTACAGATGGGCAAATAAATTAAGGAAGCTGCTGAGCTTTGCAGCTCTTACTACCTCAGGCGGAGAATATATAGAAGGCTTTTGAGAAGAATTCCTTGTCTTTTGATCTGCTGGAAAGTTGCATTAAAGGCGGGATATTAAATAAATAAATAAATAAATAAACTCTATAAAGCCTAGGATTGTCAGAAGAAGGAACCTTAAACTTGGGTAAGAGAACTCAGCAGGCAGAGAGGGAGAGGGAGAGGGAGATGGAGAGGGGGAGAGGGGGAGGGAGAGGGAGAGGGAGAGGGAGAGAATACCTCTAATATATGCATCTTCAGTGGGACAAATCAGGATAACCCACAAGCTTAGCTAGCTCCCCATTTCTAGTGCTCGGGGGTGAACTAAATGCAGTTCAAGAATATACGGTATATAAGTAACAAGGATGGTGTAAGACTTACACTCAAATTCTGGTACTTGCTGAAAAAATCTTTTTCATTCCTTTCATCCTTCACATAGACAGAACGCATACATGATGCTCATGTATGTGTTATAGAAACAAAACCAAATAAATAAGTGCAAAGTATGACCTAAAATGAATGGCGGTAGATATGCCACTGTAGGAAGAAAAGTTACATGTTGAGATTTCTATGAGCAGATACCTCCTGAGAACCCTCTGTCAACAGGATTCAAGTTACCAGAGAAGCCCACAACTATAAAGCTTTATATATGAAGTCTTTCCCTCTGCTGCTACCCATGTTAATATGCAGGTTAAAAAGGAAAAATAACAACCAAGAGGTGTGTTACTTTCATATTACTCAAACATGAAACAACAGGCTTGGGGTGGCATATGAAGAGCTTCATTCCAAAATGGCCCCCATTTGGGGATGGGTTTTCAGGATTTTTATGGGGTGAGATGGGTGTCTCAATCCCCAGTGACAGGATGTCCTAAAATGCCCCCCCCCAGCCCTCAGAATGAAAGGAAAGCTAACTGAGGGCCACAGAAGAGATGCCGGTGGGTCACATGCAGCCCCTTGACATTTTGTGCACCTCTGATACACCAGAAGGACAACTCCACTGTCTTTAATTATGGGGCACTCCTCTCTCAATGTTTCCTTGGGCAGACCCAAAAAGGAAAGCCCAGATCCCAAAATATTCTGAGCAACAGCCCTCAGAGGGCTGTACTTCCTGCAGCAGAGACCTGCTACCTAACTTCCTTTTACCTGGTGACTATAACCATGACAGCACCACTAGTACCCCCTCCACTGCCTCAGTAGCCTTGCTGATCCGCTAGGGCAGAGCTTTCCAAATTGTGTGTCGCGACACTTTAGTGTGTCGCAACTCACAGTTTAGTGTGTCGTGAAGCGGCGGCACGGAGGCGTGTGCAGCAGCGGCGTGCCATCAGCGCTTCCGTGTTTTAGCGAGGCTGCTGCTGCCACCACCGGCATACACACCGCTGCCGCTGCGCGCCCCCCCGTGCCACCGCCGTGCACACGCGCACCACCTCGTGCCCCCCGTGCCACTGCCGCTGCCGCCATTGGTGTGTCACCAACGGCGGCAGTTTGGAAAGCACTGCACTAGGGTGATCTCCACTGGCAAGCCAGCCACTTGGCAAGGGATGAGTTGAACACCCAGGTTCTAGTCCATCCTCAGTCAGAGAAGTTCACTGGGTGATGTTGAGCCAGTCATTCTCTTTCTGCCCAACCTACCTCACAGGATTTTTGTTGGGAGGAAAAAAAGGAGTTGGAAGCACTATACAGGCTGCCCCGAGCTCCTAAATGAAAGGCAAGATATATATCTAATAAATAAATAAATATCCAAAGATTAGTTTAGGAGCCTGTCCATCTCAGATGCTGCCAGTCAGCAACAATGGGCCAAAAGTGTCAGTTAATGTTGAGCATTATCCAGTGACAGACTTCTTTCCACAATGTATTCTGTGAGAACCATTTACAGCTAACTGGTTCTTTAATTAGCTTTATCTGATATGCATTCATGCTCTGTATACATGCATCAGCATATAAGTCATTTTAGGAGAATGTACATGTATGTATGTATGTATGTATGTATGGATGGATGGATGTATGGATAGATAGATAGATAGATAGATAGATAGATAGATAGATAGATAGATAGATATTAAACTGGGCAAATATTTTCCTTTTTTAAAAAAATGAAGGGAAGTGATTTGCAATTCATCTACATATGCTGTTAATGATGTGGAGGACTGACTTCTTATAATATATCTGAAATTCCTCTTGACTCATTTATTTTTTATTTGCTATTCCCTCATTTCAGTAGAATGAGCATGTGTATAAATGCAGTGAATTTGCAACCTGGCTACATAGGCTCATAAACAAACATGTATGGGCCATCCACATGTTAAACAGTGTGCCTGAAAAGGGATTCTGTCTCCTGCTAAAGCCGAGAATTGCAAATGGTGCTTGGGCAAAAATGCTTCAGCACCACAATTCAGAAACATTAGCCAGCTGTATTAGGAATAGGAATCAAGCCCCTGCTGGTATAATCGTAAGAAGTTTTCTCTTCCAGTCCCTGAGCTTTGGATATCTAGATCACTAGCTAAGTCCAACTGGGAGAGCTTTCCTGATATGAAGATGAACACTTTTTTTCTGGCAGGAAGAACAACAGCCCCATCACCATGTCTGTTAGTAATGTTCCAACTGGAAAAAAAAAACTTCAAGCCATTACCCTCTCAAAGCAAAACCATGCAGCATCCATGGAGTAGCTGTGATACTTCATCTTGACCAACCAAAGTGGTTTCTGTGCATGGGCAGTGCATTTATATGAACCATGTTATTTAGGATGAGTCTGTTGATCAAGGCAGGTCAGACCCACTTCAGTGTTTCAGGAGGTAGAATGCATCACATCTGCCTGTGAAACCAAGTATCAAGGCAGACTGTGCCTGTTTCACATGTACCTACTCTTAGTATGTTTAGTATCTTTAGATGCACAAAATGCCATTTCAGCTTGGGAAGACCCTGAACTCACCTCAAGAGCTACCAATAGTTCAGCATCAGAAAAGTGACAAGGTTATGTGGACGTGCCATGCACAGTACACAATGCAATTTTTTTTGCTTCTTCCCAGCACATATTCTGTCTCCCAAGTCTTACAAGGATAGTCATTGGACAGTTCAACCAAACAAGATTTCCAAATAATTATTCCTCTATCCTTACTTTATTATATTTACACCAGGGATAAGTTTATACCTTTTCCAGCAGCACAAGGTCCACATTCCTATTTTGATGGGGTTTAAAGTGGACAGAGTTTAAACTTCAAAAACTTCAAAATTAAGGCAATGGCTGTATCCCTCTTTCTTTTTAATGCCTACTCAGAAGGAAACGAGGACATTGGCTACTCCTTAACATGTATGCTCAGATGTGAGGCTCACTAGATTCAGTGAGTCTTATTCCCAGGTAAGTGTATATAAGATATATTCTCTTTCCAAAGAATTAAGCAACACGTTTGCCACATAAATAATACAACAGCAGGTTCTTCCAACCTGCCGTCCTGCCCCAACGTTTTACTGGCCAATATAAAACCATCTACAGAACCCCATTTCTCCAGTACAAAAATTTGGCTAGAAAGCTATATGCACATTGCAATTAGTCCAATTGAGTTCAATGAAGCTTATTCTCAGGTACAAAATGGTAGGACTGCAGCCTTCTCAAAGAGCACGAAGCAAGACAAGCAGACTTAAACAACCCTGATTGCATTTTCACCCGCCACTTCTGAAAAAGTCAACATCCCTTCATCTCCATCTTCCCCACTTCTAACTCTTGGCTTACAATGTGTAAACAAAATATCATCAGAAAAACACACGTTTATAATTGTTGCCTCCATCAGCACTGACCTCATCCCTAAATCTCTCTGCTCAGCTTCTAGCCGTTGTCCAAGCAAATTTAAAAAAAATATGATTTCTGGGATGCAAATATAATAGCCAGCCCTAAACTGTAGTTAGGAGGTAAGTGGCTATGGTTGTCCTTTTTTCTCATTATCAAATTTCTTTTTCCCTTAATTAGCTGCAAAAGCATCACACTTCCAGCAAACAGGTATAAGAAAACCTCTCGACATGTAAAATGGGCACAAATTAGCCATGCCCAGAAAAAGAAGGGAAAAGAGAAACAAAAACTGAAGTTGTCTGGAAGAAAGAGCATGAAGCTGTAAAAGTAAGCTTATTGATTTCATCTGTGTTGGGCCTGGGATTTTTTTCAAGGCTTAGTGGTAATGTGGGACTGAACTTTGGAAAAGATGGCTTTTTTTTTTTTTTAGAAATTTGTGACAGGTATGATATGATGTTCTGCCAGTCAGGATGATGTGGGATGAGGGGGAGGAAGAGTTCTCGGAAATGGATTTTGAAATGTGTAATTAGAAAAATGGTTGGAATAAACAAACAGAACTATTGTGGAAAACAAAATAATGCCAAAGGAAACACATTTTCTCCACAATATCTGTTGTGAACTTTTAAGTGCAATCTGCACAGGGAAAAAAAGTCATAGTTAGTTGAATATATCTGTGGGGAGGAAACAGAGATTTGTAAATATTCAGGAAAGGGGGAAGTTTTGACTTGAGTCGACTTTTCTTCAAGTTGAAGTACGTTTTACAAATGTTCCTGTAGATGGAGCTACACTCTGCAGTTCAACATTCCTGGTTCTCCACAATGAAGCAATTGTTTCCTTTCTCCATTTACCCCGAGACTCCTTCCCTTTTCTGTTCTTTCTAGTTACATGTTCTATTTATTTTAATGTATACCTTTGTGCAAAGCCTGACTCGGAGTGGTTAGATACCCCGTTGATATGTGGCCTTCAAAAGAGAGAGAGGGGAAGGAGTGCAGCTTATTCCCATGACATCCTCCTGCTTTTGTACAGCCAAAGAAGAAAGGGGGGGGGGATCATTCACAGGAACACCTAATCCTTGGGCGCCATCCAAGTACCACAGGCTTGCTGTAAGACTGACACAGGCCACATGGGACCCTTGTAAGATTTAGGTGTGTCTCTCTGAAGTCAGCCCACAGCCAAACATGAGCCCAATGTGCCCAGACCAAAGAAAATAAATTATGTGGCCTCCAATTTTCAGCAGTTATGATGTATTAAATTACACATATGAAGGGATTAACCCTTTGGAACTTAAACACAGTTTTGGCATGAACTCATTCCTTGAGGCGTCCCACTGTGCTTCTTGCCTGTATATCAAAGATTTGTGGGTCATTGATCAGAGGGCAGCTGTCCTAATTGAAACATGTGCCATAATTAACTAGTATATTTTAAGAAAGAAAAATAGATACTTACCTGAGCAAAGAAAGAAAAAGAAAAAAAAAACGTGGGAGAAGGCAAACACTTAGGGACTCTTCCTTACCAGGATGGATTTAACAAATACTGTAAAGTGTTTTCTTTTCTTTTAAAAACAAACCCTTTTGGAGCTATGAATGCAACTTCCAACACTTAATTAGTATGCATTTATCACAATTAGCATGGCCCCTGTGGCTGCTTCTTTCAGGTTTAAAGAAGTCGTCAAGAGGCAATGGAATTTCACTTTAATCAGTCCTGAAAAGCTCCTGAAAAAGCATTAGCCCTGGGTAAAGAGATATAAAAAGTACATCCTTTCCTGCCTCTTGGAAACATTTCTGGTTCCCCGCAACCATCTGTAGTGTCAACTCTGAAGTACATTATGTTGCCGAAATGTACATATTGCAAAAACAAGCCACTGACATTTTATTTCCTTTTGAAAAGTTACTCTCCTGTTCTTCTTCTTCTCTTCCTCCTCCCCCTCCCTTCTTTTTTCAGCCAAGCAGTTGTATGGCAGAAGTCTTGTAATGATAATAATCCCTCTGGATTCTTCAGAAAAGAACCTGGTTCGCTTCCTTCTGTAGATGAAGCAAGCCACCCCCTTACCAATAAAAGCCGTGATAATCCTAATCATAAAGGAGAGTTTGGTAATAGAATTCAAATCAGAACTGAGGTAAATATTCCTAAAGGTGGACTCATCTGAGCAGCTGTGGAATGCGGTTGTCTACCCATTGCACATACGGGGCTGTGGACAAGTTCAGTGAAATTGTAATCCATACTCTTTTGCAGCAAATATCCATATGGCTTTTGTTTCCCTTGAATCAGAATTTTTGCTTACACAAATGGATCCGATCTAAAAATAACGTGAGACTAAGCTAGAAGTGGCTAGCAGTCTTGCAGCCAGAGACAGCATATTTTATTTATATTTTTATTTTATTTTTTTGGTGGCTGAAGGTGGCAAAGGCTTGACCTCACCAGAGATGGAAGGGGTAGAATTTTTCGCCTGTTTTTCCTCTTTGGGAAGATGTTATGGCAAGTTAAATATTCATATGTGCGTTTGCGCCTGATTAAAACATTGCTTTTACTTGATTTCCCATTGAAAACTTGCAACTGGTCTGATTTTGGCTTCCCATTCAGGCCCAATTCCAGACTTCCTCCCTTATTTGACCTCTGCAGAAGAGGGGGAAAATCCTGCATTTACTTATCCTTCTAATTTAGGGTACACAGCTGAAGGTACGGTGTCACAGGTGACACCAAATCCTTGTATATCCCTTAAGATTTGATTGTATACTACTGAGACTGTTAGCTGTGATTCGGAAAGTTGCTTTGGAGCATATGGTGGTGCAAACATAGCACCTGTTTGCAGCTCTTTAAGGCAGCCATGTTGTTTATTGGGATCACCTGGCAGCTGTAGAGGGCAATTGCAGAAGACCAGGAAAAAATGCAGCTGCTTTAAAAGGACTCCAGAGCACTTTTAATAACTCTTTAAAAGCTACCTAAGCAGCTGCACAGCCCTACCACATGTCACTGCCACTTTGTTATTATGACAGAGAGGTCAGTCATTAAATTCACTAGGAAATAATATTAATTCCACTTAGATTAATTCAATGTCAATTTAAACCAAATTAAAATAAGGGATTTCCTTTTTCTTAGCCCCACCTGCTTTCTGAAATTCCTGTCATGACAATTAAATTTTCAAATAAACGTTGTACATCTTTGCTCTGTGAAAAGGCTTCCTAGAGCAGGGCTTTCCAAAGTGCCGCCGCTGGCGACACACCAGCGGCGGCGGCGGCAGTGTGGCGGCGGCGCACGCGTGGCAGCGGTGCGGGGGGGCCGCATGTGCATGTTGGCGGCGCGGGGGGGCGTGCGGCAGTGCGCGCGTGCATGGTGGCGGTGCGGGGAGGCGTGCGGCGGCGCGTGCGTGCACGGTGGCGGCGCGGGGAGGTGTGCGGCGGCGTGCGTGTGCATGGTGGCGGCGGCAGCGGCAGCCGCTGCCGCCATGCACACGCACGCCGCCACTTCCGGGTGGTGTGGCGACACACCACGCTGTGTGTGGCAACACACTTTTGTGTCGCGACACACAGTTTGGAAAGCTCTGTCCTAGAGTGTTATTTCTTCTTTCTTATTCTCTAGTGTTTTCCTGTCAAGGTTACTAACCTTTTAGACACAAGGCTGGGCCTTTTGTAAAATGAATTGGCCCACAAACCATCCCATATAAATGATCAAGAGCATTCAGGATCAGTTGAGATGTATAGCTCAGAGGTGATTAGTTTGGGATAGGCACCAGGCTAGAAACTAGGAAACCAGGAGTACTAGTCCTGCCTTAGGCACGAAGCTACTGGGTGACTTTGGGACAGTCACTCTCTCTCAGCCCTAGGAAGCAGGCAAGGGCAAACCACTCCCAAAAAACTTGCCAAGAAAACTGATTGGACGTGTCCAGACAGTTGCCAGGAGTCAAGATTGACTTGAAGGAACAAATTTATTTACTTATTACTACATCTGAGAGAAGTAGATAAACATTAGCAGCAATAAAATAACATTTTTTCCAATCTAAGTTATCCAGGAATAGCTATGGGGAGGATGATGAAAGGGCTTCTGTATTTCAGAACAAATTGCAGGGGTGAGTAGGCCACCCCAGCTACCCTGGCTGGGCTGGAAAAATCCAGATGAGCACTAGATGGCAGGAAAGAGTTTTCTGTATCACGGTGATATCATGCAGTTAAGTATTTGCACTGCGGATACAATAGCCCAATGTTCAGAATACCATAATTCTAAAAGAATGCTTTTTTGCACAAGGTTCTAATGACTATTAACTAGATGAGGAAGGAAGGAAGGAAGGAAGGGAGGGAGGGAGGGAGGGAGGGAGGGAGGGAGGGAGGGAGGGAGGGAGGGAGGGAGGGAGGAAGGAGAGAGATAGTTTTATGTGACAGATGTGATTTTATGTGATTTACATAGAGAGTTGGTAGAGAGAGGGAATTTTTTATGATTGATTGATTGATTGATTGTAAATAAGCCCGGGCAAATTCCTTTAGTGCATATTTATCAGCTGAAAATGACTCCCTACTCACCAAAGCTGCTTTTTTCACCAACCTCCTCTTAGGCAGAATGAAGCAACCTCTTGGACCAATGAATTGGAACAGATGGTGAATTTGGCCTAGTCCTCATCAGAGAGTATCTGATTCTCTACCTGCAGCAGCCTCTGCATTGCACTGAAAATATGTAGCTCTTGAGAGGGATGGTTGCCCCACTGGCTTTCCTACAAGCATTGCCCCGAGGGAGACTTCAGAGGAGTGGATCGTGAGATTCTGCAGTGGCTATCTTCTCCAGCAGTTGGTCCAGCCATCTCACTGTGTCCCTCAGAGCAGGGGTCCCCAACCCCTGGGCCGCGGACCAGTACTGGTCCGTGACCTTTTAGGAACTGGGCTGCATAGCCCGCCCATCGAGCTTCACCCATGGCCCACCCATAGCCCTCGTGGCCCGCCCATTGAGCTCCGCCCATGGCCCGCGTGGCCCGCCCATGGCCCGTGTGGCCCGCCCATGGCCCACGTGGCCCGCCCATCGAGCCCCGCCCATGGCCCGCGTGGCAAAGCAGGTCGCTGATGCCAAAAAGGTTGGGGACCGCTGCCTCAGAGGAGCTGTCTGGAAAAGGGGGCTACTGAAGAAGGACACCAGCTATGGGGAACAAGTGGGGCAAGAGGCAGTTCATCCTCCCATTCTTTTAGACTGCTCTGGATTTCTTTCCCTAACAGAGATGAACAGAAAAGGGTTACATCGTTTTACTGCATTTTTATTTGTGAAATTTATATGCAGACTTTCAGGCTTACAACACTCTTAAAATTACAACTGAAATGTTAAGCAGCTTCTCTTCACCCTTTATCTGTGATGGTTCAGTTTTCAAGGAAGAAAATAATAAGTACCCTGAAAACAAGAAATATTTTTTGGGCCAAAATGACTTCCTGCAATAATAGGAAAGGAACTGAAAATGCTGCAGAGATGTACTGTATACATCCAGAAAGTAAACTACTATCATCATCATCATCATCATCATCATCATCATCATCATCATCGTTGTCGTTTAGGGCTAAGTCTTCAGTGTTATTGTTGCTTTTCGTCCCTCTATCTTACAAGGGATCATAGAACAGCAGGGGAAAGTGGCCAGAGAACGTAGGGCATGCCTACTGTCACATTTCATTTTATTTCTTATTATTTCTCTTTTGCCCCTTGCTGCCTTGCACTAATCCAAAGGAGCTCCATTTCCTCCTGCTTCTGTTGAGTTCACAAAATTCCCATGGCAGAGCATGATATCTGATTAACTGCAAAATATATCAAGGTGACTCCACAGCATCTCCCTTGTTAAGCCCTCAGCCTCAGTTAAGATGAACTGAATGTTGGAGCCAGCATCCAGCAAAGGAACTTAAACAAACCTCCCTCTGCTGGCAGTTAAAGAAATAGGTACCGAGGGCACTTCTGAATTCTTCAGCGCTCTTCAATTCATCCTTATGTGGTAGGAATAAATCTTTAGAATCTGGAAAGTCATATATGCTTGTCTGCAATGGATTCCTTATTGCTGTTAAGTAGAGCTAATTTTTTTTCAATTATAGAAAAGCTTATAAGGAAACAATATAAGGAAATAAAATGTGATTCCTTTGAGTTCAGGCTGAGTAAATGTTCATTCATCTGGGATGACATTTTGGGGTATGTTAGGGGGCAAAGCACGGATAGACCACCTAGTATGGTCCAGATTTTCTGAATTATAAATCCCATAAACCCTTCCTATTTGCCATGGTAGTGGGTTGACAGGAGTTATAGTTCAAAACAATCTAGAAAACACTAGAATACCAATCTAGGAGGCAACACAAAGTCAAACTGGTGGGGATAAATGAGAGTGGGGGCCAGAGTCCAGATGTGGCTTTTAAGAAAGAGGATGTTTCATTTTTTTCTTTTTATTGCTTTTATAGCCTGTCTTTTATTTGAATACTGAAGTCAGCATACATGAAGGTCTCCATATATTTTATCCCTACAACACCACAAAAGTAAGTAGGTTGCAGAGACAGAGAGAGAGAGTCTCTCAGTGAGCTCTATGATCAAATAGGAAATTTAATCTGAGTTTTTCCAATATGTATCCAGTACCTGAAGGAACTATACTGGATCCTTCCTTCCTTCCTTCCTTCCTTCCTTCCTTCCTTCCTTCCTTCCTTCCTTCCTTCCTTCCTTCCTTCCTTCCTTCCTTCCTTACACACACACACACACACACACACACACACACACACACATATATATATTCATTCCATTCAATTGTGTCCAGTTCTCGGAGACTGCCTGGACAAGTCCCTGTAGTTTTCTGGGCAAGGTTTTTCAGAAGTGGTTTGCCATTGCTTCCTTCCTAGGACTGAGAGAAAGTGACTGGCCCAAGGTCAAACTGCTGGTTTTGTGCCTAAGGCAGGACTAGAACTCATGGTCTCCCGGTTTCTAGACTGATGTCTTAACCACTACACCAATATATATATATATATATTAAAAAATTCCCTTCTCACCCCTATGGGTGATATGTGTCTTCCTCAACCTCGGGTCCTCTACTAGAGGCCTGGGAGTTTGAAGGTTCTGCACAGTATCTTAGCTGTTCCTAGCACTGCACTCTTCTGGACAGAGAGCTCTGATGTTGCTTCTGGGATCTGTTGGAACCACTCTCCAAGCTTAGGAGTCACAGCCTCGAGTGCTCCTACCACCACTGGGACCACTTTGGCCTTCCCTTTCCACATCCTCTCCAGTTCCTTCTTCAGGCCCTGGTACTTCTCCAGCTTCTCATACACCTTCTTCCTGATGTTGTTGTCACTTGGCACCACTACATCTATCACCATCGCTGTCTTCTGGTCCTTCTCTATTACCACGATGTCTGGTTGATTGGCCAGTACCTGCCTATCTGTCCAGATTTGGAAGTCCCACAGGATCTTAGCCTTGTCATTCTCCACAATCTTCTGTGGAATCTCCCATGTGGACTTTGGAGGGTCTAGCCCATACGCTGTGCAGATGTTCCTGTACACCAGAGGTTGGCAATGTGTGGGCCGCGGACCACTGGTAGGCTGCGGGCTGTTAGTAAGTGGGTCTCAGGGTGAGCCAGAGCAGCTTATTGGTGGGGGCCCGGAAGGGGAAACACCTCCACCTATCAGCGTGTGGCAAAGAAGGGTGGAGGCAGGCTGTGGAGCACGAGGCCCGATTGGCCCCAGCTCACAAACCAAGCTCACCCAGCCACATGGAGCTCCCAGACCGAGCCGATAGACACCGCCACCGCAGAACCCGGTGCCAATGCCAGCCCAGTTCCTCCCTTGCCGCCAGTTCCAGCCACGTGCCCTGCAGCTGCCATCCCAGCCTTTGGAACTGTCGTGTTGGTAAGTGCCTCTGCCTTGTCGCCTAGCCCCGCGAGAGACCCAGCCCCTGCTGACCAGTCTTGCTGCTGTCGGACCAGTTTAAAACTACGCAGGTGCAGAAAGCCAATATGGCTGTGTGTGTGTGTGTGTGTGTGTGTGTGTGAGAGAGAGAGAGAGAGAGAGAGAGAGAGAGAGAGAGAGAGAGAGACCTGCAAACTCTGCCCCGGTCCACACGATTGGCTGCCGCCTGCAAACCCACCCCCGTCCACGCAATTGGCTGCCATCTGCAAAAAAAACCCCATCCGTGCAATTGGCTGCTGCCTGCAACCCACCCCCCCCCGGGCCTTGAAAAATTTTTTCCCACGGAAGTGGTCACTGGTGCCAAAAAGGTTGGGGACCCCTGCTGTACATGATGCCAGCTACTTGGTTGTGCCATTCAGTGTATGCTGTTCCTGCCTGCATCTTACACCCTGCCAGTATGTGTTGGACTGTCTTTGAGGCCTCTCTGCACTGTCTGCACCTTGAGTCCTGTCTAGTGTGGTAGACCCCTGCTTCTATGGATTGGGTACTTAGTGCCTGTTCTTGTGCTGCTATGATCAGTGCCTCAGTGCTGTATTTTAGTCCAGCCCTTTCCAGCCACTGGTAGGATTTCCCAAGGTCAGCCACCTCAGCTATCTGTCGATGGTACATCCCATGCAGGGTCTTGTCTTGCCATGGCACTTCCTCTGCTTGATCTTCCTTCCATGTCTGCTGCTGCTTCAGGCATTCTCTCAGCAGCTCATCTTTAGGTGCCATCTTACTGATGTACTCCTGGATGCTCTGGGTCTCATCCAGGACAGTGGCTTTGACATTCACCAGACCCCGCCCATCCCCTTTCCTACTGGTGCACAGTCTCTGGGTGTTGGACTTGGCGTGGAAGCCTCTGTACATTGTGAGGAGTTTCTGGGTCTTCACATTAGCAGCCTCCATGTCCTCCTTTGGCCAGCTATATATATCAGAGCTCTCTGTCCAGAAGAGTGCAGTGCTATATATATATTCATAGTAAAATATGAAAAAAATTACAATTTTATTAGGTTTATTACTATCCTGAACCCCCCTGAAACATTATCCTATCTTTGCAAAAGGAAAATTTGAATAACCATCATATTCAAAATGGATGGCAAGCAGAAGGAGTATTGACTGTTTGAGCTGCATATTGTTAGAAAGTAGTTATTAAAAAGCTAAACTAATGCCATTTTAGAAGAGAAGTTAGTGCTTTGCTATTACACAGAAACAAGAGAGCCACGTACATACGTAGATTAGAAAGGAATGTAAGGACAAATTTTACGCTGACAGCAACAGAGATAATGTATGCCAATTAGAAAGTGAGAAATTAGGCTATTCCTTATTAGGAAAATAAAACTTGAAAGTTCTAGAACTAGATATGTGCAGACTAGTTGTTTACACATGACTGTAAATTGGTGTTGCAGCCCCTTGGCTGGCCACATTCAATGCTTTTGCCTTGGGTGCTAATAAACACTGAACTCTGGATAACAGCTTCTGGTGTTTTGACCTGAGTAAGGAAAGAACTATAGGGAAGAAATTCTTCCAGCAATATGAAGCAGGCTGTTCCAATATAGAGCTGAAGCTTGTTGGATCCCAACTGGTGCATGATAGAGGAAGGCACCCCAGACTCTTAAGCACATAGGAGACTCTCGCACAGGGAAATTTGTTTCAATGGAGGAATTGAAATTACAGAAAGGAATGTGTTCACATGGATATTTTTTTTTTCCCTTGAACAATACAAAGTTGTAATCCAGGGCTCATATGAAAATAAATTACTGGTTCTGGGTTAAATGTATGTGTAAAATCTAGCTGTAGATTTAAGATGGATTGTACTATCTGAAGTTCAGCTTGCATCCATTTAGTTGTACTTCCTTATTGTCTAATGACCAATTTCATATACTTCCTTATTGTCTAATGACCAATTTCATATACAGTAACTCAGTTTCATCTCCCAACCCAAGAAAATAGAAGGTTAGGAAGAGCTACCATGCTTATTCAGACCACCATAGCCCAACCAGAATAAACTTTGCTCTGCAGGATCTTGTCCAGAAACTTGTCTCAGACTGGCTGCCTGGTGACTTTTTATTCAAAGGGGATTGTGCGTATTCCTGGGATCTTAGGGATGCTGACACAATCTATTTGAATCAGATCATGCAGGGAAGGGAAATGTGTAGATGTTGCTGAATTAAAAGTCCCAGCAGGTCCAGCCAGTATAGCCAACAGTGAGGGATGCTGGGAGATATACTGTAAGTCAGAGTTCCTCAACCTCAGCCATTTTAAGATGTGTGGACTTCAACTCCCAGAATACTCCAGCCAGCATTGCTGGCTGGAGCATTTTGGGAGTTGAAGTCCACACATCTTAAAATGGCTGAGGTTGAGGAACCCTGCTGTAAGTCACCAAAAGCTGGAAAGCTATAGGTTTGCCACCTCTAGTGCAGAGGTCTGAAGGTGACCTGCAACTCGGATGCTTCAATGAAATAGTCAGAGACAGGCCTTTGTGCTCTTGTCAGGCAAACATAGGGTGTACAAAGCAGAAAATATACCAGCCGCTTAGAATGCACACTTATAGACAATTTGGTGTTTTAGGTAAACCTTTGGAAATGATTACTACAATAGAAATGTGATAAAATTCACCTTAGTGGAGAAGAGTGTGAATGCACGGCCACTCAGTTTACTATCAAGATGTTAATTGATGATTGGCACCCTCACGTTTGTTCATCTTTTATGTTTTCATCTTTTTTTAATCTCTAGATTGGATTGGGCTAGGCTGCCTTTTGTATAGAGAGCTCCTTCAAACAGTGGGGCATTTGATAGACTTTCAAATAAAACAAAATTTTTGGTCAGTGGCATCTATTTTTAAGAGCATATCGGGGTGCTCTCACAAAATGACTGCCATGGTCACAAAGTACAGAGAAGGCAAACTGCCATCTAGCAGGGTCCAGGAGGTGGGCCTTCTCTGCAGTAGCGCCTGCCCTTTAGAATATCTTGTCCCCAGAACTGAGGCGGGTTTCCTCGCTCCCGACCTTCCGGAAAGACTTGAAGACCTGGTTCTTCCGCCTTGCATGGGATGGGAATGCTACTAGTTCCTCCTGGGGGTGGCTGGTGCCATGAAGCCCACCCTATTATTAACATCTAGTCCACTTGGATTTTATATTTATTTTATTGATGTTCTAATTTTATATTTATGTTTTTAATTCATTTTATTGTGAACCACCCAGAGTCCTCCAGTTGGGGGAGATGGGCAGTAATACAAATTTAAATAAATAAATAAATAAATAAATAAATAAATAAATAAATAAATAAATAAATAAATAAGAGAGATGTTTTCTGCCAGCTCCTTAAGTTTCCTAGGATGGTTTCTAATCACCAAGGCTTTGGAAATGCAGCTGAAGAAAGCACTGAAATGCAACCACCTGATATATATTATTATTTCCCAGGAATACTTGTGAGGTCTCTCTGATGTTCTTTTGTAAATAAAAGATGATGCTGGGGATTGGCATGTTGTTTTGCAGCATTCTAGCTTCCCATTTAAAAGCGAGGAAGTGAAAGCTTACAGAGCATACCTTCTGGAATTCTTTCCAACCCCTTACTTATAGCTCTGCTGTGGATCATGTGACCAGGAGGAAGAGGACTTAGAATGGAGCAATCAGCAGCATTTCAAGCCATAGCCTCTCCCATAGGATGCATAAGGGCAATGGGGGGGATTTTTTTCTTCCATAACTCCTGGCCTGATCTGGCTCATTTTCAGACTTGATGTTTCTGTGGCTGATGTTCCACACACACACACAAACATATCAAATTTGGTCCAGTTCTGTCCAGTTTTTGGAAAATTATTCTGCTAACTGATAGACAGATAGAATTCCAAACCCCCTTACATAATTTCTTTCTGACATTCTGTTGGGATGAAAATAATTTAAAAAAAGAGTTTAAAATAAGTAAAAATTGGGGCAAGAAACTTGGCAAACACCTAAGGAAAATTGATGCTGATAGGATCTATATTATGACCCTGAAATAAGCCATTGTCCTCTATAGAGGACCACCCTAACCAGACCCCTTTAATGGCACATGCAGGCTTGTGATTCAGTCCTTTACACAGCAGCCTGCCTTTTTCTGGATTTTGGATCTAACAGTAAGGTTTGTGCAAATTCCAGACGTGGACATTCTGACTATCAATAACTTGTCCAGCACTGTTCTGTCAACAGCCACAAAATTCTTAATTCATATACATTGATTGATTATGTCCATCAGGTCAGTTTCAGCTCTTAATGATCACATAGTTAGACCTTCTTCATATTCTGCCACTGAGCTGTGGTCTCTCCCAAAGTTTAAAATCCTGCGGTCTTCCCTGGTTACATTGACGCAGGCTTTTTCTTGGGACCTGAGGATGCCATGCATCTGATCCCCATATTTCATACAGCTCTCTTTTTAATGGTCCTTCCTTGACAAGGGAACATTGCTATGACTTTTGTCGTGAAGCCATGCCAGACTGGGATGAATGAAAAAAGATATTTAAGTTCCCTTGAACTTCAGGGATACCTCTTCTCCCTGCCGCCAGGTACACTTATCAGCATTTCAGCTGCTTTAGCAATAACATGCTGGACAGAATGCTACATGTGTGGATAAGAGTATTTCTAAGAAGTGTCAATTTTCAAATAACTGTGACTCTGGACCAAAGAACAAAAAAGAATCGGGAGTGACTGTGTCCCTATTGTGGAGATGGCGTACTCCAGCTATTTCAAATGGCTCACTTTGAGCAGTGAGAGTTGCTTCAGTTCTTCTTCCTAAATGCAGGCTTCTGGAAACTCTTCCTGAGATGATGTCTTTTGGAAATCAGAGTCTAAAACCACTGCAGGGACAGGAGGTCTTGTTGAAAACAATGACAGATTAATATAGTTAATTAATATAATTAATATAGATGTGACTGATATTGAGAAACTGACATCTGACATTTGCAAAGACATGATAGCAAGTCACACGTGTTCTATGGACAGGCAACTCCAGGAGACCCCATTGGTGGTGTGGCTGCCCCCTATACTAAAAACATGTTGTTTGCCCTAAAGATTAAAAAATGCTGCTGCCGCGGCTCCTCTCTTCCTTTTAAAAGATTGCTCACATACTGTATGCCAGTTGCCCGGGTGTGCTGTTGATCTGAAAGTGTACTCTACTCATTCTCTCAACAGGTGAGTCACACAAAATCTGCACTGAAATAGAAAAGAATTAAGAAACAGTTGGTGTTTCTGAAGCACAGTGGGCATCTTTTGGAATACAAATGAGTGGTTTAAGTGGGAGTACAGGGCTAATATATGATCCAGTAGGTAGATGGCTTATCTTCAAGTTAAGCTTTCCACAAAGCAGAATAGCCTATTATGCCTTGCTTAGTATGCAATCATGATAGCTGCCCCTCCATCAACCGTGCTTAAATTGCAAAGGATCAAGCATCATTTCTCCCTTATCATTTATGCTCTTGGTCAGATCCATTCATGTGACCAAATTGATTAATGAAGAATGTAAGTTGTATAGATAGATGCATCCAGCTTTGCTAGACCCTAAGACGAGCAACTCTTTCCATCAATGATCCTGACCTATGATTTCATGCAGTAAGTAAGAACTCTGCCAGCTGAAACCTAGATAAATTCTATATATGAAGCTTTCCTACCCTAAGATGTGTGGCCAATGAATCTATTAAGGAAACACTCCCCCACCACTTGTCATTTTCAGAAATGAGATTGGTTCATGGATGAATATTTATCAACTGATTCTCACCTGATGTTTAGTTATTAGACAACCTAGTTTTTGTGCCACAGCCATAAATGTTCACATCACTTCAAGGGTAGGGCTTTTGAATTAAACAGCTTACATATTCATCTGCCAGTTAGACATCAGCTGTAGAGTAATCAAGTGATGTATCTGCATGTGTAGATCACCACAGGGATTTACTCCCGGCTCCTGGATAGAATCTGTAGTCTGTAATCTCATGCTATCTGTAGCTATTCCTGAACCTAAAAATGGTTACAACACTGTAATTTTTCATGTAACGGAAGAGAATGTTTAACCCTAACCACAGAAGTAATAATATTAACTATAATTTTAAGATAGATAGATAGATAGATAGATAGATAGATAGATAGATAGATACTTTATTGATTTAGTCTTTTGACCATATCAAGAATAAAAGAGAAAGAAAATAAAAAACCATTATAAAAATACAAGTAAATACAGGGAAAACTGTGTTACAGATTCATATCAAGCTATAAAGAGTGCAGTCTTACTAGTAATAAGCCGGTTCATTCCCTGCAAACAGTGAGAAAGTTTCTGCTGGCTGCTCCAGTATTTTTTGTTTTTTAAATATGGATCTAGGTAGTCAGCCCTTTCTGCAGAATATAATTTGCAATCAAATAAGATATGTGTGGTTAATAAAATATATTAAAAAAAAAGATATGTGGGGTATCTTCAACAGCTGGCGCACCACAAATGCATAATCTTTCTTTGAATGGGACTCCTTGAAATCTCCCATATCTTACCATAGAGTCTAATTGGTCGAAACGAGCTCTAGTAAAAGCTCTTCTGAGATATTGGGGCATAAAAGTTGTTAAGTACTTTTCTAATTAAAAGACTGGTTTGTGTTGGGCCAGCCACTTTAAGGACTTGATACGTTTAAGGGATGCTATGTCCTCTTGGGAAGCCACGTCCATGATCCTTTGTTTGAAACTTTTCTTGGCCTTCAAATCTAATTGGACTGGAAGATAAATAGAAAATCCATATTGCGAGATGGTATTGGAAAGTCAGGCTGCCCAAGCACGAGAAGGCATATTATGCATCTGCTCTTCAAGAAAAAGCTTGGGTAATCTGTCTGAGTCCATGGATAGGATCTTCAGCCAGTAATTAAATACTTTAGTTACTGAGTGGCTTTGTATGGGGTTACACCTAACTCTGCTCTTACTGCTCGAGTTGGAGTTGACTTATCCACCAAGATGCATTTCAGAAAACAGGACTGTATCTTTTCAAACAAAGGGACATTTAGGTGTCCCCACAATTCTGCACCATATGTGATACAGTTACATACCTTTATTATTGGGGTTAACGATCCTGGGTAGATATGGTTGATAAGCTGCCTTAAGGCGTTGGTACAGGCTGTAGCCTTTAGCGAACTCCTCTTGAAATGAGGGAGCCATGATCCTGTTTTGGTAAAAACAATCCCTAGATATAAATAGGACTTAACCTGGTCTATATGTTCTCTGTCCAGGGTCAAGTTATACCTGATCCTCCTCTTCCCAAAAACAATAACCTTTGTCTTAGATTTGTTGATGGACATGTAGTTAAGTGTACAATGCATGCTAATCCTGCGTAGCAGTCTTATCATTCCTACCTGGGTATGTGACATCAGTACCATATCGTCTGCATAATGCAATATGTTTATGTGCTTATTTTTAACTTTAGGCATATGTGTATTGAATCTTCTGTGTTGTAGTTGAGGCCTATCCTCCCATGCTTCTACGGACATCAAAATTGAAGAAGATGAAATTATGGTGTCATTTGATGTCACAGCACTCTTTACATCCATAGACCCAGCACTAGCAAAAGAATCCATGGCAGCAGTTCTATGCAACACATCCGACTTAGTCAAATATACCAAGATAGAAATACCCAGAATCATGGACCTCATCAACCTCTGCCTTACTACCTACTTTCAGTTTGATGGACAAATATACCAACAAATCAAAGGAACACCCATGGGATCCCCAATCTCAGGACTCACAGCAGAGATTGTAATGCAGCATCTAGAAAGGATAGCACTCCAACGTATACAACCCAAAGTATGGATCTGGTATGTAGATGACACCTTCATCATAATAAAAAAGGAACAACTGGAGGAAACACATGAAACCATCAACAACATCTTCAATGGAATAAAATTCACAAGAGAAGAAGAAAATAACAACACACTACCCTTCTTGGACATCCTCATCAGTAGAGGAAATGATGGCAAGCTAGAAACGCAAGTCTACCAGAAATCTACCCACACTAACCAAGTGTTCCATTACCAAAGCAACAACCCAACCTCCCACAAGAGGAGCTGTGTAAGAACATTATTCATACAAGCACTCATGCACTGCAGCAACCCAGAACACCAGAAAAAGGAAACAGATCATCTATACAGATTCTTCCAGCAAAATTGGTACCTACTCAACTTTATCAAAAAGTGCCTGACTACCCAACCCACTACAACACAACCAACAGAAGCTATAAAAAGGATAATACTACCATACAGCAAAAACATCTCAGAAACTACCAACAGACTGTTACAACCACATGGCATCACCGTAGCACATAAACCAACCAAAACCCTTCAAAATATCTTAAGTAACCCAAAAGACCCAGTAGCCCAAGAAGAGAGGTTATCTACAACATACAGTGTAAGGGCTGTAACAGCCACTATGCAGGACAGACAGGCAGAAGACTAGCAGAGAGCATCCATGAACATCAACTAGCAGTCAGAAGACACAATGAAAACTCCTTAATCTCAAAACACATGGACAGACTCAACCATACTTTCAATTGGGAAACTGTGAGCATCTTAAACCAAGCCAAATCCAAAAACGCTAGACAATTCCTGGAAGCCTGGCACTCAGACATATCAGCCATCAACAGACACATAGAGATAAACAACATTTACATAGAATTCAAAAGAGACAATAGAAAAGCCAAAAGACCAGAACACTTCCTTGCCAGCAATCATCACCCAGATATGCAAAGATTAACACCAATATTAACACTAGATGAACAATCAAACATTGCATTATACCTTAATCAAGTAACTATTAACTTAGTCAATCAACCAAACAGCAAACAACAGCCCAGTCAAGGAACTCCCAAGGAGTGAACAACACCTCCACCAACTCAAGCAGGACAAGCCACGATATATAAACAGAAAGCAAGTCCCACTCCCTTTTTGCACTGAATATGTTGCCTAGTCTGGTAATGAAATGTCTGCAAGAAAACAACAAGGCTCAGAGAACACCAAGGACTCCACAGTTCTACCCTGAGCTACAAATATTCTCTTTGATGTAATTATAGGCTACACCTACATTGAGAGCACTGCATTAGCTGCCTGTACTCTTCCAGATATAATTCCAAGTGTTGCTTTTGCCCTTTAAGATCCTAAATGGATTGCCCCATAGATACATGTAGGATCACCTTCTCCAGGTAGAACCAACCCATCCAGTATGTTTGTTCTGGATAGGAAAATTGTGTATTCTGACTCTCTAAGAAACAGCTTTCCAAACTGTGTGTCGTGACACTTTAGTGTGTCGCAACACACAGTTTGGTGTGTCGCCACACAACCCGGAAGTGGCGGTGGGGGTGTGCATGGTGGCGGCGGCAGCAGCACGCCATCAGTGCTTCCGTGTTTTAGCAGAAGCCGCCGCCCCCACCGCCGTGCACGCTGCCGTCGCGTGACCCTGCACGCCACCGCCGTGCACGCCGCCGCCCCCACGTGCACCCCCCCCACCGCTGCCGCCGTTGGTGTGTCACCAGTGGTAGCAGATTGGAAAGCACTGCTCTAAGAAGTGAGGTCAGTGGGGGTCCAGAGATGGTGCTTTTTCATCAAGTTCCCTACCCTATGAAGTAACCTCCCCCTTCATTAGTCACTATTATCTCAGTGACAACCCTGACTTCATTTTCAAGAGCTGCCTACATTGAATTTTTCTGCAGGGTCTTTGAAAGCTGATGTTGCTTTATTCTGACAGATGCTAACTGATAGTTAAAATTATGGTGACAGTTGATTTGATCTGTTATTGTATATTTTTACACTGTTCTTATCTGTGTTGCTTTATATTTTTATCACTGTGAACCACCAGGTGTCTCTGGATTCTGATGGCATATAATTGAGAGGAATAAATTTTTACTATAGGGATTCTTGCCAAGAAAATACTGTACCCCTTTTAGGCAGATTGACTAGCTGACCCCCAAACTTGTATGTCTTGTCTGATAAATTTCAGGAAATGAAAATAACTGTTGCACAATTCTGTAGCTGGCCTTGCCAAATTTGCCATTTCTCCTAGGAGCCTGCAGTCTCCCTGGCTTCCTATGTTTCAGTTAAATTCCAAGAGTAGACATCAGAAGGAAACTCGTCCACTGACCTATTTTTAGTAGTGGTGCCATAGTTGAAACCAAGGAGTCCCTATTCTTGAGAATTGGTTGGAGAATTTCTCTTCCCATAGAGAAATTTGGAGGAATTGTTGAACCAATATCTCTGCCCTAAAATTTGGTAGAGTATCTCACAAGGCAATTTGGGGTTAGGTCTCCTTAGAAGCTTGCAACATTCCATTCTGGAGTATTGCATTTAAAATCATATCTAAAGGCAAGGGCATATGGGCTTCTGAGACATGGAGACTTTCTTATAGAAGTAGAGGCTGGCACTAACACTTCACACTTCATTAATGATACTGTAGCTAGAATTTCAAAAGGTGGCCATTTCATTGTGCGGGATTTTTTTTCTCTCTCTCTTAGTAGGCATGGATTGCTGTGAAAGTTGAGGCTCAATTAACTGGTGCAATTTGGCTGCTTGGAAGAACCATAGTAAATGAAAGCCTTTTTAGGCTTAATGCAGTGGTGACATGAGTTAATGGTGCTGTTATCACCTGATAGTGCAACCCCATGTGAGGTAAGTTGAGTATAGGCCACTGTTTCCTGCAGAGTTGATGACTTACAGTAATGTGATGCAGTGGACAATCTGGAGCACAAGTGTCTTAAATCTTTCCATGGACTAGGCAATTAATTTCTCCCCTAACTGCATGACAGAGAGAACTATAACTATTCCTGCTAGCAGATGATTGCCGTATGCGAGAGATAACTATTTGGGGACTGAGGACACAAGGCAGGAACACATGATCAAAGTATTTGCTTTCATTCTGTAACTCTGTGCTCCTGATCTAAAGAGGTAAACCTTGGGCTAGGATGGAAGGAGCAAATCCACATATTCACAGGAAGACACACCCTGTGGACCTGCTTCTGACTTTGAACATGAAATGGAAATTTCTTATGAGCTTATTAGGTGGAATAGTAATATAAGGTATAAAGTAAGCAGGCACTGAGTTTTGCAAGACATGGTACCAATCTCTGTGGTACAATTACAATGGACATTGAGATTTAATTGAAAACTCCACACTGCATCTGGCCTTTTCTTAAACATTACTGGGAGATGCAGAAGACTGCTGTCCAGGGAGGTTAGTTATCAGAATAAAATGCCTCCAACCAAGGTATCAAAGAGAAATAAGAGCTGGGACAAACTTGTAAATATGCTTTGTCTAAATATGACCAAGTTAATAGTTAACTAAATATGAACTATATAATTTTTTCCAATTGGCTTTTCATAAAATCTCCAAGATTGGGTTCTCTTTTATCTTAGATGTCCTACCATAAAAGTTCACCTGGATATACAGTGTGTTTTATGTAGTTTAACTAAAATAGAGGGATCCTTAAATTTAACATTGGGACATATATTATGGTGGTGGCTCTTTTTAACCTAAATAATCAATGTTCCAATTTTTCACTACCCTTTGGTTCACTGTATTCATTCATCTATATCCATGAAATCATTTGAGAAGGCTTCATTTGGTATGTGGTCCTGACAAGATCCCAAAACACAGTACACTGTACTTATTTTTTCCCAGATATTCCCAGCATATCATAAACTGCTGCTAAAAAAAATGAAGCTTAAGAACCCAGTGGCATGTTTGCCAAGAAAATCTTTTCAATCAGCAAATCAGTAGTGTAAAGTGAGTAAGCAGAGAAGGCAAGGCAGGAGAAAGAACTGCAAGGGCAGCATCCAGATGGTGTAGTGGTTAAGGTCCTCCTCTAAGGCTGGAGAGACCTATATTCAAGCCTATCCTTAGCTACAGAAACTCAGTGGATGATGGCCAATCACAATATTTCGGCCCAATCTACCTTACTAGGTTGTCATTGTGGTGGTGGTGAGGAAATGGAGGAGGGAATGCTTCTTCATTCAACCTTCTTGAATCCTTGAAGAAAGACCAGGATATAAATCTGAAAACTTTAAAAATCCAGTGAGGTTAGGCAGGTAATTGGAGCCTTTTTTTTTTGGGGGGGGGGGGAGTCAAGGTTTAACAATTCGTGTTTGAACTTTGTGTGACTTTATCATAATCATTCAAACATATGAAGATGTGCCTCTGTGGATGTCAGTATGATTAGATAGTCAATTTCTGTGTTAAAATATCACCCTTTCTTATGTTTTCTTGGCCAAACTGTGGTTAAATCATTGCAGACTTTGGAAACTGTTGACCACTGCAATTTTCCTCCCTTCCTGAGTTCATGCAGGAAAGAAGGAATTATGCTTCCCTGTTACTGTGTGTCTATCAGCTTCCCTCCCATGCTGTTCTACCCTTGAGTTACTCTTGGCTACCTTATTTTCTCCATCCTTGCTTGTTCTCAGCATGGCTGTTGGTGGAATTCTGATGGCTCCTGTTTTATGCCTAAACAGTTCTAGCTTCCCCTACCATATGGTCATCCTGATGTTACCATTTGCCTCAATCATCCTTTTTGTAGTTGCTTGAACATCTTAATTGATCTCATGAGCTATGTTAGGGATTTATAACAGACATCGATGTAATTCATCTCATAAGCACGTAACTGTCTTTCTCTCCAATCGGAAACATGCATCTCATGCATCTATAAATATGCCCCAAACAGCTTTTTATCCCTGTGGTGATATAAACATCTTTGAAGGATTGTCAGGATTGCATACAAGTCTTTTGTAAATGAAAGTATTTCAGTGTGTTATCTCCATTTGCATTTTTGATGCAATTCTCTTTTGTTTTGAGTAGCAGGGAGCAGAGTAAAACACACCTCTTCCTTACTGAAAGGATTTTTAGTAAAAGCAGAAAGGTTGTTATAACTTACAATGATCATGTTTGCATTCTGCAATATGGTCATATTTTGGAGTAAATCTACTGAATGATCAGATTTCTTCTTTTGCTTCTCTTATGATTTTTCCTAAGGATTTTTTTTTATCTGTAGCACACCAAAGGAAATGAACATCTGCATGAAGCTGCCCAGAATACAGGTTTGTGATTTTCTGCTCCAGAAAGCATGGGGGTTTCAATGGCAAATATGATTGTATTATTAATGCAGACACCTATTGGTTCATATGTGAAACCTCACTGTGATGCATATCACATGTCCTTTATCCACCTATCAAGATTATATTAAGACTTTAACCCTTTTTTAATTCCCCAAAAGCTAAATGTCTATTTCTCCATCTGTCCAGTACACATCTGTAATCATTATCATTATGTAACAATAAACCTATACAACAGCCTGGATCAAGGTTTCATCTACCAATGTGTGGAGGGGTTATGAGAATGCATGGGTTAGTTCCAATGATCTACAGCACCATGTGGACCAACCTCAGTGTCCCTGAGCCGATATGCTCATGGTTCTAGTCTAAAAGGAACGCCTTCATTAATCTAAGTTTTGCAACATAATTCTGGAAGCTATATTTAGACTCGAGTCAGTAGGACATCAACTTGGGAGCAAGGGTGGAACGTAGGGAATCCTCAAAAGGCTGAAGCAAAGCTCTTCAGGACTTCACTAAACACCTGAAGAGTGCAAACAAAAGTTCCTCAAACAGAACAATTTCTGCAGGGAAGGCCCTTCACCTGGAAATGGGCCTAACAAAGATCAGTGTTTAATTATGATGACTGTGATGCATGGAACAGCATGTGCATTAAGTGCGGTTCCTTTTTGACCTTATAGCCTCACCTTCTACTGTTGCACCAATGAGTTTGCCACCTGTGATGGTTGACCTTTTCCTGCCTTTGGAACTATGCTTTTATCTCCTGGGGCCCACATTTGGCAGAGGTCTGGGTTGGACAAGTACCAACATAAAGTTACCTTTCTGCCTCAGTGAGCCTGTCACTCCTAAGTTACAAGGTAGTAAACCTGGAAGGTAGCTCTCCGTACAGTGAAAACCCTCCCATTTAACTTTTTTATTTTTAACTAGGTGTCATGAATTCTTGCCATGAGATAATGAGATGAGGAGAATTTCCTCATTAGAAGGACATGTTGTCCTTCTTGCAAACCTCTGTTATGAAAAAGGATGACCTCTTCCTGTGAAGAAAACAGTCTTGTTCAGCAGAGAAAATAAAATACTGTCTCTTAGGGCTTTTGGACTGGTGCTGTCTGAGATCAGAACAGGAAACGAAACAAGGATGTCCTGAAAGATAGTTCATCATTAGTATTGGGGTGTCCCAAGAAAATGTCATATTACTTTCTCCAACTGCTCCTCTTGGTTTTCTTAGTGAGGGTGCAGCTGATACAGAATCCCCTCCATCATTACCTTTAGGATCTAGCAGACATTTGCAACTTCTATTTGTTGCTCCTCTTATCTGATAAGAACCCAAGTGTATCTTCCCATGTTGCCCAGTTTTGTGCCTCCATATGTGCTATTCGTCTTACTTGTAGTTGAAGATTCTGATTCATTTACTTACCTGTATTTTATGTTATTTTATTCTATTATTATTGTACTTTTATCTTCTATATTTCATTCTTATTCCTTGTTATATATCTTATATTTACACATACTATTTGTCAATTGATAAATATATATATATATTAATAATTACTTACTTTTTATTTTTTATATCGTTTTCTAGCAGTTCCCAAATATCAATTCAGTGCTCACTTTATGTAGCTAAAGTTGCTGAGCCCGGTCTTTGAGTATTATATTGATATGATCTTACCACTTGTCTGCTTTAACTAGTTATTGCAAGCTCAAGCCCCAATTACTTTTTGGTGCAGCAAACTAACCACTGATGGAGAAGTGAGAACTGACCCCTAAACGTTTAACATATTCTGCAAAGCAAGCATGAAAACATTGTTAAAGAAGCAATCAATCCAGTAAATCGTTGAAAAAAGCAGTAACCCTCCCCAAATCCTATTCAGGGCCATTCCTGTAGATCGTTCATAGAGATACAACATTTGAGGAAAGAATCAGCCTGCCTTATAGAAAAACAAAGGAACTCCTAGGATCAGGCTGCTGTGGGTGTGTGACAACGAAACAGCTGCTTTAAATTGTACATTTTTTTTATTAGAACACTGACTCTTGTTTATTGTTATTGATTTTATTGGGTTATTATTGACTCACTGCACCCTGTGGGCCTATTAACAAAAAGCTAGCAAAGCATTAAAGCAAGCCAGGCTTTTTGGTGTGTTGTGCTTACAGCATTTGCTTTTATCTTTTCTTTCATTATTATTTTTTTAGTGTCAGTTGCTAGAATATAATAGTTTCACTGAAACACCCCAAGTCCAATAAACAAATTACATTGTACAGAAAATCAGGCAGAATAGTACTTGGCTAAGTTTATTCTTTATTATACCTTAAGATGTTAAAGTAAGAGGCATTGATTTGTTGTTGTTGTTGTTGTCTGGTTTGTTCATTTCTGTTTTGCCTTGGGAACTGTGACTTGCCAGATGTTGCTAAACTACAATTCCCAACATTCCTCAATGTCATCTGTGTTGGTTATACTTCTGGGAGTTGCAGTTTAGCAACATCTGGAAAGCCACAGGTTCTTCATCCCTGTTCTGTATGGTACGGCTAGGGCTGCCACATGTTTATTAATTTTCCCCAGCTTGACCACCATAATCATATCAGTTGTATGACAGTTAGTAATTCAACATGTGCAGTTTTCCCTGACACTTTGTGTTCATGCTAGGAAAAGGGTTAGTCAATTATATCAATCAGGAATTAGTAAATTGTTTCCAATCAGGAAACATTTCTAAGATTGGAATGACAATGGAAGCAACATTCTTCTGCCTTTTTAAAATAAGGGGGTCTCCTTTTGAAGTTAGCCAATGGTCATGTGATTTGAACGTTTTTCCAAATCACATGATCATTGGCTAACTTCAAAAGGAGACCCCCTTATTTTAAAAAAGCAGAATAATTTTGCTTCCATTGTTATTCCAATTTTAGAAATGTTTCCTGATGAATCAATTTGTATTCAATCTTTCTGTTTGTTACACACACATAGACAAACAGGCACACACATAGCATTTACATTTTGGGCTCTGTCAAACATGTAAAAATAAAAATCTAAACTTGTCTCCTTTCATAAAATATTATCTGGAGTATAGTATCAGATTCACACCCATTAGAAAAATGTTGCATATGATCTGACCTGTCTTGTTTTATGAAGCAATTCCTTCTTGTGGTTCCGGGGAAAACCCACTGCTGTGGTTACTGAGATGATCTTGAGTAAGTGTGGAATTATCCATGGATGGCTACAGCTTCTTCTCTATGCCAATATGATAATGGAAATAGCTTTCATGTTTGAACTTGCTCTGACAGTAATGATTTCCTGTTGCAATTGAGTCCCGATCATGACAAAGCAAAATAGCCACTAATTGTTTGTATTTTTTTCAAAGGTTCCCCCCGCACATTTGTGCAGTCATGCCCGACTCTAGGGGCCGGTGCTCATCTCCGTTTGTTAGCTGAAGAGCCAGCGTTGTCCGAAGATGCTTCTGCGGTCACGTGGCCGGCATGATGCACATGGAATGCTGTTACCATCCCACCAAAGTGGTACCTATTTATCTACTTGCCTTTGCATGCTCCTGAATTGCTAGGTTGGCAAGAGCTGGGGCGAGTGCGGGAGCTCACTCCGTCACGCGGGGCTAGGGATTCGAACCTCCGAACTTGCGATCTTCCAATCGACAAGCCTGGCATCTTACCCGCTGAGCCACCATGCCCCTAATTGTTTGTATAGTTTCGTGGTATTCCAATCTTTTGGCACTATTCCTTCCCAAACCCACAGACATGCCTGTGCCCATGTTTGGAAGCTTGTTGCCTTCCTTTGCTTTTTGCAGTTGAACTTCCAATGACTCAAGTAGCTCCGTGGATGCCCATCCCATACTGTCCAAGACAGCTGGTGGTAGCCAGATCAGAGTGAAAGAGGCCAGGAAAAATATTTCTTCAACTACAGAGGTGATATTTGGTTTAGGATGGGTGACATTGAATGATATGAACAATAAGATCAAGAGTGGGATGCAATTTGGGTCTATAGCAATGTATAATAGCCAATTATTCCTATAGTAGCAGCCAGGACAATTATCTATATGTAGGTAATTCCACCCCCTTAATTTCCTATAGTTCTTCTTTTCCATTACCATGTTACTGTTTCTCTAGATTATCAACTTTTTTTCATTTCTTCCCAGCCCCCCCTTCTCTCCTGCCCTTTCCTCCTTCATTTCTTCTTCCTGACTTTTTTTTCTTCTGTTCCCTCCTTTCCAATCCTTCTCTTTTCCAGCTTTAGCAGCCCAAGATTTCAAATGGAAAATCTGCCACCAGGATTTCCTCCACAAACATTAATGGACACACTTGAAAAGCCAGCCCTGCCCTTCCCTCCATCATCTAATTTCAGACACTGAGGGGGCAGACAAAACAGATGGTTGGCATGGAGGAGGAGGATTCACAGCTCAATATCCTGGTGAAACATATCTGAAATCAGTGAGAGAGGCACAGACCTGACATTTGACAGAGACATGTGAAAAACGAAAAGTTCCAGACAAAGGTCAGGCCTATCCGCCTGTTATTTTCCAGATGCACCCATCATGGACAATTAATCCTACAGCTCCATTGAGAATACACCTCTTTCCCAAACATGCCAAATTTCATTTGTGCAGAAGGCAGTTCTGGAATTATTTCAGAGAGGGGACAGATACAGGAGGATTAATGAAACATACAAGCACTGATTCCCCACCATCACGACCACTACCACCCAGCCAGCTCATGCATTTGAAATAATATACTATAAAAATAATAGGAGTGGGGAGAGAGTGTATCACACAAGATAAAGGAATCTGCACTCTGAGCACTAGCAAAAGGAGTCAATCCTGGGTTCTTGAACTCAATCAATATTGTAAATTCTGACCATTCATGGGTTATGTGAAGAGCATCCAAAATCTAATTCACCTATGCAGGAATCTGAGATTACATAAACATTACTATTACATATGTTGTGAAGAATGAATGTCAAAAAAAGCAAAAAATAACAGTGTATAAGAGCACACTTCTGCCCACTTTGTTATGTGGAAATGAGAGTTGGATATATCAAAAGTAACATAAAAGGTAAGCACAATAGCAGTGGAATATGTAAGAGCTGTCTGATACTGTAAAACAAAATAAGAAATGGTCAAGAACGAAGGGGTAATGAATGTAAATTGAATGCAAAAGTGAGTGAGTAGTACAAAAGAACTATGCTAAGGAGATTTGGTCATAAACAAAGAATGAACAAGATCTGAATTGCAAAATAAATATGTGAGGAAGAAGAAATAGGTCAAGACAAAGGGGAAGACCAAGGAAGTTGTGTTTGAGTGATGTTGATGAAATTCTGGAAAAAAAGAGAGCTGAGAAGTTTAAAGAAGAAAAGGCACTGTTTCAAGTGGTACATGGATATGGTGCTGTAGAAGCAAAGTTTTTGCAACAGTAGAAAGGTATGAATAGATCTAGTGAGTAATGTTGGTATCAACTAGATTTAGCAATACTTTTTCTTATCTCATGCCTTATTTCTTACCCCCCTTCTGTGCTTTGTATAACTTTGCTTATCAAGAAAGGGAATAGTGTGATGTATTTGTCTGCTTAGTTTTTGAAGGGAGGTTGGAAATTTGCAAATCTGTCCATACCCCTGAAAAGCAGAGGATTTGCTCTTGTCTTCTACTAAGGAGGGTACTTCATATCATTTCTTTGGAATGAGGTGAAAGAGCTTCCATTGAAGCTAGTAATTAACAACATTGATTGCTTCTACCACAAGTCCTTTAATGCTGCTGAGAAACTTCTATTCCAGATTTAGTGATGAACAGAATTGGCACCTACAGGTACCTATAGCAGTAATATTGCTGTATCATTCGGGACAGCCTTCCATGCTTTCAGTTTTTACTATAACGTTTCTTCACGAGAAAGCTGCATTTCATAAAAGTCATGGACAAGTGATTGTTGCTTGCAAATTTAGCTCATTTTATTAGTCACTGTTGATCACAGAGGAGGGATTAAGTGATAAATTAATTGCTCCATGGGCAATTAATTTATTATTACTTGCCCATTGAGTTGCCTCTCTGAACAGCCACACTGTCACATGCTGTTTTCATAGACATGCAACACTTTATTTATTGATATTCTTTTATTTCTTTTTAATTTTCTTTTTGTTACAGTAAAATATAAACAGGCTAGACACCTGTTTCCCCAAATTGGGATTAACAGGTAGAAATAAAGGAGCTAAACCTGCAAACAGGGTTTAATTAAAACAACAGGAACTCTGAAAAGCTGTAGGAACACTTTGTCTGCCTCTCCCTGGAGAGGCTACTATTACATTTGATTTCATTACAAAAGTATTATTACTAATCAAGTCCAAGAATTGCATAAGAGCTAAACACAAAAAACCTTGAAATCCAGTAATCTAACAATGAAGTTGTCTGGAAGCTTTGCAAAAAATAAGTGAATAAAGGATAGCAATTCCAGAAAAAAATGTTACCTAAGAACATGAAGGGGAGGGGGAAACTACTGTTTGGGGTAAGCTTGCTATAATGGCCTATGGCTACACACACAATATTTGAAATAGAAATCTTAGGGATAGGAATATGAAATTGAAATAAAATTCAGCCACTGAGTTTTGTATGTAACTAAAATCGGTACATCTGAAATATACACACCCACACTTTGATTTTTTTCCTTTTTTCTTTTTTAGTTACATCAATCTGTTTTTTGTGCTACGATAAAAGATAAGATCAGAGCTCACTACATCTTGGAGCACCTGCTCAGATTTGATCTGAATACTAAAAATCCCCCCAAATGTTAACACGAGATCCCTCTTTGTTGTTTCAGTTCAGCTCAGCTGTTCTGCTGGTGTGTGAGTATATATTTGTATATAACTCTGGATTCTATTGACTTATTTTGCTCTTTTTGAGTGGGTGTCATTTCTCTTCCAATCATTAAAAGCTATTGCCTTCAAACACCTAATAAATAATCTTCTTTTATCCGCTACTTCACTCTCTGATTTTTTTCACCCACAAACAGTGCAAAAATGGCATGCTCTACAAAGCTAAAAACAACAAAGAACCTGGAAAATCACAAAGGCTCAAATCTGTAAAATGTACCTTATCTGACATTTATATTTGAATACATCATGCCCATGATAATATTAACTTCAATCAGAAATAACCTCAAATTAATTGATTATGGGGATGATGCTGCTAACAGAAATTCAGATGGACTAAGCCTCTCATATCCATATAAGGTACGTGAAACTGCAAAACAGGCTTTTATTTTGATCATATGCATTGCCACTGGTTTTAAAGCAGAGGATCCAGTCCAGTCTTCATTGTACATATTCAGGACTCAGGATCAGACTTCAAGAGATACATTTATCAAATTCAGTGGTGCCTGGATGAGAATCTGGATGTATCCCATACAGCACCCAGTTCAGAGTAAAAAGTATAGAATCCAGCCAATAAAATAATCCCAGCATTTCAATAATTAGTTGAAATCTAATGGAATCAAATCTACACACTGATTAGAGTACTAGAATCCAGCCAATAAAATAATCCCAGCATTTCAACAATTAGTTGAAATCTAATGGAATCAAATCTACATGCTGATTAGAGTACTACTAATGGATGTTGAGGATGTACTGATTCTCCTCCATGATTTTGCAATCTACTACATCTGATTTATTTTATCTTATTTATACCCCGCCTATCCCCTCCCTAAGCGGAGGGCTCTAGGCGGCTTACAATCAATCATCATACATATATTATTTATACAATCAGATTCTAATTACCCGCGCGGTTAGGGAAGGGGTGAGGGAACCGGCTCTTCAATCGCAGGTCGGACTACATGTCCCAGGAACCTTTGCTTCAGAGCCGGCTGCTGACGTCCAGGAAGTTGATGTTTTTCGGGCTCCGCCGTCCTCTGCCGTCCTCCATCGCCATCCACGGGAACCAGCTTCTTCTCGGTCCGAGGGCGACCCTCCGAAAAGGACGCCAGCAAATTGGCCCACGTGAGTGGTCCCCATTTATCTACTTGCAGGGCTTTCGATCAGCTGGGTGGGCTGGAGCTGGGGCTAGTGACGGGCGCTCACCCCGCCACGCGGATTCGAACTGCCGACGTTATGGTCGGCAGACTAACGGCTCAGCGGTTTAACCCGCTGAGTCAACAGACTCAGTCGTCACCCAGTACAGCAACAAAATTTGTAACAAGATTTTCACAAACAGACAAGATTCCCTAGGAGTGACTCAGTAGATTTTTCCACAGCTTCTCCCTGTACTGCACAATCCAACAAGATAGGGAAAACATGTGTAGCAGGGCTTCTTCCCAGCCTGTTTACCAGCAGTGGCCATCTGTATTCTGGGGTGCACTGAGAAGCATGGGGTAGGGCTGCACATGCTGTGCTCCAAGTCATGTGACCAGGTGGGAGATGAGATGGAGACTTAGAAATGGAGCAGTCAGCAACATTCCAAGCCGTCGCCCAATTTTTTTTCCCCCCATAGGGCTTCATTGGGGGAATCTTTTTTCCTAGACTTTTTCCTCCACAGCCCCCAGCCAGAGCTGGATCCTATTTAAATTTGATATTTGTTTTGCCAGCTTCTCCTCCACACCAAATTTGGTCCCATTCTGTTATTTTCTCAAAGAAATGATCTTGGTGACAGAAGCCTCAGCCCTTTTAGATCATTTCTTTCTAAGACGGTTGGAGAGGAAAGAATAAAAATAAATGTTTGAAAACATTTTTGCCATTTCAATTTATTAAAATAAGTCAAAATTTAGGGACTGATATCAAATGTCAACATTTTAGTGAGATGTCTACTTGCTGATGGTGGTTGTTTCAAAACAACAACAGGAAGCATTTTATCAGTAATATGTTTCCATCTGTTTCTGCAATTTACAGTAGTCCATTATAAAGTCCTATACAAACACAAAATGTCATAGGCACCATCTCCATTCTATGCCATGCTGTGAATGAGACAGGCAGGGCATCATTAAAAAAACTTATAAAATTTGGTCTGTACTATTTTCAATAGTTCTTATTCTGCCGGTCTCCAGATAAAAGACTTTAAGGAAAATTGGACCAAGTCCTTCCTACTTTATAATCTAAAATAAAGAGAACTCATGTCCAAGTTTGAATTCTCCCATCCAGGGTACTTTCAATAGTAAATGATGCAGTTGGTGGAGTGTTACTTAATTTTCCTACATCAAATTACCTTCCATTAATTTCTTAGAAACATTTATTCAAAAAAGATTACATTGTCACAAATATATGTTGAAACCTAATCGAGGGAAAGATGGAATTTCAACATAGAACCAATTGTTTGCTTAGTTTCTGGGCCTACTCCTTCATTGGAAGTGAGTTATAGCCTCCAAGAGGATTTTTTTCCCTTACCTAAGTGCATAATGGGATGGTGGGCAATCCCTGGAAAATACTCCTTTATCTTTAAATTATCCAGTTCTTCTCCAAAATGGCCACAGTTTTCTGGCATTTGAGTAACATTTGCTCAAAGGCTCTTTTTTAAAATTTATCGGCTCTTGTAATGAGGAGGCAGGGCAATTTATAGCAATTGCAACACTTCCCTGTGATGTGTTTTGTCCTTTCCCACCAATATCAAACTTCAAAGACAAAAGAGTGCTTTAGATGAAACACAACTTAATGATTTTATCTCATAATGGATTCTGGGAATCTTTCCTATCTGATGTTGTTAAATATGACAAATGAAAAGAGAGTTTGTATTCCCAGCCGCAATGATTTAATGTACGCTACTGAGGGATCAAGCATTCCCCAGTAGGGTCACCATATAATGCAGTGGCTGTCCAATTCTGGAGTGGGACTTCTCAGAGAAGGAGGTGAAAGACTGCTAGAGCTGGTTCTGAAGGGCAAAGGCAGAAGCGGTCCTGCAGGAATCAAGACAAAGATGGTGGCCTCCTTGGAGCAAATGTTGTTGTGATCGTGTTGATCACCCTAAGCTCTGTGCTGGCTAGAACAGCTCCCCCCCCCCCTCCTGCATTGTTCCCTGGCTGGCTGACAAGGAGAAAACTAAACTGAATGTGACACTACTCAAAGCTATCTCTCACTTTTCAGCCTGAATAACAGCAGGCACCAGTTTCACCAGGACTGTCTGCAGAACAGAGAGCGCAAAGGCTTAACTTTTCCTCTCCTCAACCAAGGTTCCAATGGAAACAACTTTTCTGAATTATCCCATGTGGTTAATAGCCTCCTCCACCCAAAGGACCTACTATTGGCACCACTTGGTAACCCAAGACAACAGCCTGTTCTGGGTGGGTGAGCGGACTTTTGTCAATATCCCAGCTAAAGGGTAGGACCCATCTTTGGCTTTCCAATGGTCCTGTTGAGAACTGGGGCTTCCCCGCAAGCATTTTTCTTTAATCTCATCATGCTTTGGAGTGATGTGCTCAATATCATATATAGTATGATCCTGAGATGTCCTGTTCTAATTGTCTAGTCCCAGGATTGGACTAGCACACTAGTGCCTGGATATTCAGGCATACGAATCCTTAGACAACACTGATGAAATAAAACAAGTTTAAATGGATGCAGCAATTGGATTTTCCTAAAGCTTGGGAGATGCTACATCTGAAATGAAGAGTGGCATTGGTTTGTTTCACTTTGATAAAACAAACGAATCAAAACAAGCAAGCAAAACAACTAGGATATTGTTAATCATAGATTTGGGAGGGCCCATTTAGACCATTTAATACAAGACCCTGCTCAGTGCCAAAATCCAAATTAAAGCATCCCAAACAGAGAAATCCAAATTAAAGCATCTCAAACAGCTGCCAAACTTCTCCTTGAACTCATCCAGTAAAGGGAAGACCACCATATCTTTGGGTATTTGGCTCCCCTGTCCAGCTCTTGCAACTGGAAAGTTTTTTCTAACATTCAATTGGGATCTGCCTTCCTGTAACTTAAATCTATTATTTTGTGTCCTGCACTCTAGAATGAGATAGAACAAGTGAATCTCAGTCTGAACTTTTATCTGCTACATTTATATGTTTGGATGGGAAGGAAATATTTCTCAGATACTGCTTTTGCTCTCTGGTATTAAAGGTCAGCAGCTGATGTGGATGCCTAGCAAGGAATGCCTTGATAGTAAATGTCCATGAAAATGTACCTAAGAAGCAGCTTTTAAGGCACTTTATAAAAAAGGAAACGGATTACAGCTTCTAAGTTAAAAGCTAGGAATAGTATAACTCTTCAAAAGCTTGTGTAAATGTACCAGGGCTTGAAAGTGGCTAGAGGACAGAAAACTAAGGCTGGCCTCCTCCCTTCTCTTTCTGCCTGTTCAGCTGGAAGGTCTTAGGAGTTGCGCTCACATTGCAATCCAGTGCAATCTAGGACTTAGGATCCAAGTTCATATGGAGGTCAAGCAAACATGAGTACAGTTCTCTTGGCTGCACCCATGGCAGGTAGAGGGCTGCATGCATGGATTCATCCTCTTCCCACTTTCAAGACCTCATGGATGGGAATCAATGCCTGGAGAGGGCTTCTATTCATTTGCTATAAAATTGTTATTCTTCATGGTTAGGGAAATATCCTACACAAGCCCAGCACAGCTCTGAGGGCCCTGTCTGCTTCATCAGGGACAACAGGTTCAAACTCCTCCCACATAACCAGGCAAGACTGTGCCTCTGTCAACTCCACAGGACCTTACAGCTGGAGTCCAACTCCAAGAGAATCTGATTACTGGTCATGTCATACATTTGTCTCATTTTGAGAAAGACAATGGAAAGCTATTGTGGATAGAGCAATAAGGAGATGAGGTCACTGATGGAGTTTCGCTTTTCAGAAGGATGGGCTTGTTCTGATGCACTTGGTGCCAAATAAAGGTGGTTATTTGTGCTGCTGTTTCTTGGTGGTTGGCCGTCAACATTTGGTGGTGTAAGATCTGGGAGCACTGGTTTCAATGGATTCATGTGGCCAATGACATAAGGTGCTTCGTCCCTAGTGTAGATAATACTGAAATGGATGAGCCAATGGTTGAAATGAGTATACATCCTGTGTTCCCCCTACTTATGAGCAATTGTGAGGCTTCGATTTGTGAGCCTACTTGTTTTTTCCCCTCTGCCCCAGAGTGCTGAACTCAAGATTTTTCCTTCTGCTTGCTTAATTTGCATTCTCTCTTTTACAGATTATGCCCCCATTTTAGGTCTTAATATTGTTCCTTGCTCTCCTTTTTGTCATAATCCTCTAGACTATCTGTAGCCCTCATCAAAACAGATTTGCATATAACATTGTGAAAATGGAAGCTGGAAGGTTTAAAGTTTTGCTTTTCTGCTTCATCAGTTATTCTAATGAACATATTTTTTTAGTGAAAGCTGTGTCTTTTGGTGATCCAACTTGTTTAAAGTACTTTTTGATACTTAAAATATACTTTTCTCTTTGTATGTACATGTATTCAGAAGACTTACTTCCACACAATGTGTTCTTGAGTTCTCTTCCCTCAAAGTGTTTCCTCTCTGCAAATTTATCCAAGTTGAAAATCGTTCTCTGACCTCATCTCTCCCCGACCCCCACCACAGTTGTATTATTTCCAGTTGTCAGGATGTTCCTCCAAACTAGGAACTGTGTTGAAGCTCAGATTTCTGCTGATGACTCTTGTTGTAGTACAAATCAAACTGTGCACATAACTACCACATGGAAAACATTGTAAAGCTATCATAGAAGAAAGTACACTCATTTGATCCACCATGAACCAAGTCTAGTTCATCCACCCTCAGTGGAAAAACAACTCCATAGTTCGCCAGCAAATAAATTATACATCCTGGGATTTCCAGAGTGAGTTCTGAAATTTATCCTTTACACACCCAGCCCAGGAAGTTTTTAAACATAAAGTGATGCTGTAAGTGAACATTACCCAGAGTGTGGTCAATGAATCAGCAGTGTTACTATTCAGAGTGAAAATGTTAGGTAGTAATATTTCAGTCATTTATATTTCATTATCCATCAGAGAGCTTTGGGGAAAAATGGCTGGGACTTTCAGAAAAGTCAGAGAACAAAAACACCTTGAGCTTCTGCCATGCTACATCAATCACAACATTCTTACTATTGTAGGTGAGAGCTAAAACACACATAACAATAAAACATTCCTTAAAGTTTGCTATTTCATGGAATTAGTCAGCCTCTTAACTTTCTATACCGCCTAAGTTTAGGACCTGTGCAAAATGCATGGAAAAATCCTATTCAGTGAGAAAACTCCACCTAGGGTTAGGATTAGGGTTAGGGTTTCTTGAAATCAAGGCCAGAAACCTACTTCATGGTTAAATTCAGGGAGGCTGTTTATGGATAGTGAGCCTCTAAGCATTCTATTCTGCCTAAATTTAAAATGTGTGTGACAGGCTTCTAAAACAATTAATCCAGCTCTTTCTCAATGCACAAAATTCAGCACTAGACGTACCCAACAGAAGGTTGGAAAAATCTCTCAGAGAGAGAGAGGGGGGGGGGCTCAAAGGTCATTACATAAGTGTTCTGAAGTTCTACTCCAAAGAGGAATCATCCCAGCACTTCACCCAAGCCTTCCCAGGGTGTGGGAATGTTCTTAGGAAGTTGTTCTTCTTTAATTATGTTTCTTTTTTTATGGTGCTGTTGTAGATCTGGTAGACAGAGACCCTGAAGAACTATGGATGGAGGTTCGTAACATTGTACAGGAGGCAGCAACTAAAACCATCCCAAAGAAAAAGAAATGCAAGAAAGCAAAGTGGCTGTCTGATGAGGCTTTACAAATAACTGAGGAAAGAAGGAAAGCAAAAGGCAAGGGAGAAAGGGAAAGATTTAACCAACTGAATGCAGATTTCCAGAGAATAGCAAGGAGAGATAAGAAGGCCTTCTTAAATGAACAATGCAAAGAAATTGAGGAAAACAATAGAATGGGGAAGACTAGAGATCTTTTCAAGAAAATTGGAGATATCAAGGGAACGTTTTGTGCAAAGATGGGCATGATAAAGGACAAAAAAGGCAGGGATCTAACAGAAGAGGTGACAAGAATACACAGAAGAACTATACAAGAAGATCTTAATGTCCCTGATAAATACGATGGTGTGGTCACTGACCTTGAGCCGGACATCCTAGAGGGTAAAGTCAAGTGGGACTTAGGAAGCATTACAAACAACAAAGCTAACAGAGAAGACAGTATCCCAGCTGAGCTATTTAAAATCCTAAAGGATGATGCTGTTAAAGTGCTGCACTCAATATGCCAACAAATTTGGAAAACTCAACAGTGGCCACAGGATTGGAAAAGGTCAGTTTACGTTCCAATTCCAGAGAAGGGCAATGCCAAAGAATGTTCAAATTACCGTACAATTGCGCTCATTTCACATGCTAGCAAGGTTATTGTCAGAGATAATCCGATCTCTGCCAAAAGGGCAGGCAGACAAAGGGCCCCTCAGAAGACTGGAAGTGGTGCGAAGCTGACATCCACCCGACGCACGGGAATACACATCTGGGAGGCGGTTGCCGGAGCAACCAGGGAGACCTGACCACACGTGTCAGCAGCAAAGGACCCTGGGGGAGGGAAAGGTTTAAATGTGCTGTTTGTTCCCAGAATCGCCATTCCAGTCTTTGTTCGTGCTAGCTTCTGTATCCTGTAATAAACTATCCTACTTCTAAGAACTCATGCGTCTGTGAGTTACTCTAGAGTAGGGAGGTTACAGATATCGGATGGAGTGCCTTACATAAAGACTGGAATGAAAAAACCAACCGGTTTTCCCGGGAGCGAAACCAACAGCTCACGGTCGAGACCGGCTTCTACACCCACTGGGCAGAGACCTGGGGAAAAAATTCTTCGGAAGGAGACCAGGTGAGACGAGCGAGGAACCGGCTTCCCCGGCAGCGCAAACAGCTAAGAGGCGGGGATCCCTGGCAGCAGCGAAGAAGCAGGAGGCGGCTTTCCCCAGCAGCAGCAGAAACCGGCACGCTAATCGGCTGGGACCAGGTGAGCGAGGAACGGGTTTTCCCAGCAGCAGCAGAGGCCGGCGCGCTAATCAGCTGAGAGGCGGTGATCCGGAACAGCTGAGTGGCGGCAGGAGCGCAGCGGCGGACACCGGCGGCCCAAGCAGCGCGCCAAACAGCTGAGAGGTGGCGATCCCTCAGCTGAGCGGCGGGAGCAGCGGCAGAAGCAGGAAACGGATTTCCCCGGCGGAGCAGCAGCAGCAGCGCGCCAAACAGCTGAGAGGCGGCAATCCCTCAGCTGAGCGGCGGGAGCAGCGGCAGAAGCAGGAAACGGATTTCCCCGGCGGAGCAGCAGCAGCAGCGCGCCAAACAGCTGAGAGGCGGCAATCCCTCAGCTGAGCGGCGGGAGCAGCGGCAGAAGCAGGAAACGGATTTCCCCGGCGGAGCAGCAGCAGCAGCGCGCCAAACAGCTGAGAGGCGGCAATCCCTCAGCTGAGCGGCGGGAGCAGCGGCAGAAGCAGGAAACGGATTTCCCCGGCGGAGCAGCAGCAGCAGCGCGCCAAACAGCTGAGAGGCGGTGATCCCTTAGCTGAGCGGCGGAAGCAGCGGCAGAAGCAGGAGCCGGATTTCCCAGCAGAAGAGCAGCGGCAGCAGCGCCAGACAGCGAGAGGCGGCGGTCCCTTGGCTGAGCGGTGGGAGCGGCGGCAGAGGCGGAGTCCGGCTTCCCCGGCTTTCCCAGGCAGCTGAGCGGCGGCGGAGGAGCAGCAGTGGAACCCGACGACGGCAGCGGAGGCCGGCGGGCACAAGCAGCGGAGAGGCGGCGAGCTCAGCGGCGGGCAAGCGGGCAGCGCATCCCACGCGGCGGCAGACGAGGCGGAGACCACGTGGCGGAAAAGCGGCGGCAGCGACCAGCGCCCCCAAGCTGCAAGTGGACAGAGGATACCGGCAAGCAATGGAACCGGCAGAGGTGGCAGGAACCTACGAAGAAGAAGCGGGACCCAGCTCCGCAGGCAACCAGAGGATGGAGAGCAGAAAAGCGCAGAGCAAAGAAAAGCATATCGAGGTAACCAATACCCCTATTCAGAAAAGCAGCACTGAACCAGAGCTAGAGGGATGGTCCATAGCTGTAGGCAAAGGGCTAGCGGAGAAAGGGGCAAAAGGAAACCAGAAGAAGGTCACCCCAACCCAGCGCATCGTAAGGTTGGAGGAACAGATGTCCAATGTGCAGTTAAATATAGGAATGTTGATGAATAAAATGGACTCATTGGGCGCTGCCTTTAGGAAAGTAATGGACAATGTAGATAAACCCAAAGGGCGGGAATTGAACCTGGGGCCACCCGAGGGAGAGGGAGACATCGAAAGTGAAGAGGAGGAATTTTACCCCTACAACAGAGCACCCAGGATCCCGTCATACAACCAGTTCGTGACCCCAGGGGGGGCACATACACCATTTGGAATGGGTGAACTAAAAACGAAATTCAACGGCAACCCCAAGAATTTAGCATGCTTCTTGACTCACGTACAAGGGTTCATGAGCGAATTCGAATACACCTTCCGAACGGAAGAGAGCAAAATTAGATATGTCTCCAGTTTTCTGGAAGGTGAGGCAGGGGACTGGCTGGTAACACTTCATGACAGGAGGGCTAGGGAACTAAGGGACTTCCAAGAGTTCATGTATGCCCTCCGGAAACGGTTCGAAGATACGCTAACCAAAGTCTCAGCTAGGGCCCGACTCCGGAACTTAAGGCAGGGAACTAGGACAGTAGCTGAATATGCTATGGACTTTAAAAGATTATTATCCTATCTGCCGGACTGGCCAGAATCGATAAAGATAGAACACTTTCAATATGGCCTAAAACAGGACTTACTGGAAAAGGCTTTAGATAGAGATGACCCTGAAACTTTAGAGGGGTGGATCCAATTAGCTGGGAAAATTGAGAGTAACAGACTACAGTTACAAAGTATCAGAAACGTACAATCCAGGCAGAGGAACGAGGGGACTTTCATTAACCAGCCCCGCTCGAACGTGAAACAGCGGAATTGGGAAGAGGAGAAGGACCGTCGGGCAAGAGAGGGACTGTGCTTCCGCTGCGGGAAGGAGGGACACCGAATTAGCGCTTGCCCTCAGGGGAAAACAAGCGTTAAGGAAAAACCTCCGGCGAAAAAGGCAGCTGACAGATGTACCCTCAAAACAACACACATCAAGGGAAAAGGAGCGGCTGCGACAACCGTGAACCCATGGCAGAATCCGGGCCTAGAAGAAGACAGCGATGACTCTGACTTTGAAATCCAGACGGCGGGAAACGAGCCAGGTCTGTTCTGATGAGCGCCACAGGACAGACCTCCACAAAGGGGCGCAAAGGAAGTAGTCGCAACACCCCAACAATGCACCTAAAGGTACAGTTGAGGACTTTGGGTGGGAGGAAAAAGTATGTGGGGGTTGCAATGCTAGACTCAGGTTGCTCTAGAAACTTAATGCACCCAAACGTAGCTGAAAAGATGGGACTGGACCTGTTTAAGCTCAAAACGCCCATCACATTTTGCCAATTGGACGGGTCGGAACTGAAGGGGGGGCCAGTGGAGTTCTACACTGAAGGACTGCAAATGACTTTGGGGACTCATGTAGAGACTTTGCGGTTCCTAGTGGCTCCCATTGCAACATGACCCATTGTGTTAGGACTGAAATGGTTGAGGGCAAGAAACCCCAAGGTGGATTGGGTCTCAGGAGATTTGGACTTTACGGATGGGACTTATCACGAGATGGACAATGAGAGCACACCCAGCGGCATTGAGCTGGGGGCAACGGGGATGGAAATTGAGGAGGGGGAGCAGGACCAAGGGGGTGGCACACTCACAAGCACAATTCCGGAGAAATATCTCCCGGTAGCAGAGATATTCGATAAGAAGGAATGTGAGCAAGAACCCCCCCATAGGCAGTCAGACGCAACCATTGACCTCATCCCAGGGGCACCGTTTCCCAAGCCCAAGATGTATGCCATGACGCAAAAAGAACTGCAAGAATTGCGCAAATTCATAGATAAAAATTTGGCACGGGGGTTCATTGAGCCAGCCAACTCCCCCCTTGCAGCCCCGGTATTGTTCAGGAAGAAAAAAGACGGGTCCCTCCGGCTTTGCACTGACTACAGGGGTCTTAATGCAATTTCGGTTACGAGACAGTACCCTCTCCCGTTGCTGAAAGACATGTTAGCTCAGCTATCTAAGGGGAAAATTTTCACAAAACTAGATGTTAGGGAAGCTTACTATCGTGTTCGCATAAGGGAGGGGGACGAATGGAAAACTGCATTCAATTGCCCATTGGGTTCCTTCCAATACAGGGTGCTCCCGTTTGGGATTGCGGGGGGACCGGGAATCTTCATGAGGTTCATAAACGAAGTATTGTATGAATTTCTGTACAAAGGGGTAATTGTATATTTGGATGACATACTGATTTTTTCTGAAAATCTGGAGGAACACATGGAGTTGGTTAAGAGGGTGCTTGAGAAATTACTCGAGGCTAAGCTTTATGTAAAACTTGAGAAATGTGAATTTCACAGGGAACAACTAGACTTCTTGGGGTATCGCATTTCGCATGAGGGCATCGAGATGGATCCTGAGAAAGTCAAAGCGGTCTTGGGCTGGCAGCCCCCCCGCACTCGCAGACAGCTGCAAGCGTTCCTTGGTTTTGCGGGGTTCTATAGGCAATTTATTCAGAATTTCGCGCAAATCGCACTGCCCCTGACTGACCTATTAAAGACAAAAGGCAAGGGAGCAAACGCGAAAGCCCCATCACCGAGCACGAAACTTGTGTGGACGCAGGAATGCCAGGCTGCGTTTGATAGCCTAAAAGAAATGTTCACAAAAGAACCCATACTCAAGCACCCAGAAGCTGACAAACCATTTGTGATACACACAGATGCATCTATTAGTGCAGTGGGGGCCATACTCTTGCAGGAGGATGACACGGGGAAATTAAGGCCATGCGCGTACATTTCCCGAAAGTTTAACCTAACGGAGAAAAGATGGCATATTTGGGAAAAAGAGGCTTTCGCTGTCAAACATGCCCTAAGCACGTGGCGACATCTATTAGAAGGCACAGCAGAGCCGTTCCAAGTGTGGACGGACCATAAAAATTTGGAAGCTCTCAAATCACCCAGGAAGTTGAACCCTAAGCACCTCAGGTGGGCAGAATTTTTTAGCAGATTCAACTTCACGTTGAAGTATTTTCCTGGGGGAAAAAACTATTTGGCAGACGCGTTATCACGCTTGCCGCAACATGAGAGCAAAATGGAAGAGGTCATCGAATCCCTCATCCCCTCCCAGCCAGTGGAGGCACAAAACTCAGCAATAACAGACGGGAGGGGGGAGGGCAACATGGCAATCACCCGCAGCACCGCGAAGCGTGCGGCTGAAAGCGACCCGTGGACAGCCGAGCTGCGGGCGGCAACAGTAACGGACACCTGGTGGGGAGAGAACAAACAGAACCTAGTGGAGAAGGATGGAGTGGGGTGGAAGGACAACAAAGCCTATGTCCCTGAGCCCTTAAGGCAAAAGGTCTTAACCATGCATCATGATCACAAAACGGCAGGGCATTTTGGCTTCGTAAAAACGCTACATTTAATCCGACGCAAATTTTGGTGGCCATCCTTGCGCACTGATGTTAAAGACTATGTGCGCTCATGCCTAGTGTGCGCAATGGCCAAAAGGAAAATTGGGAAACCTACAGGGAAGCTGCAGGAAGTAGCAAACCCCTCACAGCCATGGAAGCAAATTGCCATGGACTTCATAGTAGATTTGCCGGTGAGCAAAAAGAACACGGCAATTTGGGTAGTCACTGATCTATTCTCCAAGCAGGCACACTTCATTGCATGCAAAGGAATACCGAATGCTCAAAAACTAGCTAGACTGTTCATACAACACATCTATAGAGCCCACGGAACGCCGGAACACATAATCAGCGATCGTGGCAGCACTTTTACTTCCAAATTTTGGCGGGCTTTTTTGACTTTAATTGGAGCGGCACAGGGGCTCAGCAGTGCGTTCCATCCTTGCACAGATGGTGCGAGCGAACGCCTGAACGCTACATTGGAGCAATACCTTAGATGTTACACTAACTACCAACAGAATGATTGGGCGGAACTGTTGCCGTTCGCAGAGGTTGCTTACAATAACGCGGTACATCAAAGCACGGGGTTTTCACCATTCAAAGTCGCCACAGGGCAGGACTTTGTAACTATCCCCGAACTGGCCATGTCACACAACACGGAATTGCCACAACCCCTAAAAGCGGATGAGTGGATAGAGAAACTAAAGAGCAATTGGCCAGTCATGGTGCAAACATTGAAGGAAGCCAAAGCTTGTTACAAAAAATCTGCGGACCGTAAGAGGGGGGAAGAATGGGAATTAAGAGTAGGAGACAAGGTGTATTTGTCAACAAAAAATCTGCGGACAACACAACCAGCACGGAAATTGGCACCAAAATTCATAGGTCCATTCCCAATCATTGAGGTCATCAACCCAGTAGCGGCAAAATTACAATTGCCAAAAGCGCTAAGAAAGGTGCATCCTGTGTTCCACATCAGTTTGTTGAAACAACACCACAGTTCACAACACTGGCACCCTGAACCAGAGGAACCCCCCCCCCCATTGTTGGTGGAGGGCGAACCACACTTCGAGATTGATAGAATTCTGGACTCCAGACGACACAAGGGGCAGCTACAGTACCTAGTAAAGTGGCAACACCTACCAATTGGAGACAAGGAATGGGTCAGCGCCAAACACACACGCGCCCCTAAATTAGTCAAGAAGTTCCATAAAGAATTCCCAGACAAACCCCACTGAACCGGGGGGGTGAGTTTTGGGGCGGGAGCATGTCAGAGATAATCCAATCTCTGCCAAAAGGGCAGGCAGACAAAGGGCCCCTCAGAAGACTGGAAGTGGTGCGAAGCTGACATCCACCCGACGCACGGGAATACACATCTGGGAGGCGGTTGCCGGAGCAACCAGGGAGACCTGACCACACGTGTCAGCAGCAAAGGACCCTGGGGGAGGGAAAGGTTTAAATGTGCTGTTTGTTCCCAGAATCGCCATTCCAGTCTTTGTTCGTGCTAGCTTCTGTATCCTGTAATAAACTATCCTACTTCTAAGAACTCATGCGTCTGTGAGTTACTCTAGAGTAGGGAGGTTACAGATATCGGATGGATTACAGTTATGCTCAAAATCCTACAAGCTAGGCTTGAACCGAAAACTACCAGAAGTGCAAGCTGGGTTTCGAAGATGAAGAGGAACTAGAGATCAGATTGCCAACATTCGCTGGATCACGGAAAAAGCAAGAGAGTTCCAGAAAAACATCTACTTCTGCTTCATTGACTATGCTAAAGCCTTTGATTGTGTGGATCACAACAAACTGTGGCAAATTCTTAAAGAGATGGGAGTACCAGACCACCTTACCTGTCTCCTGAGAAACCTGTATGGGGGTAAAGAAGCAACAGTTAGAACCAGACATGGAACAACCGATTGGTTCAAAATTGGGAAAGGAGTATGACAAGGCTGTATATTATCACCCTGCTTATTTAACTTATATGCAGAGTAGATCATGAGAAATGCTGGGCTGGATGAATCACAAGCCGGAGTTAAGATTGCTGGGAGAAATATCAACAACCTCAGATATGCAGATGATACCACCCTAATGGCAGAAAGTGAAGAGGAACTAAAGAGCCTCTTGATGAGGGTGAAAGGAGAGAGTGCAAAAGCTGGCTTGAAACTCAACATGAAAAAAACCCAGATCGTGGCATCTGGTCCCATCACTTCCTGGCAAATAGAAGGGGAGGAAATGGAAGCAGTGACAGATTTTATTTTCTTGGGCTCCAAGATCACCGCAGACGGTGACTGCAGCCATGAAATTGAAAGACGCTTGCTCCTTGGGAGGAAAGCTATGGCAAACCTAGACAGCATATTAAAAAGCAGAGACATCACCTTGCCGACAAAGGTCCATATAATTAAAGCTATGGTTTTCCCAGTAGTAATGTATGACTGTGAGAGTTGGACCATAAGGAAGGCTGAGCGCTGAAGAATTGATGCTTTTGAACTGTGGTGCTGGAGAAGACTCTTGATAGTCCCTTGGACTGCAAGGAGGTCAAATCAGTCAATCCTAAAGGAAATCAACCCTGACTGCTCATTGGAAGGACAGATGCTGAAGCTGAAGCTCAAATACTTTGGCCACCTAATGCAAAGAGAGGACTCACTGGAAAAGACCCTGATGCTGGGAAAGACTGAAGGCAAAAGGAGAAGGGGACGGCAGAGGATGAGATGGTTGGATAGCATCACTGATGTAATGAACATGAATCTGAGTAAACTCCGGGAGACAGTGGAGGACAGGAAGGCCTGGCGTGCTATGGTCCATGAGGTCACGAAGAGTCGGACACGACTAAAAGACTGAACAACAACAACAATGGATCAGCTACATGTTCAACTACTCAGCAACCCTCCCTCCCTCCCTCCCTCCCTCCCTCCCTCCCTCCTTCCTTCCTTCCTTCCTTCCTTCCTTCCTTCCTTCCTTCCTTCCTTCCTTCCTTCCTTCCTTGTTGGGGGTGTGTCTGGCTTTTATTTGGGGGGCGGGGTTGACAGCAGTTCCTCATTGTTGGCTCATTTAAAACTACCAAACCGCAAGTTCACTTCCTGATGTTAGTAGTCACAAGCATAGGAATGTAATAAACACACATATGCCTGCACAGACAAATAGTGTTTTTGTTTATATATTTGCCCAAACCCAGTTTGTCTCTATTGAATTCCCCTTATTTGTTGCCAGTTTACCATTCTGTACAAGTTCTTTCTAATTTTCATTCTATCTACTGAGAGACATCTCTCCCAACTCTGTATCCTCTGCACATTTGAAATGGGACTGGTATTTTCATCCCTTGGGGGGGGGGGGGCGTTTTCACGGCTTGTCTGAAGGCTTTCCTGGTACATCTGAATGGTAGCTGTGGCAAATAACATATTAGCTAGCTCATTTATAATTAGTGTGCAAGCTGCAATTGGTTCTCAGCTGTAGAAGGCAGTAGTTAACAATACCTTGTCTACGTCACAACTAGGCTACAGCATGGTGCTCTTTACATGGGGTTATCCTTAAAAAATATTTGTAAGCTTTTTGAAAAACCATTTAAAAATGCAGTGGTAGGTTGTAAACTTGTATATGCTGCCATGGTCACTTTTCAGGTTTAAACTATTGGACTCAGTAGGACTTGGCTATCTGCCCTGACCCTCACCGACCTGAAATTGTGGAAGAGGATCTCCTAGAAACAACTTCAGTTGTAAAGACACATGTGTTGGGCATGCTGTGTCCCTCTCAGCCTGTGAAACCAATGCCCTGTTGAATTGAGAATAGTCCCTGCACCCTTCAGAGAGTCGAGCTACACCTTTTCAATTTAGCCTTTTGAATTGGTTTCATTCATGACAGAACTGGGTTAAATTTTATGCTTCTAAGTATTTCATCATATTCATTTTGTGTGTAAATTGTATGTTTAATTGATTTCTTTCTTTTATGTTTCCTGTTGCTAGCCACCTGGAACACCACTTTTTTAATGGATATGAAATCTAATCAGCTAACAAGGAATTGCTTTGCTATCTTCATCAAAATCACTATGAAAAATATTGAAGGCTACTAAATTTATAATATTGTATAGAGGAACTTGACTTGAAACTTCTGTCCAGTATAATGAAGAAACTGAGGAACAGTTTTCCTAGTACAGTTGTCCAGCTAGTTCAGTTCACCTCATGACCATATCCTTAGCTTTACTTCAGCAAATTGCTTATTAAAGTATAACTCATTCCATTTTGAAAATAGAACATTCGATGGAGTTTGGAATTGTTTCTACTCTTAAGTGAAATACATACTTCCTTTGGTATCTGGAAAATGCTACCAAGATAAATTACAGATATAGCATTCCCACAATCTGCTCTGCTAGGAATTTTGCCAAAAAAATAGAGAGAACATTAGCCTGACAAGATTTATTCTTATTAAATTTATCTTCCCTTCTACTTTCTAGTGTATGTATGTATGTATGTATGTATGTATGTATGTATGTATGTATGTATATATATATATATATATATATATATATATTTAATAGTGAAGTCAGACTGACCAGCCTGTGGTTGTCTCAAACATTCTTTCCTCTATTTTTGGAAGACTCAGATATTTGCCCCCTCCAATCTTGAGTCACCTCACTCATTCTCTTGAGTTTCTCCAAGATAATTGACAGAGGTTCTGAAAGTACATCAGCAAACTGTTTTAGTGCCTTAGGATGCAATTAATCTGGTCCTGATGCCTGGAGCTCATTTAGCTGGTTTCTGATAACCTCTTTTATCAGTCTTGAATTGCACTCCTGACACCTACGTTTGTACACAGCTTCCCCATTTGCAAAGCACTCATCAACACTACTGCAGAGAAATGGCATTCCTTGCAGAAAGAATCTCTGAAAGGTTTAAAGCTTTTTCAGAAGTACCATCTGTACCATTTAATAGGTGCTAGTTTTGTTTTGTTTCACTTTCAATACGTGTATGCACTGCTGGAGTTTACTGTATTTTGAAGTTAGTATTAAAACTTACGTGCCAGCTGTACCAGTATTTTTATGAGCATGAGGCTGTCTTTTAGAAACTGGAGGCATTTTTGCCATGTTTACTGCTATATATATACTGAATTCTAAAAGCATTTTAGTGATTGGTGTGCATGACCTTGCTCCAAATACTTAAAATACAATTTATGCTGTCTAATTGTGTAAACATATTAAAGGAAGCAACATCTTGTTGGGCTTCTATGATACATTCCTATGTTCTGATCTACCTCAAGATTGCCATTTGGTTTTTGGAAATGCCACCATGAGGCTTAAGTAAGCCAAAAGCACATCAATTCCTTTGTTCTGAAATATCCTCATTTTTATAATATTGAATCTAATTGGAATTTGTCAGCACTTTTGATATCTAAGTGCAGATGTGAGGCATAATTGGACCTTATTCCAAGTGGTGGAACCCCTTTATTAAAGCAACTGTCCATCTGTGCTATGGATGTCTATGTGGCTTTTCCTGATCACAGATTTCTATAAATATGTAAGATACCGCTCTCTCTAGGTTAGCCATTCCTGACTTGAGTGACTTTCAAATGCATGGACTTCAGCTCCCAGGATTCTTAGCAGTAGCCATGCTGGCTGGGAATAATTTGGAAGTTGAGCTCCAGGCCTCTGGAGGGGGTGGCCAAATGAGGAAGGTGCCTCTTGTCCTCTTGTCCACATCCTGGAAGACTTCAGAGGTTGTTTCATGGGCAGGGATTATTTTGACTACCATCTAGCTCTCCTATTGTAATCAATTGCAATACCTGATTTGGAAATATATTTCTAGGAGGGGAATTAGAGCAGAGGAAAAGGTAGTTGTGGGACTGTGAGCAAGATTTTCTCCCTACCAGAAGCTACACTTTTCACATGGCTGCTTCATTAAATCAGTCTACATATTTCACCACACAGAATGTCTTCCTACATTCATTTTCTTGCATTTTCTCTCCAGCAATTAGTTGTGGACTGTGTTTACATGAGCATACAGATTCAACCCCCAACCTCTACAGGAAAGCCAGGCAAATTTTTTGTGTGTTCATGTATGACTAATTGTGCAGACTTTTCCTTAATATGCACATGTTTACAGGGTGTTAACAGAAAAGGTTTTGTTACCATTGTAACATGCAGCTCTCAGCTATTGGTTTTCTTTCTGTGGTGACCAAACAAATAAAAATAAACTACTAAATCACCTGATGATAAAAACAAAAAGCTTGACTTTTTGTCTTTTTTGTTTTAAATCAATAGGCAACATAGATAGAAGGGTGACAAAGTAAATATGGGAATTGGAAGCAAGGAGGAGGGGAGGAAAAAACAATAACAATAACAACAGTAATATCTAGAAGTGGTGGAGAGGCTTCAGTCCAGGCTTCATGTGGTTGACTGAAGCAGACATTTTGGCCATATTGCTTTTTTTCATCTGCAGCTTCACCAAAATCTCAGAAGGTCCCATATAATTTAAAGCCAAAGTAAATTATCCCTTACATCATTAGAGATAGTGATGTTGCAAAAACACACAATTAACAAAATCTGTACTGCTTGGAAGAAAGTGCTATGAAAGCAACCCTCCAGTTTCCCCCTAAATTTCTTCCCCTGTTTCTGGTCTTCTGCCTCATTCTCAGACCGCTTCTCAATTTCTTTTGATGATGGTTTTAAGTGAACCTCATTGCATGATAGTACCATCAAAACATGAGAATGTTTTTAATTTTTTCTCCCTTTTTTTTTGAAGAAAAAGTAAACCAAAAGTAGTTTCTATCAAAGTAAATGAAGATATCTCGAATATTGGAAAATGAGGATTCTAATTTGGGGATTAAATCCCATAAGCCTAGGAAAGTAGTATGGGTTTGCTTCTTCCTCATGGAGGGTAGTAAGGTTTCTGAGAGAAAGGGGAATATTCCATCTTTCACATCCTGTGAAAAGCTGAACACCTGAATAGACCTATTGATAGAGTTTAAACAGAATATTTACAATAATTGAACTGGAATATGGCCGTATCTGTAACAAGGGTTACTATCCAGCTTTATGATCTGCAAAGTATGAAAAGTAGGCTTGGCAGCTGTTAAGAGTGAGATAATCTGGCATAGCAAGATATAATTTTGTGCCTGCGGTGTTAAAGAATCTATAATATGAGGCCTCATTTCAACTCAAGGTCATCTAGCTTGAATACTTTTTCCGTGAACACATATCCATCACTCTTTTTGCAAATAATAATGTTGGGTAATATTTTGGAGGGAATAGCATAAGAGAGTAGTATAAGAGAACACTGAACAAATAGTAAACAAAAATTTACACAATATGAAAATCTGAGTACTTTAAACTTCTTTTAGGAAATAATATTAGTTTCTTTCTGGTACTGTTATATCCACACTACCTGTTGATAAGTGTGTGTGTGTGTTTGCATAAAATTTCAAAATTGGGAAAGGAGTACAACAAGGATGTATATTATCCCCCTGCTTATTTAACTTATATGAAGAGTACATCATGAGAAATGCCGGGCTGGATGAATCACAAGCCGGAGTTAAGATTGCCGGGAGAAATATCAACAACCTCAGATATGCAGACGATACCACCCTAATGGCAGAAAGTGAAGAGGAACTAAAGAGCCTCTTGATGAGGGTGAAAGAGGAGAGTGCAAAAGCTGGCTTGAAACTCAACATGAAAAAAACCCAGATCGTGGCATCTGGTCCCATCACTTCCTGGCAAATAGAAGGGGAGGAAATGGAAGCAGTGACAGATTTTATTTTCTTGGGCTCCAAGATCACCGCAGACGGTGACTGCAGCCATGAAATTAAAAGACGCTTGCTCCTTGGGAGGAAAGCTATGGCAAACCTAGACAGCATATTAAAAAGCAGAGACATCACCTTGCCGACAAAGGTCCATATAATTAAAGCTATGGTTTTCCCAGTAGTAATGTATGACTGTGAGAGTTGAACCATAAGGAAGGCTGAGCACCGAAGAATTGATGCTTTCGAACTGTGGTGCTGGAGAAGACTCTTGAGAGTCCCTTGGACTGCAAGGAGGTCAAACCAGTCAATCCTAAAGGAAATCAACCCTGACTGTTCATTGGAAGGACAGATGCTGAAGCTGAAGCTCAAATACTTTGGCCACGTAATGCGAACAGAGGACTCACTGGAAAAGACCCTGATGCTGGGAAAGACTGAAGGCAAAAGGAGAAGGGGATGGCAGAGGATGAGATGGTTAGATACTGTAGCATCACCGATGTAATGAAAATGAATTTGAGTAAACTCCGAGAGACAGTGGAGGACAGGAAGGCCTGGCGTGCTATGGTCCATGAGGTCACGAAGAGTCGGACACGACTAAACGACTGAACAACAACAACAAAAGTGTTTGCATCAAGGAAGCAAATATTTCTTGGATTACATATTTGGGAGTAGACGTTTTCTTTCATACTTTGTAAACGCAATGTAGCTAATATTCTTTTGGGGGGATCATCCCTGTAGATGCAGCAGTCTTCAATCACACAGAATGATGCCACAGAATTTTCTTCACATCACAAGAATAAGAGCTGCACAAATTCTTTGAGCAATATGGTTCAGAACATGGGGGATGGGTCTGAATCATCTATTTTTGAAATATTAAAGCAGCTACATCTTTATCCCTGCACATACGACTGCTTCAAAACTTGTTTTCTCCTTGCTGTTTGCACATGTTTGAACATGCTTTGATTCCTCTACCTCCACCCCTCAAAAAGAAAAGAAAAGAAAAGAAATAACTGTATATGCACACATATATGGAAACAGCCAGGAACAGGTTATGGATCAGCTGTGTGAACCTGCAAAAAGATGTTACTGCTTTAATGGTTTGAAAAGAGATACTTGATATCACTCCTGTATGCTCTGAAGCAATGTTTCTCAACCTTGGCTGGCTGAGGAATTCTGGGAGTTGAAGTCCACACATCTTAAAGTTCCCAAGGTTGAGAAACATTGCTCTGAAGCATCTGAAGGATGTATAATTCTGCCTAGCCCAAAAAGAAGCACGGTGGGTGCTGCATTTTTAAAAATGAGTCAAAGATACACACCAATTTTGTAGGCTTGCTGTTCACAGGAGATTCCGCCAGGCTGAAATCTGAGATGAGCTGGAAAGCAACATGATTTGGGATATCTGATGTATGATTTCCCTTTCCCACTGAGGTCATTTGAGGAAGTTTGCTAGTAGCTGCCAAGGTCTCTTCTCATGGCAACTTGGATTCAATATTTTCTGGAGCTTTTCAGTTCTTTGGAATGTATTCCCTGCTGAGCTGAGAGTCCTAACTAATTTCTTGACTTTTAAAGTCCTTAAAAAAAATCAATTATAGGTTTAATTATGGATCCTTCTAATTCATTTGTAATATTCTTGGTTTTAACTTGATTTTAGAGGTTGATCTTTTCATTGTAAATTACTTAGAGGCTTTGGCAATGTGTGATATAGAAAGTCAATTATTATTCATTAACTAATTTATATGAAATAATAATAATAATAATAATAATAATAATAATAATAATAATAGATCATATAATGAGAAATGGTTCTCCTAAGGTTCTACCTACCATAACAAACTTTCTTTGTAATGAGTGATGAGTGAAGTCCTGTCCCTTTGGACTTCTGTTTCTGACTCCCATTCCCTGGCTCACGGTTGTCCAACAGACCATGCCACTAAGCTAGAATCCCTCTCCTTTCTCCGATACGTAATGATAAGTGTCTCAATTTTCCTCCGTGAACTGTTAGAACAGAGGTGCGATACTCCCTTCTGTCTTGCTGCTGCCACTACTGGAGACAGCTTCCATAGCTGTGCAAAAAGCTGGGTCAGGCTTACTGAACTTGTGCTAGAGAGGCTGGCTGGAGAAGGTGAATGGCATGTCCACAGAGTGAGAGTTCAGAAAAGTAATGTTAGGGCCCAACCTTTATGTTTTTCTATGAACAGCCTTTGGACAGCTTTATGTGCTGGGAATTGATAGGTGAGAATGACAAAGGTTAGGTGAAGATAAGGTAAGAGTGATGTTGCAAAGAGAAGGAGGTATACCGTATTTCTTTGCATGTGTGAGAGAAAGTCAGGGAGAAGTGGATGGGTGGATGGGAGAAAGAAATGAGTATAGAAGGGAAGACAGCGAGAAGGGGCATCTTCACTCACCTTTTTAGGATGGACTGGGTCCCTTGACCTCAAAACATTTAGACAATGTCTAAATCATTCATAATCCTGCCACTAATTTTGCAAGAAGTTGGAAATCCCTGGTTTGATATAATTTATCCCAGTTTATAAAATCCTTTTTCTAGTCATTGAAAAGCTTGTGTGTTTTAATCTTTATTTTTGCTGTTGTCACATGAAAGAATGTCAACCTACATCCTCTCAAAAACATTCTCCGGTTTCTTTTTTTTATACTTCTCACATGCTCCCTAGTGCGAAAATCCTTACATATTTGTCAAATTCCAATTTCCTGCTCCCCAGGCATCAAAAGGTTGAGACACTTGAAAGGTATCAGTGGGGAGGGCTTTGCAAAGCCAGTTAAGGAAAGGTGAGGTTCCCCCCCCCCAAAAAAAGTTCTCTTTCCACAAATACTATTTGAGAAAGGACAGCATTTGTTTCAAATATATCTTTCCACAGAGGCAAAGGGGCCAATTAGTAAGGAATGGCAAAGGGAGAGGAGGTGTCCCTCCAAATAGGTTAAATTAATAGCAGTTATTAATATAGTTTTTTTTAAAAAAAGAAAATAGCTTGGTATATCACAAGATGTGCTTGTGATAATATTATTTCAAGGGATTCAAAATGATAGAAAGGTTTTATGTTAATGAGCAGCTACGCCAGCTTTTTTTTTTTTTAAAACAAGGACGACAGTGGAAGAGACGAAGAGAAAGGATCATTCTGTCAAGTGGGCCCAAAAGCAGAGGACTTGCTTAGCTCTGCAGATTCCCCTGCGCCAGAGGCATTTCTTCATGAAAAACATGTTAACTGAACTTTCCAATTGTGCTTTGGGTCTCTATGTCAGTGTGTGACTGCCAAGCAAGTTGTCACTCCAGTTCTTAGATCTAGTTACCTACAACTACATGCTGCAGATTGCCAATGTTGTTCGGGGAATAACCTATTTGGGGACTATCACTCATTCTCAATGTCAAGATACTTGGAAGAAAAGAACAGGGAAAACTCCCAAAACCTTATTAATTCTCTTGCATTGTGACATGCTTAGCAAGAATTACACTGTTTCTGTTTGGAAGAAACTTTAAATAGGGTCACCAGACAATAATCTTTCAGGACACTGGTGATGGTGATGGGACAGTGGCTCATCTGTTTCCAGAGGCCAGTTTAGAACAAGACCATCTTCCAATGTATTAAAATGTTATGGTGGGAAAGTGTGTTTCTTGGTTTAACTTTTAGATGGCTTCTGACAGCTTGAAAGTTTTTGAGCAGTGAGCTTGGTGGTACACTCCAAAAAGGAGGCAGGACCAGGAAAAAAAACTAAGTTTGATTGGATTTAGATTTAAATGAATTAAATATGATTAATTTTGTTTCTGGCCAGGTATTTAATTACTTTCCCTTTCTGTCACATTAAAAACTGTAGTTATTTGGCAATTATTAAATGTTGTGGGTCTACAGGTCATGTGGCCCTGCCATATATTATACATTTAATTATACTGCTTGTCACCATGTAGTATTGCAACCTGCCCAATGTGCAGGACTATGAAGCCACTTCCAGAATTCAATAAATATTAAGTCTAAAATATTCTAAAACTATCTTTAATTTAAACACACACACACTTCAATTATTTTACATTTTGAATAATTAACTCCATTATGACTGAACTCAATGGCACAAGGAATTGGATGATGTTGAAGTAAGAGAAAATGTGATGCATAGTGATATATTTCTTTTAGGGAAGCTTAAAATAATGCTGAGCCTAACAAAGGGTCCCTTTTGTACCATACCTTGCCCCACCCACCTGAGATGTGCCTTGCTACTCAACTGACCTTCTGTACCCCTTTGTACAATGTTTTCAAACCTATTTACCAGAACAAATGTGTTAAAGAAGAAGGGATTCATATGCCTCACCAAAGAGACTTCACTGAATCAGCCATTGAATCGATGGAGTGCAACATCTCTGGGGAAGCACATTGAGATGTATGCTGAAATATATACTTAGCTGATATCTTACCTGAGTGGTTATATTCTGTATCCATGCATAATAGAACTGGATCAGAGGGGAATTCTTGCTGCGTACTGCTGTTGAGTAATGAACAGCACATGAATATAAGAATGTCACCTAGCCAATGAATATGCCTCTGCTTCCCACTCTAGTGTTGAAATTAGGGCAATGGAAGGCTTCTTATGATGTAACCACAGCTAAATTCGCGTGGCCATCTGGATCAACTGCATCGTTTTCAGTCTGTGATCTCTCAATGACTGGAATAATGCAGTAAAGTTTCACTTCGGATTAAATAATAACACCATTGGGGAAAAGAAAAATGATAAGCATAATACTGCTAAAGCAATAACAGGAGATCAAGGGAACTGGCTTTAAACCAGCATGAAAAATGCAGAAAAGATACAGAGACCATTCCCCAGTGTGCTAACTTTTTAATATACATGCACATGAAACAGAAAGTATGACACTGAAAATTGAATCTCATGAAAATTTATGGTAGATCCATTTTAGAGGTATGGGAGTTTTCACCAAGTCTAGGCATGGGGTCATCAATCCTTTTGTCCATTCTTCATAGCAAAAATTACAAGGAGTGCTAAGTAGAAAATCTGGTCTGGATAAGTGGTTAGAAATATAAAATGTGACCTTTTAATTAAGGAGTTTGTCATACCTTACATCGTGGCATTTCTAGTAATTTATGGCACCTTTATTCACTGTCTCACCCTCTGCAGTGTTGTTCCATGCTCAGTGTTATATGGTGCTTGAGGAATGTCCTCACTAAAATCATAGCCTTAATTAGAAAGGTATAATAGAAATGCCTAAGACCTATCAACTTTTTTTTAAAGAAACATATTGTGTGCCTAATATTATATACATAATAGATGGGAATGGTGCCAGGCCAATTCATTGCATAATCTCCTAATTAATACAATCCGTAATAATTAAACATCCTTTGGAGAATTTGAGAAAACATTTTATTGTGCATGTGCTGAAGATAATTTTAAGACTCAATGTCTCAGCTGTTTGCTTATTTTTAATTTGGTCTTCCAAATTGCCAACAGCCTTATTGCTGTCTTGTGGACCACTCACTTAACAGATTTCATTTCTTAAATGGAAAGAGGTGGGGGAAAAACTCTTCCTCAATCCAGTACAGTGGCTGAATATAGTGTCAATTGTTTTAGGTAGATCAAAGGACAAAATGAGAGTTTACCTTAAGGTATTTTTCTAGTTTCTTTACAATATAATCTAGAGCAATTTTGTTGTTGGGGATTAATACTCCAAAAGGAACCTGATTCTCTGAACATGAACCCTTAGGTAACCCAAACAGCATCATCTATGCACAAGAGGAAGAAATAGGTGAACCACAAGATATGAAGGAGATACAAATGAAACCAACCAGCCAAAATCAATGAGACTGAATACAGTATGCTCACTAGGCAAAGAACATGACCCTGGAGAAACATGGAGAGAAATGGAATGGAGTATCCTGGTAAAGGACCTGGATGGACAGCTGGAACCCTGAAAATTTCCATCTACTGTATATATAACTCAGCTTTTGTCACAGCTGGTTTAGTGTAGTGGTTAAGGCAGAGCTTTCCAAACTGTGTGTTGGGACACATTAGTGTGTCAGCTGCAGTGTCTGGGTGTGTCGCAGCTCTTGCTGCCTCCGAGCCCTGCCAGGATTCCGTGCAGGTCCTAGTGCCTGCCTTGTGCCTCGCTGCCTCCAAACCTGCTATGATTCCGCGCAGGTCCTAGTGCCTGCCTTGTGCCCTGCTGTAAGAGTGTGTCGCGAAATGATGCCCTTCTGTAAGAGTGTGTCACGAAATGATGCATGTCTAAAAAGTGTGTCACCAACATGAAAAGTTTGGAAAGCTCTGGGTTAAGGCATCAGGCGAGAAACTGGGAGGTGTGAATTCTAGTCCCACCTTAGGCACAAAGCCAGCTGGGTGACCCTGGACCAGTTACTCTCTCTCAGCTCTGGGAAGGAAACAAGGGCAAACCACTTCCAAAAATCTTGCCAAGAAAACTGCAGGGACTTGTCCATGCAATCGCCAGGACTCAACACTGTCTCGAAGGCACCCGCCCACAAAAAAAATTGTCTGCAAACCAATGGTTACTTCTTTCTAAGTTGATTCATACAAATGAAGGTGGCTATCTGAATATCACTTATAGAGAGTGAGAGAAGAAGTGCCCCACCCCAAATTGGATAACAACTCATCTTTTGCTTAAATTTTGAATATCGCAAATGATATACCTGGGTGCAAATTTAGAAAACATTTGGTAATTTAAAACTGAAATGCAGTATTCCATAAGACTGTGACGAACTCATTTGAAGGCCTGCTTTTCTGCTGTTGGGGGAATGGGAAGTTCACTGTTCTTTCTGTCACTTGCTATAGGAAAAGAATCAGACCAGTTGGACAGTCTCTACTACTTTCAAACAAAAGACTTCCCTTTGAAAATTAGAGCATATGCCTTGTAATCTATGATCTATCTGGATATTGCTTACCCAACCCAAGATTAAGGTGACTAGTTTTGGAGTATATCATTTCTACATCTCTTTCCAACCTTTTCATGGATGTCTGGATTTTTATAGCCCTTCCCAAAATCTTTTTCCTTTTACTGCCTAGCTGCAGATCATTTTGGGTGGGGTGGGGTGGGGTAATCTTTCCTGAGGCAAGTGACATCAGGATGATTTCAGCAAGGACCTACTCCAGGGTTCAATGCTGAACTTGAAGTTCTAATTGGCACTCCTGCTACAAAACTTATAAGTGACATTTAGAGAGCCTTTCCTCACCGATGGGTTATAGTAGCATTCACCCACACTTATTGACAAACCTCCCTCTAAGCCTAAAAAAGCCTAACAATTTATTTACATAATGAGGCTGTCCTTGGACAGTGGTGAACCAAGGAATAAAATGCTACTTTAATACTGGCATAGCTAAAACTGATTTTACCGTATCTCACTCATGGCCTAGGGTTGAGATGAAGGCAATGTGGCTACAGAATGGGCAAAAGATGTTGCCAGGCCATGCTTGTACCATGGTTGGGTATAAGTGGGGAAAGGTCCTAAGAGATCATCTATCAGTGAAACATCTAATTGTAACTTTTTCTTTGTAAGTTATTGTGCTATTGATCTTTGAAGACATAAAGAACTGTCACCCTTAGGCAATATTTTGCTAGCAGACAGAATTCACATGAAAACTGCAACTTCCACTTAACCTGTTTTCTGTTTTTAGGTGTCAGGTGCAATTTGCACTGTGCCTTTCAAAAGCCCCAAAAAGACAGCTATGACTAAAGACGTCCAAAGTCACCTCGTTGTGTTTATTTGCTTGTGTCTCTGAGCAGTTACATTAATTCAAAATGAGCAGCACTCATTTAAATTAATTGTGACCCTGTGCTGTAAGGTGATGTTGCGGATTATTTGAAAACCTACAGTATGTTTTGTGACATCATCATGACATGATGTAAAACATCATGTGACAGCTTATATTGCCCAGATGTCACTACACCTTGCATCAAGGTCCTCAAAACACCTTTTGTCAGAATACTAATTGCCATGTACTTCAGCCTCCTTTTATCTTGGAGAAAGAAGCAGAAGATTACAGTAATATCCAGTCTACCACTTGCCATGTCTAATATTATTAAGTGAATAATTTATTTAACTGAGTGAGGTTTCATGCCAACTGCATACAGAAATCTGACAGCACTGGCTGCTGTTCAGATTAGCTCATTTGGCCAGGTGACTTTAAAGAAGAAAAAGAACTCCACTTAGAAGTGGTTGATGGAATTTGGAGCCTTCAATTCTGTTTCCCTGGGATATATATTTTTCTAGGATGCTTTAACCATGAGGTGCCATCATTTTTGCATCATTTAATTATGAGCCTTTTCTTTCTAAAGTGATAGTTGAACAAATGTACAATTTGGCTTAAACTAGACCTATGCAATTTGTCACTCACAAAGCCCCTTCAGAACTCACAAGCCATATATTGTCAACTGCCATTGACTTGACAGTCCCCACTTTTTTGCAATGCCAACAAAAACAAGAACTTTAACTCACAGAACAAACCTGACGTGTGACACTCAGCTTGGTAGATAGTACATTTTGAACCCTTGTCTTAAGCTACCAATTTATATTATACATAATCTTTTTTTCTTGCACATGTGTTGTGTGTTATGTTACATTTATATGCCTGGGTCTACACCCACACATGCACACACGCACAGAGAGACAATTCTTGTTATTTGCAGTAGTTACATTCTGTGAAAATGCTGTGAACACCAAATCAGTGAATGCCGAAACCATAGCTGGAAACATGTGCATTGGATGATTCCAATGTTTTGTTGCTCCACATGTCTGCGAATAAGCGTGACTGTGCCACGAGTACTGATTTTGGGGTTACAAATACATGTTTGCAAATAAGCGAATTCACAAATATGGAACCCACGAATAATGAGGATTGCCTGTGTATGTATGATTACAACATCTGCAATCTGATTTTATATATATATATATATATATATATATATATATATATATATATATTTCTTGATAAAAAATAAGTAATTGCTTATTCACTGCTGCTGCCAATGGAAAGGGTAAAATTGTGTTTGGAGGAAGGGGTGGATTTACATACTGTACATACCTCTGTAGATCCAACAGTTCCTGTAGCTCTAGAGGGTTCATCATCCTCTAGGGCAGCCTTTCTCAACTTTTTGACCCTGGAGGAACCCTTGAAATATTTTTCAGGGCTTGGGGAACCCCTGCACATTCAGGCTCAAATATAGGCCAGAAGTTACAAAATTATTATATTCATTTCATGTGTAGGCTGGTATATGTGCATTGACAATGTTCTTAAACTAAAAATAAAGAATGAAACTTGCCTCTTTAATGTGAAGTTGCCCAAATTTAATTTTTTTAAAAAAGATCATGATCTCCCAGGGAACCCCTAGTGACCACTTGTGGAACCCTCGGGTTCCACGGAACCCTGGTTGAGAAACTCTGCTCTTGGGTATATAGGGTGCAGTTGATGGTGACAATTACTGTTACTTCTAGCATTCCTAGTTTTGTGATTCTCCCTATGGAAGAAGCTCACATGTATAATTGGACTGTACACCTACAATATATTGTTTTAATGTGCCTTTCAACATATACAGTAGGTGGGTTGCAGCTGCTTATATATAGTTTCATGAAGTGGATAGGAACAGATCAAATGTACTTCTATTCATTACTAGAAATAGGTCCTATTGACTTAAATAGGACTTGTTCTCAGAAAAATCAGCACAGAATTATTTATACAGTGGACAAAATAGCCATATAGGAAGGATGGGAAATATCCATCCATCCAGTCTGAACTCAACAATTTACCATTGTTTCCAATTATTCTTCTGTTTTTGTACATCTGTGTGCTTTTTCTAAAGCAGATGATAAAGAAAAGTTACCTTTGTTCATAATTACAGGTTGGATATTTTCCTTATCCACACAGGTGAAGGGAAACCATCCCTTCTAACTCCTTGTGGTAGAAGATTTGTTTAAAATGAATTGCTTAGGAATTATGGAGAGAGCTAGTTCCTTGAACCCAGAACAATTTATGTGTTAAAACAGGAGTTTTTTCTTCCTGATCCTATCATAAGTACCTTCTCCAGTACTATTCTAGAAGATCCCCAACTAGATTTCTTTTAAAAAAATCACTTCATTGTTTCTACTACTAGGAACATTTTATAAGTAGATTTGAGATTCAAGCCCTACTACATGTTAATTGTAGTAGACACTGTCTTAAAGAGTTATTCTCTTCTGATTCATAGCTGACAATGCTTCATTTATCATGATGGTTGCCATTTGTGAAGAATAATGATATGGCAATTTATGTTAAATATACCACAAATATTTAATAAATTGCTAGTGGTATCATTAGAATAGCCTTATTAATTATGTTCCTCTTCTTTCATTCAACCCTTCAAATCAATGTAGCAGCTCTACTTTTCATCTTTTTTAACCAACTGAAATTTTAAGTAAGTAACTTGAAGATCTGGAAACAGCACAAGAAGCAAATCAGTGGAAGAACTAATGCAATGCCCATCATAGCTGAAAATAGCCTGTTTTGTAGTTTGGGTATAGACTGAAGTTGAAAAATTTCACGGGAAGATGGAAGGGTAAATATTTAGTGGCAACCCTTGTTCTGATTTATAGTTGTTCTGGAAATCAGAAAGATTTGAAGTTAGTTCAGGCTATTACTAACTTAAACTGAGAGAGAAATAAAACAAAGCAAATTAACAACACAATGTTTCACTTGGTTGATATGTAGCTCATAAGCAAGGCCAGCAGCAAATAGTAATTTATAATCTTTAATCATAGTCCCATTTATAAATTCCTTTGCTGTGTGTGCTTATGCTAACTCGTTCACAAAAACAAGCTTTGAAATAAACAACTTTATTTCAGCAAACAAACAGAAGCATAATTAAATGGTGAAGTATTATATCATGTAAACTAGTTGGGGAGAAGTTACAAGGAGTATTTCTAAGAACATAAGAATCTTAGACAGTATTCTAGCAGTATGGATTAATCACCAAATAGCAAGCTGTGATACAGATAAGCAAATCCATTTATTTGTTTGGCTGCCTTCTTTTAAACAAATAAGCAAATAAAGTCTAACTTAATTACCTTTTAAGGTCACAGTTCTATGGCCCTTGAGATCACAGAGTCTGGGGGTTATAATATACCTTGAATTTCCTTTCTGATACATCTTATTCCCTTTCCTAGGTCCCAACCAGCAATACAAATTGAAAATTTTCCTAACCTGGGAAAGATTTAAAACAGCAACCGGGCTTGTCTAAGTATGTTATTTCCTGCTATGAGCAATGGGAAAGAATTGGTTTTAATTTTAAAAGCCAATTAGCCAAATAGGAAAGGCTATAAACATTGCACTTTCCTCTTTTCTGCTCTTTGATTGTTGATAACAGGGTTTGGGTCTGTTGAAGTACTTCAGCCTCAGAGCACCGTGCCTCAGCAATTCAGTCATATTGCCTGCATATTTCATTCTTAGCGTAAGCATTTCTAAAGATATGTTTTCTAAAAGGACATATTTTATACAGGTATAATATGTCAGGTCAGTTTATATACAGTATGTGTGCCGCTGCAGGTCATTACACAGGATTTATACAGAGTAAGATACAGAGCCATCAAGGTAATACAGGATATTTACCATACTAAAAATCCCTTTGACCACCAAATAGCAATGTTAAGGCCACCATCAGGGATGGAACTAGGGTCTGTGTCACCCGGGGCAAACATCGATTCCACCCCCCCCCATGGGTTATTTTGTCATTTTGGCGCCCCCTGGGCATCATTTTGGCAGCCTCCCAGAGCGGTGCCCGGGGCACATGCCCCGCTTGCCCCCTCCCCCCTAGTTGCGGCCCTGGCCACCATGGTAAAAGACACAGCATGTAACAAATTCAAACAACTCTATCTTGTCATCGGAATCTAGGTGATAGGAGACCAGCATCTTGATAATGATATGGTAGTATTTCCTAATCAATCACTATCATGGGGTGAAAAGTATTTGGATATATTTCTAATCCAAGACATGTGCCAAACTGTTGAGGAAACAGAAAGTAGACAGCAGTAACTATCTCTTGATCTGTGTGTACTATGAATTGGGAAGCCAGACATCATATTGGTTCACAGAGAAAGTTGAAAACTTTTCACTGTGGGCATACTAGTGGGCTATGAAAGAAGCTAACATTTATTCTGAAAACTTAAGCCACAATATCTGGATGCCCACTGCTACACTATCCACAGCTCTAGATCCATGAAGAATATTCCCTCTTTCGTGGGGTTTTCAACACATGGAGCCACAGGGAAAATTTGCTGGGTAAAATTCTTCATCTAATAAGATTGGAATCGAACAGGTAGATTGTCCAGCATGAAACATTAGCCAATACAATAAAATGATTCACCAAACTCAAAGCAGCCAAGAATCCAGAAAGAGCTTTGCACAGCAGTTAGTAACTATATCATAACTTTTATATATATAATATATATATATATATATTGATATATATAATATATATATAATATTATATATATATATATATATATATATATATATATATATATATATTGTTAAATAATATATATTGATATAGTTATTAACTATAACATAACACCTTTTGTACAGGAGGATGGCCCAACACAGGAGAAGTAACACCACAGGACCAGAGTCAGCAGTTTATCTTCATCTAAAGGAAAAAGGACACTCATTTGATGACATTAATGTTCACATTTTAGACAGAGAAGATAGGTGGTTTGAGAGAGGGGTCAAGGAATCCATTTATGCCAACTTGGAAAATCCTTCCTTGAATAGAGGTGGGGGCCTCAGGCACAATCTTTCCCCCATCTTCCTCCCTGCTTTGTCTTCTGTGCCTAGGAAGATTAAGACCATTTCACAAGCTCAACAGCAGCATGGTGATCTTAACGATCCTCCTTTAGATGATAAAAGGACTTAAAATAACATCTCAATATAACCATGACCTAGCCCCAGGTGTAAGGTCACACAGCTACCTAGAAACATATTTAGGATTCCCTTACTAATTTTGCTCAGACTGAATAAGCTCCTTGGATAAGGAGCGAAACGTTTCCACTGAGAAAATAGAAATCCAGTTGACATGATTCAAGCTACAGACAATTCCACCTGGATGACTGAGAACCTTCATAAACTATATCATAACAAACTCTGACCAGGACAGCTTCCCTATAATTTCTTATCTAATCATAGACAGACTAAAGTTTATGCTGAAATATGATGACCCCCACACACACACCATAAGTCCTGCTCTGCTGGCTCATTGTGGTTGGGTGTGTGTGGTTGTGTTCCTGGGAGGAAGGAGAAAAGCATGTTGGAAGCATATACCAAGAGTGTATATATATATTCCCAGCAGGGTCATTCAAGGCATGAAAGTCATCCCAGCTGCCACCTAAAGCAAGCAGGCACCTACATTGGGCAGCAGTGACATAGGAAGATGCTGGAGACAGATGATCACTTTAGTGACAATGACAAAGGCATCAGTTTTGCATGGGAGAAGGTGATAAACAAATCCTGTATTTTTTACCAAGAAAGCCACATGGATTTGTATTTCTATCATCTATCTATCTATCTATCTATCTATCTATCTATCTATCTATCTATCTATCTATCTATCTATCTATCATCTATCATCTAAAAATATAAAAGAAAACCACATGGATAGAAAATATAAAATTGATGATGGACTTTGAAGAACTAGGATAGGAAGACTATTGTTGCTTTTGAACTTTGGTGTTGGAGAAGTCTCCTGAGAATACTGTGGACAGGCAAGAAAACAAACAAATGAATCCTCAAACAAATCAACCCAGAATTCTCACCAAGACACAAATGATCAGGCTCAAATTATCCTACTTCAGACACATTATTTGGAGACCTTGCCCTCTGGAGAAGGCTCTAATTCTGGAAAAGGTGGGAGGAAACAGAAGAAGAGAATGACCAGCAGCAAGGTAGATGGACTCAGTTACAGTCGCAATGAGTGTACGAAAGACCAGGTTAGGGACAGATCATCATGGAGAAAATCTATGTAGTTGCTAAGAGTTGACAATGACTTGATGGCATATAATCAATCAATCATGATGAACCAGTTAGCCTACATGTGGCTTCTTCTTGTTCAAGTATCCCAAACAGTAAATGGATAATAAAAAGAACATTGCTTAGTTCATTGAAAAACTATAAGTTCTTCATGGAAGAGGTGTGTCCAGCCTGTCATGCAGTTCTCAGGAGTTTTAAGTGCATATTATAGTCCCAAAATTAAAGAATATTCAGACACATGAATATTTGGTCTGGTTTTTGTGATGTACGTATATATAGTTGAGTGTATACTCTGTGTGTGTGTGTGCGTGTCTGTCTATCAGTCTGTCTATGAGAGTCTGAATACCAACCTAAGAATGGGATATTAACAAGTGGACTATAACAGACCACTATTGCTTGCTCCAGGTTAGATTTCTTCTGAGTGGCCTGATTAGTTCTTAATTACTGATTCTTTCCAGTCTTCTGCACTTAATTGACTATCTTTTCCTTCTTAGTTGTAATAAGCAAGATAAGCTGTAAAAGGAGTAAAAACAATTATAACTGGGTAAAAATAAAAATTCCTCCAGTTTTCCAAATCATTTTGGTATGTGTGTTTGCAGTGATGAGGGGGGAAGCTGCTATTTGCTTGTTGCACAGAGGCAATATATTGGCTTGAAGAACGACTCTGTCTTCATGTGTTGCCAGCCCTTTCAAGCTGAATGCATGATGGAGAGTCAGAGCTGATGTTTTCAATCAGCCTCTTTTTGTGGGTTAATAAGATTGGAGGATACAACAGACTGAGCCTGTGGTACTAAGCTCTGGTAGATGTCCCAGTGCTCCAGCGTCACCAGGCAAATGAGAAAGGTTTTAATTTAAGGTTTGATTTAAAGGAGAGACACTTTTTCATTAGTGTATCAGTTACCCACTCAGTTGGGAGCCATTGCAAGTAATTAAAGTACATTTGGCAATCTATATGCTTCATGTGGGAGTGAAATCTCTCTTTCTATTTATCTACCTATCTGTCCAATCATCTAAATGTCGTGGCATTGGTTGGTGAATTTACCTTTCTCTAAACTTTTACAAAATTCATCTATAAATCTATTGGGGATGGAGACAGTCATGATTCATTGTTAGCAATGCCATCCACCCTCCCCTTCCATCCAGCAACGTCCATTTATATTTCTCCAATGCTAATTTCTTTGCAAACAAAATAGACCAATTTTCTCTTTCACCAACATGGGAACAATACCTGAAGGCTGTTTGGGCTGTGCATAATAATCACGTTAGGTCCAGAGGAATTGATTCCTTTTTTAGAAGTCAGCTTCTAGTCCACAATTTTCCACTTTGAGAGGAGTTTACCAGTTTTCCAGGGATATGTGATAGAGCTAAACTGATATTTCTCTAATGAGAAAATTTGGCTCAAATATTTATGTATCAAATTTATTTATTAAATTTATATAGCTGCCCATCTCACAAACGTGAGGAATGGGGTAGAGAAGTTCATGGAGGGCTAAAAAAAGAACAACCCATTACATCTTTCAGGGAAGGGGAGAAGGGGAGATTGTGTTATTTCAGGGGCAAGAACAACAGCTACTGTTATTGGGGGTGACACCAGATTTCCCTTCTTTTCTTTTCTCCCAACATTGGTTTGCCTCTGGCAGTAGTGAGTGGGCAGCAACCTGCCTCCTTCCCGTTTCTGAACAATGTTTCCTTGGTTCAGTACTAGGACATGATGTGCCAGGGTCACCCCTCACCATCACCTCTGCTTATTCATACTCATTGCCACCGTCCTATGGAGACACGGTACCTCAGGAATAACACTATGACCTGAATTTGCATGGGACCAGGTTACCCGAGGGACCGTCTCGTCCCCAGAACATCAACCCGCCCCACCTGGTCAAAACCGAGAGGGCATGCTAAGGACCCCATTGACAAAAGAATTCCATCTAGCGGGGTCCAGCAGGCGGGCCTTCTCTGCAGTAGTGCCTGCCCTTTGGAATATCTTGTCCCCAGAGCTGAGGTGGGTTTCCTCGTTCCCGACCTTCCGGAAAACTTGAAGACCTGGTTCTGCCGCCTTGCTTGGGATGGGAATGCCAACAGTTCCTCCTCGGGGTGGCTGGTGCCATGAAGCCCCCCTATTATTAACATCTATTGCACTTGGGTTTTATTTTTATTTGTTGATACTGTAATTTTATATTTATATTTTTAACTTTGCTTTTATTGTGAACCGCCCAGAGTCCCCCAGTTGGGGGAGATGGGCAGTGATACAAATTTAAATAATAAATAAATAAATAAATAAATAAATAAGTGTCATTTCAAGGTGACAAAGTGGGGGTATCTGGTTAATGCTGTGCTGAAATCAGTTCCCCAGTTTCCTGAAAGTTTTGCTCCTCCACTAAACTTTCTACTCAGGTGCTTTAGAATTACTTTAGAATTTTCATTCCTAATTTTTGAGCATTTATTTTATTTATTTATTATTTAAATTTATCCCCGCCCATCTCCCCGAATAGTGGACTCTGGGCAGTTTATAACAAACATCCCTTGTTATTGTGAGATGACAGAGTGTGATGCAGCTATGTGTTTTACTGTTGCCATTGTTGCTGCTGCTGCTGCTGTTATCCAACTTCCCATTCTTCTGCAGTCTTCCTAGTTGTGCAGGAGGGAGAAATGTCTTCTCATGGGATTTAATTGAAGCCAGTTGCACATGGATTAAAAGATGGGACACTCAGACACAGACACTCGATTCAGACAACTTGCCACTAAACTAAGCACAGGAATGCCACATCATTTAAAAAAAAATCTTCTGTAGGTAAAAACCATTTTCCCCCATTAAATGGAATGACAATGTCAAAAATGTGTAAGGAATATTTGGCAGTGCATTAAAAATGGCAACCCATGTTATAGGTTGCCAAGAATAATTCCATCATTGGTTCCTGATGATCAAAGTGCTTCAGGGGCTATATATCCAAGGGTGCAGTATAAAACCACTTACCCTAAAATGTCACTGATTTCTTTTGAATTTCTTTAGATCAGACTTTAGATTGAAGAGATTATAGAATCTTCTGAGGGGATTCCATAAATCTCAGAGCAGCTCTGATGTAGTAGAAGTATAAAGATTTCCAGATCATGTTTGGACTTTGCTTGAATAACAGCCAGTCTTTCAAGTATCCTGGCTTTAGATCTTCTGCCTCTTGGTTTTCTTCTTTGTAGGGATGCTGTCCAAATTAAACAACAACCACTCCTAATGCTTGCATTTGAATGTATTTGAATTTATAAGCTTCCCAACTTCAATGGACTCTACTTGACTCTCAAGTGCTTTAGAATTACTGAAACTGTCAGTGCTGGCAGTAGAGAAGTAGGAAGCCCAGAGGTAGCTCAGTAGGCAACCTGGGCTTTCTCTCCCATTGGTCCCAGAGACAGGCCATTTCATAGAGACCCACATTAGTAGAACCCAAAGTGGTAGTGGTGGCGGTGGTGGTGGTGGTGATAATAATAATTGCCAAACCCAGTCTAAACATCTGGCTGACAGTGCGACCAACCAGAATAATTTATTAAATTCATATGCTGCCCAACTCCCAGTGACTCTGGGTGGCTTACAATCGTTAAAACATTTAAAAACAAGGACGAATTAAAAAAACCACCCACACACAAACAGCACAAGACAGAAGAACAACAATGGCAAAGAAAATAAACCCAGAAGGGAACAAAAAGGAAGAAAGGGGTGTCAGTCGTCCTCTCCAAAATCCTGGCGAAGAGCCTGGTCTTTAAGGCCCTCCAAAACACCAGCAGGGTGGGAGCCGTTCGAATCTCAGGGGAACCTCATTCCAGAGGGCAGGCGCTGCTACAGAGAAGGTCTGCTTCTGGGGTCACGATAGACAGCATTGTTTAATCAATGGAACCTGGAACGCACCAACCCTGCCAGATCGAACCAGTTGGGCAGATACTATGGGAGAGAGGCTGTCCCTCAAGTAACCAGCCCCTATGCCATGTAGGGCTTTATAGGTAGCAACCAGCACCTTGAATTGCACCCAGAAGCAAACTGGCAAGCAGTGCAGCTCACAAAGCAGAGGTGTTACACGGGCATACCAAGGCATGCTCATTATTGTCCATGCCCCCTGCACTCTGTATGTATGTATGTATGTATGTATGTATAAAAAGGAAGATAAAAACTAATACAAACTAATATAAAGTAAGAAAGGAAAAAGAAAGAAATCAAAGAGAAAGCATAGTTTAATCAGTGGAACCTGGAACAGGCCAACCCTGCCAGATCAAACCAGCTGGGCAGATACTATGGGAGACAGGCAGTCCCTCAAGTAACCAGGCCCTATTCCTTTGCCAATACAGCAGGGATGCTGCCAGCTGAAGTAGACCAACACCATGGTTTACCTTGTGGACCTCATCAAGGGAGCCAAGCAGGGCCCCTTTCTCTGGAGGGAACACCTAGCCCCATTTCAGGCTGTCAGTTTAACCACCAGGTCCCAGCACCAGCTAGATAACACCTTCTTTAATTAGCTTCTTTGCTTTCATTCAGACTTCTGCACTGAGCAGGAAGTTGGCCTCAATGACCTAAATACTTCCTCCCAACCCTGATGGCTGATTTTGTGTTTGCAGCTCCCTTACCAAATACAGCTTGTCTAAGTGCTTGGGTTTAGCAAATGTTAAAAGGACATGGGAGAAAGGAGAAATAAACATTCATGGATGGGAAATGGGGGGAAAAATGAAAGGACGATTGAAGGGAATATTATCTTGAGGGATGTGCAGGAAGAAAGGCAAGGGTGCAGCTGAGGCAACCAAAATGAAAAAGGATGCCATGAAAAAATATGTGAAAGTTTGTGGTTACACCTTATTTCCTTTTAACTAAGCAAGGTAAATAAATGAAAGGAAGACATTCCAAACTTATTTGCAGTCACAGAAAACATTGTGTTAAAAGATAAACATTTGGTTTTCAATTATTCAATATATATTTTAACGTAGTAGCCAAGAAACTGGAGAACCAAATGAGGGAATGTTATTGAACTTTAAAGAGTAGATGAAGTTTCAAATCCTTACTCATACATTGAGATTTTTCATGTCCCAGGGCTGGTCACTTCTTTTTTTTTCTGCCTTAACTTTCCTTGAGAACAAAAAAGCAGATAAATCCACAGATAAATACAATAATACATAATACATCAAACTTTTAAACACCAAGACTCCAAATAAATAAATAAATAAATAAACAAACAAACAAACAAACAGTATATTTGCTTTTAAAAAAAAGTCTGTATGATTCCCAGGCCATAAAATGAATATACATTCTTCCCAACTTACTGCCAGTTTCAATTTTCAGACCTAGGGTTCAGTCAGTGAAGCAATACTAAAATTGCATTGCCACTGACCATGTGTAAAGTGTAGTCTCTACACGACTACCCAAAGCCTCCATACAAAACAGAGCAGAGCAAATATTTGACAGTACGAGCTCTTTGGCATATTTTGTTTTAAGAGTAAGATTGGAGTCATGGGCATCTGGGGGTGGGGGGTGGGAGAAGGGGTAATGGGGAGCAGTTGATGAAATGTGTGTTGCAGTGTTGTGATGCAAACTCTGCCCTTTTTGTTGTACTGTATGTAAGTCTGTTGTCTGATGAAATCTTGGCTTGCTGTGGATGCTTCTGATTAGACTATCCCCTTTCATCTCTACATCCATGGTTTAAGTATTTAAGTGATCCCTCTATGTGCTCCTATAAACCAACAGAGCTATATTGTAATATGTGCATGAAATATAAACAAAAGTTGTCCTCTCCTCTCCCCAATGCAAAAAAAAAAAAAAAAAAAGTTTAGAGGAGAACCTCTTCCCCAAGCATTACAGCTCCATTTTTGAAACACAGTTCCCTCCTCTCTCACTTGGAGTTTAGCGTAAAGTTTTGCCAATCTTTTTTTTTAATTTGGTCAAAAAAAATTATGAAAGTGTCACTTTCCCTTTGTAGTTAATTCAGGAGAGATCCTCAATTTGAGCAGGGCACATTTTCATGCAAATACAGCACAGTCTCTAGCCCCCTAATAGCTTCTTACAAATGATGTGCCATTACAACGAGGTTTATTTAAACAAATTTAATACATCTTTAATCAAGCTGGAGAGCATTTTCAAAGGTCACGCTCCAAATCAGGATCACTGTTCAGAGCTTATCAAAGTATTAGCTTAAGGGGGAGGGAGAATTATTTCTTGGACAAGTAATTTTAGGCAAATCTTTATTTACATTTTTATTCAGTTATTAAATTTGATTCCATTCCCTCCCTCCCTCTTTTCCATTTATGACCCTATAAGAAAGCCTGTAAATGGAGCCATAAGAATATCACAGTGCGGATAGCTTCCAGGAGCTGTCCCTTTGAATCAACGAGGTCTATTAATGCCAAGATAGGAGAATCTGGCTTTAAAAAACAAAACAAAACCATCAGCTGGATGGATTCTATAGCAAATGCTTCTGGAGGAAAGAAGCCCTGATTTAAAAAATAGTGAGTAGTTAGTTTAAAAAAAATACTGCAAATGAATGTATTTCATCCAAATTTATGTATTTATTTATTTCACTGCACTTTCTGCCCTGTCCAGAATGAAGAAAGCAGCACAGTGGAATAAGATTTCATTTCCCTGAATTAGGTTTGTCCACTTGTTCCCAGCTTAACACTGAACTCCTCCAAATCTAATCTAAGACGTTTGGCCTTGCAATGCTTCTGAAACATCTCAGGCTTGAACATTGGTGAGTCCATTTATATATGCTGCAAGCAAGTCTAAAAGGCATTTTCTCAAAGAAGAGCTATCATCAATATACAGTATTACAAAATTGATTCTCTCATTCCTACAAATGCATTTTGTACTGCAAAGGTTCCTTGGTGAGTGTGAATAATTCAAATTATAGTATTTTAGAAATATGTCTGATGGATGATCATAAAGTACTTATTTATGCCTTTCAAAATGTTTCTTATGTGACCAAGTTCAGAAAAGATGGAAGATAGACAAAACGTTTTAGTACAGTATGTTCCTCTATTCTGCTGCTGTTTAGAACAGACCTTTGGTGAGGAAGAGTGAGACCGCTTGCTTCATCACGCTTGCCATCTTTTATCTTTTATATCTTTTATCTTTTATTAATTTTATTGTAATTTCTTTGATGGATTGTTGTGACCTGCCCAGAATTGTTGAGAGTCGGGCGTATCTTTGCTTCTGAATGTTTTCAGATAGCTACATTCAAATGTGGGTTTTTGGTGTGGCAAATCTAATAGGTGCCAATAAACAGAGGACCACACAGCCATTTGCAAATGTTTCATTTCGTCTGAGAAAACTTTAAAAGACCCTGATTGTTAAGAATACTAGGGATAACACATTGGCTGTGTACATGCTTTAAATATAAATACTTTCAATAGTCTATTCCAAACTAAAACAATAACCCACCTAGCAATTTCTGAATTGCCTTGGAATGACTGGCCCCATACTTTTTGTCAGGACCAGGAACCAATCAGGGACCAGGGAGATCTGAAGACCTGCTGTCAATTGTTACCATATGGGACATGGAGTGGACATTCTCTCCGCGACTAAAAAACTTCCAGAACAAGCAGAGTTAAGCAGAAGAACATAGTCAGACAGTATTTGAATGAAATTGCTCAGTAGGGAATAACAGTCAACTGAAATAACTTTTCTTGTGGAGAAATATATGCATGTGAGAAAGGAAGGTTATTGTACATTTGTTGATTTAAAGAAAGCATACAACTAAGTGAATAGGCTTGAATGATGGAACATTTTGCAAAAATATGGAATTGAAAGTTCATTGTTGATTGTGGTAAGAGTGGTACGTAACAGTTTAAATATGTTTCTTATGATTTTAAGATAAAACTAATTAATCAAAAATAGTTTGAAGGTCTTATTGGAAACCTCAGTGGATATTTTAAAAAGATTTGGTTATCTACTCTTTTATGTTGGAGATGCAATACATTTGAAAATACATTAACATATATAATTTGAAATTGCTTTCTGATTGTTCCATATTGATTGAATATTCTCAGTATCATAAAATGAGGTTCTAGTAAGGGGGTTAAGATTTAAAGATGTCAATACACTATTAAACTATACTCCTAAAAATGGAAATTATTTATTTATTAAGAACTTGGTATCTATCTTGGATGGATTGTTGCAAAAATAAAAATGTTCTGTGCTCTTCGATAGGCACTTCTACACCGGATACTAAAGGTTAGCTTGACAAGACACACACACTCTCAGCCTTTGTACCGGCTCTTCATTGACACAATTTAAGGACTGGACAATATGATTCCATGTGACTAACATTTAATTCATTGTCTAAAAATGTGAGCTCTCCTGTTTCATAAGTATAAAACTCTTACATTTTATGTAGTTATTCTTCTCTTCTCTTTTTTGTACTTGATATGTTTTGTTTTCTTTTGTTTTATTAAAACAATAAATTTTTAAAAAATTAAAAATTATGGAAGCAAACCATGTGTGAAAATAAATGGAATGCTAAGCAAATGGTTCGATACTAAGCAGGGAGTAAGACAAGGATGTGTGATGTCCTCTTGGTTGATAATTTATGGATAAATGTATAAGGAATACTTATGGTGGTGTTAAAGGTATATTGATGTGAGAGTCTGTGTACTTTTGTATGCAGACAATGCCATGTTGTTTGTTGAGAACTGAATGATTTGCAGTGAAAATTAGATAGACTGTATATTACAACAAGATGTATAGACTTGAAATTTAATGTACTGAAGAACCAAGTAGTTGTATTTCACAGGGGAAATGGAAATGGAACAAACAATTCTAAGTTATACATAAATGATAAAAAAAATTAAAGCAAATAGATGAATTTCTGTACCTTGGTAGGATGTCTACTAAAGATAGGGAAAATAGAAAGAGAAATGTTCAGACATACTAATATTGGTATAAAGATAGTGGATCATATGAGTTCTCTTGCAAGGAATTAGTGTCAAAAGAAACAAAAATGTGTGTTTGTGTGTGTGTGTAAAAAAATTCCCTTCTCACCCCTATGGGTGGGATGTATCTTCCTCAGCCTTGGGTTCTCTACCAGAGGCCTGGGAGTTTGAGGGTTCTATGCAGCATCTTACCTGTTCCTAGCACGGCACTCTTCTGGACAGAGAGCTCTGATGTTATTCCTGGGATCTGTTGGTACCACTCTCCCAGCTTAGGAGTCACAGCTCCGAGTGCTCACTTCAGTCTTCACTTTCCATATCCTCTCTAGTTCCTCCCTCAAGCCCTGGTACTTCTCAAGCTTCTCCTACTCCTACTTCCTGATGTTGCGGTCACTTGGCACCACTACATCTATCACCACTGTTGTCTTCTGGTCCTTGCCTACTAGCATGATGCCTGTCCATCTGGATCTGGAACTCTCACGGGATCTTAGCCCTGTTATTCTCCATGACCTTCTGAGGAATCTGAGGAGGGTCT